>CM057166.1:13753064-13915890 GCA_029962745.1 Echinometra lucunter
TCATCTTAGTTTGAGAATTTTTTAAATCAGCTGCTCACAAAGTTAGCCAATGCCTTTAAAGGAAGGAAACATCACATAAGGTATTATGAAGCTTATCAAGTAATTAAAGACAGCTGCTTGGTGGTATCATGGAATCTTGCTTTGAAGGGAGAGTATTAGGCGCTTTCACACCTACCCGATCAGGAAAAATAACCTGGTATTTTGCCAGTGTGAAATGAAAGTACTTGTGATATCCCTGAAAAAAATACCCTTATTTTAGTAGGTACTTTCTCAAAATTATGCATATTTTCTCCAAGGTCGCAGGGATATTTGCAATGTGACAGTAAATAACGAGAACTTCTATCCTCTCGCCCCAGCAGAATGCAGGACAACGCGCGCATAATATCCAAAATAAACTGTATGCTCAGAAGTACGAGAACTTTCACATAGAGGTCTGGGTCGGGTACATGTAGGTGTAAATGCAGTGAAATGCACAAAATGATTATCGGGTATTTAGGGGCCTGAAAAAGTTTTTAAATTTACAGATATTTTTCCTGATTGGGTAGGTGTGAAAGAGCCTATTGAGAAAAAAAAGTTCCTTCACAGATATACTGCTCCATAATTTTCAGTCTGCTCAAGATTGGGTTCCACTTGTAAGTATACTACACACTGTACATCAAAGCCTTTTTTCCACCCAAGAGGAAAATTTGTAAGTAAAAAGTCACAGATTGCATTGCAGTATAAAGAAATGTACTATTGTTGAAGAGTGAGGTCACATATACACCGCGTTCAGACTATGTCCCGCTAAGCGGGACATCCCCCTGCAAACGCTCAGTGTGGACGCTCGCTGGGACTTGTCCCCCTCTCCCCCCAAACCAGGTTGGGTTTTTAGAGGGGGAGAGACCTTGGCTCGTAATCCCTCGTAATTCGACACCTCGCACCTGTTTTTATGTGTGCATGCGTGTGCATGCGCGAAATTTACTATGCACTGTACCTAACGCACAGGCAGCCGTGGTTTGTCCCCCGCATAGCGGGGGATTCGAATTTAGTGTGGACGCTCGGTCGCAAAAAAGATAAGATCTCTCCCTCCTCCCCCCAGTAAACGGAACATAGTCTGAATGCGGGGATTGTTGTCATACTGTACAATATGCACAGTAAGTTAAAGGAGAATGCAACCCAGATATCATTGTGCTTCCATTGAATAAAGAAGAACAGGAAGAGTAAACAGTGAAAGTTTGAGGAAAATCGGACAATCTGTTCAAGAGTTATGAACTTTGAAAGTTTCAGTAAATCCTTATTGTGGGGATCCTTGAATTGGCAACATTGCCAGTATCTGTGATATCATCGTGGACAACTCTCCATTCATTCTGTACACAGAATTTAACATTTTCTCTATTTTCAATAAAAATAAAAATTGTTTTGATTCATTGTTTGAGTATGATGTGGATATATCAATTCTACAACCATTTTGGGAAGAATTATGTTGATTCCTGACGTGAAATTTCATATAAATCAATTTTTTTGAAAAATTATGTACAAAATGAATTGAGAGTTGTCCACGATGACATCACAGATGTTTGCAAAGTTGCCAACTCGATGGTTCACATAATAGGGATTTAACTAATCTTTCAAAATTCATAACTCTTGAAACAGATTGTCCGATTTTGCTCAAACTTTCACTATTTACTTTTCTTGGTCATCCTTATTCACTAAGAGCACACTGATGCCTCGGTTGCATTCTCCTTTAATTCTGATTCTTTGTAATACAGAGTTTCCATTGAAAAAAGGGTTGCCTTCTCCTTGGTTTTGGCATGGACATATTACAGTACATCCATGTTGTTGGTATGCAATGTTTTGTTGTACATTCCTGCATATGTAGTTAACACGACAACAAAACATTGTATAGCAGAATAACTAATAGAGAAGTGTGAGTTTTGGGAAAGGTGAAAAATAATTGTGAGCTTTCTCATTTCATTTTCAGTATAGGAAGAATTAATACAGTAAAAATGTCCCTTAGAAAGGATTGCTCTTCAAATGCTTTATATTGGAGATAAATGGCTGCATATTCATGCCAGATTTGTGTGGTTCCAAATACTCATTTCTAAGTGTAATACAAAAACCTTCTGGGGGAAATTTAGTGAATTTCTGATCATTTTGATAATCCCCCCCCCCCCATCTCACACTAGACACCTGTCTGTGTGCATAACATAATAATAATCTGACTTTCCCAATTGCTTTGGAACCATTTCTTTCACTTTAAAATGACATGACCAGAAGAACTCCTGTTGATTTTTAAAAGGGATTGTACTAGAATCTTAATAGTTCTTCTTGTCTGAATGGGGGGGGGGGGGGGGGTAGTAAAAAGCAGGATTTGGTTGAGTTGGTTTATATAGCTATAAGGAGATTATTCCTTTTGTGGTGATGAGGGATGATCACATTTGTCTTGTCTAGCTGTATCTTTGTCTCTGTCTCTCTTTCTCTCTCTGTTGCTTTCAACTCAGTCTCTGTTTGTCCTTCTATCTTGATATACTTCTTTCTGTCTCCCTTGCTCTTTCTCCCTCCCCCCTTCCCCTCCCCCTCTCGCACCTCTCCTTATCGTTGTGTCACTCCCAGTTCTCCCCCTTCTCATTTAAAGAAAATGTATATCTTCACTCCTTCTCTTTCTCTGTCGCATCATTTCCTGTAAGTAGCTCAGCTGAACAACCACCTTTGGTTTTTCCCAAATTATTTCCTCATTCTTCACGGGGAGCACAGACAATGCCATGTATTTGCACTCCAGTATGATGGGTTTGGAACGGCTAAGTAATGAGCGCAGACCAGGAATACTTGAAAGAGATCTTGGATGGATTTAACCGAAATGAACATAACTGTCATTTTCAGTGCTCAAACCAGGAATTTCTAGCATCAGTGACAAGCATTTGATCCATGTCCTCTCTTCCCATTGATAAGATACATGTACTTGCTTTACATTGACACAGACTTTCAGTGGGAGTTAAAAGAATTTGTTGTTTGAATAGTTCTGTTGTGGTGGTGTGCTTTGATCTTTGGTCATAAATTCTGGAGTACTTTAAAGTTGCTGCTCTTGAAATGAGCTTATGTATGTACTGCCCGTATCCAGGAATTTGTGATTTTTCTTCAAGATGCTGTCATAGCATGGATAATCAATGATTTTTGTGGATGCCAGCTTTCTGTTGAATGTGAGTACTCTGTTTACAGGTATAAAATCAGATGACCCTAAATATGTTTTCCTCAGTATACTGTAAATTACAAAACTTTCATAAATTGTGTGAGTGGTCCAGTCATGCTGAGTTTAATGGTAGAAATAATGGAATTACTGTACATAGATTGTATTTTTGAGAAATTGGAAACGGTCCTTGATAACAATTTGTTAATGATTCTAATTTTCGATATTTGGTGATAGTACGGGGAAGACACATACAGCTGTATGTGTACACGTATATCATTCTACTATCTTTTGCAGGGAACCAGAAAGCCATTAACCTGTTGCCTGTTGGAACTGGGTGGTCCCTGTATTAAGTCAGTTGGAGTTTGAGAATGCAGTAGTTGATGGGTCAACTCATGTATTCTCAGTAAATATCATTTCATCTGATTCCCGTCCAGGGCAAAGATTAATTGCTTGGGTAAGAGAAGTTCCTTATGGATTAGGTATTCTTATACATGTAGCTCTCAAGGACTCTTTTACATTGTTCCAAAATTACCATAGATCAGTTTTAATACCTTATTATCTTAAAATTTTTTTTTTTTTTTTTTATTGTCAACAGATTACATTTAACTGTCCTGCTGGAATATTGTAGGTGTACCTGTATGTATAAAAAACTTAAAGGGGGTACCCATTGCTGAAACAATGTTAGTTCATTTAAAAGAGCGTGATTTTATTAGCAGAAAATCATCTGCCTAAATTTTGTTAAAAAGTCGTGTTGCCAAGGAAAGTAGGAAACCCCCAAATGTGGTAAGATTTCAGGATATTTTTGACCCCTCAGCTGTGACTCAGTTTCAACTGGGTACCCACTTTGATTTAAAATGACGTCGAAGTGGGTACCTTGTCGTGGAATTCTAGCAAAATGCGCGCAAGGTATAATACAAATTGTGCAGTCTAGCGCGCAGCACAACTGCAATGCGCGAAGCTGGGTACCCACTTTTACGTCATACCTCATACTCAAATTTTTTGGTCAACTCCTTAATTTTTATGAGAAAATTAGCCAAAATGCATTGATTTCGATTGAACATCACCAAATTTTTAATGTTATTCTTCTTAGCATTCTATTCTCGATCATATATCAAAAAAAATTTACCATTGTGTAATCACTTTAAGACCAAGAGAGCTTCCTTTTTCCTGTGCATAAGAACGAGTGTATAGATGCAGTTTACAATAGGCCTACATTCTTAAGGTTTATGGAAGACCTTCGTACCAAATCATAAATTGGAAAATGTAATTTAAACAAAACATGTGCCTCACTATACACTGTAATCATGTATTTTGATGGACACAAAATTTAATAAGCAATTCAGCTGTAAAATCTTACGTGAAAGAGGAATGAACAATATGTTGAGTGATTTTACTTCTAATTTTCCTTCATTAGTCAGATCTGGGTTCTTCCCATGAATAGGAATCCAACCGTGCTCAAGCTGTCCCATATGTTTTAGGTCATTATCATGCTAAAAAGAATTTCTCGGTTGTTCCTTGTGTTGAATAATGTGTGTATTATAGGATATGTAATTGATTTACTGTTATTAAGATACCAGGGTTTCATACTTATTTTTTTCCGTAGGAGGTCCAGGTAAATACAGAGTCTAGTCTGTAGGCATTGTGCGCCTACGTTAAAACCTTGCAAAGTTTTGGAGTTTTGGACAAAGATTTTGGGTGCCAAGTTTCCCAGGTGCCTGTAGTGTCAAGTTTTGCATTTATGTACTTTTATTATTGAAAAAAGAGTGAATGGTCTACTTCACAGGCATATACATGTATACGCACAAGTTTAGGAACAGGAATCAACGATCACGCCCCTTTACATAACCTTTTCAGAAGGCAGATGCTCTGTAGATGAGTTCAAGCTACATGAATAGTTCCATTGCATTTGTTCAATGTACCGTCGCATTCGACCCAGTATTGTGAGAGTTGAAGACCATCTCCTTTCAGAATTTATTTGATTTGGAGCAATGCATTGGAAGGGACATCACCACTTCACTCTGGAGATCTGCAAAGCGTTTTCATTTGGAAAGATACATTGCCGTTGATTGACTTGGCACACTGTATTCCCATCTTTTCATGGAGTTGAAATACATTTAGTCAGTGGGAGCAATGTTTTCAAGTATGGATATTGTTTGTACATGTACAACAATGGAAGATATTCATTTCATAGTGGTGTTATATGTGTAGAAGGGATTGTTGAATCTGTATGAGAAGCATTGCCATTGATTGACTTGGCACACAACATTCCCAACTTTTCATGGAATTGAAATACTTTTAGTCAATGGGAATGATGTTTTCAAGTATGGATATTGTTTGCACAAGGAGGTGGTTCATGTTCATTGCAAATCAGTTTGTAGAAGGGATTTTTGATTCCCTATGAAAAATAATGCTGATTATCTTCTAGATTTTGGACGAGAGCTACCTGTACAATTGCGAATGGTGAATGTTTATGTGGTATCTGAATTGAAGGGTCTGTTGGTGTCATGCCGTGCCTGAATAGAGTGCAAACTTACTGAGAAGTAAAAAATATTTTGATACCTCAAGTGTGTGTCTGTTGTGCCAGTTTATGCATCAGCAAGGAATTGGTGCAAAAGTCATGGTATTGTAAACATCAACATTACATTTGACCATTGGATTGTAGTTCAAACAAACCATTTGAATTATACTACTTTTTATTGTTGTGATCTTTTTGTATACATGTTACACTTAAGTTCATCTCGAGTTAGAAGTTTTGTATTCAGTGTCACAAGGCCAGTTGCCAGCAAGTTTTATTTATACCAGCATAAATGTTTATTTTTCCATGGCAAGTGCAAGAATTCGATAAAACGAAATAGGGACCTTATGAGGATGGTTCTTCCCAATGGCAATGAATGGGTCGAGGTTTGTCATGTTCTGACCAGCAATTGACAATCTTTATATACACTGTATATACAAACACCTGATTCCTATTCGTAGTTCCCCTAGCAGGGTAGCGTACATTACGAGATACTATGTGATCGCAGTTTTGAAGGGCCTCGATCTGTTCAACTTTATGTCTCAAATTGGCAACAGTGGTGGAGACACGTGTGACTGACTTTTTGAACACTTCACAGGATGCCTGTCTTCATGGCAGAGATGGTAAACAATGAGTATGCACTTCCCACTGCTGCTGCATGTGCATGTATATACATATTGTAAGTCTTTGGTGAACTTCACAAAAATGCTCAGGCACTTGCACGCCTGATCTGTCCAGTGGAACTTCCCATCGTCCAGTCTGTAAATAGGCAACCATGCTGAAGATAGACGAATTGTATGACCCATTGGAGGATGCCAGTGACTGGATGCTGTTACCAAGGAACCAGAGGCGTATCTCTGTGCCTCAGGAGTCTCTGACAAGCACACAGTCTGGGCTATACAATGATGATTATTGGTATGTTTATTAGATTACAGCCAGACCTCCAGGCTAGAGAGCTTTGGCATAGATTGCAGTTGTGGTGAAAAAAAAAAATGTAAGATTAAAGCTAGTGCATTAGTCATGGTTACAGTTGCATTCAGTCTAGAGCATTAAATCCTTGTAGAGATGATGGCAGTATAGTTTTAAGTTGTCAGCTTTTATGAATATACAGGGCTCCACATGCACTAATGACCCCCCCCCCTGAAATTTTTCTCCGGACCCTCAAATATCTTCCTTTTTTTTTGCAGGGGCCTGGTACGCATGAACCTCCAATATTTTGCTTCTGAATCCCCATGCTTGCAAGTACGTGTATGTATGTGCATGTTGGAATAAAAACAAGCTTGGGGGGGGGGGAGTGGGAGGGGGAGGGGGAGGCATATCTCTCCTAAAAGTGAAATTGGAAGGGAAAAAAATGAAACAAACAGGGATTGGCTAATACGAAATGATGAATTAGTCTACTTTTAATCATTTTGGAATTAATTTTTTATAATTGTTTTCTCTTAATGATATAGACCTTTATACCTGCCCTTAATAGTCCATAGGTAGTTTGCAGGCACAAACCCCGGGTCAATCAAAACACATTGTAGAGGTCTGAATGGGAGACTAACAGAGCTCACTTGGGATTGTATACTCTAGCTCTTGACACAGACTTTAGTACCAGTAGGCACTTTGGCTAGGCTTTTGTCAAGATGCAATGGATTTGACCCATCAATGGATTAAATGAAGTGTGAATTGGTGTCCAAGGAATGTATTGTGAGTCTTTATACGATTAGGGGGTTACTTGAATAGAGTGACCCCCTGAATATAGGTCTACCTCTACGGTGCTTTGAAATTAGAACTGAAGATATGTGGAGAACTTAATGGGTCAGTAACTTTGGAGAAAAACAATCTGATCTGTTGTGGAAAAAAGGACATGCGTTTTCACGCTGCCTTGTTATAACAAGCGAAATCATCATATCTTGCATGTACTCTCCCCCCCCCCCCCCCAAAGTAGAAAAAGAAAAGGGAAAAGGACTACAAAACTTTAAAAGATGGCAAAAGCTCTAGAAAAAGTAAACAGAAGTATTGTAGCACTGAAATTTTTTCTTTTGCTAAAGCAAATCTTCAAAAAGAGCTCTCATAATCAACAAGGTATTACTGATTCCATCTGTTGAATCACACCTTAAACAAATAAAATAGAAAATTACTGTGCTAGAAGGATAGAAACATCTGAAGAGTTTATGCAAAAACAGATAAGTCCATTTTTGAAAATTTTACATATAGTACAAAATAATACTTTTCAAATGATATATTGCTCATTACATATAATGGTATGTTGAAGTAATGGCCAAAAGTAGCATAAAGTTTCTTATTATTTTCTTCATATTTAATTGTAAATATCTCCATTTGACAAAAATGGATATATTGCTTTTTGCATTCAAACTCTTCATCTGTAAATATGAATATTTTAGAAATTTGCTTCATGCACATGTATACAAGATGAGAATTGCATTTGTGGTGTACATTCATTCTTGGTGCTAATTTTATGGACAGTTTGTAGTGGAATCTTTCTTCCAATCCATTGATGTCTGGTGGGTGGGTGGGGGGGGGGGGGCACTATGCCACATTCATATACCATTATGAAGTGTACATGAAGGTCCTTGAAGTACTTGAATGGTTGAATCTTCATTCCCATAAGTCATTCAAACACAATTTATTTCCCCATATATAAGAAGTATTTGATATTGATTAATACTATAAAGTCCAGAGATCATAGGTGTGTCGTTCTGAGGTGCTTGAGAAAAATATCTGTTGCCTAAAGTTATTCTTTTTAAAGGTAGGCAGTTTTATTCGTCGGGAATTTCCCCAAACTGTTTCTAAAACCACTACCGGTATTTGTACAGTATGTCATTAACTGGTAGGTATGTGGTTCTTCTGAGTAAGTGCAGCATGAACTTTGTGGCAAAAAGTTTGTATGAGGAAGTGGATAGGGCATGAGGGAAAGGGGATATTAAGTGGAAATCTATCGGTAATTTAAAGACATTGATTAGCATTGTTATGATTTTAAAAAAATCTTGTTTTGTTACTTGAAAATGGGATAAACATAAGGGTTATAGTGTAAAAATACCAGTCTGAAAGTTTCAAAGTATAATATCCACACAAAGTATTTTTAAATATCAAAAATGTGAACCAATGTTTGAAAAATATACGAGGGTTGGTTGCACAGAATAGAGTGCACATGCGCGTATGACTCACCTTACCGTACTGTGTGTATTGGCGTATCACGCTGCGGGAGGCACATAACGACATTTTCTAATTCAAGCAAAGTGGTCCTCTTAGTGATTGTCTCGTGAGACGAAGGATAATAAAATCGCCGTTAGCGTCTAACTTACACTTTTTCATTCCAAATTATGGTTGGTTTCAGGGTTTTTGAGTACAAATACAAGTACTCATACACATGTTTCATCTTAGTTTGAGAATTTTTAAATCAGCTACTCACAAAGTTAGCCAATGCCTTTAAACTTTTTTTGGCTTCATGAACATCAATGTAGTACTGCAGTGATTTACAGTTAATATTAATCGAATTCAGTTAAGAATAAGTGTATTTGTTATGCATGTTTGTATCCAAGAATGTTGATTAATGTTAGTGTTTCACGCCCACGTTTTCTGAAGGTTTCAGTAATAATGATTATGAAATAAATTGGGTTTTATTTACGCAGGGTATCCACATCAGTATTACTACTGCTCTTCCTGCGGGCCCTACATTATTATTGCCCCAGTAATGCCAGGTACACATTTAGTACACCTGGGTTAAGAGAGACATTGTGAGCAAAATGCCTTGTCCAAAGGATGTACGGTAAGCACTGGGTGAGGATTGAACCCAGGACCTCTTGTATGAGGCAAGAACCTTGACCACTGTGCCACAATGCTCTCACTGAAGCATTTGCCTTCAAGCTTTACATAATATTGGCCAGGCCGATAGGTATAGCGAGAAGTTTAAGGGGGAGGAGGGAAGACTTGATAATCATAATGAGGTGTTGAAAACTTGAAAAAGAAATTAGAGAGATGAAAAGAAAGAGAACTCGATGGAGAAAGAGAGAGCTCGAGAGAGAGTGGGGGATACAAATTGAAGAGAAGAATTTCTGCGGAATGTGTAGCAAAAAAGAAACCCTTATTGTGAGCAAGGCTACAGACAATATTAGCAGTATGTCATAGTAAATTAAGTTTCATTGATAGGCAATTAGATGGAAGATAATGTGATTATAAGTACCCTCAGTTTGCAAAATCACATTAAGATGATGTCAGCATTTGTGGCAGCCTTTCTTGTACTGATTCATTTATCTTAAGATTACAATAACGAAATGGGGCAGAAAGTTTTGAGAATCTATAATATTGGTTTTTGTGTGGCTGGTGGGAGATGGATAATTGTCTGATGTTGACACAGGTTGTTTTCAGACGGGAGCAGAATGTGTAATTTGAATTAAGATTCTAGTGATGCATCACTAGAATCTTAATTCAAATTAAGGCAGTTTAGCTGTCTGAATGGAACGGAGCTTAATGTGAATTGCGCAGGAGGTGTTTTTCAGTGACGATTCTCCCGAATTGCAGAATGAAACTGGCTTGTGAACGGAGTGACCTCCAAATCATGTTTTGGGGGCGGAGCTTACGTGACCTTCCAACCACTTCCGCAGAAACAAACAAAGGCTCGATGGCTTCGTGAGCATCGTGCATGAGTTATTGATGGGTACCCAGAAAAAAAGCCTCACCTCCTCTCCTCGTTCTGAAATGCAAAACCGCAGAATCCGCGAAGCTTTTCTCGGTCGTGTGTACAGACCATAATTCTAATAGCGTAATTGTAGTCTTAATTCAAATCACGCATTCTGCTTCCATCTGAAAACGGTCTTAGCTATTTTGTGGGTGACATTCAGTTATTGATTCTGTCAATATTTTCCTTTGGCTTGTGAAAAATTCAAGTCATAGTGATGACAAAAATGGGCACCTATTGTACTGTTATCTTGATAAGGCTTTATGACTTGCATTTTCTCTGAGGTGATAGAAATATCATTTGGTAGAAATATTATATGATAGAAATAGTAGATGATGATTTCAAGAAAGTAAATTCATGTTTTAATGACTTGCATATTTCTATATGCATGCAGCATATAGAATTTTTACATTTCCAATAGGATTATATTTAGTTAGGAACCGTCCCTCTCCTTCCACTTTAAAGGAGAATGCAACCCAGACATCAGTGTCATTCCAGTGACTGAAGAAGAACAAGTAGAGTAAACATTGAAAGTTCAAGGAAAATCCAACAATCTGTTCAAGAGTTATGAACTTTGAAAGTTTGAATAAATCCTTATTACTGGGATCCTTGAATTGGCAATTTTTTATTATTTTGCCAGTATCTGTGATGTCATCGTGGACAACTCTCCATTAATTTTGTACACAGAATTTAACATTTTCCTTATTTTCAAGAAAAATAAAAATTCTTTTGATTTATTACTTGAGTATGACATGGCTACATCAATTCTGCAAGCATTTTGGGAAGAATTACGTTGAGTCCTGACTTGAAATTTTCATATAAATTAATTTTTTTGAACTATTATGTACAAAATGAATTGAGAGTTGTCCACGATGACATGACAGATGCTGGCAAAGTTGCCAACTCAAGGATCCCCATTATAGGGATTTACTGAAACTTTTAAAATTTATAACTCTTGAACAGATTGTCCGATTTCGCTCAAACTTTCACTGTTTACTCTTCTTGGTCATCTTTATTCAATAAGAGCACATGATGTCTGGGTTGCATTCTCCTTTAATAACCTCATTCAAATATGGCAGTTATGACTCTGTGTGTAGTTAGAGAGTGAGTGTATGATGTCCCAATGAGTGATTAATCAGTGCAAGTTGATGCATCCTTAATGGAGGGGTTACAGTTCGTTATTCTGAAGATTCATTTATTCTGAAGATTTGTTATTCCGAAAATGAAATAAGGTTTGTTATTCCAAAGGTTGGTTAGTCCGAAAATGAAATAAGGTTTGTTCATTTTCAGACTAATGAACCTTCGGAATAACGAACATCTAGGTATATGCAATTTACTTGTTTCGGAATAATGAACCTTCGGAATAAGGAACCTTCAGAATAATGAACATCACCCGATAGAGGTGCATTGTTATTTCTCACTGTGTGAAAGATTGGTTCATGTGACATGTTTCTGATCTGTGTAAGTTGTTGAGGAAAAAGGTATGAGATTTAGTTGTACTTGTAAAGAGAATAGTGGAAAGGCAAAGTGTTATGTACTTGGTAGAGGGAAGGAGAGAGAGAGAGAGAGAGAGATGGAGAAAGGGAAGAGAGCTAGAGGGAGGGAAGGAGAGTAGAAGGGAGGGAATGAGAGAGAAGGAAGGAAGGATTGAAGGAAGGATTGAAGGAGAGAGGAAGAGAGGAAGAGGTGGAGTGAGTGTGTTTGTGTGTGTGTGTGAGAGAGAGAGAGATGGATAAATTCTATGTACTAACATTAATCAGGCTAAGATATGAAGTTATCAAGAAAAGACATGCTTTGTGGTACTCCTGGAAAGCCAGTAACTATCTGTTGAAATGGTTAAACACTCATATAGTAGCCCATGAATTCAGCAGACAGCTGTCTGTAATGGGTTACTGTACACTGTATGTAAGTTATTGGCAAATTGGCTTCTCCATGTAGACTTTTTTTTTTAATTGAAGAATCACATCTGAGCATAATGAAAGTTTACCTTGATCAGAGGGGATTTGGCATCATTAAATCCAAGCCATTTTGTCCTATGCATTACAGACCACATGTAAAATGTTAGTTAATCTGATTCATTTCAAGCTGAAAGCTTAACTAGATCGTAAATCAGACTATAAATCCAATAGAATGCTACCTTTTTTTCCCTTCACATTGATCAGCCTCCTAAATGTTGAATGGTATATCACCTTGCCCCATAAGTTCTTTTGTGCATGAGATATACTCTTTACTCTTTAGCTTGTTTTGTAAGCCATTTGGAATCCTTTTTCCTTTTTTTTGGGGGGGGGGGGGGGGGGTGTGGAGGGGATACATGTAGGAGGGTTACATGTGGAAGGAAAACTAGAAAGGAGACCTGCCTGAGGTAAGAGATGTTGCTGTCCCTGAGGACCCTGTAGGCATGCTTTGTTGAGAGGGATGGTGGTATTTACTTTGATGTTGAGGGAGAGAACAGAATGCATTCCTTCTGGCTGGACTGTGATGATTCCGTTCCTCTGCTGCACCTTGCTGTTCATGTACATCCATTGGAAGTGGAACCCATGGCATTTACCATCGGCATTGCCATTGAAATGGGGAGTTTTTAACGGATGGAGCTAGGGGTGAGGTGTACTCTCTGCTCGTGCATTGCATATACACGCACAATGGGGAACACATTCAAAAGAAGCAAAATATATTCAAGAGAAACTTAAGGTGCCTGCTTTGGAAATTGCAAAGTTTTCAGGAAAGGGAAATATATTACTGGGAGTAAAGAATATTTTAAGTGGATGCTATATTTCTATTTTTCTAAGTGCATTTACTAAAAGAGGTCAGGAATGGATGTAAGAAAGGGCAGAAGAGAAAAGGAATGAGAGAAATAATGGTAGATAAATGCAAGTGAACAAAAAGATAAAAGAGAGAGGAGATGAAGAGGAAGGAAGGGAGAGAGAAAGAGAGAAAGGGACAGAGATAGAGATAAAGAAAGGGAGAGAAGAGAGCAAAATACAGCTTAACATTCATCCATTGTTTCCATTCTCAAGTCTCAACCCAGATGCAGTAAAGTGTGTGAGCACCCGATCATAGCCCTATTTAACCTCTTGGATAAGATTTGATTTTTGTATAACATGCATTTCCCATAGACTCCAACCTAGGTTATCTCTGGCTTAGTACTCAATGGCCCTCTTGCATAAAAAGTTGCGATTAAACGCAAATAAGAAATTAAATGCAAGTCCTAAATACTCAATTCTGATTGGTTGAAAATCAAGTTGTTTCTAATTTTTTGAGTTGCATTTTATCGCAACTTTTTTATGCAAGAGGACCAATGGGTTTCAGCTATGAGTGCCATTAACAAGTGTTGCTTGGTGCCAATGAGTCCTAAGTGGGAATAATCATTTCTACATATTAGTAATTGGCATTACTTGACAGATGTCATATTCTGTTTTTGCACACATTTCTTGTACTGATACTGTATATGTTTTGTGTACAATTTTTTCTTGGTAATATTCACATGTATATATTTTTGAATTCTAACTAACTGTATTATGATTTTGTTTGTTCTCTATTTTGCAGGAGGACACGATCCATCAATGCACCAGTCCCTTCCCCTTCCTTTGGTCCCAAGGCTATGCTCAAGAGGGTTCCAGTGTCACAGATAATGTAAGTATACTTTTCTTGAACTTCTTATGGCATTTAAACAATCACATTGCAGTCTTCAAATTGGCAATGTAACTTGCTATGGCCTTTAATCAATCAAATTGCAATCTTCACTTTGGCAATGTAACTTCTTATGGCATTTAAAAATTGCAATGCAACTTTTTGAGGCATTTAAAAATTGCAATCTACAAATTGGCGATGTAACTTCTTGTGGCATTCAAGCAATCAAATTGCAATCTTCAAATTGGCAATTTAACTTCTTATGGTATTTAAACAGATCAGATTGCAGTCTACAAATTGGCAATGCGGACATTTTATCCTTGACCTCAGCTCGATGCAAAAATACTGACCTTAATTTTACGTTGTGGGTCTAAACAAAGCTTTATTTCATTTCTGTGTAGTGACTGCTCTGAGGTAGTTTAGAGAAACGAAAGTGGTGTGAAAAGATGCATTCCGAATGTAAACAGTTGAGAAAACAATATGCATTTTGCGTTCTTTATACGTCTTTTGCACCACTCCGTTTTGCTAAGCTATGTGATTGATGATGTGAGGTGCTGCATTCTGTTATGTAATTAAATAGTCATCATGTGTACATTTGTGTCTCCCATTCAAGCTTCAAGTTTAGACAGTAAACATATACACACAACACTCATATCTCTATGAAAAAAAAAGCCCAAAACAATAAACAAGGTCAAACAAAAATAATTTTGTAAAATGATGCAGATTTGAATTTCAGTGAAATTACAATTTTAAAGTTCTGCCATATTGCAAGAGAGGGGCACTTTCAGGGATGGATATTTTCCCCTATAATGTGATATGCTCCCGTGCTATCCATGGACAATTTTAGGCTAATATACAATCAATTTACAATTTTTTATTGCTTGTGAAAAGGTCAAATACCATATTGTCCTATGTTGTCGAAGGTTCTGCCCAGTTGCATTTGTGAAATGCATGTATCCAGTGAAAAATAATGAAGAAATATGTCAGTAATTAAGACGACGAAGTATAAATAGTACAAGGCACTACATTAGACTTCATGTTTTGCAGTCATTTCAGCAAAATTGTCAAAGGGTATTTTGGTCTTCATGTAATTTTGAAAGGAAAGGTTATTAACTTTGGGGATCGCTTTCAATTTTAGATGGGCTGTTTGCTCACTGATAATGTCAGTGTAGAAAGTGATTTAACATTTATGCAGACAATATTTGCTTCTGATGATATATATTTTTTAAAGATATAGCTTTAGGATTAATGTTCTGAATTAAAGACATTGGTTAACATTGTTATGATTTTAAAAAATCTTGTTTTGTTACTTGAAAATGGGATAAACATAAGGGTTATAGTGTAAAAATACTAGTCTGAAATTTTCAAAGTATAATATCCACAGGAAGTATTTTTAAATATAAAAAATGTGAACCAATGTTTGAAAAATATACGAGGGTAGGTTGCACAGAATAGACATAAGGAGTGCGCATGCGCGTATGACTCGCCTTACCGTACTGTGTGTATTGGCGTATCACGCGGCGGGAGGCACATAACGGCATTTTCAAATTCAAGCAAAGTGGTCCTCTTAGTGATTGTCTCGTGAGACGAAGGATAATAAAATCGCCGTTTGCATCTAACTTACACTTTTTCATTCCAAATTTTGGTTGGTTTCAGGGTTTTTGAGTACAAATACAAGAACTCATACACATGTTTCATCTTAGTTTGAGAAATTTTTAAATCAGCTACTCACAAAGTTAGCCAATGCCTTTAAGCTTTAGGTTAGGGGATGTAGAGGGTTGGGGTTTTGGCTTGGAATATTGCGCAATCCTGGACTGGGTTAAAAATTAGAAATTACATTTAATACATGTACATGTATGGTATAAGAAATGCATACATGTAGAATGAAGAGCAATTGTACATGTACTTACATATAGAGTATGTCTTATACAAATTAGTTGCTGTTATCTCTTTAACTTACTGTCCAGGGGTTCACGCACACTGTATGCAATTGATGCAAAATATGCAATTATCTGTTGATAAGTGCCCCATCTATCGATGGGTGAGACCATTGTATTTGTTCAATTAGTGGTTAGCATCCCATGCATATACATTACTCAAAGTGTGTTGATGGAATAAGTTACTTTGTGGATATATGTATGATCTTCCCCCATCTCTCAGTATGAAAACAATTCATTATTGTGCTTCGATTGAATTAACTCAGTGTTAGAACAGATGCTTTCCCATTTGGAATCCCATTTACCCATTGCTGTTGCATTCTTTGGTATCACAAATGCACTTTCAACTTCCTGTATAAATAATGGTTAACAGAATGCCAATGCCGCTCATTTTTGTATCAAAATTTATTAATTTTTTGATAGATTAGTGCAGCAGTACTTTTCGGTCAATTCTATTGGAACCATTATCCATGCCTAATGCCAGTACATGTATGTCATGAACTGTCAAAACATTTGGTTAACATTAGGAAGTAGGAAACATCTTTGTTTAATTTCCCAGATTAAAAAATGAATGAATATCTTATTTCCTAGTATTTCAAATGATTCATAATTCTTTTCTGAAATGGAATGTTAAGAAAATATTATGTGGGGTTTTCTTGACATTGCAGTCATGCTACCAATACAAGGCCTTTTTCATTTCGCTTTTTTTCTCTCACAACAGCGGTCGGATCTATCTCCAGAAAATTTTATTTAACAAATTACTATGGTTGACTAACCCTTTAAATCTGAAATGAAATCATTTTGAAGATGACAGCCTGACCTCTGTGCTAATGATGTCCTCCAGTATCTCAAAGCTAATTTCAGGACCAGCTGCTCCTAATAAATATGAACAATTTTATAGAGAGAAGCACTGCCTTGAAAGAAAGGAGAATCTCTGATATTTGACCTGTTTGTATGCGTTTCATTGTATCTAGAATATCAATTTTAGATATTTTGCACTTAGAGAAAATACAAGTTTATGTAGCCAAATAACACTCAAAGTATGGGGTAAAAGTGACTATTCCTTCAACTGATTTACTGTACATACCCATAGGTGCAAGCATTGTGATGGAAGTTAACCTCCATGCATATTACTTCCATGCAAACCTTGATTTGAAATTCATTCATTCATTCATGGATCTAGGACAGAGTAGGTCCATTTTCATTATATTGATATGTTCTGTTTCATGTTCTAGGTGATTTAATCTGTCATATGATTTATACAAATCATTTGTATATAGGTAGTTTATCTATCCCCTTAATGCCTACATTTCTCATAATTTTAGTCCATGGACCAGAAACTGAAAAAGCCCCCCCCCCCCCCCCCCCTCCCGGGCACAATTTAAAATGATGTTTTTATGTAAGCTTAGACCCTCTGGGCTTGTTTGCCAGAAAATAGATGGATTCTGATAGGCGCAGGTCCTTGCTATCAGGAGAACATCACTAAGAATTGTGCCGGGGGGGGGGGGGGGTCTATGGTGGCCCACTGTCTATTTGGCTAGAAGTCATAATCAAAATCAAACAAAACTGGCAGGCCAAGTAAATTACTTTTAACTGACATCACAACATTGAAGGGCCAAATTTGCATTAAAAACGTGATGGATTGGCATGGTTAAATTGAGCTGAACGAAAGGCCTCTTGTCTGGTGCAGGATTATTTGTTTAATAATGGTGATGGGCCTCTGAATTCTAATGTTGTCGGGGTAAAAGGTTTGGGAAATTAGACTTAGGGAAGGTGAGGTAGTAGATTTCCTGGCAATTTTGAAGTGGAATGTTCATGTTTAATCTCCAATTTCCACATTGCCATTTAACACTATAACAATGGCCTTGAATTTTCCATGAATTTTAATCTGACCCCTTAACATTTGAATGATCCTTTCGTACTTTGAAATTTGATGTATTGAAAATTTATGAACACTTCCTACTCCCTCTCGACCCCTTTCTCCCCAAACCCAAATACACACTCACGCACACCTAATGAACCCCCCCCCCCCATACAGTAAACACTTGAAATATGGGCAATAAGTATCAGTATTATCCTACAAAGATGTGTCCAAATTAGAGTCTCAGCATTCATTTAATTTGCAGGCTTGGGGGGGGGGGGGATACTTTTTATCGAAAGTTCATGTAATTTATATTGTGCTGTCTTGTCAGTGAAAGAGCTGTTATTGTCAGAATCCACATATTGATTAATTAAATCAATAAATCAGACGTAATGTACTTTAATTTGTAATGGATTGGGCTTGGTATGAAAGGAATGGGAGGGTGAAAATACTGCTCTCTACAGATTTTATGGTTATTTCCATTTGCATGATGACGAACAAAGCTAGTTTCATGCATTTACAATATTTCTTCATTCTGCTTTTTAAAAAACTTTATTGTTGTGTAAAGTGACATGTGGAGTTTCCATCCAATGAGGTTTATTTGCAAAATAATTGCAATTGAAAAAAATTAAAGGCATTGGCTAACTTTTTGAGCAGCCGATTTAATAAATTCTCAACTAAGATGAAACATGTGTATGAGTACTTGTATTTGTACTAAAAAAACCCTGAAACCACCTGTAATTTGGAATGAAAAACTGTTAATACGATACAAACTGCGATTTTATTTTTGGTCTCAGAGACAATAAATAAGAGGACCATTTTGCTTGAGTTAAAAAAAAGTTATCTGCCTCCCTCCGCGTGATACGCGTGATACTCCCTCCGTGTGCAACCGTCCCTCATATATTTTTCAAACATTGGTTCACGTTTCTAATACTTCCTGTGGATATCATACTTTGAAACTGGTATTTTTACACTATAACCATTATGTTTGAATCCCATTTTCAAATAGCAAATGAGTTTTTAAAAAAATTATAACAATGTTAACCAATGCCTTTAATACATAGTACTGATTAAGCACATATGTCAATGATGGTGGTGGTGACGATGGTGGTGATGGTGTGGTGATGATGATGATGGTGGTGGTGGTGGTGGTGGTGGTGGTGACGATGATGGTGGTTATGATGATGGTGGTGATGATGAAAATACTGATGCTGATTATGAAGATGATGATGAAAATGATGATTATGATAATGATGGGGATGATGACGATGATGATGGTGATGATGATGATTACGAAGATGATAATGGTAGTTATCATACCTCTTTGTCTTTCAACCCCCAGGCATGTAACTGACCCCTCTAGCCAACGCCTCGTATGGAAAGCCACACCTCTGTCAGTGCTCATTATTAAGAAGATCTTTGATATTTCCGTCTTAGGACCTTTCAAAGAGATGACCAAATGGCTTTCACAGGTAAAAGGACTCAATTTTAAAAAAGAAGAATGATGCCAGATGGGCAGTATGGCATCTGCTATTTATGAAAAATTATATTTTTTTGAACAATAATAGCAACTTGCCATTGTTGTTCCAAAAAACCCCAAATAGACAAAGAATAGATAAAGCTTATAAACTCTCTGGAAAATTTTGCAAAAGTTAATACTGTTTGGAAGTCGTGTACAGCCACATTTTTGATGCAGCTGATGTTTTCTTGGTAAACTATGTTTTGTTCGTATACATGTAAGCATCTAGCTTCCTCCGCAGTATTTCATGGCTAGTCTGAAAAAGATTTTTTTTTGTTTGGTTGCAATTTTATGTGGCAGTGCTCTAGAAAAATAGCTTGTTTTTTGTACTATTGTGTGATCTGTGTTGATTACATTGTGTAGTTTAGCTCTGTTATTGCAAATATACTGATTAATTTGAGGTGCCTGACTAATTAGTAGTACTTGGCTTCTATTTTTAGCTATCATTAAGTCTGATTAGTCACTCCTGTTGACATTTTTCTTTCTTTCATTTACTTTAGTTTGAGATATTTCTTAAGTTTTTACTAAGTTTAAAATTTCATTTTTGCTGTAGGCCTAATGTTGAGAACTTCAGTTATTATTATTCTTTTTTTTTACTTACACAAAATGACTAATTAATAATATACTTTTTCTAGTTATTTCATTTACTGTGTATTTTTGTTGTTATATTTTTCATGGGTGTACATATTTCATGGTATTTATGCAAAGAAATTCAGTCAATCAAAGGACTGTTATATATAACAAGTTTACAGTCTGGAGTATACAAACTATTTTAAAGTGATATTTAGATTTCATTATGTACAGCATTCATTTCCCCTAAACTTTGAAGGATATTCTTTTTTGTCTGTTCACAATTTATATTCAGTTATATGTACTCTTATCTCAGAATGTAGTTCATTAATCAATATGAGTACATGTACATCAGTTTTCATTATTTGTTATTCATTTGCAATTATGATATTAGTAATTGTTTTTTGTATCTTTTTACTGGGAATTCATATCTTTATGTTATTTTTGTTTATTTTCACCACAAAAATACTTTTGTGGTTTCCATTATTTGTTATTCATTTGCAATTATGATATTAGTAATTGTTTTTTGTATCTTTTTACTGGGAATTCATATTTTTATTTTCACCACAAAAATACTTTGGCAGTATCACCTGCTGCAATGAGAATATCTTAAATAAAACTATTGATTGAATTGAAATGAACTGAATTGAATTGAATTGAATTGAATTGAATTGAATTGAATTGAATTGAATAAACATGATATCTGGTTACAGGAGAAGAACCTAGTGATCTATGTGGAAGGCAAGGTGCAAAAAGATGAAGACCTGCTAGCAGACAAGGAGTTCGCTAGCCTCATGAAGAAATTCAAAACATTCAAAGAAGGTAACACAACTCATTTTCACCCTCCAGAAGCTGATCTATTTTAGAATTGAAAGAAAGCACTCCAAGAAGTTATGTCAATAGCTCCCAGCATTATATGAAGGATTGGTATTTGCTCTGTCTCATCCTGGCAGGCAATATTTTAGAGTGTAACCAAAGTCCATCTCCCCTTATGATAACATGGAGTGTTTTCATATTTCCTTGAAATGAACAAAAAAACAAACTCCAAAACAACAAATGAAAAGCCTTCATCATTTTTTGAAGTACCTGCTGTCAAGATGCGACAGTCGCAATAAGAATTTTGAAAATTAAAACACCTCTAGATGTATTTGCTAGTGGAAGGTTAATTAAAGTTTAAAAACTGGACTTGTTATTGTTACCTATTATCCTGTCAGCCTGTTGAACACTAAATGCCTTAAGATAACTCAGGCTAGGGTCTGTGAAGAATGTGTGATATACTAAAATCACCTCATGCTTAATGGGTTAACTTCTAGATTGTCTTTGTTTCAAGGGTTCAAAATTATTGTATCAGGATACAAGAAGGCAGTGATTTGTTCTTTAATCATGAGCAGTTTTCATCACTCTTTCAATGTAGAGCTGATTATTGTACTTTATTTCTAATTTTCACCCAATTCCTACGATTTTAACACTTCAGACTTCAAAAAAATGATTTAATTGACCAAGATTTTAAAGACTATACTTATGAAAAATCTTGCGCAAAATCCTATAAAGATTTGTGACTGACTTCAACTGACTTCAGGAGGCGAGGCTCAGTCGGTAAAGCGTCTGCCTGTCGAACCAAAGACTGTGGGTTCAGTCCAGTCCAGGCAAATGACCGAAGCCTGCGTTGTGTGTTAACGAGCCCCTCCCATGTATCATAGACGCAGGCTTCGTTACGGTGGAAAACGCTCCCGTCCCTCGGATAGGACCCTTGTAGAGGATCCTACCTTTGCACATTAAGAACCCAGTTCACTGTTCAAAGAAGAGTACGGGGAAACCCCAGTTTAATGGTACACCTGCACATCCCAATTAGTTGTATCAGAAGGAGAGACTGGAGGGTCACAGTTCGCTTTTCCCCTCCCAGGCCTAGGTGATGCCAAATACTTCATGATAATAATAATAGTTCCTGTCATCTCTGTTGCTGTTATGTAGGTGATGACCTGAGTGATAGGATAGACTTCATCATCTGTCTGGGAGGAGATGGAACCCTTCTCTGGGCATCCTCATTGTTTCAGGAGGGTAGCGTACCTCCTGTCATGGCCTATCATTTAGGATCGCTGGGATTCCTTACGCCATTTGAGTTTGAAGATTTCAAGGAATCTGTCAATGTCTTCCTAGAAGGTATGTATTTCATCTTTGCTAGGGCCTCTCCTGCTTCCCACCCTCCTCCCTCCCTGGATATGACTTCATGTTTGTACAGCCCATATTTTTTTATTTATAGATTTTGTCAGGGTTATCTGCGAGCAGAAGTCAGTTTGCAATATGTTTCTTCTTCTGCCTTCCATATCCAGGTAATGCAGCTGTCACATTAAGAAGTCGACTGAAGTGTCTCATCTTTGAGAATTCAGACATACCCAACGGCCTTGAAGAGAACAACAGCGATGCCTTGAAACCTGCCAGCAAGAAACCCGACCCTCCAAACCTCATATTCAAATTCCAGGTTAGAAGAGAGTAATATGAGGATAATGAGCCATTGGCCCTGCAAAACTGATCTCAAGCTCTGCTTATAGAACTTCACATTGGGAGAAATTGATTGAAAAAAAAAAATCTGTATTCCCCTTTGACTTTCTGGTGGTTTGATATGTAACCTTTTCTGATGTGATGGCGAAACCCATGGTTATAAGTTTCAAGAAAATTATTATTCAGTGTAGATGAGACTCGTACTTGTATGCCTTTACTAGAAATTACATAAACATTTGGGCAAAAGATGTCTAAAATTTGGTGCAGTATATTTCAAGTTACCTATTCATTATCACTCCTGTGTTTTTGCTTTTTTTTTTCTTGTGTTTGTCAGGTCATGAATGATGTGGTTATTGACAGAGGGCCTTCACCGTACCTATCAAATCTAGATCTCTTCATCGATGGTAGACATGTAACAACTGTCCAGGGTGACGGTGAGTATATCTTACATTTGTTTCGAAAACCAAATTGCCTTAAAAGCCCTCAGGACACCTCAAGGCTGGTTTTCACTGGCAAGTGAAGGATTTGAATATTAAACAAATGGCAAGATCTAACATTCTTATTTTAGGCTTCAGAAGTTTGCAAAACATACACGTGGTTTCAGAAGCGTCATCATTTGTTCGTAGGATGCTGGAAATGTTTGCAAGAAATTTCAAACTTTTAAAAAATTCCTTCAGAACTAGAAACAAACAATTGATGATGCTTCCGAACCCCTTGCATGCTTTGCAAACTTTTGGAGCCTTAAATACAAATGTTGGTCATTTTTTCAACATTTGCGTCCTACATGAATCGTTCGTGTGCCCCATGAAAACCCTACTTTAAAATCTGACTGCTCTCTGATTAAGAAAGGGAATTATTGCCATATCATGAGATATATATATTCAAACATTTTAAAATCTGTATGCCATATTCTCTGACTTGTAAATAAATACTGCAGAGAAATTTTAGGAAATTTTATGCCTTGTAGTTGCAGATGAATGGGCTTGTAGACAATTAGTCTGATGGCACTACACTTTAGGGCCAATTTTGCCCTTTCCTCCTGCTACCGTATTCCAGAATTCAGACAGTACTTGATAGTTTTATTTTTTAATGCAAAGTAAGTCCAAAGAATATGTAAAAACTCCTGTCTGTATGTCTAATGATGTTGCATGTTTGAAGTTTGGATTGAGTTGCACCTTGCAGAGTGCATTGTGCAAAATCTGTTTCCCTGCGCGTTGAATGTGGTGATGAACTTGACCTGGGGTGTAGCATACAAATTTGATTTTAGACAATGGCTTGAGGATATGTTCTACACTTAGACTTGCTTTTAGCTCACTGTAATTGCTAGCTTTATATGTATTATACAAGGAAGCCATAAAAGCATAGACTGGTACCTTAAGGAAATATGCAGGTATTGTGTATTTTTTTTTTTGCAGTCAGTCAGATGCGTGGGTGCAATTTGTACTTGGAATTTCTGTTTGCTTTACATCTCATTGTTTAATGAATAGAACCATTGTTGTTGCATTTGTCCTACCAGACAGACAGTGACAAGGACAAATTTTACATCGCATTCAAAACATCCTGGATTTTTGTTTGCTTCTCAGGTGTGGAAGAAGTCAAAGGTTGAATCAGGATGCAAACAGTTCTATTTATGTCTCCAGATCAAAGAAGTTTTTTCTGCTTAAAAAAAAATGTGAAAGTACCAATGAAGAATTAACACTTGAATTTAGGTCTTACAATGTAGAGAAATTTCTGACATGTACTTGTTAAAGAGAATTAGCAATTATCAAAAGATTTTTCTTTCTTATCAAAAGGAAATCTGTGAAGGAAAAAAACAAACCAAAGCAAATCAAATCAGAGAATTGAGCATTTTATCTTTATGAGATCTGTGCACATACAGTCTTCGTGTCGCCAAATTGGGGAGCACATTACAATGATGTTTGATAACTGAATTTCATTTCTTATCAAGATGGCTCACTTTCTTAGACATTTGTCATGGAATTAACAATCATTTACAAAAGTTTAAGACTACCCTTCCAAAATGCAATAAGTCCAAGCAAAAACAAAGTTAAACATATTCATTTTTCAGACATACATTCATTTTCATTGTATGACCTTTGTATCTTACCATTACTTATGTGCTACTGTCCACTGTAGTAAACATGCTGTGTAATCATTCTGTGATACAAAAGAAGGTATTCCAAATGATTGAAATACCCACAAATTCCCACGTGGTCTTAAACTTTTGCAAATCATGGTATTCACTTTATATATATTTTTTTCATTTATATATGTGTATTCATGTAAAGTTATTGACTCATTTATTTTTTATTCATTTAGTTACTACTCATTTATGGTATTTGTTTGTCAATTTATTAATTAATTTCTGTCATTGTTCTGTTTATTCATTTTTATTCATTCATAATTTGATTGATTCATAATTTTTATATATTATTTTGTACCTTTTTTTTTCTTTTCTCAGGTTTAATAATTTCCACTCCAACTGGTAGCACAGCCTACGCAGCAGCAGCAGGAGCTGCAATGGTACATCCTAACGTCCCTGCAATACTCATCACCCCTATCTGTCCGCATACACTCTCCTTTAGGCCCATTGTAGTACCTGCTGGTGTTGAACTCAAGGTATGTATCATTTTCTAATTATAGGGGTGTTGGTGAGTTTTCATTCGCGAGATTATTACATTACCATCCATTATCCCAACATTATCATCACCCCTGTCTGTCCACATACTGGTACAGTACATTCCTTTTTAGGCCCATTATTGTACCTGGTTGCTTTGAGCAGTGGAAGATACCATTGTCTGATTATGGGGATGTCATAGAAATTTTGTGTGAGAGACATTTTTTTTTAACATCCTCTTCATATGTCATAGAACTATTGTTAGTGAGGAGCACACTGTCCATTGTCCCCTCTTTTTAAATATGTAGACATATTTGTCAAAGGATTATTAACTTTTAAACATAAAATTTGGATAGCTTTTTTTCTCGAAGCATGCCTATTTGGATTCCTTTAAGGTAGCTGTCATATAGTATTATTTATTTATTATTTTTTGTCAGTATTTCTTAGAAAATAACTTTAATCAGGGCGAAATAGAACAAGGGCTTAATATAATACTCAGCAGCTATCTACTACAGCCATTAATTTTGTTAATCACCTGTGAGGGATTTAGATTATATCCGTGAGAATCAAAGCATCCATTTGACATTTTCAGACATTTATAATGCTCTTCAAAATACCCTCTTCAATGAGATATGTCATGAGAAAAATATATGAAAGAATCAGTCATTGATATAAATCATGAAAATGATTTGTATTGTAAGGATGTATTCCCAGTTTTTTTTTTTTTTTTTTTTGTTCAGGTTTCTGTTTCACCCGATGCCAGGCATACAGCTTGGGCTTCCCTGGATGGAAGGAATAGACAAGAGCTGAAGAAAGGATTCTGGTGAGTGATTTCATATTCAAGAGCTCAATGTTAGGAGAGGAGGGAGAGGGAGTGGGAGTGGGAGAAGGAGGGGGGGGGGGGGGTGGAGTAAAGAGGGTGAAAGAGAGAGAGAGAGAGAGAGAGGAGAGGAAGGAGGTTAGGGGAGATGGGGGTGGGGTATTTATTTATTTGTTCCCTCTTTATTTCCACAGAGTAGCCCTTTCAGTTGTAAAACTGATTTTCAAAGGGGCCCTGCATCACAATTAAAAAACAGTATATTTTTACAGAGAAATATGAATATGAAAACAAGTAATACAAAAATACAGAAAAACAAAAATGTGCAAGATAAAAAAAGAGACTAAGTCTACAGACAAATGCAAAAAAACCCCCCCAAACCAACAACAACCAATTAAATATGATTGTACACACAAAAAAGGGGAAAATAGAAGAAACAGATAACAAACCAACTAGGGCCTAAACCAGAGATTTAGGAATAAAGTAGTCAGTAGTGTAAAGACTTTTACATTTTGTCTTGAACAATTGAAGGGATTTAGTATCTCTAACAATGAGTGGAAGCTTGTTCCATAGGAATGGACCATGGTATTGAAAGGGCTTCTTCATATACTCAAGTTTTCAGTCTTGGTACAAAGAGAGGAGCGTTTAGGGCATACCTCGTTTGTATCTGCGGGGTAGAGAGGGTTTTAGGAGAGAAACGGAGCGCAAGTAAGCGAGTGAGAGAGAGGGGGAGGAGAAAGAGAGTGGGAGTGGGAGAATGAGGGGGGGGGGGGGATGGGTGGAAATAGAGAGGGTTTTAAGAGAGAAAGGGAGAGTGAGAATAAGTGAGTGAGAGAGAGAGGGAGAAGGGGGAGGAGGAGAGAGAGAGTAGGAGTGGGAGTGGGAGAATGAGATGGGGAGGATGGATGGAAAAAGGTTTTAAGAGAGAAACAGTGAGTGAGAGGAAGTGATCAATGAGAGAAGGAGAGGGAGGAGAAGGAGAGGGAGAAAAATAAGAGAAATAGAGAGAGGAAAGGATACAGAAAAAAATGGACATTGAAAACTACAAAAGTAAAGTTGATGTAATTAGAAAATAAATTCATAAATGAAGGGAAAGATGGAATAACATGTTCCATTTGCTTTAGAAACAATTCTGAAGAGAAAAGGGAGAATCAGGGAAACAGGAACTGTCCCATGTTCAGTGACCCTCTAAATTTATCTTTATACAAACACTCTTGATATCAACTTTATCTTTGTTGAAAGGTTGAATCAGCATTGACACATAATGAAGTTGACATTTGTACCTGTCACTCTCATCTAAATAACTGTATTATATGCATAAAATAAGGAGAAAAATGAATTCTTTAGGTATACATGTATATCAAGACAAGTAGGTACATGAAGTTACATGTAGTTACATGGAGAAATAGAATGTGTTTTAGTTTTAATGATGTGCTTGTGTTGTCTTTGCAAACATAATTGTGAGCAAACACTATTAGTGCATGGATTCATGCAAGCGGAAGTTAATATTACATTGTCTGGTTGACTCTGTATTCCAGCAAACTGTGTCAACACCTTATTTTCATGATGAAGATCATAAAATTTTATGAGCTTTTCAATGATTTGAGTTTGTTTGCAAGTTGTTATCTACATTATATCTTTGTATCCCCGACTACATGAAATTAGCTTTGTTTCATTTGCCTTTTTTTGGGTTTTTTTGAGGGGGTGGAGTGTAGGGAATGGATGCTGGTTGTTTTTAACCACCAAAGTTACCACACTCGGCAGTCAAATCACCCACAACCTTGAAAAACAGCTTTCAATCAAAAAGATATCAGTCCAACAAAAACATCCTCCTTGTGGGTATTATTTTCTCTGAAAATTGATTATGCTTTGAAAATTGATGTGTTTTATTGTAAAAACTAATTAGTACTGTCAGTTATATTTATAATTGCAGTAAAAAGCTAATAATTTCCTGAGCAGAGATATGTATTGTACTCTTCCACTGTTTTTCTCTTCTCTCTCTATCACCTTTGCATCTTTAGAAATTCTTTTGACAGTGTGCCACTCTAAAAACAAAAAGTTAAATCAATTATTTTTATGCTTCCGCCCACCGTAGGTGGTTGCCGGAGGCATTATATTTTCGGGTTGTCCGTCCGTCCGTCCCGTTTTCGTTCTCGCGATAACTTAAGAACCGTTTGACAGATCAACTTCAAACTTGGCTCGTGTATGCATATGGGAGGGACAATGATCTAATTAGATTTTGGAGTCTCAAGGTCAAAGGTCAAGGTCATAGAGGTAATAATACACATAAAAATGGCTCGTTCTCACGATAACTTAAGAACCATTTCACAGATTGGCTTTAAACTTGGCTCATGTATGTACATGGAAGCGACAATGATCTGATGAGATTTTGGGGTCACAAGGTCAAAGGTCAAAGGTCATGGAGGTCATTATGTACATAGAAATGGTTCGTTTTCACCATAACTCAACAACCATTTGACTGATCAACCTCAAACTTGGCACAGGTATGCATATGGGAGGGGCAATGATCTGATTAGATTTTGGGGTCTCAAGGTCAAAGGTCAAAGGTCATAGAGGTCATTATGTACATAGAAATGGTTCGTTTTCACCATAACTCAACAACCATTGGACTGATCAACCTCACACTTGGCTCATGTATGCGTATGGAAAGGACAATGCTCTCATTAGATTTGGGGGTCACAAGGTCAAAGGTCAAGGTCAAAGATGTCATTGTATAAATGAAAATAAATCAACATGAAGTGCCATTTATTTCTGATTTGGTAATGGCGGAGGCATAAAGTTCGACCACGCTTGGTCGAAGATTCATCTAGTTTTTTCTGAATATAATTTATTTTTTTTTGAAAGGAGGGAAAAAGATTTAACACAAGAATTTCTGTTTTAAATGATCCAGAATTAAAATATTCACAATAATTATGTGAGTCTGATTTTAGAAGCTTAATTATCATGATTTGCAGTATACTGCCCTGCCAGTGTAAACTTGAGAAGGTTCAGAAGAAGGTTCAGAAGAAGGTTCAATCTTTGGTTCATTGCTTTTTAAATGATGTGTCTATCTTTCCTACAGTACAAATATAGCTTATCCATCATTCTCATCACTATCAATCATTTCTAATCAGTTTAGAAGCAATGACACTTACATTTAGAAGCATTTTGTCTAATACGGGATTAACACTTTGATTACTTTCTTAGCCAAACGGCATGTTTGGAGCTTTGCCACATGTGCCGATTGCCACAAAACAATACTAGTACACACAAATTAACAAAGGATTGCTCTGTTCAACACAATAGGGATGAGAAAAAGCCCATTGCAGGATTTGAGTAGATATGTGTCAACACTCTAGACACCCTGTATAGATTCATTTTGTAGTGTAATTCTAATGCCTATGGTGAATCTCTCTCATGAGAAATGCAGTGTGGTACAGGGAAATCATTTGTTTGGCTTAGACAGGGTTAAGTAGAAAATTACAATTTGATGTTTTTATCGTTCTTTCTCTTTGTAAAGCTTAAGGATCACAACGTCAGTCTACCCGGTGGCGTCAGTGTGCAGTATAGACCAGATCTGTGATTGGTTTGATAGTCTTGTGGAGTGCCTTCACTGGAACGAACGGCAGACACAGAAGACATTCAGACAAAAGGACAAGGACAAATCCGCCAACAACAACAAACAAAACGGTGGCTCCAGTAGTCCTGAACTTGAGTCATAATGACTTGAATCAATCTCTAGTTGTTTTTTTCCATTTTCACCTGACTATTGAGGACCTACTTTGGCCTGGACTAAAGTTACAGGGAGTAAGATGACATGTAATGGCAGGATTTGAACTGCAATGAGATGGAAAAGAAATTATCTCCTTTTTTACTTTTCTTTTTAATACTAAAGACAATCAATCTACTTTTGATTTGATTGGGGAGTAGGTTTATATCTTGTAATGGCAGGATCAGAACTGCCATGTAGAAGGCTAGAAATCATCTCTGCTTTCATTGTCATTTTTGCCATCTTGATGAGGACTACTTTGGACCAGGATAAGGGAGTAAGTTTATTTGATGTAATGGCAAGGGGAGTGTGAGCAAGCTATTTTCTTTCAAGAGGTGATTCTTTCCAGAAAAATCTCTATTTGTGTCAAGTAACCTAAGTTTTGATGCAGTGAATGTGTACCGATATGTCTGTTCTTAATGAAGACAACATAGAGCCATGGATGCCATCAGCAGAAGATGCTTCCTTATTTCAAGATTTGATATCAGAATCTGGAAGAAATGTGGAAGAGGGATCTTGGAGGATAATGGCAGTCGAAGAACATCGGCAACGAGGAAAGTCGCATCTTTGAAAGGAAAAGAAGACATAGCCAGTCTTCAGTGGAGGATGGAAAGTGTTTAGAATTCTGGGGTATTAACTTCTTTCAAGAAGCACAGAATATCCTGTTATGCATTACGTGTGAGTCATCAGCCTTGCTTTTTTTTTTTTAATCATAGAAAGATCAATGCTGCTGTTGTTTCTTTTTCATCATATCAACGTAGTCACTTTTGTTAAACTTTACTTTGGTACTGCAATCATGATCACATCTGTTAGGCCTTACACTCAATCAGGAACCATTTGGACCATTTTTCTTTTTTATGAAAAAGGTTTGTATTTGAATAATGGTTTAAACCTCCACATGCGCATGTCCCCTTGTCCAATGGGCAAACAGCAACGCGCTTGTATATGCTTATTTTCGCTTAACATTCTTTAGTCCCTGGCAGAGGTTTAAATCATAGTTGAAATAAACCTCCATCATGAATTTAGGCCTTAATTCTCTGTGGAGAGCCAGAAGAACACTAAATCTCTTAAAGTCCTTCTTGCTTTAACATAGCTATGAAAATTTTGCATTTTATTGTATTTTAGTTTAAGAAAACTGAATTTATCTTTCTCCCATAACCTAGGCTAACAAGATGTAATGAAAAGCAAGCATTTCCAAATTGTGCTTGTCCTGTTGGGCAAGAGAGAGAGAGAGCACGTGGGTAGTATGCATAATTATGTTTGGACCAACTGCAATCGGTTTTGGGAAAGTGCTAATATTAGCCAGATGGGCAAGATGTTTTTAATTATTTCAATTTTTTTATTTTACATATCTACTAACACACACACTAGGGTTGATTTTTATAATTATTGTTAAAAATGTCTAAAGCTGGTTTTTGCATTGCTTCGGGAAAGTATGGCATACATGCTTGACTGATGAATACTAAGTTGTCGGTCATTTGGTTGGGGCAGAGTCATTAGGTCATGTTTTCCATACCTTGTGCAACATGAAATTTAAAAAATGCCAAATTCAAACAAAAAGACCTCATGATATTACCCAAAGAATGTGTGTGAGCGATTGTGAAATTATAATGGCATTCTCACATGGAATTATAACCAAACCTGTAGTGATAATGCTGTCTTTGTGTACATCAGCAAATTAGTTTTGGCGTCTGGCGTCAAGTGTATCGGACCCTTGAGGCTTGTTCAGATATGACGCGACAAATTGCCATGGTTTTTTTTTCTAGTGCTCTGATATGCTGTGGCAAACCACGTCACATATGGTAAGGAAAGTGTATTAACTTGTCAGCACTCAAAAGAGATTTTTGCCAAAAGTTGCGCAAACAAACTGATGACATCATATTTTGCGCTAACTTTTGAAGAATTTGATTGGTCCAGACCTTTTTGCCACTGGGAGGCATAAAAATATTCCTCGTGCCTCAGGGTTTTTACTTTGACTGCCTCATATCCATTCACATACTACACAAAAAACCACCAGGGTTTGTCATGGAGGTTTGTTGTGTCACATCTGAACAAGCCTTAAGAATTAGGGAATTCATGTCACATTCCATATTTTTCTATAAGATAGGGGCACATTATCTTTGTTACCTTTGTATAATACAATGACGTCTCTGTGAATGTTCCCCTTGAAAATTTTGTCTAAAAGCTTTCAGAGAACTAGATTTGAAACTTTTGCCAAAAATTGTCAAGTATTTTTTATGCCTCCGCCCACCGTAGGTGGTTGCCGGAGGCATTATTTTTCTTTTGCATATTAGTGGAGAATTTGGTCATTTTGATTTTATATAAAATTTGATGAACATTGATTGAAATAGGTGCTAGAAGTAATTGGTATGCAATTGATGTAATTGTTTTCCAGATGAAATAATTTCTTGCGTTCCTGTCATTTTCGAAGTTTTGTCGTGCAAAGACGAGAAGTCAAGTTGTAGTTTAATATATATGCTGTACTTGTGTACCTAGGAGAATGTAATTTTGTAAATGGTCTATAATCTCCTTTGTTGTTCTCTTCCAGAAGCCTGGGAAATACTCCTATTTCATGAGAAAAAAAGTTCTTTTTTAGTTTTTTAGGAATTTACTTCAGGTCCCTAATTTGATAAATGTGTAAGGAATAGAAAAGAAATTGGTAAAGTTAAATCATGTGATATTGCTGAGATTATGAGATAGAAAGAGGCTTGAATTTGATGCTTTGAGATCAAATGCCAATTTCTGTAACCCATTAGCAACGAACATTAACAGAAAAATTTGTGTAATTTTCATTTTAGCATGCATGTATGATATTCATGTTACGTGCAGTGTTAGATTTCCCTATTTGCAAGGAAGCTCTTTGTTGTTGTTGATTAGTCACAGTAAAAGTCAGAAACTACATCAATTTTTATCACAATTCTTACAGAGATATCTAGAACTAATTTTGCCACTCCTGTATAATTATTTTGCTGGTTATGAGTTTATCATACACAGATGGTAACGTAAATTTGTGTAATGTTCTCGGGACATTATGTTTACTTTTTTGTTTTATACATTTTAGCAGTTTACGTTCCACTGTATTATGGTCAGTTACTAAGAATTAGTTTGATTTTAAAAATGGTAGTGAGAAGTAGCCACTTTCTCATGTCTTCTTATTTTTAGAACAAAATAGAGATGACTATAATTTCATTGGCTGTTTAATATTTCATCACAACTATAATTGTTCTTTGCTTTGTTGAATATGAGGAAATATTTTGCAAATATTACTTGCCTTAGACAAATTGTTACATTGCTTGCCAGCCATGTTGATAAGTTTATGTGACAATACTAGTCAAGCTAAAAGAGTGATTCTGTGCTGTAATTTGCATACATCTTGATATTTCATTCATGTTTCATCCAAAATTATAAAATATCTTGAATGACCATTGACTGATAGTAGCAACGTCAGAAAAAACCATTAGGCAGTGGTCATTATGATCAAAGTGTTTTTTTTATCTTTGAAATGAACTTGATGGATAAAACGTTTGGACATGTTGTGTGGAATCAACCCAAACCAGCTTTGTATTTGAGTTTGATGGTGAATAGCATCTTTAAAGGTGATAGCAAAGTATTTTGATGATGTACCCTTTCTTGTACAAATTAAGTACTTTGTCTAGTTTTTTTTGTATGTTTCATTCTCAAAACCTCTTCTTCTTGCAGTTGGAATTATTCAGTGCAATGGATATTGTTACCAATGGACTGCATATTTTTGCATGTTGCCATTTGAAGGCAAAGATATAATTTGATCAGCAAAATCGTTTTCTTTCTAAGTTATTGATTAATGTATCAAGGACAGGGCATTTCATATTTCTGAATCAATCAGTTTTCTACTTCAAAATTTATTTGCAACAAATGTTGCCAATTTATGTGGAAGGAAATGATTTTTAAAATTTTTTCTGGTTGTCTGTAAAACGATCTAAAATGTTTGTTTTCTGATTTAAAAAAAAAAAATCCTGGTGATACATCATCTTAGAATTCTTACAACGTTTGTTCATGTATCTGGTATATTTTTGATGACTCAAAATCAGAATTTGATGCACCAAGCCACATAACGTGGAATACTGTCCAAGCTGGTTTGAAGTATAATGTTGCAGTTACTCAAATATTGCTTTGAACAACCTCCAACCATGCACATGGACTGTAAAACAAATGCTCGCAGTATTTCCTGAAGTTTTCAAGGGCATGGCATTGGAAGAAGTTGACATTTGAAATCTCCTTCAGGTCTTTTTTTGCAAAGGTTCTTTAGTATTACACAAAGTCTGAAATTCTAGTGAGCAGTTAAGCCTTATTGTAGTATCAACATGTACAATTTACTGTTTCGTACGGGGATAGATAGTGCAGTTTTGCTAGTGTAACCTCTATACTTTAAATAAGTTTGTGGACAAATAATACAACAACGTCATGGTTTAAATTTGTTGACTGTTTTTCCACAGGGTATTGTACTTGTTAATGATCAGTGATTTCTTTTTTTTTAAATGTTAGTTGTATATCTGTATGTTTCAAAGGGGATCCATATTTGTGCATATATTTCTAACAATTTTTTTTCCTTTTAATGATGGGACCAATAATTATGCAATTGAGATGAATTTGATTTGCAATTATTATTTTTTTCTATTTCTAGTGTTTCAGATATAAATTTATAAAGAGCATGATACATGTATGGTATATGGTACAGGTACTTAGTATATTATATCGACTGACTTTGAGGGATGTATGAGACTATATTGTCTGAGTGTGATCATATTACCAGAGTCGTGGATGAGGGGAATATGATGATGCATGAAATATAGTTATCTAGACGATGTAGTTGTCTGATGTAGTGAGCCATTAGATATTTTTATTTATTTCATTTTGGTAAGAAGACACAAGTGAGTCCGGGTGAGAGTGAAAATGAGACTAGAGGTGTAGGGTTAGGATTAGTGTACATGTAGCTTAATGGTAGTGTATGAAAACGAGTGAAACTCATTTGATACATTAACAGTACTAAATGGAGAAGGGCAGAAGCAAGCTTAGAATTAAGGCGAGCATGGGTAGTTCAAATGTATCTCATTTTTACGTCATTTTATGTTACATGTATTTGATTGTCTAACTTCCATAGCTGTTGGTAAGATAGCTGGCAGTCCAAACAGGTGACTGAACATTGGGGTTCAAATGATAAAAGTGCAGGCATGCCTTTTGTTTGCCATTCAGAAGATGCCCCTCCACTCTCATTTGATAGGGTTTAGTGCAACAAAGGGCTATTTGTGTTTTTGGCCATTTTTAGAAAACTTGCAAGGAAGTTATGTTGTAATTTGTAAACACTGGTTTAATGCAGATGGCCATACCTCTTTTGGGTGAAACCCTGCTGGAACGAAGTTTGCTGTAGAAACCATAATTACCAGTGGGTTCCCGGTCTCCTATGGGTCATTTCGATATCGAAACCTCATTTTGACCCCAAAATGCAGATAGCCCTTTGTTGCACTAAACCCTCGGCATTTATTTTACTTTAGGTGAAAAAGACATCAAGTGTCAGTTACCTACAAAGTGGATGAAAATTTATTTAGCCAAGGGAACTACAGTCAAACCTGTCATAGTGGCCACCTCTCAATATAAAGGCCACCTATCTATAGTGGCCACCTCTCAATATAAAGGCCACCTATCTATAGTGGCCACCTCTCTATAAAGCCCACCTATCTATAGTGACCACCTCTCTATTAAGGCCACCTATCTATAGTGGCCACCTCTCTATAAAGGCCACCTATCTATAGTGACCACCTCTCTATTAAGGGCCATCTATCTATAGTGGCCACCTCTCTATAAAGGCCACCTATCTATAGTGACCACCTCTCTATAAAGGCCACCTATCTATAGTGACCACCTCTCTGTTAAGGCCACCTATCTATAGTGGCCACCTCTCTATAAAGGCCACCTATCTATAGTGACCACCTCTCTATTAAGGGCCATCTATCTATAGTGGCCACCTCTCTATAAAGGCCACCTATCTATAGTGACCACCTCTCTGTTAAGGCCACCTATCTATAGTGGCCACCTCTCTATAAAGGCCACCTATCTATAGTGACCACCTCTCTATAAAGGCCACCTATCTATAGTGACCACCTCTCTATAAAGGCCACCTATCTATAGTGACCACCTCTCTGTTAAGGCCACCTATCTATAGTGGCCACCTCTCTATAAAGGCCACCTATCTATAGTGACCACCTCTCTATAAAGGCCACCTATCTATAGTGACCACCTCTCTATTAAGGCCACCTATCTATAGTGACCACCTCTCTATTAAGGCCACCTATCTGTAATGACCACCTCTCAATATAAAGGCCACCTATCTATAGTGGCCACCTCTCTATTAAGGCCACCTGTATATAGTGGCCACCTATCTATTAAGGCCACCCATCTATAGTGGCCACCTCTCTATTAAGGCCACCTGTCTACCATGCCCACTTTTTGTGTTTCCCTTGCCCTTGGATGGCCTCTATAGACAGGTTTGACTGCAGATGGTATGCTTGATCACATACTATTTTTTTTTTTGTCTGTTGAGAGCCAAGAGGTATTAACTCACACCCTTCAGAGTCAGCACCCTGTTGGCACTCAAGAAACAATTTCTAAGTTCTTCTTGCGCGGCATTTCCCTCTCAAGCTATAGCAGAGATGCCAACTGTTCCTTTTTTGCAGTCTGGTATATTTTATCAAAAATACTGCAGGTTTCATGGAAAATACTTTTTTCCCCAAAATTGTATTGCTACACATGTCAATTGCAGAAAGGTGAAAATACTGTTTTTTCACCCCAAATACTTGTTTTCATCCCTTGAAATACTGCAATGCTTTCTATAAGGTTGGCATCCCTGCTGTAGGGCAGTGTCAGAAAAAAATGGTTCAAAAAATACAAATTGAAAAAATTATTAATTTACTTACAAATGAGAAGTGCAACTACCTTTCTTATGTTTGAGAGATTTTTATTAGTTTGCCTATTCTTTTTTCCCCCCTATATCCTCAGAACTGTGCATTGTATGTATTTTTTACTTTTTTTTTACTTTATTTTTTACTTTCTTCTGTATATTCTGTCAAAATGCAACATGGTATGTGAAATGATGTGAGGACAGTGTTATGGGACTTGTGATTTTTAATTATGCATGACATATGAGTGTAAAGTGAAAGTCGGTTATTTCATTTTTTGATGCATAAGTTATTTTTTATAACATTAATTATGCTTTTACAAAAATGATAGAGGGAGACATTTTTCATGCAGTGTTATTTGCCGCTAACCCACATATGCTATTTTTAATAAGTTAATTATTTATCCCAAAGATAAACTTTTAAAACATGGTTAAAATCCTTTAAAAACAACCTGCAGGTCTAATATTCATGTTGCCATGCCACCATGAAAAGTCTAATGTTGTGGATTTTCATTTTCAATTTGTTTTACATGGAGGGGGAAAATGGCTTCTTTTGTCAACCATCTAAACCAAGTGTAAACCATTGAGAAATATGGTGTAAAATTTATCCTGAGCATCAATGGTACAATTTTCTGTAACTGTTTTTCTTTGAGCAGAAATGCTCAAGTTATGTTCAATATCCCATTTACTATCACTGCATATATCAGTTTACAACAGATCAAAAAGAGAAAATATTGAAAATATTGATGTGAATGGATCCTGCAAACTGGAGATTTTGTAACAATGTGTGAGGATTGAAAAAACTGTTTTTTACTGTTACCCATGTGAAGTTTTATTTGATTTGCTTAATAATTCTCAATTTTGTACAATTCCTCATTTAAACTCATATGTGTAGGAGATATGCTTTTCAAAATTTGAGAATGGTAGTAGAATATATTTTGATCAGACTTTCTGTTATGCAATTTGTACTCTTTTGAAAGGAAATGAAAATAATGAGGAAGCAAGAGAAAAAAATGAAGTCTTTCCTATTTGTAAGATTTTGATAGAATCTGTTATTGTACAGCAGGAAAAAATGTTGATATTTGTATATATTTCAAAGGGCAGAGATTTTTTAAAGAACAAAATACAGATTAATAATAGCATTGTAAAAAGTGTTGTCTTGAGTGTTTTGTCAGAATGAGAAATACCTATTTGTATATAATTCTCGCATTTCACAATCCTAGCACCCTCTTTCGGTTCAGTTGCGACAGTGACTCTCGCGCCTTAGTGGGTCGATAACAACAAACTCAAACCTTGCATTAGTTGTCTTTTCCGCTCCTATTTTCAGTGATTACACACTTCTAATACTTCATATTTTCTCTGGGCTCTCACTGCTTGTTATGCTAACTAATCCTCCTTCTTGCCTGCTCCTGGGACACCTCGGTCAGTTCAATATTTTCACCGAATGGTTAAACTCTCACTCGCTTCGTGTGCTATCTTGGAAATAATTGTCGACATGCGAGTAGGAAAATATGCCTCCCATGGTACGGCTGTTGGTGGCGCATGCATTGTGAAACGCGAGAATTGAAACCCCTTTTTTGCACTGAGGGACACAATTATAACAAACTCTTGTAAATAAAAAAGTATTTCTACCAGTCCCAAGGGGGGGGGGGGGGGGGTTTCATAAAGCTGTTCGCAAAGTTACGCCTGACTTTATGTACGAATTGAACATGGAGTGCCAAATGGGATGCACAAAGTTTTCCCTGACGTTTTAACAAGGTGTGACTGCATTTCCCACAATCTCAAGAAAATTGTGGCAAAAATTCGCAATAAAAATGTCAGTAAACAATACATGTATTAATGTTAATCTATGTCTTCATTTTTTACCTTAAGCTGATGCGATTTATAACGACTGAGAATCTCATCTGGCTTGCCGTATTCAAGTCGTACGTAAGTAAAGTCATTTGTAAGTTTACAAACAGCTTTATGAAACATCCTCCCCCTCCCCCCGCTTCTTTATTTATTTTTTGTTTCTTTGTCCTGATACAACAAGGTTTCATTATTATTTTGGGTAATTTTCCTGATCCCAAGGAGTTTGTTTAAGTAAGATCCCACTCTATAAGAAACATGCAAATTTCATAAAATCTGGAGATAAGGAAACTTCTTGTAGTAAAAATACATGAATCAGAGCACATCTTTTGAAATTACTTAGTTAAATTTTTTGAATGCAAATATTGCCATCATTAATAATTTGCACAAGTTTATTTCACAGTCTTCCACGGGTATATATCAAAAACAAAAGAGACTCTAGGTCCTATTATGTCTGAATTTGCATCTAAAAAAATAAAACAAAATTATATACATGCATCATTATATGTGAGCCATCCTGGGAAAATGGGTATTATAGGTGAAATTTCGGATTTTGAGTTTTTTATGCTAATAGGTACTTGGACACATGTGCGATGTGTACCTGAAATATTGGAGTCTAATTCACACGTTTCTTCTAGATATGGCCCCTTGAAATGCCCCCTCCCCCCCCCCCACGCGCGCAATTCTGCTGTTTCGGCCTTTTACCCTTATGAATCAGGCAAATAATGATTGTTTAATGTGGATGGAAGGGTGGAGGGTAGCTGTACAACCCAGTATTGTATTTATTTTTTTGTTTTAAAAGATTCATGGGAAATTTAAATGCAAGCACGTGACATGCACACACACCCAACACTACACCCACACACACTCACCCACACACACATGCAGATATAATACTAAAACATCGCCTATGAAAAAGGCAATTTCAAGAGGTTTTTATTTGCCAATACAAAAGAGTATGGGAGGGCTTCACCCCATCTCATTTCATAAACAAACTCACCCACACACACCCTCACACTTATCCCCCTACTGCATTACAAACAAGTGCACCCCCTCATACACACAGACCCACACACAAAACACACGCACAAAACACACACACCTAACCTGCACCCCACAAACATGATATGCACACACACACAAACAGGTTTACCACAATCAGACATACATACATTTCTAAAATTAAAACTGGGTTGTTAGCATACTTAAAAGTATCTTTCAGTGAAACCTTGGTCAATTTTGCTTTAAAACAAAAAGAAAAACAAATAAAACATTGTAAATTCTAATGGGAGGGGGAGGTTGGAGGTAATTTCATCATGAACTGTCAACATCTGATACAATTCCTGACTTTGGTCTTTGTGATATTACCTCCCCTAACCCTCAATATTTCACCTCCTAGATATCAGGCTTTTACTGTCAGATACTAGTATCTAATTTGTGATCTTTCTCATTTCTGTTTCAATTCAAAATTAAAAGAACACAAATTAATGTGCATAGAACCCAGTTTTATGATTTATACCATGTGAAAATTATAAGTAGCAATAATCACACAGAAAACAGTACTTGTATATGGTTAACATTAGTATTTTTTCCACACATTTCACAAATTGAGTGCATTGCAAGCATTTAATACTGTAATTAGATTAACTTCTTTTAGACTTCATATTTTGATGTAAAAGAGAATGTAGCAGGTTCTCTCCTCTGTGTCCACTTCTGCTAAAGTCAAGGAGTTATCTATCAACTCACCCCCCCCCCCCCCGGGGGGGGGGGGGAAGACGTGTAAAAATTTTCGAAGAAACTCAAAAACGAGGGAGCAAAGCAACCAAGCTTTTCATGAGGGTGCTTTTGCATTTTTAAAGTGAAATTGAAGGATTCGGCGCACATCTAAGGTGGATTTTCAAACAAAAATTGGGGGTGGGCAACTTTCCCTGGTACGTATGGTCATGCCTGCTGGTCAAACTGGATTATAAAACTGACTGTACTGGTTTCTTTCGTTGGTGTTCATTTCTGTACACATCAAGCGGTTGTCTATCATACTGGTCTAACATTACCATACACCACACCTTAGCCAAGTGAAGATGGCATCCTCCTCTGACAGCGAAAAAGTTTTAAAAAAATTATATACACTTCGTAGTATGGAACCATTATAATTTTTCCTTCCATCAAACATAAAAGAGTTCCCTGCTGTTCCATTTCCTCTGCCTGCCAGGAAGGGTGAGGTGAGAGGTCTGCCTTGTTTTCATCCAGGAATGGGCGGATCTTTTTCCACAGGTACTTTTTGCAGTCCAGGAAAACTCCAGCTAGTGGATTGAGTGGGGGCATCTGCAAAAATACTGGGTTGTTGGGAGAGTTCATCAGAAGGGAGAATCTCTTCTTTTACCTTGCTGGATTTCTTGGCTTTAAACTACACCTGGTTCTGCTGACTCAAACCTGCATGATTGAAAATACGAAATGATTATTTTTCTAATATTATATCAAAATATGGCAAATATTAGTCTTGCCTTTTGTTTTTCTTTTGATAACATACAAGTGAATGATTGACAATGTAATAGACAGCACAACTTATTCATTTCTCCAATCAGTTTTCATTACAATTTTCATGTCATTTAGTTTCTAAATTGAAGACCTCTGCTCAAATGGCCAAAGAAAATGAAATTTAAGTAATATTATCAAATTTTAAGGGTCATTAGTGCAAAAAACAAAAACAAAACAAGGAGTGGAAAAGCCCAGAATAATAAGATTGTGGGGAAAAGTGAATACTGAAAAAGAAGAAGGAAAAAGAAATGTACATTTTCTTTCTGTAACTATCAACAAAAAACCTAAGAAAATGGGACAGAATTTTGCACAGTTGAAAGGCCTGCTTTATCAGAACTGTGGGCAACAATGTGCATGTTGACTACTATTACTACTAGGCACACACTGTAAAAAAGAAACAAAATGTGCTTGTACCTGAAGAAGTGGTATTGGTTAATCGTGGAGGCCTGAATTATGCCTTCAAGTACTGTTGCCAACTGCAGGATGGTTCTAGGGTTTCAGGCAGGACAACCGCAGGTTCAACGAATATATCCTGAAAGCACTGGACAGCTTCAGCCTTTCTGTGGACATAAATCGTATCAAACAGGTTAATGTTGTCATTCTATACTCAGACAATGCATGGCATACATGAAAGTGATTGTAACTGCAACATCATTTCTACATGAACATAAATTAATTAAAATGACAATAACAAGAATAGGAGTCCGTTTATTGTTTTGATTAAAGCTCAAACACATCTCATAATATTACTTCAGTTTCATTTTGAACCTTTACATGTACATCTTTAAAGATAAATATTATTGTTTTTAAACTTTTTGTATTTAAAAAAAAATCACTTTGACATGCAACACTTGTTGATAAAAATCACATTGGGGAAAAGAAATGTGTTGGCATAACCCCACCTACATGTACCATAAAATGACCCCCCCCCCTTAACTTTTTCCACAATTTACATAAGAACTTGTGCAGTAGTCAAAAGAAAACTTCATAAAGCAATCAGAAGAACAGGTCTAGGCCTACTTGTATACAAAAAGAATGTGTTCTCTTTTCAGTGTTTCAAGCATGTGTTGCTATTGTGTAAAATGGGAATAGGCCTACTGCTGGGTAGAAAAGAAATCACTGACCTACCTATTTAGAACCTAAAGCTAAAGCAGTCCTCGGGTCTGGGCCTTTCATGGTAATCTGAGTGCATTTTTCAGTAATAATGGTATAGTGCTATTTTTAGCACTGACTGCACCAACACAGCTGCCCTGTGAATCCATGTGTCTGCAATACAACAAAATAAAATGTGACATTCATTTTAATAGCAAAATATGCGGACAATTTGCTGGAAAAATTACATGCATGTCAATTAAAAAAAATGTAGACAACATATGAGTTACACACGAGAAAAAGTTGGTTTAATGTTAGAAATATTTCTAGGAATATTGGAAAGGTGTAATTTTGTGAAGATTTCGAATAACAAACGTAGTGAAAGGTTCAACTCAGCTACGCCTCGTTAAACAGAATTTCAAACTTTCACTAATCTTGTAATCTAATTTGGCCTAAAAATTAGACTAACTTGTTACTTTCTAACCTATCGTGATGTTAGTACGAAAAAAATGCCAGTTCAACCACACATCTAAAATTTAACAGAAGTGAGTGAGAATATGAACAGTTTTTAAGAAAAAGAAAAGAATTCTTCCACCGACCAACAAGCTAAATTAATTTTTTTGTACGATATCCTCTGGCACTCGAGAATGAATCTACATGTTTGTCCTCTTACGTAAAGAAAGGGCTTGCTCGGCAGGGTACCTGCGAGGTGCAACAGCCGACGGGAGGGCGAGCCGAGCCTGTCGGCTCGCCAGGCGTAGATCTAACGTTAGACCTACAGGTTATTAGTCTAGTCTAGCAGTTTTTTGTTTTGTTTTAATTTGATTTGCTAGTGGTTCGCACACATCCCTTTTACATTCATTTTGACATTCCCGGCACTATTGTGAACCGAATTTTATATTTAACAAAAATTAAGCGAAAGCACATTTAACTTACCTTGATGGATGAGAGAAATCTCCCCCTTTCTGATTGAAATGTTCATGCGAATCCACACAACTGAAAACGGGGAAATCCCGGATCGGACTCGACTCATCGCAACATGCGCTAGCAAATTTTCCCGCAACTCAGATCAGCTATAGTAGCAGCGCAGCAGCTCAGGCCAGGCGCGCCAGAAAAAAGTATGCGCATTAAACCGCGTCCTAGCCAATCACTTGCTTTTCACCTACAGTCTGGTTTTCGCGCGACGGCTCACATATATGAGTCATTTTTTTTGGTTTATATTTTAAATGAGACCCACTTTGTAATCCAATAAACGTGTTTACAAAATGTATTCAAATTTATACACATTCCTCTCCAGAATGCTTGGTTACCAGCTATTCAGTTCACCTGTTATGCATAATGGCATCTGAATAGATGGAATCCAGTTTGCATACATTAGTTGTTGCTGTGTTAGGCAAGCCTCTGGCAAGCTTCTTAGTTGTCAAGGGAAACTTTTGTTCACTAACTATGCATAAAATTAGTAAACAGGTCCATCCAAGCACAAAAGCATAGTCTTAGATGCCAATTTATTCATGAAGCTACCCTATAACAGACCTGTTTACCAATGTTATGCATACTTGTTGAACAATATTTTCCCTTGACTGAAATGCTTGCCTGACATAGCAACAACTAATGCATGCAAACGGATTCCTTCTATTCAGATGCTATTTTGCATAACAGGTGAACTGAACAGTTGGTAACCAAGGGTTCTGGAGAGAAACTGCATAAATTTGAATACATTTATAAATATGTCTATTACATATCCATCCTTCTCTATCACTACAAAAATAAGCAATAATGAATAGAAGTACTAAATTTCATTTACAACAATTTTATTCATACATGTACTCTTTTCAAAAAATCTGTTTCTGTTTACTCTTCACTTTATATACACCATTTAAATGGCCAATTCACATCTCAAAGTCCATGAACAAGATAAAGTACAGACAAACAACAATTGACAATTCACATAATAGATCAAAGAAATACATTTAACAAATCATAAACTTGGAAAATAAAATACAGACCAAGTCACATACAAGAACTAGCTAATCATTACATCTAAAATTGAGACATGGAATTAAAGCTCTGCATCAAAATGTATACATATATTTCGACCAATTACACAAAAATATGCTATGGATTGCTGCTTATGGTGAATTTTTAAATTGGCAACATATCACTCAAGTTTCTTGAATTGGATATTAGTTTGAGGAAAAACACTTATAAGATAAAGAATAATGTAATTAATTTGTATTAAATTCACAGAAACACAAGATATATTTAAATACAAACAGTAAGACTTGAGATGACGAAGAGAGAAGACAATAAATTCATTTGAAAAATATAAATCTTTTTTTCATCCTTTCAAAGGAAGGGTATAAGCATTTATATTTCAAGCTTTAAAAATCTTGTAGAAAAGACTAAGGCAGACAGACAGACAAAACAACCATATAAACCATATTTTACTGATTTTTTTGGTAAGGTTTTGATTTATAGTAAAATATATACCTTTAAAATGAAGGTACAGTCTTCCACGTGTAACAGCAATCACATATATCCATTTATCGCACAAATGATCAATACTTATGATACACCTTTAAAACATTACTACATGAACCATATACTCAGGGATAGTCTGATGGTTTGGAAGCATATCCTGGGTTGGAAACCAAATTTGTGCCGAAGCCTTTGGATAAGACACCTATTTTTTTTTTTTTTTTTGTACCTTAACCAAGACCTAAAGCAAAAGGGAAATTATAGAAATTCAGAAACTATTTCACCTCAATACAGTAACATTCTGAGGGATACATCAGAATTTTATCATAAATAGACTTTAAAAGAAACTGTGGTGCAGCAGATATCCCAGGGATGGAACTTCGGTACGTCTTACACAAAGTGTCTTATGCTGACGCAAAGACAGTGCCGTTGACAGGTAATGTCTTTTGAATCTTTTGAAGACTGATATCGTTTGAAAGTGACCACAAAATGAAACGTGTAGACAGTACTTTTACAATGGTGCATGGATTACTTACCTTCACACGCGTGGTTCATGCAGGTAATGACATCATCAAAATAACACCATGTGTGAACTGAGCCTTAAAGAGTTAAAGATTAACTTGAGTTCTGGTCAAGCAATTATAATGTGAAAGAAATTGTCTCCAAGCAAGTGGGAAAGGTAGATTCATTGTGATTTGAAACGGGAGCGTTTCATGAAGTGTCTTGTCAGTGATTTTTACTGATAACTGTTATAAGCTACTGAAAATCTTTGCATCTGATTATCTGAGAGCAAATTTGTCAGCAAAAATCACTGACAAGACACTTCATGAAATGATCCCCAGGTGTCCTTTGTGTTTAGTCAGATTGTGGGACAAACTGATAAGAAAATTACTCACTTTCCAAAAAAGGGCTCATGAACTACACATAGAAAGGAGTACACAGGGCAACACACAAATTTGGTATAAATGTTCAGCCTGAACGTTTCAGCTATTTGAAGAAATACTTTTCAGGGAACCTTTCTATAATGGTATTCTTTCTAAACAGGAATAAAAAGAATCTGAAAGTTCACAAATTACTTTTCACCTTTCCCAGAACTCGAGCTTCTGTTAAACGATTAGACGCGCAGAGCAGTGCTACATTCACTACCATGCCTTCAGCTTGCGGACTTTCTTCTTCTCCTGGGGTGTACGGAGGGTCATGGAGTGGGGTGCCACACGCACTGCCCGGCGAGGGTTGCGCCTCAGGGATCTCTCCTGGGCATCAGACTCTGGCTCTGTCGCAGCAGGGGAGAGGAGGACCACACTGTCCACTTCGGAAGGGGATTGGGGATGGGAGATGGCTGTTGATCGTCTGAGAGGTATTAAAAATGGGGAGATTATATCAGAAGAACAAAACATTAATGATTAAAAGATGCCCTTTTCCACCAAATGAAGATAATGATAATGAGGGAGAAATGACAAAACACAGTGCTATGAAAAATCAGACATTTTAGGTAAAGCAACAGTACTCAAAAAGAAACTTTGCAACAAGGAGAAATTTGAACGAAAGATAGCAAGGGAGAGAGAGGGAGATACTTTCTAAATGATCTAACAAAGGCACTAGAGGTTGTTTATCAAAAAAATAAAAGAGAGGAATACATGTAAAAAAAAAATATTAAAAAAAAGAGAACAGTTTTAGGTTAGGAAAACAAACAGAGATGAGGAAGTGTTTGAGTTCTTACCTTGTGCCTTTACTAACAGGTGTGACAACAGGCTTCTCCTTAATCTGTGTCATGGATGCATTTCCACCTCGCCCCCTCCTACCGCTCCTGGGCCCCCTACCACCTGATGCCATCCCCAGGGACTCCCTAGGGAGGGGTGAGGGTGAGGGGACGGTCAGGACGGTCTCTGCCGCTGTCTGGTTGAGGGATGGGGGAATGGGCGGGGCCGTTTCCTTGTTGATGATCTTGGCAGCAGATCTGCGTCCTCTGGATCGGGTGAGGGGTGGGGAGAAGATGAAGGATGGTTGGGCAGGTGTAGTGGGCTCATCTGAGGGACAGGAAATAAACAAGAAACATCATAGATCAATCTTGATAAATTGACTGGGGGGGGGGGAGAAGTTGGATGAGATTTACATCTCTCAGAAAGAGAACATTTGGAAAGCATCGTTGTTATGAAAGAATAGAAGAAATATAACAAAAGTGTCTAAACCTGTCAACAGATATTTGAACACCCTAGGATATTTAATTGAAACCTCAAAAGCTCAAGTTTGTGAATATATAATTTCTATTCGACATCTTCAAACTTTAATATACTTATTACAGTTTTGAGGAAATAGCACCTGCACCACTATCAAAATAAAGGGTTTTGTCAAGAATTATTCTGTTCATGCAAGTGTTCATTGAGTTAAAATGATGTTGATAGTTGCTAGTCATCTTGTACGACTAGATATCCATACATTCATAACTACACTTTTTCATATAGCTTCTCTCCCTTATTCTCTCTGTCATTTTTTTCCCCTCATCACTTTTGCTTGACTCAATCATAAAATCTAACCTTTCTTGTGTTCCTGTTTGGCCTTGGTTCTTGGACTAGACCTTGATGAGGCTGTCATGGACCTAGTCACTGGAGACCTTGGTGATCTCCTGGGAGTCTCCTGCACTTCCTCTGGGCTTGGTACTGTCAAACTAGGAGGCTTAGGAGGTGATATTATATCTGAAAGAGAGAAAGAGAGAGAGAGAGCGGGTTAAAGAGAGAAGGAGAGGGAATTCTCACTGTCTTATTCCTTGACCTTGTATGCAAATACAGAATGAATCTTATGGTAATTAAATAGTTAATCAATAAAATCATTAACATCCAAATTTTTATACTGAAACATAAATCATTTCCAATTTATGTTACAGCTTCATGGGGAATGTTTCTTGAAATCATCATAAGTCTAAGTATGTGGACATCCCACTGAAATGCATGTTAATTATATAACAATGTGTCTCTTTGGGTTGTTACAGAATTTAGACTCAAAACGATTTTGAGAAACAGGCTCCTGAAGGAGAATAGCTTTTAGTCAATTGAGCATGTGATCAAACTTGAAAGACATCATATCCACATTAGACTGAAACATAGCCTAGATATTTCATCAATGGTGCTTTTCTGTAGTACAGAGTTATTCATGAACACTTACAGGGATGCAAACCTTGTAAAAAAAAAAAAAACACACTGTAGTAATGAGAGGGATGAAAAAGGGTGTTTTGGGAGGAAAAAACAGTATTTCACATTTTCTGCAACAGACATGTGAGGTAACTGATTTGGGGGAAAAAGTATTTTTCATGAAACCTGCAGTATTTTTAAAAAATAAACAGTACAAAACTCTGCAAAAAAGGAACAGTTGGCATCTCTGCACTTATTCCTCTACTGAAACATGTACATGTAAGTCGACATGATAATTATTGGTTTCATTTATGTCAAGTCATACATTTTAAGATGTAAGATGAGTGACTTAGAATCTATCATACCTGCTTGAACATCCATAGGAGAGTCCAGTTTGCCCGCATCTGGTTCCTCTGCTGCTTCCTGATCCTCTAACTGTTGCACCTCTTCCTTATGCTTCAGTGTCTCACCAAAGGGAAGCCTAGGGGGAGTCTTCTCCACTTCCCTTGACCTCAGCGCCAGGCCTGGGGTTGTCTGAACCGACATCTCCTGAACCTCAGCCCTTGTCACTGGCTGCTGCGAGAGCTCCACGGTCGCACCAGGCATTGGTGAGGTCTGGATGTGAACACTCTCTCGGACATGCTTGGGAACAACCTGTGGAATCTCCAAGACTTCCTCATCTCCAAACCGCACCTGGAAATTGAGGAAAGTAAATTGGATGCATCATTACATGGGCTACGAAATTAGACATTACTGTGAGGAATGGAGAGAAAAATGGAAGAAAGTTGATTAGAAGAACAGGACAGGAAAAATATGAATCACAGAAGACATCAAATTGGTATTCAATGTCCAATGTGATCAAGGGAGAAGCCATCACAGGGAGATACAACTGGAAAGAAGAGATGCATCCTATAACATCTTGTAGAATTTAAGTACTAGGAGCAGTTTGGGAGAACCAGGTGATCTTTATTCAAAACCTAGACAGAGCACCATTGCCTATATACTCAATCATCAAATCATCTTGTCCCTTGAAGAGGGGTCAAATTCATTGGTTCTTGTATTTTTGCTACAAACTATTCACTTTCATTCTAGACATCCAGAGGACAATAAAATTACAAATAGGTACTAGAATCTAAGCACTGTGATTGTCAATTGTCATTAACCCATTCGTGACAGGAATTATTTAAAGCCTAATTTGATCAGCTTTTATTCTTCAAACTGGCAACACCAACTTTTTTATTTTATTGCTACATTTTTCTTATAAAACTTCATGTATCTGAAATGAATATATAAAGTGACAGAAATTATGATGAGAAGTCAAAAAGTTGCCAATTTGCAGGGGAAAACTGTGATTTTAAACTTTCTATCACATTGCCAATTTAAGGATTTTAATGCTTATTTTCCTTTAAAAAATTTTCAGCATCAAACAACGAATATTGACGCAACCAAAATGGGGACAGTATATGTAGAATTTTTTGCTCTTTCTGCTCATGTATTTGGTATGATTTTTAGAGCTTTGCATCAAAAGATATTAGGCCAAACCACAAAATGTGGACCTCTGTCACAAATGGGTTAAATCATTTACCTTTCCTACAGTCACAAGGATGCAAAAAAAGTTCCTATCAACAAGTGATAACTCATGGCTAAAAATGATAATGCACATGTTTCTGGTACGTACAAACCTAATATACCGTGAAAATGACAAGGAAGATGATGCTCATGGTAAGATACACATTACACTGTTAGTTTGCCCCTAATGCTACGTTCACACCTTTGCATATTTGGCTTGCGTATTGCTGCGTATTGACCAAACGCAGACATAAGCAGTCATGCCCAGAAAGTGCAATGAAACGTGCTCTCTTCATACTCAATGCGCAGACTAGCGCTTAGGCCTGCGCTGGTCGCTCGCTAGTTTAAATTTTTTTTAAATTATCGGAAGCAAGCGCTAGGTTAAATCGTCTCTTTTTTGGAGTGCTTGTCATTGCTTGTTATAGCTGCGTTTCTTGCACGATTTACCTCGCTTTAGCTCGTTGTTGCTCGCATGATTGCGAGCAATGTTGCGCTGCTGCTCGCACACCACTCACAGCAGCAAGAACCGCTGCATACTCGATACACTGCGAGTTTAGCCCGTACGCCATTTGCTTTGTATGAGGAGCATAATATGAGCTAGATACGCAATAGTGTGACTGCTCGCGTCAGATTTGCCGCGTATAGCACAAGTGATGTCATCAAAGAAAGCAAATGGCAGCCTCCATGACTGTGATTCTTGATATTTTGTTCAAGTTTAGCTTCTTTTTTTTTTTTTACATTATATTCCAATTGCCAGCCTGTTCTATAAAACAAATAACCCATGTTCTGTGGCTTGTGCATTAGTGATGTGCACTAATGCCTTTCGCAAACATAAATTATTAGTATAATCACCACATACCTTTGGCTCTCCTCCAACTGCACCACCCTCATCTTCTTCTTCTGTATCTTCTGCGTCCAGGGTCAGATGCCAATCCTCGGACCCAGCCGGAGACTTCTCCAAGAAGACCTGCTCAAGGTCGAAATCTTTGGACTCCCTTGGGGGAGATGGTAGAGGAACAGAGGAAGGGCTTTGGACCTGTGAGGGTCCCGGCTTTCCCGGCTCTCGGAAATGGAAAGGTTGGAGGGAGTGGATGGGTTGCCGTGGTGATGGTTGGAAGATGAATTCTGGAAGCTTCTGCTCTGGGGACGTTCGACGATTTGCAGTTGGAGCTGGAAAATCAAACGTACCAAAATGAATTGTCTCAGTCTAAATAAGTCAGGTAAAAAGGTGATCACCTCGCTTGTTTTTTCCCTTTCACGTTTGTTTAATGGACCATGATTACCAGAGTGACGTATCATATCACTCTTGCAATATGAATAATGATTCCATAGAAAATTCTTCCGTGAAAGTAAGTAAGTTTGTTTCAAAAAGATAGCTAAATGCCCCTTGACACATAGCAATCAATACTCTATGGCGATAATTGGCTTTCATCAATCCATAACACATGCTCTGCATCAATTTTGTACACTAACCGAATATTGAACTTTAACCCTGGAACAAACACTGCACCCAACCTTAACCCTATTAAGCCTGACTCAAAACCCTATCCATATATCTTTGGCGAAATGTAGTAGCAGTAGTAGGAGTAGTAGTAGCAGAAGTAGTAGCAGTAGCAGCAGTAATAGTAGTAGTTGTTGTTGTTGTTCTTTATTTTTTATTACAGAATCAAATAACATTCATCCTCATCATCACCTCCAGTCTCCATCTGCTCCTCAGCATCCATCTCCACATCTGCCATTGCCATGGGAACCGGCTCTTCTCTCTCCAGCTGAACCTGTGCTGCAGCTGGTGTGACAGGATGCCTCAGACTCAAGTTGAAAGTGATCTCTTCATCCTCCTCCCCATCATCCTCCTGGTCCAGTGTGCTTCCCTGGTTGCTACGGCCAAGGACGCTGTCCAGGTCGACAACCATCCCTTCAGGCATGGGTGGTGTCTGAGAGTCGTCATCCTGGAATAAGGCTTGCAGGTTCTCTTCGTTTCCTGCTTACATATGATGAATTTTAGAAAACAAAATTAAAAAGTTCTTATTAATTCTGAGGATTTATCTTTTTTTCATCATTTTCATGATTGCAATTTCTTGTCTTTTTTTATTCCAAATCTGTACCTCGTATAACTGTTTAAAAAAGAAAAGGGTTTTGCTTGGTGAAAATTAATTTTTTCATGACCACAACACTAAAAAAAAAAAAAATTCAGTGGATCAAATACGAATTTCCAAACTTTGTCCTAATACTGTCTATTTCAAGTCATGATGAAGCTAACATCCATTCCATTTATTTATTTATCTATTTATGTATTTATGTATTTATTTATGTATTTATTTATCTATTTATTGAATTATCTATTTTTTTTTTCGGGGGGGGGGGGGGGGGTGAATCGTTTTCATCTCACTCTCAGCTTATGTTAACCTACCTTGGGTTGGTGCAGGCAGCGGAGAGGGGCGCCTCACACCGGGTGGTTTGGCCTTGGGGGTAAGAATACGGGAGCTCTTTGGGCTTGGCGGTTTTGACTTAGGGGTCAGCACCAGGTATCCCGCCTTCTCCTCCTCTTGATCCATCTTAGCAGGGCTTGAAGGTGATTCTTGGGCCTGCTTAGGGGTTATTCCTTCCATAGGGGATTGGAAGGGTGGGGTCTCGGTCGCCTCCTTGGTGGGGGAGATCTGGGGGCTGAGGGGAGGGGTAGACCATGCCTGCTGGTCAAGGTTTGGCGAGGGTGTGTCACGTTGGGGCATGAATGATGGTGGCTCAGGCACCAATCTGAGTAGGGAATAATTAGCAGAATAAGGAGAGTGAATGACAACTCATTTGTCTTTTACTAACTACCTAACTCTTTTTTCACAACTCAGATAATGTACAGGCCAATTTTAGAATTTGTAAAAAAAAAAAAAAACAACAAAAACACCCTTTCCTTTTCTGGCAAACCTAACATTCGTGTCTTTTTTAGTAAGAAGAAAAATAGCTGTTACTTCTACTATTTGAAATCGATCCTCTCCATAATAAACTAATTGGAGTAGCAAGAACTTTTCTTATACATATGTTTCACCTTCAACATTTTTATTTTCAAAACACCATTTAAGAAGATTGCCAGTAGCAAGTCTTTATTTTTAAAACAAAGGCATTTAAATGGAAATTAATGAAGTCTTGTATACATGTATTTCCACTTACTCATTGATATCTGGTGAAGGTGAGTCCTGTGAAACAGTGTCATCTGAGAAGCGGATGTGTCTCGCTGGTGTTGCTTCTTTGGTCTTATCAGAATCCTCCTCTGCTTCAAGAAGATAAAGATTTAGAAAACTTTTCAAATGTGTGTGACAATGGATTTAAAAACTCATAAAAGTTTTGCATTCACTAATTGTACATCACATGTAATTCTAATAAAATTTACTTGCTACCTTGATTATTTTTTCAAAAGCATTATTTCCTAAATTTTTGATAAATTACAAATTAATGTATGCTTGAAATAAGGATACCCTCAGAGCTAATACAGGTTTGGATGGACAGTCTCAAAGTAAAGACATGAACACAGGGCTTAAATGGAGAAAAGACATCAAGATGTAAATGAGACCAGAAAACAAATAAAAGATAAGGAGCCATACATTTTCCACTATAAACCCATTCATGAGTGGAAGTACTTGAAGCTTCATTTGATCAGCTTTTCTTCTTCAAATTGGCAACACCAGTTTTTTTTTTTTTATTGCTACATATTTCTTGTAAAAAACTCATATCTGAAATGAATGTATACTGAAAGAAAGTATGCTAAACATTAATAAGGCAGTCAATTTGCAATGAAAAAGCAGTGATTTTGAGCCTCCCATTGCATTTCCAATTTATGATTTTTAGCGCTTATGTTCCTTTACAAAATTTTCAGCATCAAACAATACACCTGTATACTGACATGTATTTGGTATGTGTTTGTTTTTGTTTGTTTGTTTGTTTTTCTTAGGGGGGGGGGAGGGAGGGGTTCTGCATCAAGTTATTGGGCCATACTATAAAATGTGGACTCTTCATCACAAATCAGTTAATAATGGGGAAAAGAGAGCATTTACAATAACTTTAATAGCACATTTTGATATGATACCAGGTTTGCCACTAACAGGTGCCCGGGACACATGGGCCCCTAAAATTTAGGTCCCCCATCCCCAATTAAACAATTTTAACATAGGGTTCCATACATACACAGAATTTCAATCCGGACCCTGTATCAAAAAAGCTAATGTAGAGCCCTGTAATAGATGATGAGTACTTACCAAATGACAGCGTTTTGCGATGGAATTGAGGTGGTGTTGGCAGCGTGATATCGACAGCTGGAGGCAGCAATTTTATGAGCAAAATATGAAAAGTAATAATGATGAGAAACACATGACAAAAAGATGCTAACATGGTAACCCAACATGACCACATAAATTCCATGTTTCTTTGTATGACACAATGTGGGCTGCAAAAGACTTTCAGACTGGTGAATGGAAGCACTTGCCAGAAGGAACAGACTACAGGAAAAACTGTACTTGTACAAACATATCCAACATGACCAAAAACTATGCAAGTTTATTTCATGAATGTTTTACATAAATATTAAAAAAGTGAGTTTTTGATCTGAGGGCTAAAACAGATGATGAAGAACACAGTATGAAGAGCACAAGAAATAATTTAATATATTTTTTTCTCCTGTCATTTTTTGAGGGAGTTTCAGCAAACTGTACCAACATGAGAGTGAAAATAAGTGATAAAATAGCATTTATTTGGAATATCTTTGAGGGTGACAAAAAAGCCTGGTGAGAGAGTCATATGGCTAAACTAGAAAGAAAGAAAGAATGAAAGAATGAGTGTAAACCTAAACTTCAACTAGAAATTCTTATCATGGCTGCCTTGGGTATGTTTTTGGCATGCAAAGGAAACCTTGCATTATGGAGACCGATAAGTTCTAGTGATATGAAGCTGAAAAAGAGCCCTAATAAGAAAGGTGATGGAGCTCAAAATCAGGCAACAGCTTGAAAAATAGCTTGAATTTTGTCTCTCTGCTGAAAGCGTGAAGGGTATTACTGCTCATATCAGTTTCAGTATGAATTAACACAGAGACTCCAACCCCAAGTATCTCTTAAGCAGGAGATTCTCCAGCTGAGACCCCTTAGCAAACGGGACTCAATGTGCGCATAGCCCACATCATCAGCGCAAAGCACGAAATTCTTTGCAGCCGGAGGCTACTTTTAGGCTTATACAAGCTCTCTGGTGCTATCTCAGGCTAATTTTTGAACATATGATAACACTAAATGAGGTAAAATCCAATGATTCAGATTCCCTTTTTTTTTTCCAAAAAGTGGTTGGGCGGGAGAAAAAAGGAGAAACACAGCTAGGGTGGGAGAAATTCAAACTCAGGCAGGAGAGCTGGAGATTTTGTGAAAATGAACTCAGAGCGGGAGATCTCCCCCGCCGAAAACTCGAGAGTTGGAGTCTCTGATAACGCCTTTCTGCCCCTCAACAGAAAATTTAGATTCTTGTTGTTTACCTGCAAAGCCCCTCGCCCTCTCTGTGACAACCTTAGGGGGACTGGGTGAGCGTCGGATGACCTTTCTAACCTTCAGGATAGATTGAGGGGTGGGCGGGGCTACCTGGGGTTCCTGCTGGACCACTGGCATCCTCTGATCAATGGAGAGGAACATGAACAATTGAGAAAAACACCGGACATCAAAATGATTTTCTGAGAGCCATACTACTTCTTAATACTGTATATGTGCAATACAATTCAACATTCATTTTTGACATTATCATCATCATTCAGATTCAGATTCTTTCTTTATTGATCCACGTCTAAAAAACACAGAAACTTGACCTCCACTGGCAGTGTACATGTTCATATTGTTTTTATTGGTCCCTCACTATTTTGACTGTATCATGTTATCTTGTATACGTATTTTTATATGTGGAAATAAATGAAATGAATTGAAATGACATGAACAAAGACAATGTAATTAACAATTAAATAAACAATAAGGCAACATCTTCCAAACACTTATAGGAACATACTTAAAATAAATATGTAAGACAGTAAAGTGAAAGAGGAAGAAAGGAATCAAGGGAGCCGATAGAGAGAGAGAAAGGGAGGGAGGGAGGAGAGATGAGAACAGTGAAGCAGAGAGAAGCGAGAAAGGGAGAGGTGGTAGAAGGAGAAGGAAAGAAGGAGAGAGAGGAGAGTAGGAGGAAAGATGTAGAGGAAAGATGTAGACTGAGTCATCATCATCACCATCATAATCATTATCATCACCACCACCACCATCATCATAATCGCAATCATATCATCATCATCATCTTCTCTCTCTTTCTCTCTCTCTTTATCTTATTCTATCTCACTGCCTATCTCTTTCTCTCTCTGCTAGGAAATCAACTTTTTACCCTCTTGACCGGAGGTGTCTGAAGGAGTGACAAGGCCTGTGCTCCAGAGTAGTCTAAGGGAGGTCTGCATCAGAGATACAAAATACAAATTCAAAGTAATTACCAACAATACAAAGCATTAAGTATGTGAAAGTGCTTTTTAGTCTTATGAGTATAAGAGCCGTGTTACGACAGATACATGTAACATAGAACTTTGTTCTTAGTGTCATATGCCTGAAAATGTTAATTCTTACGTCACTGATCTTTATAAAATAATAAACACCCAATGATGCAAGGCGTTTAAACACTGACTGACACCCTTGCAGTGAGTTATAATTCTCTGCAAGTTTTCTGTAATTTCTCCAACATGATGCCTTGCTTTTGAGTCAAGCAAAGGTGAATCTTAATGATGAAATGCTAGTGACATTTCCTTTGACCAAGAATACTTTTGGTAGCAAGTCCCTGTATCAAGATTTTAACCCGTTGACTACTGAAGTCTTATATTCCACTAGGTGTAATACAGGGGTCAACTGGTTCCAGTAGCCAATGTATTAAAGTGATTACACAATGGTAAATTTTTTTGGATATATGATCGAGAATAGAACTCTAAGAAGAATAACATTAAAAATTTGATGATTTTCAATCGAAATCAATGCATTTTGGCTAATTTTATCATAAAAAGTTGAGAGTTGACCAAAAAATTTTAGTATGAGGTATGACGTAAAAGTGGGTACCCAGCTTCGCGCATTGCAGTTGTGCTGTGCGCTGGACTGTACAATATGTATTATACTTTGCGCGCATTTTGCTAGAATTGCGAGACAAGGTACCCACTTTGACGTCATTCTGACGTAAAAGTGGGTTCCCAGTTGAAACTGGGTCACAGCTGAAGGGTCAAAAATATCCTGAAATCTTATCACATTTGGGGGTTTCCTTGGCAACACGACTTTTTAAAAAACTTTAGGCAGATGATTTTCTGCTAATAAAATCATGCTCTTTTAAATGAGCTAACTTTGTTTCAGCATTGGGTACCCCCTTTAAGATCATTACAGGGTACGACCTCTCACCTTTTGAATGACTCCTTGAGTACCTTTGGTGTTTCCATCCCTCCAAGCCCTCTCAATGACTGGTTCATACTTTGGTTTAGACTGGTTGAGAATGGATGATAGGGGGCAGTGTCCTCTGCTTCAAGGGTTTCAGGATAAACTACACTCACATCAGCACTAGATAATTTGTAGAAGCAAAGATGGTCCAAAATTATAATAATGATGTTTAGTTTATATTTCAATTCGAGGCAATGAGCATTCATTTTAGCTTGGTGTTCATGTCCTAATGCAATTTGTTTTGTACACATCAGTTTCTCTTGCCCAAGATGAAGCAATCAGATGTCTAGTTAGAAGAAATTCATTGAGCGTTTTGAGGACAATTTCTAAGAGCTTGGCTTATACCAAGGAAATAATAAGTATTTTCTTTGTCACATCATTTACCATCATCAACATGTGTAGTAAACTAAAGAACATTGATATCAAAGACAGGACTTAGATACCACAAAATCTAATATAGGCATTCTACTGACCTTCTTGCTGTTCTGTTACGTGGGGTCATCGGTGTGCCAACAAACGGTTCAATAATCGGAGAGCTGTCATAAGAGTCGTCCCTAAAACAAAAAATATAAAGCATATTCATTAGTCAAATCTCAAGTTAAATTAAGACATTTTTTTGTATATACAGTGCAATTGCAAACAACAGCCACTTTGGGTATCAGCAATACAAAGAGAATCCTAAATGGGACAATCAAAGTGGTTTGCTGCAGCTCAGATGATAATAAAAAACATTGAACCTATTTCTAAACAAATTCCAACTTATTCCAACTTATTACAAAAAAAAAAAAAAAAAAAAATGTTCACCAAGAAATAGAATCTAGTTTCTTTATCAAATCTTAATGAATTCTGAAGTTTCTGCAGAATGTTGAATTACTGGACTTCCACTCTACAAGCTTGCATAAATTGAAAGTATGCATCAATTCCCATAGTATATAGGACAAGGGAAAACAATCATTTCAGATTTTTTTGTGTTACATTTTACACTTAAGTATACCGCAGACAGCATAAAATGAAGTGACTTATTTTATATTTGCTTGTTTTCTTTTGTGATCTTCATTTCACTGGCTATTCTTCGCAAACAAAGATGCCTAAAGGTGTATGCAGGACTTGTGGGAGCATAGATTGTTCAAATGGCCATCTGACTACATGTACATGTACTTACTGCAGTTTTGTAGGGGTAAGATCAGCTTTCATCACATCCCTAGCCTCTGCAATCCTATCAAGGACAGCATTGAGTAGCAGAGCATGGGAGATAACCTTTGATGACTTGGCAGGGTTGATGATGGTGGATAGTGGCTTGGGACGAGGAACTGAAAAAAGGCACAAAATAACGATTAAGGCTTCTTATCATATGTCAGAGCCCAATTTGACAGCAGCCTAGAGTGGGATAACCGGTCAGTGTCTTTTGTTCCACCAATCCCTTCTAATCCTCCCATCCCTGCATAGACAAAACAACAGGGGAATCGGAAAGCCGATGTGAATACTCGGGCACGGAGAAGCCAATAAAACTGATGGACACACCTTTTGATAAGCTATCTGAGTCAGAAGAGTTTCCAAATTTGGGACTTTTATATTAACAAAATCACCTTCCACATGCAGTTTTAATACATAGTTGAGGCAAAATGCTTGTCCAATGCCCCTTAATCAAGAGATAGGGCGTTCAAATCTACATGTACATGTATGTCCAGTACAGAAAGGCACCCATGTTTGTCCCTCGAGACAAAAATGTTACATGGGTACCTGGTAGGATTCATTCCTTGAAATGCAATGGACAATGACATCAGCAGCTGGAGCTGAATCCATAGTAATACTTTCAAATCATCTTGGATAGGAAAGTTACATCATAATGTCAAACGTGCACAGGAAAATCAAAATATTATTATTAATATGCGATTGCTCTATGTTCTTTTGATGAACAGCCATTTACAGCCTCTAGGCATGGCAATGCTAGTACAACTTCCTTTTGACGATAACCAGCCGTGATACCAAAACACCCAGGATGGTAACCAGCCTGGATACGATTCATCCTAACCTTCTCTCCGTATTCCAACAGGTTTCTTCTGCCTCGAGTCTGAGTCGAAGGCCAGTCGTCTCTGTACCCTAGGAAGCACGTTGACATAGCTTTCTGTGATGATGTTCCTGGCTGAAGTCCTCTCTCTAGCAAGTGGGTCGTTATCACCCTGTTTGCGGAGAACAAGGTAATGGTTATGGTAACAACAAATGGGCTACTGCTAGGATATCGTTTCAGTTTAACTATAAAAATGAGATTCTCTATTTCTTCACTGGTAACAACTGAGAGAATTGAAATTTGTTGACTTTCAGTCTAGAAGTTACAAGTTTGAATCCCCTATACATACATCCTGAGTCTTTAATGGTGTCAGGATATTTGGGTCTCTGATGGGAACAGCGTAACCCAGCGTAACCCTTTGGTACAGGAGCATGCAGATGAATTCTGACTTACCAAAGGCTTATTGACCTGTTTTCTTTCTAGGTTAGATTAGAATCATGGATGCTTAAACACCCATCAATTCTCCATCACAAGTTGACTAAATCTACTGGAAATGGCAATGAGTTGACAGCCCATAAACAAGGCATTTTACCCTCAATTATTTCTCTTGACCCAGGTATAGTTCTGTTGATAAAAGTGCACAGGAGTGAGAGTCACTGATATTAATATCAAATATTGAATATATATATATACCATCATTTGCAAAAATTTAAGACCACCCTTCAAAAATTTTACTCAAAGTAAAATCAAAGTTAAACACATTTTTCAGACATAGATTTATTTTCAACGGATTCATGTATGCTGTTACCATTACTCTTGTGCTACTAACCACTGTTTCAAAAATGTTATGTAATCATTCAATGAGACAAAAGAATGTATTCCAAATTACTGAAATACCCACAAATTTCTAAGTGGTCTTAAACTTTTGCAAATGATAGTATATATATTGGCTTTCCCAAAACATCATCTGTTGAAAACCATAAGAATTTTAACTTTCAAAGAGTAAATGCTCTTCAACCTCTTAAACAGACATTATTTTCATTATCAAATTCACCCACCGCCAACGCGGAGTCCCTGTACTAAGCCAGTGGGAATATAATAATTAGGTAGTCAATGGATTAAGAATGTTCTCACCATCATGGCTTGCTGTTTGAGGGTCTCATTCAGCCGGACCGCATCCACAAACCTGGTCCTCTGGAGGTAGTGCATCACCAGGAGCTCCTTGGAGTTGGGTTCCGTGGTCTCCAGGAGATACCGCTCCAGAACAGACTCCTCGATATCATCAAAGGGTAGTCGGAGTAGCTGGTCCATTGTCTTAGCTGGCGATATGGAAAATCAGGTACAGAGTAATTAAAGTTTGGGCACCTTGTGAAAGAATGAAATCTCTGAAACTGTAAATTAGAATGGTCTCATTTAGGGAGGATAACAAATTCAAAATTTTACAATGTATCAATCAACCCATCTGATTAGTGTTGAAATCACCTTACTATGTTAACCCACTGAATACTCAGCCTGCGATAACAGGGTCTTTAAAAAATGTGTGTTATAAAAAAAAAACAAATCATACTTAATGGGTTTAAAGTCACAAAATATCAGTCTATCAAATTTATCAGTCATTCTTGGATACATATTTCTTCACTAATCTATTTCTGTTTCCAGTGGATCTTTACCTTATACCTTCATGTAATCTCTTCATTCTATGATATACTAACTCTACTGAGAACCACGGATATTCAACATATTTATTGTTTCACATGTCACTGATATTCATTCATTGCTTAATCAATCTATTCATTACACCCATTCCTTCTAAATTCTTTTCAATCAATCTCTCCATCTACTGACAGATCTACTGGCCAGAAATCATGAAAGAGGTATATTTCAAACTCGGTCTAAAGTATATTTTAAAGGGGGTACCCAATGCTGAAACAATGTTAGCTCATTTAAAAGAGCATGATTTTATTAGCAGAAAATCATCTGCCTAAAGTTTTTTAAAAAGTCGTGTTGCCAAGGAAACCCCCAAAATGTGGTAAGATTTCAGGATATTTTTGACCCCTCAGCTGTGACCCGGTTTCAACTGGGTACCCACTTTGACGTCAAAATGACGTCAAAGTGGGTACCTTGTCGCGCACTTCTAGCAAAATGCGCGCAAGGTATAATACATATTGTACAGTCTAGCGCGCGGCACAACTGCAATGCGCGAAGATGGGTACCCACTTTGACGTCATACCTCATACTCAAATTTTTTGGTTAGCTCTTGACTTTTTATGAGAAAATTAGCCAAAATGTATTGATTTTGATTGAAAAATCACTAAATTTTTAATGTCAGTCTTCTTAGAATTCTATTCTCGATCATATATCAAAAATTTTGTTACCATTGTGTAATCACTTTAAACCTCCGTCATGGATTATGATAAGCATACAGCCTGTAAATAAATGTATGTAAGTGTATGCATGTAAGTGCATTACTGTCTGCCAATTGGACAAATGGACATGCTTATGGAGCTTAAAAAACCATGGTTTGAATATAAACCTCTTTTGTGAATTTGGACAGATAACACCGTCCATCTCTAAATCAAATATTTTCTGTACTCACTCTGTTGAGAACCCAGGAAGATGTGATAGAGAAGCTCATCCATGGTGGATGGGTCTCGGTACTCTCGTTGAAACTGAAACGCTTCGGCAGTCAGTCTGTTTAAAGCATAGAAACAGAAACAATAAGAAAAAAATAAAAATATCATTGAAATCACAAAATCATCCAAACAGTGTATCTTTATGCTCCTTAAAACAGCAAAGAAACATTCTAATATTATTCTAATCAACGTCCAAGGAAAACTGAGGTCAACACCAAGAGGGTAAATTATGTAAGAAGAGGAAAAGACAAAGGGGAGTACCCCCCCCCCCCCCGAAAAAAATCTTAAATACCCACTACCATAATGAAGACTGAATAAAATCAACTTTGTTTATTTAGTCTGAAAGTTGACATTAAATTTCAGATATGAGCTAAATGGGTTCATACCAATAGTCATGAGAGAAACTGCAGCCCAATGCAGGATATAGCCTACAAATTTTCTTAGTCGTAAAACATATCTGCCATTATTTTTATAGAAAAAAAGGAAAGAAATGTTTCTCACCCATTTGCTAGCAGCACAGTCAGGTGGAGTTTGACATCGTCTGGGGTGTCAAGAGCAAGTCGGACACAGCGCACGTACCGGAGCGCCATCTTGGCCTGGCCATGGTACAGGAAGGTCTTGATGATACGATTGTGTTGCCATGACAACAGGTCGTTGTTTGTGTTTGGGTCGAGCAGCATGGTTAGAGCCTCCTGTTAATTTGGATGAGATTTGCGGTAGGTTCAGGAAAAGATACTACGAAATTCTATTCTACAATTGCCAGACTTTGAGAGTGCAAGTCGGCTCAGTTGGTAGGACATATATAATCCAGCGCGGGCAAATGGCTGCAGCCTTTGCTGTGTGTGAATGTGCCCCAACCCTAATATGGAAACGAATACCATGTTTCAGAGGAAAGTACTGTACTTCCTCCCTCTGACAGGACATTCAGTGGAGGACCTACATGCATGTACAGAAGGGTCATCTCTTTTGCACATCCAGAACCCATAGGACTCTTCATAAAGAGAGTAGGTTGTTCACAAATAAAGTGGCGAACCCAGCAAATTTTTTAAACATGTAAGTGGATGATATATGAGGCAGCAAAAAAGAACTGCCGAGACAAAAATGATCTCTTTTGCCTCCTGATGGCCAAAAGGTGTGGACTAATCATATCTTTATAAAGTTAGCGCAAAATATGACCTCACCATTTTGTCTGCCCAACTGTTGGCAAAACTCTCTATTATTTGAGCATTGATGCGTTAATGCCCAAATAAGTTGTTTGGTTTACTGCACCATATGTGAACTTGCCTCTGGATATGTGAATAAAAGCATCAATGCAGTGGTTCACCTTTTTCCCCCCCCATACATGTACATGTGAGAGCATTAACAGACAATCATGAGAATAGTGCACCGTCTATAAGTTTGTACCTCATAGTCTCTATGATCCAGGAGCCAGAAGGCTTGGAGAAGTTTGGTTAGTCCTAGGGGAAGGCTGAACACTTGATGAAACTTCTCTATTTTCTCAACCATCTGGTGAAAGGAAAAAAACATACAAACATAAAAAGAACAATTTGAATATGTATTTACATATTGAATGAGCATATATTCAGATAGTAATTAGTTATAGACAGTGAGATAAATTTTCAGCATGCACAAAAATGAAAGAATACTACATAACTAAAGCTCAACAATGTATAATAAAGGCACTCTGTCACTTTGTTACGAAAATATTTTGGAAAATAATGAGAAAATTAAAAGAGATAACAATACCCTAGACACTTAATGTTGACTCAGACAATTACAGAGTCATAAGTTATCAAAACATCATTATAAACATGTATATTTCTAGTGCTAGTAAATAAATGATAGCAAAATAAAATACAGAAATCACAATGGACAAAAATAACTGCAAAGACAAACAACAAGAATAGAACTGACCTCTGTGTGCCTGGCATCATGGCTGACGGATATGATGTCTAAGAGGAGGTATCCCACAATGCAATGCTTGGTTGCTAAGGGAACATTCTCCAGTAGGAACATATCCAGTAGAGCCTAAATTGGTTTTAAAAGATCAGAAAAAAGAAAAACATTTGGAATTTATTAGCATTCTACATGTTGAAAGGGAGATTCTTTGAAGCGTCCATTTCTTGAAAAAAAAAAAAAAACACTAAAAACTCACTCAAATATATGGGGTTGACAAACATCAAGTATCAGAAAAGGAACACTTGACTTGACCTTGAATACAATTCTTATTCTTCAATTTTTAAATACTAGTCTTGAGCTACGATCAGAATTCCATAGAAGCACTACCAAGAACAATATAATCTATAAAGTTTCATGCAGGCATCAATGGAAATGTTTGTTCTATGCTTTAACCTTTTGTCTGCCAAGAATGCCAACTGGCACAGTAATTGTTTGCCACATCTGCCGATCGGCACAAAAAATATGCACAAACCAGTGGAAGGATTGCTCTGTTCAACACAAAAGCTCTGCAAAATGACCCATTTCTGTACTTGATTAGCTGCATGACATCCCACTGGACACCTACAGATTCATTTTCCACTTGAAACACTGACATAATCTTAAAGCCTATGGTAAACCCTCCTGTGAGAAACACAGTATGGCCCAGAGAAATCCTGTGCATAGCTCATGAAGAGTTAATATCTTTGAACAGTCATATGAATGCTTTGCTCGACAGTAGTCTTTGAACATTCTCGCATGTAGAGATCCTTTTATTGTTGCATATCTCTACTAGTTACGTACGTGCAGGCTGGGCGGGGGGTACGCTCCAGTACCCCCTTGTTCCTTCCGATCCCATAGGGAGGTCAGCGCTGGACCCGCCTCCGATACCAGACCATCGATTAACATGATGTCACTGTTTCCACTGTTTCTATTGGTCGATACAAAACAAACAAAAACAAACAAAAATGACAAACTTGATGAATAGGACTGCTTCTCCACTATGTCACTACCTACAATGAAAATTAATTGTCACCAACCATTTGCAAGTGTTTCTGAGCCACCATGTTCAGAAAATTATCATTAACATTCAAACGTTAATTTTTCAATTGGAAAATGCTCATCTTTCAAGGAGCATAAAATGCATTCCAAAGGAGTCAACTTAAGAATGTATATCTTTGTTTCTTTTTTTAGCAGATGAAACTTGCTGAAACTTGCCATCTTTAGTCCGAAAACTGTGTACAACATTTGATATCTTGGAAGGATTCATCAAGAAAGATATAAAAGAAAATGTTACCTGCACATTCTAGAAAGCTCTGCCCTTCGCTGGGCATATGTCTGACGCAGGAGAGACGACGGATAGCAGAACTGGCCATGGAGTGGTGAACCCATGTCATCTGAAACAAGATATTGCGAATATCCGTCATCATCATTACTGTCATCGTGATCCTCCTCCCCATCCTCCTCCTCCCCTTCCTCCTTCTCCTCCTCCTTTTCTTTCTCCTTCTCTTCCACTTTTTCCTCTTCTTCCTCCTCCTCCTCTTCCACCTCTTCCTCTTCCTCCTCCTCCTCCTCCTCTTCCTCCTCTCCCTCCTCCTTCCTCTTCTCTTTCCTCCTCCTCCTCCTCCTCCTCCCCCGCCTCCTTCCTCTCCTCTTTCCTCCTCCCCTCCTCCTCCTCCCCTCTGCCTCATCTTCCTCCTCCTCTTCCACCTCTTCCTCTTCCTTCCCCTCCTCCACCTCCTCCTCCTCCTCTCTAAAACCTGGCAGATTAAGGTACAAATACCTGCACATTCTGGTAGGAGACCACTGTGGGCAAACCACAGGACCATCTGGAGGTGCTGAGATAACAAAGTGACCACACCCAACTTGGTCTCCAGATCTTTTACTCCTGGAAGAATACAAAGGAAAAGAAGATATGCATCACTCACACAAATTGTAAATGGTAGGACTGATTCTCCAAGGGGGCGGGGCAAATCTCTAAAATGTCGTTTGCTCCATATATTCATGAAAACATATTCAAATATCATTTCTGTAAATAGATATTATAAACTTAATGACATCAACTTCAAATAAATATAAAAGCAACTTGCAAGTAGACAAGTCAATGCATGATGCATGCACACACATGCAGACCAACACATAAAGTCTACACACATGGTGTAAATGGATGTCAACTGCCTGATTATGGAAAAGAAGAGAGAGAGAGAGAGAGGGGGGGGGGGAGGGTGGATAACGAAGATCACGGGAGAATGGTAGAGGCAATACAAACAAGAAAAGTAAAGATAAAATTCAAGAGGAAGGGTTTTCTAGGACTTCAACATTTTGAATAAAAATAGAATAGAGACCAACAAGGGAAGGGTGCCTGGGCAAATCTATTTGTTTGTGGAAAGTTCACCTTGATCTGTTGTGGTTCCTGATTGGTCTAGGAGAGCTTGGAAGATATCTACCATATGACAGAGCTGAGTGGAGCAGGTCTTGAGAAGGTTGTAAACCTGAGTATCCATGGTAGTCCCATAGCCATCATACAGAGGAATACCTAGTAATACAAGGAGAAAGACCAACACCTTCTATCAAAGTATTTCTGGCCAGTATCAAGGAAAAGCAATTGAAATTAGCTACTGAAATTAGCTACTGAAATCTCAACATCTGATTGGATAGGAGCAGATATGTTATAATATGTTATTATACTTTTCTGAGTTTCACCAAAAATGGTCCAGATCATTAAATCTTTAGACCTAGATCTATAAATCTATAGTATGCCCTTGATTCATGATTAAGGCCTAAATTTTTCCATGCTTGAGTTAACCACAGGAATTCATTATAAAAACTTGTGAAATTATCTATTTAGCTGATACACCCATCTGCACAGTCTGGCCTAAGCCTAGATCTGGATATAACTGTTTATGGATACTGCAATCTTATAAAAATGCTGTGTAAAAAAAAAAAACAGTAGCAGGCATGCCTGAATTGTGAGAGAGGACAGAGGGAGGGGTGAGTGGGGTGGCAGCAGAGCATTATAAGGCTGATGATGATCACCACCATGAATTCAATGTTGCTGAACAGGTCACTGCATTCATATCATCAGAGGAGGGAGCAGAGGCAGTGGATTATGAAACAGTGGATGAAGTTGAGTTCTCTTCGCAGGCCTCAACTCAGGATGGACTTCACAATGAGATCATAATCTATTCGCTATTTTGGAAGCCCTTTGTCCTCTTCCTGAAGAGTGACTCTATTTTTTAATTCAATTTTTAAAAAAGGCTTAAACTATACCTCTTATCATTTTATCAATAATTTTCAATCATATTATCAGTTGTTTCTAAATTAATTTTTTTAATCAATACCCCTATACGTTTTTTGCATTGCCTTTCTTCTTCTATCGAAATATCAAATTATAATTTGCAATCATTTGGGATCTTCAACTGGTCAAGCCTCAACTGGCTTTTAATGATGATCCCTTTTGTTCTTCTCATTTGTATGAATTCATTTGATGTATGCTGTATATTACTTTCAAATGTTTTGTATATAGTGTAATGTTTGTATGTTTATTAACCCATTTGTGACAGAGGTCCACATTGTGTGGTTTGGCCTAATATCTTTTAATGCAAAGCCCTAAAAATCATACCAAATACATGAGCAGAAAGAGCAAAAAATTCTACACAAGCTTTGCCCATTTTGGTTGCATCAATATGCTTTGTTTGGTGCTGAAATTTTCTGAAAGGAAAAAAAGCATTAAAATCCTTAAATTGGCAATGTAATAGAAAGTTTAAAATCCCCATTTCCCCTGCAAATTGGCAACTTTTTGACTTCTCATCATAATTTCTGTCAATTTATATTCATTTCAGATACATGATGTTAAAGAAAAATGTAGCAATAAAATAAAAATGTTGTTGTTGCCAATTTGAAGAATAAAAGCTGATCAAATTAGGCTTTAAAGTAATTCCTGTCACGAATGGGTTAACCGAAGAATGAATAAAGAATGAATTGAATAATGAAGATGGAACAATGGGTGTGGCTGCACAGGATGTAACCATTACCAGTACCTGGATGCCTCCATGGTCTAAGCTAAGCATGACCTCCACACTATGGGGAAAACAGACTGTGAAACTGTCCAAGATGTGCTACAGCGGAAGTTAAAAGGAAGCAGCATTGCTACAACTTCAATGGACTAAAGGTCTGCAAAAAATGCTTTTTGTATCTTCCTAAATTTGGATCAGAAGCACCTGAAGAACATCATGAAAAATTTTTCAATAAGAGGCACTGCACAAAAGAGTCACACAAACAATGGCAAGAAACCAAATCGTACAATGTCATTTGTGGATGCATTGTGCACTGTTAAACTCTTTAATATTGGACTATGCTAGACAGAATGGCTTACAGTGGAAGATTGATTGTATGTTTTATGTTACACCCCCCTGGTCTATTATCACATCCTATCAATATATGAGCTTATCAAAGCTAAGCATGACTTCTACACTATGAGGAAACAGACTATGAAACTATCCAGCAGTGCTACATTTAAAGTTAAAGAGGAAGCAACACTGCTACAACTTCAATGGACAAAAGGTCTGCAACACTGCTTTATGTATCTTCATAAATTTGGATCAGAAGTGCCTGAAGAACACCATGAAACATTTTTCAAACATGTTTCAATAGAAGGCATTAGACAAAAGAGTCAAATAAACATTGGCAAGAAACCAAATTATGCAATGTCATTTGTAGATGCTGGAGAGAATGTCCTTCCCCAGCCTGCAGCTCCTCAAGACTGTGACAACCACCCGTCTATAATATTGCCAGCCAACTTGACCAAAAAGATGTTAAGCTACATGTATATGTAGATGCATTTACTCAGGCAGGTTGTTATCCCTATGTCTAGCATACACCATTTAAGGACAAATGGAAGTTTGTGTGCCCTTATATCCAGGCCTCCAAGCCAAGGAGTGATGTGTGCCACATGTGCTAGAGGAGAGGAGGAGATTCTAGCTCTCACCAAGTCCCTGACGGGCTGACACTGCACATCAACCGAGCTCAGGAGGGTCGAGCCTATTACAACTGATGCATCAAAGAGGCAGAACTGGAGAGAGGGCTAACTTCAGACTCTGAACCTCTGTTCCTACCCGAGCTTAACACAATACCCCTGACATCAGTAAAATACTTTGGTGCATGATTTGACTATGCACAAAACGTCTGCATTCCACATCATTCACGACAGAAGGGACCTTTGTACTTTCTAGCTTCATGAAAGGTGCAGATCTTTGATGTGGCCTTTGAGGGAGAGGAGAAGCAGGTGAACTTTCGAAATGATGAACATGAGACTACTGAGCACAGTGGAAATGTGTCACAGATCAGATTCTGTTATCTCCTTGACCAACGCCATGCATTAGCTTTCAGTGGAACACGTCTTTGTTTTACTCCAACAAAAACTTGGTCACTCAATGTGAATTCCATGAGAATGGAATAAACAGATTTAATGAATTAAAACGTAGCCAAAATAGATATGCAAGATTGGTGCTCAAAACTGAAGACACATTAGTATGCAAGCTTGACTGGCAAAGTGTGGATAACAGGATCTATTACCAATACAACATCGCTGTTTTTTTAAAAAAATACTGAATGATCTGACACCCTATTACTTAACCCTAAAAAAAACTGGGGGGGGGGGGGGGGGGCTAAAAGGCCCCCCCCCTCGACGCTTAAAGATTTTGCACAGTTGTTTCATGACTTTTTTCTTTAGAGTTTTGTGCAACTTTTGATACCAAATTTGCATGCCTCACATGTGCGACTACAGAGTTACGTCATGTTTTCACATGGCATGTCAAGAAAAATTCGATATTTTGCATTCGTTTGTGTGTAGAGTCAATAGGGACTGGAATAAATATTGCAGATACTGTTTTCAAACTATATTTTCATGGGATTCTTTTTAGTTAATGTCATTTGTGAATACAAATAACTCTTCTAGATCATAAAACAATGAAATACATTAGATTAAAAAACAAAGAAATACATAAGAAATGAAAAACAAAGAAATACATAAAGAAATAATGCTAACGATAGAAATGCATGCATATATTCTTTTTAATTACTAATTTGCATACGTGTATCACATAATTCAAACATGAAATAACAAAATTTGACAATGAACATCTTCTTCTTACATATAATAACCTTGAACAGGGATTTCTAGACTATAATGGACCTCTAAATATAAAAAAACACAAATTTTCGAAATTTTTTTTTCATATTCGCATAATTAAGAACATCTGTAAAAATAAGAGTAATAATATTAATTTGACTATGCCTTCATGTAGAAAACATAATGAACTATGTGTATACCAAATTTAGTTGGAATAGGACAATCAAAAGCTGAGATCTTGGGCCTTACACACATCTGACCCCCTTATCAAGTCTATGGCAAATAGAGAATCTAGTATTTAACCGATCGACAAGCATTTTCTCACATCGCAGCCTATAATGAAAGTTTTCAAGATAATTTGTCATATTCTCGCATATCAATTAAGGTACAGAAAACATACTGAACATGCTTCGTAAAATATATGTAAATTACAAGGAAAACATAATTCAAGCTCCTGCAAAATTGTACTTTCACATGAGCTTGATAAAAGTCTGCAGATGTGCCAGTCACAAGTTCCTTAAGCATGCCAAGACTGCATTTAGTCATCTTATACTTACATATTTCATCTACCGTCTGTTTGATGTTTGCCACTCTACCCCACGCCCATTCCAAGATGGAACGAAGATTCATACCCGATGTGAAATCTGCATGAAGGATATAAGAATAAACTTCTTTACAGAGTTTTGCAAAGGAAATTGTCATCATTATCCTTCATCATCATCATCATCTTCATCATCATATTCATCAACATCATCATCATCATATCATTATTATTATCATCATCATCACCATTAAAATTAGCATTTTCCCTCTGACTTTTGCCCAATGACACTCCCTCCTTCCACTTCTTGTCTCGAGCATCCTCATTTTAATCTTCATCTCTGTTTGTTTGACTATTTTTTTTCAAACAGCGAGGAACTGAAAGAACTTCCTGAAAGGCAACAATGAAGTGATTGTTCAGCCATTCAGAAATTCGTGAACACATACACATCAAATCTTAACTACAGTGAGGTTGAAACGTCCATGAAAACATCAAATCTGACAAAAAATATAGCCTTACCTCCTTGACTCCAGCTAGATATGCAGGCAACCAGAAAGCCTAGCTGATTGTGCTCTAATGCAAGAGTGAGAAGGGCCTCTCTTTGTTGTACCTGGAAAAATAACAGTATAAACTGGATACAAAATTTCAATTGTATAACATCCGTAGTTTGGGAGACACAGCAACCTATAAATCTCTTCATCACATTCACGCAAAGGCTTCAACATGGATGTCTTTGCGTGCGACTCTTATCTTGTACATATTTTGGGTCAGATAGTAGTCACTGCATAACAATTTTTGTGTACTGCTTGGCCACTGTAAATGCATTTTGTATGAGGAAGGCTTTTAAAGAAATTTCCTTTAGACGTAAAGTTTATCGCAATTCTGATTCATAATCTATGATTCCCAATGAAATATTTATGTAATGTGGCATTGTTAAACTCTATTGCAGTCTACCAAATGTTGTACAAGTTCAGGAAAAGAATGAATAGAGTAGAAATAACTGGTCGGGTCCTAACCTGACTGGTGTTAGCAGGCATCTGTTCAGCGTAGTTTCGCCTGGGTATGAGATGAGCATTCCAGCATCGCATGTAGAAGGGGCGTGGCTCTCTGAGAAGGGTGGGACCTTGGATGCACATGTCTGCTAAGATCTAAAAAAAAATCACAGGAAGAAAAGGGCACATATAAAGTAAACATGCTGGCTTCTTATATTTTTAATGAAAAGAAGTATTCTAAACTTTCATTCTCACATCATTTTTGTATGATTTATTTGACCTTTGACACAGACATAATCTTCAAGATTCAACAAAGATAAGAGAAAAAGACAGTCAACTCCAAAAGTTGGTTGGTTCTGTCATTTGAATTTTTTTCATGGGTCTTGGACATAATATTGAAACAGCTGATTCATTAGGTAATGTTTCAATCAAATGATATTTATTTAACCCATGAAAATGAGTGCTTAAATACATGTACATCATAAACATGCTTGTCATTACCTAACGAGTGGGCCATCAGCTATGTATGACAACAATGAATAACGTACGTTTTTTGACTCGTAGATGCCATTGGAACAAGGTTTATTGATATCATTCATCACTGCCATAAGAGATAAGATCGCATTTGGATATTGCTTTGCTTCTATCCGTTAAGCCTCCGCATTCCCAACTTACCTTCCTCTGTATCCCCAGGAAGCAGGTGTGAACAAGACTGCCCTCTGCCAGGCAGACAATGTTGAAATTGAGAGCTGAAGGGTGAAGATGCTGCTCGGGAACAGACTGGCATGTTGACTGGTACTTGGTTAGGCTACCCTTGTCTAAATGGACATTCTACATAGGTGACACATGATCAAAGATGATACAAGATGGAGAAATTATTTAAAAACAAAAAAAAAAAGAGGAAGAGTCCCAGGTTCTCAAGGGGAAGTAATAATGGATGAGACTGAAGGAAGCAGTATAGAAAATGTGTGATAATTCTACTTTGGATCTAAAATTAGCTGTTTATTTATTCATGTACATTTCCCGTCCATTACTAAGATGCATTCTGAGGTACTTTAGAATTACTTTGTATGTAATTATTCCTCAGCAGGTAGTGATCCTTCGATGCAACAAGAAAAGTATGGGATACTAACTGACCTTTTTTCAGTGAAAGTTATGTAGTAAGATAAGCACTGTCATTTTCATCAAAAACTGTATTATTCTACTGAAGTTGCATTTGCTATGAGATGGGCACACCCTATTATGGCACGCAACAAATTCTGCACTTTTTTCTGTGAAAAAGACATAAACGTGGACATATTACAGATGCACTGAAGACTATTACTCAAACAAATAAATATATACACATATATATATAAAATTCATGTCAACCGTATCTCCTTCTTGTCCTCTCCGTCAATGAAAAAAATTATTCACTTATACATTTTCATACTGATGAACGGTCTCTACAAGCAGCATTCTGCCACTGATCTCTGACAAAAGCGAGGGGAGAAGAAGAAGAAGAAGAAGTTCTTGTGTTTCACAATGCATGCGCCACTAACATCCTTACCATGAGAGGTCTGTTTTCCCATTCGCGGGTTGACAACTATTTCCAAGATATCAGACGCCGCGAGTGAGAGTTGACCAAATGAAGAAATATCTAACTAACATAGGGGATCCCAAGTGCAGGGAAGAAGAAGGATGAATTAGTAAACTAGCAGTGAGAACCGAGGGAAAATATGAAGTGTTAGAAGTCTGTATTCACTTAGAAGAGTAGCAGAAAAGGCGACTAATGCAAGGTGTTGATGGTACTGCTGTCGACCCATCTCCCTGAATTAACGCGCCAGAGTGACTGTCCCAACTGAACCAAATGAGGGTGCAAGGATTGCAACATGCGAGAATTGCAAAAGAAAGGGTCATTGTTTACCAGAGCGAAGTCTGGAGCAACAGCATCTACTACTGCTTCCAAGTTGTAGAAAGAGAAGTATGGTGGAGGCTCAGTCTGCTCATCGGGCCTAGAAAAACACACATGAAAATATGATTGAGTATAAATTCAGTATCTGATAATAATAAGTTTTGTCTACCCAGGCTATCCTCTTCAGTACTATGTATGATGGGGGGGACCAGAGTTCGCGCACATTTTTATTTTTTTAATGAAGGCAATTTTTGATCCATAAGTTTTCAGTTTTCACCAAAAATTATTCTGATTTAAATGACACCAAAGGCAAAGCAAAGTTTTCGATTTCAAATGGGCGCAAGAAGAACATCGTTATTTACGAAAAATTCCCGAGATATCGCGATCGCAAAATTCGATGTCGTATCGCACCGCTCTGGACCTGGAAAAGTGTTATAAAAATAACGAGACCTAACTTCGCGCACACCCGTTTTCAAGTGATTAATACAAAATAGAGATCCATAAAAGGTAAGATAATTGCATTACTAGGAAGGCAAAATGCCACTGAATAATTTGATACCACATTTTACTTACAATTTTGATGACATCGTCTCTCGAAAAGAGGAAATCTAGAACCTTGTCGACAAGTCCAGTTTTTGTCACAACGAACGCAAAACACGGCCAAATTTGCCGATTTTTCATTCATAATTTCAAAATTCCTTCTCTAATTTCAAAAGGAAAGAAACTTCTGAGTAATTTTAGGGTGCTCTTTCCGTTGGTGCTACCAGTTTTTCACAATCTTTTCTAGTTTTTGAGATATGACCCTGTGCGCAAAGTTTGGACCCGCGCGAAGTTAGGTCACTCTGCCATACTGTTCTCCCAGAGAGTCCTGTCCTATTACTACCCTGGCTTTAGTATGGCTACTGTAGAGCTCACTGCATTCAAGGTCTGAATAAATCCTACCAAGTATCCACTTACTACACCTGGGTCAAGTGTGGCAAATGTAGGTTGATGTCTTGCCAAAGGACATTAGTGCTGTGGCAAGGACTCTTAACTTGTACCTTGTGGTTCAAAGTCTGGAGACTTATCCACTGGACTACAACACTTCTATATGATGATGTCATGTCACAGTATACCATCTAATATCTATTTCAACAGATCGACATTTTGAGGTCTTAACTATACGATCTGTCTGCGATCCAATTTTTTTGAAAAATTTGTTATAGTATTTGATATGACCATTCGAACGTGCATAATCGTAATGATCTCAGTTCCAAATAGTCGTACAAATACTAAAATCGAAGTTCCTGGCTACTGCGAGTCTCCTTGTAGGAATAAAATTGGAGTCAACTCTGAATCATATTGACATCATGGCAGCCCTGGGATTGTCTACGATTTGAAGCCGATTTGGCCTTTACTCTGACCAAAAGGCTTGCTGGTTACTAAAATGTTTATTTAGGTATTCCTATCATTATTCCGAATTTCATATAAGATCAGTTTACTTGTTTAAACTTTCATGTCAAATGCAAAATGCAATTTGTTTGAAAATCGGGTCACAGTCGGATTGTGCAGTGTGTGCCGGGCCTTAAGAATTTCAATCTCAAATTTACCTTTTACCTTTGTGTCACATCCTTTGTCAATCCATAATCAATGTATTGTACAGGATCTTGATAGAACCTTGGGTTGAAAATTTGATGGGGGGAGGGGCAGTGTTATAGCTACAGTGGTCGGCGGTGGACGGGCCCGACCAGCACGGATGATTTCCGCCCACCACTCCTGGTGGAAACACTGCTTCCGACCGGCACTAATTTCAGATAAGAAACTGCATTAAACGTAACTTTTTGTGAAGAAAAGTAGACTTACATTCATATTTCCGTCTCTAATCTTGTTTTATTAGCCAGACCTCCCAACCATCCCACTTTTGGCGGAAAATTTCTACTTTTTCATTATTTTTCTGCCATTCCGATTTTTTACCCCATATATCCCACTAAATTGATTTTTCCATCATCATCCATGGCCATGTGTATGTGTACATTGCGCAATCTTTCTTCAATAATTCCCTGTACCAGGGGAACCCAGAAAAAGAAAATATCATGTCAGTCTGGTATCGCGTACTCTCCATATCACTCTTTATGATTGCCCAACACTCTATTAATAAAGTACCCAGCAGCATTTTAGGGAACAGCACCCCCGTACTGTGGTGCAACTGTGCATGCAAGTAAGCTGCAGCAGACTAACAAGATGCTGAATGATCCCTGATTTTCAAGTACAAGGTTACTATTGAATGCTGATGTTGGAATGAGACAATGCTAGAATTACATTTCTGAAGCTTATTTGCTAAAAAATCCCACCATACTTTTAGTGAAGAGTGTTTAAATATTGTCGTTTTTTCTTGCGGAGCGCGGCGCCGATGTACTGTCAGCTGCTGTAGCTACAGGCCATCCCTAATAGGCATTGCCCCCAGAACTCAAGGGTAGAGACTCGGTAGAAACTGCCTCAGTGGGCTGCTGATTTCATGGCTTTTCAATAATCGTTTAACAGTTCATTTGTACATATTTTGGGGCGTGATAGGGTTGATGTTTGGCTAAAACATTACTTTTAACATATGAACTGCCACATTTGCGAATGATACATGTATTTCGTGTATAGTGTGCATAATAGAAAATAGTAGTACGCAATCGATGTTGCTGGGGTCAGGATCTGGGTCCTGGGATTGAAATGTCCGACCACCACTAAAAGGTCCCTAGCTATAACACTGGGGAGGGGACAGACTCAAAGATTCTGAGTGCCTGTGTCTCCCAGAAACGTTTTAATGTGGAACCTTTTCTTGACATTACCTGAGAGAACCAGTTTAAATATGACACTGCACAGCAGTTGATAGTTCAATACTTCGAATATAGATGAAATAATGAAAACATATATTTGATTAACTTTCCTTTCTCTCTCTCTCTCTCTCTCTCTCTCTCTCTCACAAATAGAAGTCTATTCTTTATCACCACCTTAGTCTATACTGATATGTATACTCATTATTATCATACTGCAACATTTGCTATGTATGTATTTTTCATGTTCAATATTTTGTAAAAGAATCTCAATTCAGCACTTACCTGTCATGAATTTTATTTCCAATAAACCATGTCAAATGAAATGAAATGAAATGAAATCACTCACTGAATGAATAAGGGCATCTGGGCCTGATAATAGCGATCCAGATCAAAGAGAGCGATGAAGTGGCTTGTGGTGTCATCCGTTTCCATGTTAGCTGGACATCCCTCCCATACAAACACAGCAAGACTCAGGTCCACTGGATTCACTTTACAACAAAAACAATCAATACTATTTTAAGCTCCAAGTATTAAAAAGCATCTTAATCTTCTGCTTTTACGTTTTTTCTTATGTTTAACCCATTCATGACAGGAATTATTTAAAGCCTAATTTAATCAGCTTTTATTCTTCAAATTGGCAACACCAACATTTTTATTTTATTGCTACATTTTTCTTATAAAACGTCATGTATCTGAAATGAATATAAATTGACAGAAATTATGATGAGAAGCCAAAAAGTTGCCAATTTGCAGGGGAAAATGGTGATTTTTAAACTATCACATTGCCAATTTAAGGATTTTAATGCTTATTTTCCTTTTAAAAAATTTCAGCATCAAACAACGAATATTGACGCAACCAAAATGGGCACAGTTTGTGTAGAATTTTTTGCTCTTTCTGCTCATGTATTTGGTATGATTTTTAGGGCTTTGCATCAAAAGATATTAGGCCAAACCACAAAATGTGTACCTCTGTCATGAATGGGTTAATTTTGTTGTCCATTTATGGTACATCATGAAAAGTTTCTTTCAAGTAGCATAAAGTGCTCTCTTTTAACCCGTTGAACACCAAATCAGATATAACTTGGGCAAGGGTCTATGGAAAATGCATGGTATACTGAAATCAAATTGTCTAAAAAGGCATCTTAATATTCTGCTTCTAAGCTTTTTTTTTAAATGTTTAATTGTGTGGTCCATTTCAATGTACATAGTAAAAAGTATATTTTTGTTTAGTAGTGTAAGGTGCCCTCTTTTAACCTGATGAACATAAAGCCAGAGAAAACTTGGGTTACGGTCTATGAAAAATGTGTCTTATCAGGGAAAAAAATAATTAATTCTTTTCTGGGGCTACTTTTTGAGCCCACCGGCCCAAATATTCTACATTGTATTACAATTAACATTGGACCCTATGAGAATTTCAGGGGCTCTTTTTTAGTTTTCCAGGGCTCTTTTTGGCATTTCGGGGGCAAATTCGCCCTGAGCCCCCATGTATTTTTTTCCCTGTGTCTTATACTGCAATCAAATCATGCTCATTGGCTTAATAGTACCAGTAATTCAGGGAAGTGAATTATTTTTTCACCATGTTTAAAAATATATTTTCATTGATTAAACGGCAGAATCAAATTTTCAAAGTACTCCTTTGATTCACTCATAATAGAATGAAAATAAATAAATTTTTCAAAATTTAGGGTGGCCTATCCCACGATACTGCCATTCAGGCAACATGTCTGGTTTTCAGAGCAAGTCTGGAAGAACTACACAGAGAAATATTAACCTGTTATTGCCAATGAACAATTTAAGCTGGATAATTGCCTTTGTCTTCCCACAAAAGTCACCTGTCAAGTTGACAGGAGTGGGGAATGGGGTTAGATAATGGGTGGGATAATGAATGAAGCAGAAAGACTGTTTCTTACCCTCTTCTTCTGCTGCGGAATCATCATGGATCTTGTAGCCAGGAGGCAATGCTCTGTCCAGGGTATAACAAGCTAGGAGACGACTGCCAAGAGAGTTAACACCACTGCTGTCCAGTGGGCTGGCCGTCAAGCAGTGTTCAAATCTACCTATGCAGTCCACCAAGTCCTGCATAGTAAGAACAAACAGGAATAATGATGAAAGTGAATTACTGCTTTGCCTTGAATGCCTTTCCACACTGATGCTTACGAATTTTACCAAAACTGCAACTCGCTAGCATAAAAAAATACTTTAAAAATGGTATATTTATGATAAAATCTGTAGATTTCTAAAAAAGTGATTTTGCTCATCATACTAATTCACCAGCAAGACAAGAGACAACTGCAAAATGGGAGAGAACTGGAAAGAAAGACAGTAAAGTAATAATATTTAGAGGAAAGACAAAAAAGGATGAGAAAATCGGTCTATTATACAGAGAAAAGAAAGACAAGTGCAGATAAACAGAGAACAGAAGAGAGACAGAGAGAGAGAGAGAGAGAGAGATAGACAGGTTCAGACATCAGAATAAAGTGGAGGCTACATACCTTGAACAGGTGTCCATGCCTTGGGTGCTGTGTTTTCCTCTCGTAAGCTAGCTGGAATAGATGAATGTCAGTAAGCGCCTCCTGGTCCCTGTTAAATAAAGATTACACATTCAAAAAGGTATGCTAGGAGTATGTCTGAATAAAGGCTTGTTCACATATGAAGCAGCAAACCCCCCTGCCGCGGTATAACCCCCCGTTCTTTAGCGCAGAATTAATAGGGAATGAGGATGCAAAAACCAAAACAAACAACCCCCCCCCCCCAAAAAAAAAAAAAAAAAAAAAAAAATGAACAACATCTGCTGAGGCAAAAAGGTGTAGACCAATCCAATTCTTATGAAGTTAACACAAAAGATAATGTCACAAGTTTGTGTGCATAATTTTTGGGCAAAACTCTTTTTTGAGTGTGAACTATTATCGATACCTTGATGCACTCTCATTACCATAACTGGCATAGTAAAAAAATTCCATGGGAATTTGCCACTGGATATCTGAGTGAGCCTTAAAGATAAACTGGAGTTCTGGGGAGCGTTTCACGAAGAGTTTTGTCAGTGAAAATCACCGACAAATGTTATAAGCTACTGAAAATCCTCGCACCTGATTGGCTGAAAGCAAATTAGTCAGTGAAATTCATCGACGAAACTCTTCATGAAACACTCCGCTGTGGTCATGCTATCATAATGTGAATAAAACTGTTCCAAAACAACGGGGAGAGTTTGATTAGTTGCATATAAACACAGGTGTCTAGTGTGAGATTTTGAGATCACTGAATTGGTAAGAAATTCACTTACTTTCCCCAAAAGGTATAAAGAAATGAATATATGGGACCACACAAATAACTGGTATGAATGTCACCCCCAAACTTTTCAGCTTTTTCTTGTTAAATTTCCAATATGAGGGCAATAATTGAAGAGCAATCCTTTCTAGGGGTCATTTTTACTATGATATTCTTCCTAACTAACATGGAAAGACTGAGAAAGCTCACAAATTATTTCTCACCTTTCTCAGAACTCAAGCTTCTCTTTATAATTCATCTCATGGGTGTAACTTAGGCATCCCCTGAAACCCTCAACAATGAGCTGAGTAGCTTGGTGAAGTTACCAAGTACTCACAATTATTCTAAATTGTGACCAATATCTTTCATTGAACATGGATGTAAAACCCTTCTTATTTGATTTGTAAGTCACCTACGCCTCGCCGGGGAAAAGCGAGCGTAATCACTGTGACCCTCGGGTCTCTCCTCTCTATATAACTAACTGGAATGTGTGGATGTACCACTACGCTGGGGTTTCCCCCCACTCTTCTTCGCATAGTGCAGTGAGTTCTTACAGTGCAAAGGCGGTGACTCTCCTCTACACAGAGCCACGATTTAACATCCTATCTGAGGGACAGGGTGTTTTCCTCTGAGAAAAGAGATTTATTACAAATCTATATGCAGTTTAAGGAATTAAAATGGCAAATTTAATGTGTATCAATTACTTCTCAGATTTTTCTGCTCGAACATACATGGGGCCCAAAGTCTCACTTAATACTAAATATGACATGAGCCATGCAGCAGTGGTGAGGAATGGTGATACTAACTTTGAATCTGAAAGTACTGGACCCCTAGCTACCCAGAGGTAACAGAAGTTCTGAGGATCATCTTCGGGTTCCTGGTAGGCAAAGTGTGTCACCGGCGATGGATGACGGCTTAATGGACCGCTATACCTGTAGGGTGACATAAATATTGGATGATTACAGGTGATATAACATGGGGAAAATGAAGAAGGAGAAGGGGAAGGAGGAGGAGGAGGAGGAGAAGAAGAAGGAGGAGGAGGAGAATTCTTTTTTTTTTCATTCATTCTATTTATTTCCATTCATTAAAAAGTACATTTTACAAACATCATATAACAATCACAGTACAAATAGTGCATGAATGAGGAGGAACAGCTTGAGAAGGCAAAAGAGCCTTATTGGTGCTGGCACCTTAAAAGTAACAAATATTATAGATACCAAAAAACAAACAGGAAAACAAAAGCAAAGCAAAAAAAAAAAAAATTAAAAAACACAAAGGTAAGGGTAAAGCCGGAACATAAAAAAGTAAACTAAGTATTGTAAGTGTTCAGTAAAAGTAATTTCAATTTCAATCTCTGTTTGAAGATGATTAGAGAAGGACTAGATTTGATGTGTGAAGGTAAGTTATTCCAAACTATTGGCCCTTTGAAAAAAATACATTCTTTGGCAACGTTAGTTCTCGTCAATGAGAAGGAGAAGGAGGCGTGAGAGAAGCAGGAGAAGGGGAAAGAGAAGGAGGAGAAGGAGGAGGAGGAGGGAAGGAGAAGGAGAAGGAGAAGAAGGAGGATGAGGAGGAGAAGGAGGAGGAGGAGGTGGAGAAGGAGGAGGAGGAGGAGAAGAAGAAGAAGAAGAAGAAGAAGAAGAAGATCAGGTGTCAGTAGAAGCATAACTTGTTGTTCAAGATAATAGATACAATTTTGATGACATTTTAAAATTTCATGGCCCTTGAATCAAATTATGTTTCGTTTACCAAATTGACATCAACTATTCAAGTTTTCCCTATGAAAAGGAGGTGGTTAAAGCCAAATGATTAAGTTGCTCCTACCAAGGTAAGAATTGAAATGATTTTCAAGGGCTGCTTTTGAGCTTGACTGGGCAAGGCCACTACGTTGATAAACTCTTAACCAAAAATAAAACACCCACAAACTCTTATACCAAAAATTTATTACATGGGGCTCTTTCTGAATCTAAGGCAAACTGTCATGATTTCATCACTTGAACTTACTCTAGTGATGTATCCACCAATCTCCACAGCTGGAAAGACCCGAAGTTGAAACCAACGGCAAGTGACCCGACCTGAGGAATGTAGGTCAGCGAGGTCACTGTTACCTCACTGATGGGGAAGGTCTTGAAGACTTTACCATCAGGTTTGCAGTAGTTGAAAGAGTAGTAGCTGAAGGCATCACCTATTGAATTTTAAAAAGAAAATAAGTGTTTCATACCAGACAAGTTCAAGTTTTGTATGAATGTTTTGTATAATAATGAATGACAATAACACTTTTAACAGGTGAACATCTTCATATTTAATGTAAAATGAGGGGGGGGGGGGGAGAGAGAGAGAAATGGAGTGAAAATAAGAAGAGGAAAATCAGAGAAAATAATCAGTAAAAAGTGTGGGAAAGGAAAAAGAAAAATAGATTTCTATCATTTTTGCCAAAATTAAACAACACTTCTGTCATGTCATTTGTGGGCATAAAAAGAATCAAGGTCACCCACTTTCCTTACACAAAAAAGTATGAAAGGAAAAGCACAGCAAATTTTAACAATGGGCTAATAAATAAATATATCCGGAGAGTAACAACACACAAACCAATTTTAAAAATATGGACTGCACAACTGACAGAAATTCAGTTTCTGGCAGGAAGTGCCAGGCAAAAAGAAAAAATTAATTTCAAACATTCCTGAAAAGAAAGCAATTAAAAATAGAAAGTATGAGCAGAAACTGAACATGCAAAATCAAAATCAAACTTATATTAGATGTACAAAGTAACTTTCCTTCACACATCATGGAAAACCATCAAAACAGCAAATTACAAGCAAACGCATGATCATATATGCTGGGATAAAATGAAGAAACTGATATAAAAAGAAAACAACACTGCAACCAAAATAACACACAGTTCTCGAAGCACTCACCAGTTAAACTTGCAGGGCTCACTTCTGACATGCATTTATACATACAGAAAAAACAACTGTCCTTAATAATAAGGCCAATAACTATAAGGGGTTTATGGGACAACATATATCACAGAGTTGGGACTTTGAAAATAATGGAATTCTGAACAGAATTTTGTAACATTAGTGATTTTCCCTACACTAAAGAATTCAATAACTTTAGGCAAAAGCTGATATCGTAAGGCAATCTACCAGTATTAAGACTGAAAGAATGAAGCTGTTTATACACAAACTGATATTATTTCTGCTTTCCCAATTTGAGCAAGTTTGTTGCTGTAGGTTGCTAAAAATCACTTGCCTACATATTGTAAAATCAGATACTTCAGACAGAAAGAAAAAAAAAAACCACAGAAAAACTGACAAATCATAACACTAAAATATTGTGATTCATACAAGTTTCATGCTGCAAAAATGGCTATCTGAAATGATTTGAACAACCTTTTGTGTGTGTGTGTGTAACAGGAGGACCAGGGACATGCCAAACTCACCATTCAGATCCACACAGAGATGTTCCCCCCTTGAAGCTGCCCTAAGTCGTCTCTGATCAATATCAGCTACCCCTGGTGCAATGACATGAATGGGGTGCGTCTTCGTTGTGTCCCAGAGTTCCACCTCTTCATCAAGCTTCATGTCCAGCAGATAAACATGGCCACCTCTTGTTCCCACGGCAACGATGCCAAAGAATCGACGGAGCTCATCACTGAGGGCAAAGTTTGGGGATTCTGTACCACCGACAGATGTGATAGACTCGATAGCAGTCACCTGAGTGGGAAAGAATGAGCAGACTTTGATTTTTAAATCTTTTAAAACATGAGCATACAAAGATGGTACTCAAAACTGTGCTATTTTCTATAAATGTTTTTACTTGACAGGATACTAATAGGAATTAATTTCTATTTTTGTAGGGCTTTTATTATTAGAGCCACGGGGCTACTTTTTTTTTTTTTTCATTTATTAATTTATTTATTTATTTTTTTCATTTATTTATTTATCTATTTCTGTAATTCAGGGGCTCCCTTTATTTAGTGCCCTGCACAGCAATTAAGTAGACCACAGATTAGATTTTGTATTGCCTTCTGAATTGGCTGATTGGACACATCACGCTTCATTGAAATTTGAAGATGTGTTCTGAGTCAAGTATGAACTTTAAAAAAAATAATGTCCATGCCCTATTGATCATTAGTCATAAAGAGGAAAAAGATAATCAGACCAGTGCTATTTTGCTTTATTCACATCACTCTCTTGAATAGTTGTTAGCAAGGGTATGAAATATTACTCAAGCTGAATAAGCTAAAAAAGCTTGAGTACTGTAGCATTTCAGGATTTTCAGACAAAGAAGATAAAAAGAGCTATCAGATCTTCCAATTTTCTTGTCAAGGCAAACTCATAAATTGTATCACACACACACACAGTTCAGACAAGCCACATAAATCATTGGTGCCTCTTAAATCATCCATGTGCATTGTAACTGCAAGATAAAGAGCAATCCTTGATAAGAAATCTAGTTATTACCTGTTAGAAACTTAACCAAAGAGGTAAAGAACTAAGAAACAGTCTAATTACCACATGTGGGAAGTTTACGATTGTGAGCAACTTTGACGAGTGTGGCCTGAAGCGACAGACCATGCCTTTCTCTGAGGCAGTCTGGAGTCCTACCAGAAGCTGGTAGGACCTCTGACAGGGGTAGTCTTTGACGCAGGTGATCGTTGCTGAAGACCCTGCCACTTGGCTGAAGTTAAAGGAAGCCAGGCGGTTCCCAGTCCTGGTGCAAACTACATCTAGAGTACTATCTGTGGCCACCCATCCTCTCGTTCCATCTATCAAATAAATAAATGATGACCATTTCTTCCACTTTTACATGTGTAGTTCAATTTCTGCTACTATTCAGTTCCATATTCGGTTCCATAAATTTAATGATGCAGAAAATTTGGTGGAAAAATGGTTAATCGGATGAACAAAGAATGACAAAAAAAAATCACACTGGGCTCTGTTTCATAAAACTTATTATCAGTAACAACTGCTACATTTCTATGACAAATTGGCTCTCAGACAATCAGATGCAAGGATCTCAGTAGCTTATAACAGTTATTGCAATTTGTTATTGATAACAAGTTTTATGAAACAGGGCCTTGTTCACTTCCTTCTTGATCTTTGTTACTGTCCAGATCCCAGCTATCTGATTTACAAACTTACATGCATCCTGGCAAGTATAGGACTGTTCTGTGTTCTGAGCAATAACACTACTTATACGTTCTATATATACCTTTAGAAAGACAATTGGTACTACAAAATCAAAGAAATTTTGATGAACCGAAGCTACCTATCTTGCACTCATCTGAGTTAAACACAAGAAGGAACATAAAGTTGCAACAAAACACAAGCTGGAATTGTATGTAACAAGTGCTGTTCAACTTTGACATCCAGACCATGATTTATTTGGGTTTTCTCTCTTCTTCCATATATTTTTTTTATTCCAATGAATGCAAGGCAGAAAGCTTCAGTATTTTTGTATAAAAAGTTACTTACCTTTGCTGAAACCTCCAAATATGTTGACCTCTCCTGCCTTGTTGGCAAAGGAACTTAATTCTGATGAAACTATCCCTACCGGCTCAGCTATGCTGTGAGGCTCGATCACACAGTTCTCCATCTTATCAGCACATCTGAGATGTCAAGTCATTTATACGTCACCTAAAAATCAATCAATCGATCAATCAATTAATCAACCAAATCAATCAAACAATCAATCAACCAATCAATGAAAAATAGAGATGCACACCCACAATGGGAGATTGTTTCATATCTGAGAGACTTCCTCTAGTCTGGACTTTTGTCAAGATATTTAATAGCCTTCTTGGGAGACTCTGACAGCCTCCTATTCATGAGACAAAGTTTCTGTTTCCATTTGTTGCAAATGGCTCAGCTAAATCTGGCAATGTGTTATGCTAGGTTCTCACTGCCGATCTAATCAACTCAATTGTCCCAATCTCTCAAAACCTAGTCTGCAAAACAGACATAATTTTGACACCTGAACACATTAATTCCATGAAGCCTTGAATGAGCATACGCACACGACAAGTCTCTTGTACAGTGAAATAATCTGAAACAGCAAGTAACCTGCCATGACAAGGCTCATTCAGGGCTTCATGGAATTATTATATTCAACAGTGTTATAGCTACAGTGGTCGGCGGTGGACGGGCCCGACCAGCACGGATGATTTCCGCCCACCACTCCTGGTGGAAACACTGCTTCCGACCGGCACTAATTTCAGATAAGAAACTGCATTAAACGTAACTTTTTGTGAAGAAAAGTAGACTTACATTCATATTTCCGTCTCTAATCTTGTTTTATTAGCCAGACCTCCCAACCATCCCACTTTTGGCGGAAAATTTCTACTTTTTCATTATTTTTCTGCCATTCCGATTTTTTACCCCATATATCCCACTAAATTGATTTTTCCATCATCATCCATGGCCATGTGTATGTGTACATTGCGCAATCTTTCTTCAATAATTCCCTGTACCAGGGGAACCCAGAAAAAGAAAATATCATGTCAGTCTGGTATCGCGTACTCTCCATATCACTCTTTATGATTGCCCAACACTCTATTAATAAAGTACCCAGCAGCATTTTAGGGAACAGCACCCCCGTACTGTGGTGCAACTGTGCATGCAAGTAAGCTGCAGCAGACTAACAAGATGCTGAATGATCCCTGATTTTCAAGTACAAGGTTACTATTGAATGCTGATGTTGGAATGAGACAATGCTAGAATTACATTTCTGAAGCTTATTTGCTAAAAAATCCCACCATACTTTTAGTGAAGAGTGTTTAAATATTGTCGTTTTTTCTTGCGGAGCGCGGCGCCGATGTACTGTCAGCTGCTGTAGCTACAGGCCATCCCTAATAGGCATTGCCCCCAGAACTCAAGGGTAGAGACTCGGTAGAAACTGCCTCAGTGGGCTGCTGATTTCATGGCTTTTCAATAATCGTTTAACAGTTCATTTGTACATATTTTGGGGCGTGATAGGGTTGATGTTTGGCTAAAACATTACTTTTAACATATGAACTGCCACATTTGCGAATGATACATGTATTTCGTGTATAGTGTGCATAATAGAAAATAGTAGTACGCAATCGATGTTGCTGGGGTCAGGATCTGGGTCCTGGGATTGAAATGTCCGACCACCACTAAAAGGTCCCTAGCTATAACACTGGTATTCAAGTGTGGAAATAATGTCTGTTTTTGCAGACTAGGTTTTGAGAGATTGGGACAATCGAGCTGCTTGGATTGGCAGTAGGAACCCAGCACACTTCTCAAAAAAAAAAAAAAAAGAAGAAAGAAATCATGTCAAATATATCAAACTATTTTTATCACAATGATATATTTTTTTCAAATACATCACACAGTTTTAGAAAATATGAAAATATATTGCTATGTTTCATGCCCTTAATTTGATATCCCCCGGCAATCATTCGACCAGGCGCACCGCGCGTACAACGTCAACGCCTATGAGGGCCGCTGAAATGTGCCGCACCAGGGAAAAAATACACGGGGGCTCGGGGCGAATTCGCCCCCGAAACACCAAAAAGAGCCCTGGAAAACTAAAAAAGAGCCCCTGAAATTCTCATAGGGTCCAATGTAAACTTTAATACCATGAAGAAAATTTGGATGGGTGGGTGGGTGGGCTCAAAGAGTAGCCCCGGAAAAAAATAATCAATTTTTTCCCTGCGCCGTACCATACCCAGTTGTCCATCGCGGAAGTTCCGGCACCCATCAGTGCTCCCCTTGCGGTCGAATGAAGGCCAGCGGGGACTTGCATTCAGCTTTGTACATGAAGTCTTTGCATCGGCAGATACGGCACTCACATATAATGGAGTATGGGTATGTGCGGCCCTTAAGGCCCCCTTTTCACGCCATGCCAGACGTTCCAAAGCATATCTTTTTCATTGACCAGTCCGTTCCTATGGTACGCAGTTGAAATCTCTCGTTATCTGGTTTTATCGCTTGTTCTGTAAGCCCGAAATTCATTTAGTTCCTGTTCCCAAGGGTTCCCAAGCACCGTGCTTCGGTCTGTCCTGAACAATTTTCAATTTCTGCACAACTGTCAACGATTTTTTTTTTTTTTTTTTAGAAGAGATATCGTGATTTCAAAATTCGATGCTGGATCGGAATCGGAACGCGCGTAAAAGTTCTAGGTCTACTGTAAACAGCTATTTATTGTACCGGTCAAGACAGGCAGCTCCGCTGATTGAGTCGATACTGATCTTTGGAGCCCTCAGCTCGATCTACAGCTTGTTCCTGATGTGCAGGCCAGTGTTTCCACTTTAAAGGTAGCCCGTCCCCTTTGCAAAATCTATGAAAATCCATGCAACTTCGCATGAGTTTAGGATATGCCCTTCTGATACTGTTCATTTGATCTTACGGTCATACATTGCTTAAGTTATTAATGTAAAATGAAAATCTGTCTACCAACCTTGAATAAGCAAATCGGATCAGCTCACCGGCAGTAGCGCAGCCAGCTATATAGCTAGCTAGCTCAGCCCTGTGCAGCTCACGGACACCACACATACCGTACATAATATAGCGGCGCTGTAACATGAATCCTCCCATTGTGCGAATCTCGAATCTTCAGGTCTTTTTTCGTGGTACATTATATAAATTATCGGAGATTATTTCCTTAAAACTGAATTTCACACTTTGTCAATTTCAGGAATAGGTTATATAGCCTTTCTCTCTCAAATGATGACAGAGTCAGGGAACTTTCAGAATTAGGTCTGCAAAAGGGACAGGCTACCTTTAAGGGAAATTTCCAGAATTCTGGGAAATCAAAATCTTTTCCTAGACCCTCATTTAATTAATTTCAGGTGTCAGTTCTCAAGGCCCCCATTTCATTTTAAATTCCAGTTTCCAAGACCCCCATTTGGCATAAACAACAATTGTCTATGTAAAAATCAACAAGGTGAAGATTTTTCCATACAAAAAAATACACAAGTTTGACCCGCTTCATATTGATCTGCATGTCAAAACCTACAAATTGAGGTACCGACGACCTTTCAGTTGTAAGTAATATGAAAGTTATAGCTATAAAAAGCTCTTGTTGTGTACTATAAATTCCACTGAAGCACTTCCCATCTGTTTGTGCGAATTGTTCTATATGTTTGGAGAGGGCCATTTAGTTCTTAAGCCCCTCAGTTCATAAGCAACTTCAATTCCTAAGGGTTTCCAAATGTGAGTGCCCCCCCCCCCACGGATGCAGATACGGTGGGGGGGGGGGGTTCATTTGTTTTTCGCCAATACCATCACACTCGGAGCTTGGGATAAATGCAAAATCTTGCCACAAAACCACCTATTTCTTTATTTCTAGCGCTTTTTCTGTGACTATGTTTGTTAGTAGTGGACCTAAGCCTTCGGCTTTCGTGCTTTGGAATTATGGCGCCGATTTTGTATTTTTGACACCGGAATATGGCTTTTTAGTTTTTAAATGGATTTTGGGAGGTGACTAAGGGACTTACTTGTGGTGACAATGTCTCTGTGTGTCATGAAGTGATTTGTGTGTGTTGTGGTAATATAATGTGCTGACTTGTTTTATAGATCTAGTGAAAATAAGTCAAATGATGGGCATGACGGACGCTCTAGACATGCTAGAGTCTAGGGGCGCGTTTCATGAAACCAACTCCATGACAGTCATATCTCTTGTTGATGATCTACGGAGATGTCTTGGACCTGACAGTGTTTCACGGAAGCCTGACATCTCACAAATCCAAGATATCGATACTATCGGCTGAAAAAGATAGCCTTGATCACAATCCACTGGATTTATTATCAATCATTCCAACACAATTTAGACTCAACTATGCTCTAAGTGTGGGAAAGTATAGAAAACATCAATGGGATTTGATAAACATAATACAAACAATGCATTCACGTGAAAAACTATATTAATTGTGACATCTGAGAATTTCTAAAGTTAGTAAACAAAAAGCTGTTGTTGCGCTTTGCGAATTTAGATTTGTAATTAAGAGGACACCGTAATTGACAAATTGTTGAAAGCAGACCCATATTTTGTTTTAATTTTTGAAAGATACTGAATTGGTATATTCTGCGATCGAAATTTTGACATTAAATCATTAACGAATAAATTTTAGATGATTTCAATAAATATTGTAGCTGCAATAAAGGGAAATATGGAAGAAGTTCATACGTGGAGAATTGTCATCGTACTTACGAGCCTGTAAATACAGACTGCTCCGTTTTCTATGGGAAACTGATGGGAGGATAATCAATATTCATCACAATTACTTGCTGGAGGGTTAAAACGTCGCTAAGACATATAAGTTATTTCATTCATACTTTAATATCAACAGCATGTCAGCAGTAATAACTGGTTATGGAATGAGAGTCTGGAACTCAAGAAATATTTGTATTTTATAAATAAACATTTCTTATTTTCCGCTGCCAGCGAGCTGCCCATAGCCGACGAAAAAGTGACCTGTGATGGCGTGCTAAAAAGATATGACATGCTCGGAGAGCGACAAGTCATTTGTCAGGGAAGTTGTCGCTGGCCTTGGCAAAGACGGCTTCGTGAAACACTTAGCAGACAAGATGATCGACAACTCCGAGATGTTGTTGATCTTGTACTTATGACGGTTTCATGAAACGCGCCCTAGGCTAGATCTAGATCTACTCTAGAGTCTACACTTTTTTGCAAACAAGGAAAGGAAAAAAAAAAAACCCACACTTTTTTCATGTGTACACGAAGTCAATACAGAATGACAACACCGGGGGCTGTCGGATCAGCTCAGAAGAATTCAAAACAGAACCGAGTTCAGCCTAGCTATAGGATAGCTATCGTGATTTTATTCTGATATTACACGATAGCTATAGATAGCGATGCCAACACATTTTTAATTCTTAAAAAAATCATATGGTTGATTGTACTCATTTTGAAGCTTATGTCATTCTCGATAACATTAGGGTACGATTTTTCATTATTTCTCGCTTATATGCAAATTATCGCCAAATCAATTAGCCGAATTACAGATTTTTTTCTGCCTGATTATTCACGTGGGGATGCGTATTGTAAAATATTTTTTTCTGTATAAAAATGAAAATCTCACCCTCTATGTCTTATTGTCTAATCTTCTACACATGTATGTACATGTTTTTATGGTAAAACAGACTTTAATGGCCATTTACATTATAGTTAATCAGTATGCAAATCACTCAATATGAATTATGCTAATGTCTGCAGAATTCCAAATATTGGCCTCATCTAGCCAAAGATGAGCCGACAAGTCTGACATTGCATATATATATATATATATATATATACACACACACACACACACATATATACAGTTAACATCACAATTATTCATACCCTTGCCATGTTTTGTTATTTGCTAAAGTTGGAATGTCCCCATTCTAACATAAATTGTTAAGAAAAATCTATTGAATTGTATACCAAATTAAAGAAGAGGTATTCATCTCTTATTTGCTTGTGATTACGTACCACAACCATTCATGCATAAACAGATATGGACTATTGAGCGCATTAATGTCATTTTCAGTCCTTTCTGTGATCACTGAAGTGGAACTCGTCATGCTTCAATGATCATGGCTCGTTCGTTCATTTTTCGAGAGATGAAATGATATCCTTTCATTTGATATACGATTCAAGGTATCTCAGTTGGTTTTAATAACTTTGACAGGAACTGAAATTTGAATCATGAATCTCATGAGTAATCTCTGTACAAAATCAATGGAGGGAATCTACTTTGGAAATTAATCCATCCAAAAATGTTTCCAGAATGAGTAATGGCTATTGAAATACTAAGAATTATATATCAAATTAAAGCATATTACATCAGCTTTCAGAAATAAGCAAACAAGCCGTGATCATTGAAAGCATTTTGTGTTACACTTCAGTGATCACAGAAAGGTCAGAAAATGACATCAGTGTGTTCAATGGACCATATCTTTTCATGCATGAATGATCAAGGTATATAACTACAAGCAAATGAAAGAATGTTCCTTTGTCTTTAATTTGATATACAATTCAGTAGATTTTATGAACAAATTATGTAAGAATAGTGACAATTCGAATTTTTGCACACTTTAAAACATAACAAAACTTGGTAAGGGTATGAATAATTGTGATGTTAACTGTATATATATATACAAATACCTACAAAATACATGCAATGAAGACATGAATAACATGTCTGTTGTTCTCAAATGTTATATTCTGAATTATATAAATACAGTGAGCAAAACATGTTGATGAACACAATTTATTTTGTAACATTTACTGTGACCCATTTTTACTATACATATGTATATATATATATATACAAATACCTACAAAATACATGCAATGAAGACATGAATAACATGTCTGTTGTTCTAAAATGTTATATTCTGAATTATATAAATACAGTGAGCAAAACATGTTGATGAACTCAATTTATTTTGTAACATTTACTGTGACCCATTTTTACTTTACAGATGTATGCCTTGTTGATATTATGTAGACTCAGAGTTATAGAGTTCTTTAGCTTTACTATTTCAGTGTTAATTTTCAATCGCAGGTGATCTCAATGTTATTTTTTTATCTTTAGCAGGTTTTCTTGAGGTGTACTTGGTGGGATACAGATACAGCTGAATTCTGATCATAGAAGGAATAATTCCAGGACTTGGTGGATTTCTTCCTGCAGTACTCTGTAGAGAGATGAAAAGTGATTAAGGAGTTATCAGTAATTTTAATTGGGCTTTTTTGTGTTTTTCCTACAGAATAAAACTTTACGAATTATATGACTGAGTTTTGTGTATTTGTATAACAAAGTAAATGCATGTACTAGACGAAAAAAGAAATATTTGCATTACTATAACATAATCACACTTTGAACATTACATATCCTCAAAAGTTTAAGAGAATGATACAAAAGAGAGTAACAACATTAATACAACTTCAGAAAATGTGGGGGAAGACGAGGTAAAAACCCCAAGGGCAGAGATCGATATCAACATTTAAAAAATGTCACTCTTGTCTTATCAAGCCTACATTTAATTCAATTCTATATCTCAAAGGCAGCAATGCATGATTCCAAACCCTTGGTATGATTTCCACACAATTCTCCCTTTAAAAAAAAAAAATCTATAATTACTCCGGCTCATCCCCGTCCGGTACCATCCCTCCCTATCCCGCTCCTAATCCCAAACTTTGCACTCACACAAAAAAAAGTCCGAGGTAAAATTCTAAGAGTGCAATATAAATTCTCTGGATAACTAGTTTTTGTCATATTTCACTATAATAATCATATTCCTGCTCATCCCCGTCTGGTAGCATTTCTCACAATCCCGCTCGCAATCCCAAACTTTACAATCATAAAAAAGTCCGAGGCAATATTCAAAGAGTGCAATAAATTCTCAAGATCACAAGTTTTTGTCATAATTCACTAAAATAATATTATTTCGGATCATCCCCGCCTAGTACCATCCCTCCCAATCCCGCTCTCAATCCCAAATTTTACACTCACAAAAAGGTCCGAGGCAAATTCTAAGAGTGCAATAAATTCACAAGATCAAAATCTTTTGTCAAATATCACTAACTTTTACTTGAACTATAATCAATAATTATTCCGGCTCATCCCCGTCCGGTACATCCCTCCTATACCCAAACTTTCAACTTACAAAAAATCCGAGGCAAATTCTAAGAGTGCAATAAATTCACAAGATCAAAATCTTTTGTCAAATGTCACTAACTTTTACTTAAACTATAATCAATAATTATTCCGGCTCATCCCCGTCCGGTACATCCCTCCTATACCCAAACTTTCAACTAAAAAAAAAAGTCCGAGGCAAAATTCAAAGAGTGTAATAAATTCACAAGATCAAACGTTAATTACCAGTAAAATAAATGTCATAATTATTAAGATAAAATCAGAAGTATGGTACTGTATTTCCTACCTGCAATCCCAATCTTGGACTCGAGATGCAAGGGCCTCTGTCAAACACACGAAAATCCTGCATTTCACGAAACCGTCCTAAGTCTAAGTTCATGGACATCCCATTGAAACGTGTATCAATTCTACAACACGCGTTTCAATGGGATGTCCGAGAAGTTTAGACTTAGGACGGTTTCGTGAAACACAGCGCTGGTTCCAACTTCCAATGCGCATGCCCAGTACGCCGGGTATACGATCTATCGAAAATCATGCAAAGTGTGCAAAAACTTGACGGCGATTTTCCAGCTGGCGCTTAAATGCGCTTTTTCTTATTGGCTAAAGCATGGCATCTTTAGAAAGCTTACATTCAGGTGAATATGAAAAACCATGTTCCTAAGGCGAACCTCACTCCAAAAGTGTCTAAAAATCCGATCAAAATCAGAAGATCCAGAAAATTTCTCTCTTTTAAGAGTTGAGAAACCCATAAAATGAACAAAAATGATCAAAAACTTTTGATTCTTTTTTTAAAATGGAGATAATTTTGTTGACTTTCCGATGGAATAAGAATTTAAAGAATTTATTTTCTGCAAAATTGTAAAAAACGCCTTCACGCAAGCCGATGTAGTACATGGAAATCACTGAAATGCACATCGATCGTGAGGTAAACATCATCCGTGAACGTAAGTACTTCCCGACATTTCTGAACAAATTTCCACACATTCTTACTCATAATACACAAAATAAATGATGAGGCAGACACAATAAAGTTCCAATATTCTGTTTTATTTGTTTTCCATGGCATTCAACGCTGCAAAGATTATTTTTGATGACATTTATTTACTACTCCGTCTCGGCAAAATTTGCGTGCATTCAGAATAGGACGCACGCATTCACGGCTTACGTTGGCATCGCTACTATCATGACTATAGATTCCTGCAATAGGCCCCTGTGTAGACCGATGTCAACTTTATATCGGTTTATTGGTAGGCCGATGCAAATATAATACTCATGACACAGGTCTTTTGTAACTATGGAGGCTTAACTTGGCCATTTATTAGGAGGATGAATTGACGCGATGACGATGACGACATGTCTTGACTAGGCACACGATGAAGTGATAGTCTTGTCTTCAGACCTTTACAATAGTAATATCACTACACCTCCCTTTCTTTAAAAACGAACTTGTTTTTACTTTTTGTTTTAGACAAGTACAACAAGTATTTTTCATCTTGTGCCTTTACATTTAAAGACATGATAACATTTTCTTTGAAGCCTGTTTAACCTTGGTTTCTGTAAACAGCCTTCAATATGATAAACATACAATGTGCATAATCATGTGGTGCTGAAATAATTATGTTGCCCGAAAACTTCTGAGAGAGAGTCCTTGTAATTAGAGTCGTTTCAAAATAATCATTCTTCAGTCCTTGGCAAATTTCGTTGATAATAAATGTTTCCTGAAATTATAAGTTCAGTTCAGTTTTGATTTTGATTTCTTGAAGGTTTACAGTTTCTTTCAAGTTAGCGTTCCTTCAATTCACTGTTCAATTAAGCGAGCTGGTGGCTTCACATTGCGTCCACTCCTGGTTGTATATGTAGCAGTTGATGGCGCAGATGTTGATGGTGCATCTACTGCTGGGGGGCTAGCATCATCATCTCTTGGATGTGCATCATCGTCGTCGATATCATGCGACGGATACTGGTCTGTATGTGGAGCTGGCCTGATGTGACGGCGGTTCCTTCGACGTGTCACACCATATTCAGTTTCTATCAGATAAGACCGATTTGGTAGTTTGGCCTTGACAACGCCTTGCTGTGACCATCTGTTGGTTTGCGTATCAAGGAGTCTAACATGCTGACCGATGTGAAGCTTTGGAAGATCACGAGCATGTTGGTCATAGCGTTGTTTCTGTTTCGCCTTCTGCCTTTCCTTCCTTTGCTTTACCTGATGAGGATCAATGTTCTGTGGATCAAGAAGGTTGTCCATCATAGGCAGGTTAGATCTCAAGCGGCGATTGTAGAGGAGTTCTGCAGGGGATTTGCCACAGTCGAGTGGTGAGCTTCTGTAGATTTGAAGAGCTCGGTAGATGTCTTGACCACTCTGCTGGCACTTGCGCAGTAGATTTTTGGCTATCTTGACTGCTCCCTCTGCACGACCATTGGACTGGGGATAGTATGGACTGGTTGTTGTGTGGACAAAATCCCAGTCAGTTGCAAAGGCTTTGAACTCACGACTTGCGTATTGAGGACCATTGTCTGATACTAGTTCACAAGGTGTACCGTGTCTAGAGAATATCTCCTTCAACTGTGTAATCACGGCTTGGCTGCTTGTTGTTGTCATACTACGTAGCTCGATGAACTGGGAGTAGTAGTCTACGACAACTAAGTAGTCTTTACCATTGAATGTGAACAAGTCGGATGCGACTTTTTGCCATGGTCTCTCTGGAGTCTGGTGATGTTGCAGACTTTCTTGCTGTTGCTGGGGTTTGTACATCATACATGCTGTACAATTTTGAACCATTTCAGTGATATCATGGTTCATCTGCGGCCAAAAGAGAACTTCACGTGCCCTTCTCTTGCACTTCTCTATTCCCAAATGTCCTTCATGTATCTTGTTGAGCATTTGCTTTCTCATTGATACTGGAACTACAATTCTGCTACCTTTTAGGATTAAGCCATTGGCTTCTGAAAGCTCATTTTTGACATTCCAGTACGGTCTAAGAATCATTGGACATTGGTGTCTTGCAGCTGGCCATCCTGTGTTGATGACTTGACTAAGCTGCTGCAGTGTTTCATCTTTCTTTGTCTCTTCAACAAATTGTGTCTTTCTGTTTGTAGTCACAGGTAGTGTTTCGATGATAGCATCTACATAGACTTTGATGTCTTCTTCTCGTTCTTGATTCTGTTCAGCTTCAGGATCTACTGCTCTTGACAATGCATCTGCAGTATACATGAATTTGCCAGGCGTGTAGGAGACTTTCAAGTCGTATCTCTGCACCCTGATCAGAAGACGTTGGATCCTTAGTGGACAGTCACTCAGTGGCTTGGTAAACAATGGAATGAGTGGCTTATGATCCGTCTCTACTTCTATCACTTGACCGTAGATATACTGGTGGAATCTTTCACAACCGTATGTGATAGCTAGCAATTCTTTTTCTATCTGAGCGTAACGTGTCTCTGCATCAGTCATAGCTCTAGATGCATACGCTATCGGATGCCAATTCTGTTCATGTTGCTGTAGGAGAACTGCTCCTAGGCCATTCTTGGAAGCGTCAGCTGATATCTTCGTGGGCTTTGTGGAATCATAGAAGTGTAGCACTGGCTGCTTCATCAGAGTTTCTTTCAACTCGTGCCATGCCTTTTCTTGTTCATCTTCCCACATCCACTCTGTATTCTTGTCCAATAGGACTCTGAGGGGAGCTGACCTTGTAGATAGGTTTGGAATGAACTTGCTTTGGTAATTTATCATTCCCAAGAAACGTTGTACGTCTTGTTTGCAGGCTGGTCTAGCCATGTTTCTGATGGCTGTAACCTTTTTTGGATCTGGACTGATTCCATTTTGACTGATCATGTCACCAATGAAGGTTAACTGGTTCACACTGAACTCACACTTGTCTCGATTGAGTTTTAGGTTTGATTTGCGTGCAATTTCTAAGACTTGCCTCAGACGATTATCATGTTCGTCCTGAGTGCTTCCATATACCACAATGTCATCCATCATAGTATTGACACCTGGTACATGTACAAACATGTTGTGTATTATCTTGTGAAATACTTCTGGTGCACTACAAATACCAAATGGTAACCTGAGAAATCTGTATCTACCAAAGGGTGTTATGAACGTACATAGTTTTGAACTTTGTTCATCCAACTCAATTTGCCAAAATCCACTGGAAGCATCTAGTTTGCTGAAGTACTTTGCATTGGCAAATTCTGCTGTGATTTCATCACGTGATGGTAACTGATAGTGTTCTCGTTTGATCACTTTGTTTAGGTCTCGCGGGTCTAAGCATACCCTAAGCTTTCCATTCTTTTTAGTCACGACAACTAATGATGAGACCCAATCTGTTGGCTCATCCACTGATTGAATGACATTCATGCGCTCCATTTTGTCTAATTCTTGCTTTAGTTTGTCACGAATTGGAAATGGAACTTTGCGACATGCGTGTTTCACTGGCTGTGCGTTTTCTACCAACACTATATTATGTTTTCCTGGCAAACATCCTAGGCCTTCGAACACATCTGAATATTCATCAACAATTTCATTGTCTGAGTTCTTTTCAACGACATGGACGCGCTTCACAAGTTTCAGTCTTTTGCAATCTTGTAAGCCAAGCAATGGTTGACTATTGCCAGGCACTACGAAAAATGCCATGTTGTGGGAAATACCCTTGTATCGAACTTGTGTATAGCAACGACCTTTTGCAGGAATACGCGTTCCGCCATATCCTGACAACTGTGTTGTCACCGAATGCAACTTTGGTTTCGGTTTCAATTTCTGGTAGACTGATTCAGAAATTGTACTTGTTTGCGCTCCTGTATCAAGCTTGAAGTTTACTAGAGTCTCATTGACCTCAATCTCAGCTTTCCACTCGTCCTTTGACCCATCTCTGTCGATAGCATCAACAAGGAATTCAGTAGGGGTTTTGGTAACAAATCCCGTATCTTCTCGCAATTCATTGACTGCTTTGTGTATTGGTGTCTTACAACACTTGGCAAAGTGATTACGTAGTCCGCACTTTCGACAAATCTGACCTTGAGCCGGACAATTACTCTTACCATGGAAATTACCACACCTGGTACAGGCATTCCTGGATTTCTGAGTGGATTTCTGACCTTGACCTTGTTTCGGTCTCACATTTTGACTAGTACCTTAAGTTTGTCTGGAATTTTGTTTGTGTTTTGTACCTGGAAAGGGTTTTCTCTTACTACCGAGAGCATCTACTGACAAATTCTCATCCTGGGAACACAGCTCTTTGGCCTGAGCTCGTGTAGTTTCAGCAGCACGACATAACTGCAAAGTCTTTTGAAGATTCAAGTCTTCTTGTCTCAACAATCTCTCTCTCACGCTATTATCAGTCATTCCACAGATAATGCGATCTTGTATCAAACTCTCAGTTAGCTCTCCAAATTCACACGATTGTGCCTTGTTTCTCAAATCTGTTGCATACTGATCAATTGTTTCATGTGTGTTTTGTGAGCGTGTGAAGAACTTGTGTCTTTCATATGTGACATTTCTTTTAGGCATGCAATATTCTTCAAATTTCTTCATGACAACTCTCAACTTCATCTTGTCATCATCATTTGCAAAGACAAATGTGTTATACACTTGCAAGGCTGCATCACCTATGCAATGTAAGAATAATGAGCATTGGGACTTATCCTCTTTCTCAGCCATTCCACTGGCTACATTGTACAACTCAAATCGCTGTCGGAACTTTTTCCAATTTTCTGCGATATTGCCGGTCAACAAATCTAGCGGTGCTGGTTGACTAAGACTAGTAGCCATGACGGATATGTGTACAGATATTATGTATGGTGAGGGGTTATTAGTGTGTCAATGTTAGAGCCGATCCCTACAATTAAACTAATCACTAGTTTAGTTGCTGCCCTAGTGGCTTATAGCACTTATTTACACTATTTAGTTCAGTTTATTTAGGCAACTATGCAATGCTCGAGTTACCTATATCCTTTAGATCATAGCGTAACCAGCATTCACAGTTCCTTCACCGAGGCAATCACAACTGCATTGCACTGATCACAACAATCAGCTGTTTAGTCACTTCACGTTCACGTTAGTACACACACAGTATGCATGCAATTCACACTCAATTCACTATTGCGCAATCTATCACGTACGCTGAATTGATACGACGTCATCGACTTCTCCCGGTCCGTACCTTAAAATTATCCTCCTATTCTTCCTTACCACTGGATTCGATGATCCTGACACCATATATCGGTTTATTGGTAGGCCGATGCAAATATAATACTCATGACACAGGTCTTTTGTAACTATGGAGGCTTAACTTGGCCATTTATTAGGAGGATGAATTGACGCGATGACGATGACGACATGTCTTGACTAGGCACACGATGAAGTGATAGTCTTGTCTTCAGACCTTTACAATAGTAATATCACTACAAACTTGAAAATATTATGCCTCCAAATCACACTTTCTCATGCCCGGTTAACCCTGCAAACTACCTTCCAAGTTCGCCAGTGGACCAGTCGATCAAACAGGCGCTAGGCGAAGCAGCGTTGCACTCTCGCACGCACTCTGCGTTCGCCGACACATGCGAGAGTGCAACGCTGCTTCGCCTAGCGCCTGCGGCCGAGACCAGCGGGTGTAGATGTCGGAGGTCGCGCTATTGAAGTGGAAATTAATCAAGCGGCGAAATCAACAAGAAGGTAGGATCCCTTATCAATCAAAAGTCGATATTTTGAGTTTGAAAAGTAAATTTCAGGTTCTGATATCACAGTTTGATCGACTGGTCCACTGGCGAACTTGGAAGGTAGTTTGCAGGGTTAACCGGGCATGAGAAAGTGTGATTTGGAGGCATAATATTTTCAAGTTGACATCGGTCTACACAGGGGCCTATTGCAGGAATCTATAGCTATCGTGTAATATCAGAATAAAATCACGATAGCTATCCTATAGCTAGTTCAGCCTCAGCCTCAGCCTCAGGAGAGCGCGTGCACGTTACAATTTGGTTTCGACCTACAGTACAACAATTTCTTAATGTGGGACTGAACAATTCAACAAATCTGCAACCACACAAAAATATATGTCCTCGCCTCTGTTCATATTACACCGCAAAACAACTTGAAAATTTCTAAAAACAACATGATAGGTATTATCAGTTATAAAACTGCATAATGAAAAGTCATACCAATAGATTTTGGACAAATGAAAGGAATTCCTCGACTTCGGTAGATTCCCGCGAATCAAAATTCGGCGAGCACGAACAAAATGTACAATTTGCACCGCCAGAGGGCCAGGGAGCTAGCGACCGACCAAGTACTAGACAAAAAAGGGGTGTAACATAAAAAATACAATCAATCTTACGATTGATATCAATCGTAAGTCTATGGCAAAGCATGTACTAAAGAGTTACAATTGATTGTAAGATTGATTGTATCTCTTTATGTTACACCCCCTTAGTAGATGTGATTGATCAAAGAACAAAAAAGAAGAAATTTTTTTTCAGAAATATTGCTGAAATTAACCCACCTCAAATACAAAAACGTTGAAGTTTACTTCGAATGGATCCCCTCCCATTGTGGTATAACAGGAAATGAATGTGCGGGCTATCTAGCAAAGGCAGCTCTCAGTAAAGAAATAGAAGTTACAAACCACCTCACACCTTCGGAATGTTGGTGAAACATTTCGCGAAGCAATAATGGCAATTAAGATGGCAAAACACCCCACACACCCACTACAAAAAGATTCAAAGCTCGGTCTTACCGCGGCTTATAACTGTGACCCAAAGCGGGCAAAAGAAAAGATCATTCACCGACTATTTAAGTAGAATGAAAATACATCCAACGGGATATTGTAATTCATGCCCCGAGGTAGAAACTATAGAGCATTATATGGCAAAATACCCTAAATATATTTTAGAAAGAGCCATGCTTCTTTCCGAAACGAATCATACAAACCCTGAAAAGATTTTGGGTCTATTAAAATCACCTGATTCTAAAATACAGAATGCAATCGCCCGTTTCGTTCTTCGAACGAAGTGCTTTGGCAAAGAATAGACACTTTTTGCGAGTTACTATTTTTTTCCTTTTTTTTTCTTCGTTATTACAATTTTTTAGTTTCCTTTTCCTTAGTTTGTAGTTGATTATTATAGTGGAGAATCCACAAAAGCTGGTGTGCGAAGATATATGTCATTTTCCTTCATTACTTTATTTTTAAAAAAGAAGATAAAGAATGATATAGAAAAAAGAAAAAGTTTAACTAACATGACTAAAGAGAAGCAAAAGGAAAAGAGAAAGAAAGAGGAGAGCAGAATAAAACAGGAAATCCTGTTATAGATGTATTTTATGTGTACATGTAAACATACGAATCATAAATGGAAAATAAATTTTCCATGACAAACATGGTCGTATGATGGTCGTTTCTGATATACGCCTAGTAATTCAGTCATTTATATCATCTTGATTAACAGCACCAATTTTTCATCAAAAGCCCATTTTGTGTTGCCTTTCCTTATCCTGTATTTAAGGCTACTTAACATAGAGAAAATCGTCATATTCAAGGAGGAAATAATTTTCTTGTTGATGATAAAGTATGCGTGTTTGTGTGAAACTAATTTCCTCGGAAAAGTCTCTCTCCAAATCCTTTTTGTTGTTGTATTTTTTTACGGCACCTTTCTCCTAATTCGAGTTTCAGATATTGAGGTATCCCAAAGGGAGCCCCCTGTCTACACCTGAGAGACATAGGAAACTTGTTTCCGAAAAACCTTCGAACTACTTCGAGCAGGTTTGTCAGGACGGTGTCTGAGAACCGGTAGGACATAAGGAGCCAATGCATTAGTGGGAATCGAACTAAATTTCAATTCAATTTCAGTTCACATTTATTAGGCAAAAAGATTTTTAAAAAATCACAATACAATCATTACAATTACAGGATGTGGAATTGCATGCCGAGATTGCTAAAAAAAAAAAAATAATAAAAATTGAAAATCAAAAATTAAAATTATAAATAAGCAACCCAAATTATGTAAATACAATACATTACAGATAATAGATATTTAGGAAAATGATATACAAAATAGAAAAATAAAAAGAAAAAGATTTGAACAAATAAATGACAAATGATGAAAATTAGCACGAATCATATATAATTCAAATAAAAAACTGCACTATCAATATCAATAAGTGGCAAGGGACACATATCAGAAAACAAAACTTTCACTTATGGCACTTATAGCAAAATGGGACATACCAGAAAGGGAAAGGGGCATTTTCAGAAGAAAAATGGACATATGTATCAGATTTCCAATAGGGAACATACCCAAATGGAAAAAAAAAGAGAATTTATCAGAGGTAAAAGGGGGCACTAAGCAGAAAGGGAAGTGCACTATCATAGAACCGAAAATGGGCAGTCAAAGGGGGCACTTATCATATGAACATTCATTAGAAGGGAAAGAAGGGAAAAGAGCGGTGTGAAATAAGGGAAAGGGTCACTAATCTGGTGTAAAGTGGGCAGTTACAGGATTTAAGAAGGGCTACAAGGGGTAAAAAGGGCCACTTTTTTAGCGCTTGGAAAAGTTGGGGTGGGCACTGTGCCCCCTGCCGCCTCACGATCCAGGTCCAATGCAACATGACAGGCCTATACTAATTTAGTGGTGTAATTTTTTCCCCATTTCCCCTCCTTCTCATTCTTCTTATATTTAAGTAATGAGCACCCTTTGTAGCTAACTTGTCACTGGTGAGATGAAATCTGAGGTAATTAAAAAGAGTAGGAACTTCTATAAATTTTTATTACTAATACTTAGACTTTGAACTAATAATCATTTGGTTTGAAGATAGAGATGACACCCAGTCTTGTCAACCTTCCTCACGGAGAAAACGAACGAACGAACGAACAAACATATAAAATAAAGAATAGAGTAAACTGTATAAATAAAATTCATACAAAATAATTATAACTTCTCTTGACCCTTGTAGGCTAGGCCTCCATCTTTAAAAATACTGAATGAATGATTTTTATTCAACATATCTAGGCAGCGAATTCCCCCCAAATCAGAACGGATTTATAGTTTTTAAAACCCCCACAACAACAACAACAAAAATCAGTTGCACAAGTTAGTATTTAAATGCAAGTTCATTTATTTGATATACGATAAAAGAGCAATGTAGATAAAATACGTTGCTCAGGGGCATAAGTGCCGCACCGTTGATCGAACCCTCGACTCGCGCTTCTCCAATCAAGCGCCTTAAATCACTGGACCACGGCACTGGACCACATATCACCACCACTAGTTTTTTTTGTGTGTTTTTTTTAAACACGTGCACAAGTTGGTATCAATAATGCCTGTAGCATTTTCATTTATTTGATGTAGGATAAAAGAGCAATGTAGATAAAATGCCTTGCTCAAGGGCATAAGTGCCGTACCGCGGGGATCGAACGCCCGACTTTTGCGTTTCCATGCAGTCAAGCGCCTTAAACCACTCGGCCACGGCCAATGACGGCACCTCCACAATTTATTTATTTATTTTTTTGAATAATATTTAACTCCTTCCTCTTGAGATCAATATTAGATTTCAAGGAACAATCACAATAAGTCACATAATGGTCGTTTATATGCAAGGAAACTTAATGAAATACATTTAGATCAATATCAATATAAACACAAATATGAAATTATCCATAACTGCAGAACAAGATTAATTTTTCCAAGAAAAAAAAATACAATGCATCAATCAATGGACATAGAAAATGTACCAGATTTCTTTCATGATACTTTAAAATTAAATGAAGAATTGTGATAACAGAGGAAAGTTCCAGAGCCTCTGCAAAATACTTTGTCGCCCTCTAGGTTCATCTTTTTGCCACCAAATTTGCATTTTGAGTACCGTATGCAACTCAAATTTCAGTGTTGTTGTTCTCTAACTTGGTGCTCGACCGTCGACCGGTTCCAGATTACTGAAGTTCCAGGCAAAATTCAAGCCAGTTCAAGGTGACTATAAATACGTTTGCTATGCTACCAACAGCAATTTCCAAATAATGTTTCTCACAAGGGTCCACCGTCCAGCGACTCAAGTGCCTTGGAGCCCGGCTCACGCGCGGCCACACGTCTTTAGCCTTTAGGCTGGCTGAAGAGGCCGCCAGTCGGGCATGGTAGGCGGACGACGCAGTAGGGCCTGTGCGCTTCTCTGGCCCTGGCTTGCACTTCATGACTTGGCAGCTGCAGCTGCCGGTGGCGGTTGACCTTCTTAATCTGGTGTTTAACTTTATATTTACTTATATTTAGTCATGGTCATGGGCATATTTTCTCTTTAAAAAAAAGCAGGCAATATCGTGCAATACCTCTAAGTCTAACATTAGTAGTTTGAATGTGGGGCTGATATCCCCACGACATACATTTTATTCATAGTTCAATAGTTGATCAATCATGAAACTCATTTTTAAATTCTACATTTTTAACATTTTACTTGACTGACCACTCACAAATATATATACTTGTGTTTACGGCTATTATGATATGATTATCACGGTAGTCATGGTAGTGGGGCTGATGGGCATTAGCCCCGCTGCTGTGTTAATCATATTTAATCCGGTTTGATGCCTTGATGGGGCCGTAAACACGAGTATATATGGGTGGACCTACTACTCATCGACCGCCTTTAATTGGTTATGTCGTATCTCAGAAAATATTTGTTGGTTTTCCCTTAATTTTGTCTCACTTGTGCAGAAAATGCAGCAGATTAACATCTCAATCATGTTCAGATTGTTGACTCGTACGATACGCACGGAAATCTTGGCGACAAACGAATGTGATGTTTTTCACTTGGCGCCTGTATGAGCTCATTATTTAAACCGACCGCCCATCCTCTGTATTGATTAAGCATGTATTTATCATTTTTATTATCAAAGATTTTAAGAAAAATAATTAAATTCTGTTATTTCATCCTAATTTCTCTTGGACTTTGGTTACGATAGCCTGTTTGATTACCGTGGGGTATTTCGCCAAGTTCCATGCGTACTTTTTGATTTCATGCGCAGGAAAGCATTGCGCAAAGGTGGTCGGTTTCAAAAAAGGTGGTCGATGACTAGTAGAGCTACCATATACTGTGCTCATCAGTCCTGATGTTACTATTAATCATATTTGAATCGCGTTTGGTGGGGCCGTAAACATGAGTGACGAGTATATATAAGAGAGTTTTAAAAGATTATAATGATAATTAATAATAATAATAATAGTTTGAATTTGATATAGCGCTTAATATCAAAACTAAAATCTCTAAGTGCTATACAAACAAGGTAGAATTACACAGAATACTGCTTAATAAATTAGAATTGATGCATGAAATACAAACTCAATATATTCTTAACCATTTTGTTCTACGAGCCATATTAACACTACAGAAAATAACAGTAGTAGTAGTAATAGTATGGTGAGCTGCGCCAAGTTATGTGGATGCTGCCCTCTAACTTAAGCATAGAAAACACTACAATAATCAACAAATTCTTGGAAAATATTTGCTTTTTACACCCTTGGATGATAAAGTATCCTATTTCAATCCCTTTCCTTCAATTGCATCTAAATTATCTTGATCATGTGAATGAAAAAAAAAAAAAAAAAATTTTTAATTACTGCTGTTGCTCCTCTGTCCAACTTATGTGACAAAGAACACTACATCCCTGTGGTCAGCAATTTCCACTGTATAGGCCTTCATAGGTGCAAGGTTATCTGATGATAACCTGGCATTCGTGTAAGTGGGAAAAGATATTTGCCTCTCATCTTGCACTGTATGATGTTAAAAATAGTGCTGGGACTGGGAGTTGTGAAGTAAAGCGCCTGGACTGGACCCGGACTGAAATTTCACTATATCATTTCCAGAAAACTCGGACCGGTCTGGTCCAGAACTGACATTTTAAAAACTAAAAAAATTGCAATGTCAATGGAAGTAACACACATTGTTAGTCTACAATCACTCACACTAGTGCTCGGTTATACTAATCTGGCACAACAGATGTGCCTTAACTAGGATAGGATGTTTTATTATCCTAGGTGTAAAGAGCAAATGTTTTATATGAATTTGTTGATTATTTTACCGATTTCAATCCTCGACTATATAGGGCAGCATGTCACATAAATTTGCACAGCTCAGCATACCAATGTAGCCCTGTGTGCCTGGTCTACAATGCATATCATGTCTTCACTTTCATGACATTAGTCATCATCATCATAAGTCCTGTTGATTACTTCCAGTTATTATGGTTATTCCTTCTCATAGAACTTATTCCAACCCTAGATACACACAGGGGAGCATTGGTGTGTTGAGCTGTGCAAATTTATATGGCTGCCAACCTCTATAGATGAGGATAGAAATCACTCAGTACAGTAATCAACAAATTCTTGGAAAATATTTGCTTTTTATGCCCTAGGATGATAGGATATCTTATTTCCATCCCATTTCTTCAATTTGATCTCAGCCATCTGGCTCAATCAAGTGAAATTCTTAGATTTTTAAATTTTTTCATCCAGCTCTTGCTCCTCTGAATCTTACACACCACTTATGGAACACTACTTGCGGCTTGCCTTTTGTCAGCAATTTCCCTTTTATAAACCTACATGGGTGCAAGTTTATCTAATATAACATTGCATTCATGTAATTGCCTTAATACAGCGTACATATAGCATGCTTCCATGATGGGTGGTTGCTACGGTAAAAATTTGAAGAAGGGAGGACCAATGTTTGTCGAGCCTGTTTTTGAAAGAATAAATGAAGATGCAGAGACAACGGAAGAAGGAAGACAATGCCAGGTCTTGATCACCCTCTGGCTGAAAGTATTTCTTCTCAAGGTTGTGATACTTCTGTGTTTGAAGAATTTCTGGGCCCCGTTTCATAAAACTTACTATTAGTAGCAACTGCCACTTTTGTGACAAATTTACTCTCAGCCAATCAGATGCAAGGATTTAGCTTATAACAGTTATTGCAACTTGTTATTGATAACTAAGTTTTATGAAATGGGGCCCTGATGATGTCCTCTAGTCAAGAGCAACAGGAGTAAAGAAAACACCAGGATCAGAGTCATGTCTGATCAGCAAGACAAGGAAATAATCATGGCTTGATAGTTGATACTGCAAAATTTTTGGAGAAGCTTGCTTATTTCATTCTTGAGTCTAAATCATATGAGATTGGGAAAAGAAATATGATGCTGAATAAATCTTCAGTGAAACATGTGCAAGCTTTGTAGATCAAAATCAACATGACTAGCATGCAGATTGAGACCTACATTGTACACATAATTTAGATATACTGGTAACCAGGTGGTTACTGCCGAAATGTACTATTGCTTGTCTTAGAAGTCGGTTTACTTTAGCTTTTAGATATACAGTGTAGCATTAGAAACACAGCTTAACATTAGAATCACATCCATGTTGAAGTCAAACCCCCCCCCCCCCCAAAAAAAAAAAAATGAATAAAGAATGATCGATTGAAGTGATTTGGTTACATTTTATAAACGTTTGTATTTTTTTTTTTAAATATAGATCTGGTTAGTGATAAATTTTGTGAAATGGTGCCTGGCAGTATCTCCCAGATATAATGAGCATGCCCCTCGGGGAGAGAGAGAGACATCATGATACCTGCAATATGTACCATCTGTTCGGACTACTTTGAGTCTAATCAAACTGTTGTCTCCTGTCCATGTGGACATGTCTTCCATGAACACTGGTAAGTCCTGTGTAGTCTAGTTCAAAGTATAATAATCACCCTTAGATATACATGTACTTCGTATGCACTTTACTTTTATGAAACGTAATCAATTAAAGTGTACCAATTACCAAAGACGTTTTGGTTAGTTCCATGTCACTGTATTGTATTCCAATTCTGAGCTTCAAAAAAATATTGCATGTTTAAATATACTCTAAATAAACACAAAGGAACCAGTGCGTTGACAAGTCAAAGTAAGTGAACGCATGCCCTGAAATGAGGTTGTTTACAGAATCAATTAACTGTTTGATTCTGCATGCTGTTGTATTATGTTGTCCTTTATTTTCTACAAACTCCTAAACCCTTAACCCCTAGAATGTCAGGTAAAAATTTTTTTTATAGTGATTTCGTACTAGATGTGTCATACTTGATGTGTGCAAATTAATTTCTTCATCCAATTAGTACACTTTAAAAACATGTTACCCCCCAAAAGAAGCATAGTAATAAGACAAGTTCCTGCTCTTGTTCATACCTAATTAAAATTTGATGGCCATTGTGAAATTTATAGCCTTATTTACCAAAGTTTTAAGTTTTTAAAAATCTGAATTTAATACAGAAATTCAACTTCCATTAGCCTTGCTTATGCACATCAAAACTTTAGAGATTCAGTGGCATTATCTAGGATGTAGAGGTGTTATGGTCCAGTGGATAAGTCTCCGGGCTTTGAACCACAAGGTATGGGGTTCGAATCCCTGCTGCAGCACTAATGTCCTTTGGCAAGACATTAATCTACATTTGCCACGCTCGACCCAAGTGTAAATGGGTACCGGCAGGAAGGAATTCCTTGAAAGCTCTGAGCACTAAAAATCGGTAGCCTAGCTTAGCTAGGGTAATTATTGGGAACGCCTTGAGCACCTTGTTGTGGATACGTATGCTATATACATTTCCAATATTATTATCATTATTATTATTATGTCTTATTCTTTTTCACTGCCTTTGTTTTTGCAGCTTGCTGCAGTGGCTGGAGACTTCAACGACATGCCCCCAATGCAGACGTCATGCTACCTCAAGAAAACTTATCAGATTGTACTTCGAAGAACAGCAACCTGAGGAAGGTCAACTGGATGCCACATCTCTGAAGGTCTGTTTAGTTAATTCAGTACAACTGTACAAGGCTTATTTCTAACTTTCATACTGCAAATATATGCTTTGAAGGAGCCATATAAATTTTGGTGATCAGGGCCGGTATTTTGAAAATTGTTATCTTATTGTAATTGTTATAGCAATCACAAATATGGTACACTGTTGGCTTACACTGCGCATATTTGACCTCCGTGCTGGTCTGTGGGCACAATTTCACGCAGTTCAAACCAATCAAAAGTTTGCCTTCAGAATTTGCTATGACAATTAAAAGAGTGAATATAAGATAAAAGATAAAACAATTTTCAGAATACCGGTCCAGATTGATGCACAATTCAGTTTTTAGCTTTTCTGTCAACATCATTCCCTAGTCTTTCACTTTTCTTTTCTCCCATCTTGACATAATATCCATCTAGAATACTCACCTCCCCCTCAATATTTCTCATGAGTGCTCGGTTTTCAAATCCTCCTTTACCTATATCTGACTACTCCTTAGTTTACAAGTCACTTTTCCTTTTCATCTCGGCTCTTCTTTTGACTACCTTAATACTCATTCTTTGTGTCCATGGGTTATTAAAGCCATCATTTTGGAGGGAAGCTCATGAAGTAATAGTAAATTGATTTTACTATAAAAAGAGATTACATGTAAATCAGTGAGAGTTGAATATAATCCAACATGCGGATATGGAAATGACAGATTGAAAAGCTTTTACCACAATGTATTCTTCAATTTTTTATTTAAAAAAGTACCATATTTTTTCACCCTTGTATGCTGATCCTAAGCCTCAAAGAGGAAAGACTTTATCAATGCTAACTGAAAATTGATAACTAATAATCATGATTTTTTTTTTTTTTTTTTTCCAGAATGAGGTGGGTGAACTGCAAGCTGAAATCTGTAGGAAGAACAAGGAGAAAGCCGATCTCATCGCAGAGAATGCTCATAACAGTGACAGGGTAGCAACACTGAGTAAGAACATCAAGAAACTCACCAAGAAGCTGTCGGATGAACAGTCTACAAATGAAGCACTCAAGGTACCAGACTTTTCGACAGAATTTGTCTTACCCTCGGTGAAAATATGGTCTTGTAGCATCCTACTTGGAGGTTGGGAATTTTGGGCATTGAAAATATAATTGATAGGTTGATAGAGTTGTCAGTACACTTTTTTTTGGTTAGAATTTTCCCGTGTTTTATTTTCCCTGCGTTCCTTGTGCTTGGTGTTAGCAGCAAGGAAGGTATGCATTGGTAAGGACTTGAAAGGTACTAATAGTGTCGTAGTTGAGTGTAAGTTGAACATTTTGTATTGTACAAAGCCTACTCAGCTTGTTGTACGCAAGTCTATGGGAGCTGAACGCGCGATATTCGTACTATCCAAAATGTACCATTGCACGGTTAATTAGCATGACGTCACAGTAGATTCCCACAAATTACTTTTGTTTCCTTTGTAGTGTCACAAGTAGTTTGCAATGCGTTGCGGTGTAGACCCTACGCATATTTATTTTTGCATGCTCAGGCTTGCTAGCTATGCCAGCAAATCGCGTTCATGCACTGCCAGATACGCGCACGCGCACAGGCCAGCTGCATTTTGCAGTCGGCCTTCCTTTGCCTGCTCTATAAACCCTGAATTCTTCACCAAAATGTGACTGTTTTTCTTGATTTTCATCAATTTCTCAGACTTTCGAGGCATTGTACAATACAGATAGCGAATATCCTAATTCGTGCAATGGTACAGGATTTCGCATTCAGTGGAAGGTCGCTCTTTCACCTCATGCGTAATCTCATACCATCGCACTCATGTCTATTCGCTATTTGTATAATAATCTTTATATTTCTTAACACTCATTCAGATATCCAGGGCCAAACCCAGGCCTCTTTTTTTTTGTTTTACCATTATATAACCTGGTGAAACATGGGGTATCACAGAAGAATGAAAATGAGACATGAAATGCATTCTGATACCTTGTATTTGTGAAAGAAGCAACATAATTTGGTTAAAGATAGAGGATGCCATAAATGTTAAATGGTTGTATGGTTGGTTATTTCAACCGACTGCTGAGAAGGCATGCGCATGCTTGTAAGTAAGCAACCAGGCGACCGACGACTTTAAGTCCTCTCCAGGGGACGTGATAATGGGTACTAGCTTCAATTGGCTCCTCACCTTGATTTTGAGCCTTGATTTTGCTCTGTCGCTGAGCCATTTCGCCTCCTTGAGAGTTGTTTAGCCTAGATGAATTTTCATAGTTTTTCTTTTATTTGTACAGAAACAACTGGATGTTATGAGCTTCAGAATGGATGAGGCTAAAGAAGCAAAGAGAGAGGCGAAGAGGCTAAGGGAAAAACTGCAATTTTTAGAAAGGTGAGAATATGAAAATCCAATCTTTTATATGAAAAGGTTAAGAACACTTATGGTAATGTTGATTTCCTTTTTATTTTGTGTCACGTCAACATTTATGATTTCCAAAGTAGTTATACGTGTATTTCCAGATTTTGTATTAGTTTTGAGCATGTACATGTGAGTGTGAGCTCTGTAACGGTCATTGAAATGTTTTTATTTTTCTATTTCTCTCTTACCTCTTGTCCATTCTCTCTCTGTCCATGTATTTCTGTTATTGTCTGTCTGTCTGTCTGTCTGTCTGTCTGTCTGTCTGCCTGTCCATCTTCTTTCTCTATCTCTCTTTTCCTTTTTTCACTCAGATTTGAGCTTGTTATGTCCATGAATGCTGACATGGTTGATAATATGCTGCGGGAGTTTGGAGACGGGCCCAAGTCAGCCAGGGAATTAGCCACATATTGTGCATCTCTTAAAAGGTAACAAATCAAATTTATATTCTTATTGACAAAGCTCATTTTTTCATGTATTTTCATACTGCAAGAAGACTGAAAATTTTGTATGTCTGTCTGTTATCCCATCATTGGTGGCAAACAACATTTATGTGAATATCCATCTTTATGCTGTTCTTGTTATGTGTTTTTCAATATTTTCAGACATGTCAAGTCTCACGCATTAGGCATGAGACTTCCGCATTGGGGTTTCTTGCTCATCCCCCCCCCAAATTTCTTTTTCACGCCTACATCTCAGCCTATCCCCATATATATATATATATATTATATATTATACACGACGCCCGGCTATCTCACTGTTCCCTGCCTAAAATCTCACGCATTCCTGGTCTTTGACCTTGGCGTCTCTGTATTTTATGTCAAAGTCAAAGATTATCAGGTACATAGGCTACCTAACCCATTATCTTCTGGAATGGCCCCTGCATAAAATTTATGAGAACAAGAGAATTCAGAAGTCAGTGGGTCAGTGTGAGAATTAATGTATACTGACGATAGGCCAGCAAAAATAGAACATGTACAAAGCTGAAAGGTAAATTTTTTATACTCGATCTCAAATTTTTGTTACATCTTCTTTCAGTGTTAAGTTCCAATAAATATTACAACAAATATAACATATTAGAAGCATAATTCATACTCAGCTTTCAAAATATTTTGTCATGATTACCATTATTTTTATATATATGTATTTTGTTATCTGAATGTAAAATATGTAATAATGGTACCGTTATGACTCCTAGTATGTTCTGTGTTCAACATGTTATTGTAAACCGAATGCCATTTTCAGTATTTCAATAAACCATTCTATTAAAAATAATGAAAGGGATAGAGGCATTTGAGGGAAGCTTTCCTCTTCTTAATACTTTATTGTTTGCTGTATATAATCTAAAAATGCCTGAACACCTTCTTAGTGTATACAAGTGTTATTTTGCTTGGTTTTGCAGGGAATTTGAGAACATCAAAGATTCCAGGAAACAGCTGAAAGAAGAAAATAGTAGCCTTAGAAAAGATCTCAACCATAAAACAAGAGCGGTAAGATATCAAGAGTATGCATAGTAGTATTCTATTTCTGAATTTATTATATGCACATGATTATCCAGGGTTCTCACTAGAAAAAAATCCACACACGGTTCCCACTCTGCGCACAGCGTGGAAGTTTCAGAAGTTTTATGGAATAACACCTAAAGTTAGGTGTGGCGGCAGTATATGCTATAGTAAAAGGATGAAAAATACTTCTTGGTAAGCAGGAGTTGTCTACTAATGGCATAAAAGTAAAAATACATTGCCAAAAAGCAAAACAATCTGTGACATTTATCATTATTTTTAGGAATATATACTCCAATATTTTTTTACCCTTGTTGCCACGCATGGTGCAGCAATTTCACACATGGTTCTTCCTTGTCTGAAACTCTTTGCGCATGGTATTAGAACCATGGGTGTTATGTACTGGCGAGAACCATGTGCACATCTAACAGTGCTTTAATGCAATATCCAGAGTGCTTTGGAAAATATTACCTTGGCCTTAGCCTTGTTTTCATCAGTGTACAGTGCATACAGGAAAAAAAAAATGGTGTTAGGTCCTGGGGGGGGGGGTCACTTCCATTGAAGAGTGGACAGCATCCGCGAGAAAAAAAACACGGAAAAAGGGTATTTTTTCAGGAGTAGGCGTGGAACGCGCGGAACGCGAATAGAGTGTCAGAAACGCCCAAAAATGAAAAAAAGCCCCCCAAATCACGATAATCTACAACGCGAAAAGGGTATGTAATTTGCACCGACTGCGGGACCGACAGTAACAAGACCCGTGAACGGAAAATCCTATAACGCCTGTGTAAAACTTAACGAGACAGTGAATTATCTCGAGATACAAACGGCTCCAAACTTTCAATGGACCCCACTATCACTCTCAAGGTATGAAAATGGGAATATCCTCGTTTAGGGTATGAAGAAATCCCTGTTTGGGATGTGCAAATCTGGGACATCTGCACAAAATCCGTGTTTAGGGTGTCCTAGTGGCCTGCCCTTGAATCCTCGTTTAGGGTGCTTTTTTTAGGACGATTCTCGCGGATGCTGTCCACTCTTCAATGGAAGTGACCCCCCCGGGTGTTAGGTACTTGGATCAAGAGAGAACTGCAGAGTAAAGTCACAAATGAGTTTGAGGAACTCAGAACTTGGAGAAAGAGAAGTCTCAACGATTTAATATTGATACTATGTTTTTCTAGGGTAGCCTCTTCAGTATTATGTACTTTTCTCACAAAGGGCCCTGCAATTATTAGCCTGTCATTAGGATGGCAACAGTAGCACTCGGTGCATATTAAAGACATTGGTTAACATTGTTATGATTTTAAAAAAATCTTTTGTTACTTGAAAATGGGATAAACATAAGGGTTATAGTGTAAAAATACCAGTCTGAAAGTTTCAAAGTATAATATCCACAGGAAGTATTTTGAATATTAGAAATGAGAAGCAATGTTTGAAAAATATACGAGGGTCGGTTGCACAGACTAGACGTAAGGAGTGCGCATGCGCGCATGGCTCACCAGACCATACTGCGTGTTTTGGCGTATCACACGGCGGGAGGCACATAACGGCATTTTCAAATTCAAGCAAAGTGGTCCTCTTAGTGATTGTTTTGTGAGATGAAGGATAATAAAATTGCCGTTTGTGTCTAACTTACACTTTTTCATTCCAAATTATGGTTGGTTTCAGGGTTTTTGAGTACAAATACAAGTACTCATACACATGTTTCATCTTAGTTTGAGAATTTTTTAAATCAGTTACTCACAAAGTTAGCCAATGCCTTATCTGTTTAGATAATTCTTATTATATTCCACTTGCTAAGAATCTTGCTGTAGGATTGGTCAAAATGTTTACACTATCTTTCCCCAGCTTCGCTTCAGAAAGAAAGATACATCTAGATCGCCTCAAAAGTGATAGCTTGTCACATCATCTTTACCAATGTTCATTGTTTGCTTATCATCTTGAAAGTGATTACCTTTTTACTGTTGTCTTTACCTCATAATTCATTGTTCTATCCATAGCTGGAAGTGAAGTCTAAAGATTTGGAGGCAGTGCAGCATTCCCTAGTGTCATTACAAGATGATCTTCAGAGTCTTGAGAAGGAGAAGAAGGAACTCAAGGAAAGGAATGACATGCTGCAAGCTGCCCTCAGCTCACCGGTGGACAGTGCCAAGTCAGCATCCTTCAAACAAGTCTTAACGTAAGTTTGTATCCTGTCGTCTTGACATTGTTGTTTTGCTCTATCTCTCCATTCTGGTGAAACCCAATTCAAGTGTTCAGAGAAAGAGAACATCATTGGGACTCCAAACCAGAAAGTGCCCAATACACGAAAACCCTTTTTACACTTGTTTTAATACCCATTCATTTCTTATCAGTTTCTCCATCAGGTTATCCTTGTTTATTCTCTGCTCTTTCTCATTATGCATCATTCTGTTCCTTCCTTTCTCTTCATAATTTTCCAACATCTGTACCATGATCTTGAAGCCATTTGTTCATATGTCCAGTTGTTTTGTTTTCCTCACACTAATAAATGTGACCTGCCGCCTCAAAACCACCAATAAGTCGCAGAATTCATTTTGCTGTGTTATGGCTCATTTCAAAGTAGAGATTCTCAGCTTTCCAATGGTATATGACTCATCCAAATTGGTCCACAATAACCCCCTCAAAAACATATTAGATAATTAGGAATCAATAACCTCCATTCAGAGAAAAGAGCCTCTGAAGTTCAGAACAAAAGAGCGCACAGGAGCTCCTCTGCACTCTTTTGTTTGTGAGGAAGCACAGGAAGGTATTCAATAGTCCATGGCAAACTTGTATGAAGGGATTATCAGATCAGGCTAAAATTTGGCACATCTTGGGATTAGGACCTATTCTTTATTTTCTCCCCAAATTAGTTCATTATCTTGATGAATTTTTGGCTTGGATGGCAACGAATGAAGGTATAATAAAAACACTCTAACACTCCATGAGGCTGTCAAGTTGTATTAAGGGAAAATGAGGAGTCATTTTAAAATTGCCAAAAATCACTTTTCTGGGGCGAATTACGATCCCAAACTTTTAGACCTGATAGAATGATAATGCAACTACCCATTCCAATCAAAAAGAAGAAATAGACCAATCCGACCAAAATGACCTTTCTTGGCCATTTTCTCAGTTGTGATGCGTGCGACTTATTGGTGGTTTCGAGCCGGCGGGTCACAAATACTAAATTTGATTGCTATAGATACAATCAAACCTCTACTCAAGATGATCTATCCTTCATGTTCATTACCAGGCCCAAGAAACATGAGTAAGAAGCCATGAGCAATTATACTTGAGGAGAATGATTACCCTTCTCTTTTTTTTGCGAAGAAGTTTGCAAGTGCAATGTGTTACTACCATTTGTTCAGTTTTGCCTTGCAATGCATGCTCTCATTCTTAGACCCAGTAACATGCATAAGAAGCCGAGACTGAGTGGACCTGATGGAGATGATGACGATAGTATCATCCTGGTTGAACCTGGTAACCCTGATACACCAGACCTGAGTCTCCCTAGTCCTAGCTTAGAGACAAGAAACACCTGTAAAGAGCTAGGTCTTCGCTTCGTCAAAACTACTTCCATGGCTGCCAAGATGAAGAGGGTAGGAGATCAAATTTTTTACTGAAAATTATAAAGAGTCTTGACAACCCTGACACACCATATTACTGATTAGATGTGATTTAACCTGATGCTATTTGAAGCCTGTTACCAAATAAAGAAGTAAATTTCTGTTGTAATTTAGGCTATGTATGGAGTCTTGTTAAACTGCGCAATGTGCTGTGATCTTTTGTATATTATGATACAAGGACTGGGTCATAACAATGAAGGAAATATAGAATTTATTTTATCTTCCCTTGTTCAACTTGAGTTTAGAGCTAAAAACATGTGTATGGCTTTGATTTTGGACATATGTTTTTTTTTTTTGCTATTACTTTCATTTGGAAATTGAATTTTTTTTCAGTATAGTTCTTTTGGAAGTTTCAGGGGTCAAAACAAAATGTTTTATGTGACTTTTCTTCATTCCTCTTCCAGCCGGAGAACACAGTATCAGAGTCAGCAGTGTGGAAGAACACATTAGCTTCCTCTAGTCTATTCAACAAGAGGAGAGCCCTCTCTGGCCGTAATGAGGGCAGTCTCAGGAAAGGCTATGATGGAATGGGTGGTCATGACAGATTCGTAGAAGTGGATGTATCCTTTTTGGGGCATATCTAATGTTTTTTTTTTTTTTTTAATGTGACTATTGCTGAAGATGATTAAAAAAATGGTTGACTGCAGGCAGAACCTAATATGTTTTTCCACTTTGAAGTATTTGAGGTTTCATATTCATGATCCATGTTAAAACCAGATTGCAAATTATGTCTTCTTGAACTTGTCAGGGATTATGCTTAAGTATGATGAACATCATGAAAAATGAAGATGAATGTGAACACATAGATGATCGATGCAAAAAAATGCTTAAAGAAGTTTGATAAATGGCTGCTCCTTTGTCAATGATTCTGATATTTCTTAACCAGTCTGCCCTTCAGCCTATCATCATCAGACCAAACATGAAGAAAGTCCCCAGAGGAGTCAAGAGGAAACCTTCCGGAAAGCCTTGCAACCAGCCCTTACCAACCTTGGACAGATTCTTGCCATCGTGAACTACATTTGATTCACTGGTAGAAACTGTCGCAGAACCTTTCACAGAAAGTTGTATGAAGGCATTGTTGTTAACCTTTAACAACTTTAGGCAAGTTCTTTACCATCATGGACAGGTGCAACTTCTACCTTTGGTCTTACGAGGAAATGCTCGAGGAAACTTTCCAGAAAATCCTCAAGCCAATCTTGTGCCCAATGCCTACATGTAAATGTTCCAAACCTTGACTGGTTTTTACCATCATGAAAAGCCTCCTCTTCTAGTTGTGATCCACAGGTAGAAACGTTGATGGCAACTTTTCAATGAAAGGAAAATGTCTAGGACACTTTCAAGGAAAATCCTAAGGAAATCTTTGTGGAAGTCTTATTTCAATCCTTGATAAGTCCTTGCTATCGTTTCACTTATACTTGTGATATGTAAAGCTGGAAACTTTCAAGAAATCTTCAAGGAAACTTTGTCACCAACACTTGACAGGTTGTCACCATCATGATCAGCCTCTACTGATACAAATACCTATATGATCTCTTAGTAGAAACTCTCAAGAATATCTTCAAGGAAACTGTAAAGGAAACATTCAAGGAAACACTCCAGGAAGCCTTTTAAGGAAATCTTGAGGGAAGCCTTGCAACCTAGTCTTACCAACCCTGGACAAAGTTCCAACCCTTATAAGTGGGCTTCTCTTTTACATATAATCCATTAGAGGAAATATTTATTTGCATATACAGAAGTAATGTTTAAAGCTCATATTTTGATTTATGTTATACAGGAACATGGTACCCCTAACAAGCTACCTTACAGAACATTTTTTTTTTGGGGGGGGGGTGTCGTTGCTAGTACACCTGTACAGTATTGTACCTTAATAACTTTTGAAAAATGGAATTCAAACTCTTTCCCTTAAAAGAATTGCTGCTGGACATCTACATTCAAACCTTATACAGTATGTATGGCAAACTTTAATTTGTTTTCCTGTTTTGATACATTGACAGATTTTCTTCATTCAAAGTATATTTTCGTACCATGAAGCAAATACAGAGAGAGAGAAAAAAAAAAAGATAAATAAGTAAACTAATTTTGTATTATATACTTGTATATGATTTTTTTCTTTGCAGAAGCATTCTGTTGATGTGCATAATGAAAGCTTCAAATCGGAGCTGACAAACTGGTAGTGGTAAAAATTACATGGGTAAAATATCATGCATTGTTTAATTTTGTGATCTTTGGACTTGGATGCTTGTACTGTCTGTTTTTGGTTCAGTAGAACTTAGATGTGACAGTAACCATGGAATTGGGGGAATCATGCATATTACTTTTTATCGTGGAAGCCACAATATAAAGATGAATACTGAATCATTTCGGGATATAAGAACTTGAAATAAGTGCCTGGATGCCAGAAAATTTACATTATTGAAATTCCATATACCGGTAGCTGAATGTGTGTGGCAGTTAGGTTGTACTTGCAGAGACTTGGCAACAGTTTTTCACATTTTGTTAAAGGTTAAAAATTGAGTCTTTGCTGTAAGACTACAAATGAGAACAGATTCAGAAGAAATGGCTCTTATAATACCTACTGTCTTTTTTAATTTGTTATGCAATTCAGTCAGAGTAATGTTGTAAATTTGTATATACATGTACAGTGTATTCAATTTTGTATGATGTAATGTACAAAGGATGTTTTTATCATAAATCTTGGAAAAAAAATCCCCGAACTGGCGATCCCCTTGTTATCGTCTATGTCAAAATTTTATGATAAGCAGTGTGAATACACTTATGTAAGTCCTTAAAGGCCTTATGCACAAAATGGCAAATCCAACACGATATCTACTTGCTTTAATTTTAGCAGAAAAATTAGATGAAATAATCAGTTTAGAGAATAGTGTCTAAATGATAAAACAGTACTAAAGCTTATCCTTAATGGTATTCACTAAAGCAGACTCGATACCAACAGGTGCCCGGGATACTTTGGCTCCCAAAATCTTGCTCTTAACCCCAACATCTAAAATTTTCATATAGATTTTGAATTATTTCAAGCCTAAACATTTTGATAATTAAACCATTGATTGACCCATAAATTTCACAGGATTCCTGACTGACACACATTTGTAAAATCACAAGATAAATCAGTAATTTTATGTTTGGATCCCAGGTAATATTACACACTGCCTTCAATGCAAACAGACCTTAAAATTTAATTCTGGACCCCCTTCAAAAAAGGTTGGTATGGAGCCCCAAATAAAATTTCTTATAAATTTTCAAACTTTCCATAGAAAAAAAAACACATATTTCTCATACATGGCTCCAAACTATGAATCGGTATTCAGGAATCTCGTATAGGGGTAGAAACACCCCAAAGAACATGAAGAACTGGGAATAGCAAATTTACCTTGTATCAAGGAATATCAGAGCTCTTCTTAACGAGTTCATGATGTGTGTCCCCAATTTTGTACAAATTTCACATGAAAGACATACATGTAGGGATATTTCCTTCTCAGAAATAATCAGAGCTGTGTGAAAATTAGAAATCAATTGGTTTTCTTTGCATATTCAAGTATTTATCAATTGTCCCTTTAATTATTATTATTTTTTTTTTTTTTGGAGAGGGTTAAAAGCTGTCATTTAATCATTTCTCATATTTGTTACTTTTATTTAAATTAACTTATTGTCAGGGTGGAATTCTGTAATATCTGAGAGAGGTGAGAGAGATAGAGAGAAAAGAGGAAGAGGGGAGGGGAGGGGAGGACTCTGGAGAGAGTGAAGAACAATAGATATTTTATGTACCATTGGATTGTTGCATTGGAATATAAAAAAACAAAAATCAAACAAAGCAAGATGTAAATTCATGAAGTCTTTTAATCCACATTTTCATAATGATTTCAAATCTTACAAAGAGATACAATCTGTATCATGCTAAACATTGTTTGCAAAACATGATTCCTAAGAATTGCACCAACAAGCTATACAGTATATTAGAGGCTGTGCTGTGAAACTTGTTGCAAATCTTCTCAAAGTAGATAACTTACTAAAAACATCCATAATGTGAAATAGCAATAAATCATAAATCAGTATGAAAGTGAATAATCATTGTACAGTCATCCACAACACTGGTACAAAATGAATGGTGATGATGCATACTTGTGCGACTTTAATATGGATATAAACATATTAATGAACTAAAGATCTGTAGATCTAGCTCAAAATTATCACACTTATGGGAATTACGCATTTTATCAAATCACAAGTCACCATATATTTTCACAAAATATACACATCCATAAGATTATTGCAACATTTCATTCAAAGAATTCTACATCTTAATGTACTCAGAAACAAGTTCAAAAGTTACATGTACAAACAAAAAATACAATGTATGATCTCCACATACATGCACACTACTGAACAGAAGAGAAATGTTAACAAAATACATGCAAATGTACAAAACAAACTACATGTATCGCATGTACAAATCCTTACATGTGAAACAACATTTCGTGTACAAACTCTCATGGAAACCTAAACTCTGAACACTGAAAGGTGTAGGGCATGTTCTAAAGTAGTTGCCCATCATGCCCATCAGATTTGACCCTGTAAAGGTACCTACTTGAATCATAAAGTCATTCACAAAAGTTGTTGTAACAATAGCCCCAGAGGGTTAGCCCCATACCCCTGCCTCCCCTTGCCCGCCCCCACCTCTGCAGTAAAGTTGATCATGATGTTTCATCCTGCTCGGATGTAGAATTTGTCAAAGTCAAGAAACATGGCCAAACATCACAGAAACTGAAGAAAAACACCCTAAAATTGTACAAATTCCTAAAAACTGGGGTTGTCATTGTCAGAACAACCCTTTTTAAAGTGTCATTCATGGAAACTGCCCTTTCTACTGTAAATATTTAAGATGTTCAGAAGAAGCATTTGTTACCGTAAAAAAATGCTTGAATCGAATATTTCTCTCTCTGTGTCAACAGAAATAAAATGATAGATCTCACAGCTACATATATAAGTGCAACTACACCTTAGTGTGTGAACAAAAATTATGAAGGAACCTCATAGTACAAGGTTAAACTACAGTATTATTATCTGCATGTGAATGCAAGTAACAAGAGAATATCAGTCCTAAAGTTAAACTACATTTCTTTTCATAGTTGTACGACACATGCCCCTGTGACAATTGCTCCCAGCCAAATTTCCGCACTGTGAAAACTTGTAACAGAGAGCTTCAATATATTGAGATTCCTAATGTTGCTGGTCCCAGTCCCAGATCTTTATGCTGATTATTTTTCTACCCTGATATGAGGAGTATCGCGATAAAAGAAAAATGATATGAATGGTTACAATGAGTTTAAACTTCAACATAAAGCCTCAAAATATACTCTGTTCCTAACCCTGATACTAACCCTAACCCCACCCTTAACCATAACCTACAAGCCAATTGCCTCCCTAACACCATAGTTCTGCCTGGAGCAATTGTTACAGGAGCAAATGTCCCATCACGGCAATTGCATAAGAATGCAAGTATAAACCGACAGTAACTCAATGTAAAACGACATACTACAGCTTAAGCCTGAGAAAGTTAGGGTTATCTCCAGGCTTGTCTGAGCGCCTTGAGAGATGCTAATCGTCTGGTTGTCAGAGCTGCTACGATCAGGCCTATTAACACTGTCAAGATAAACATGTAATCAAAGTCCTCTTTCAACACATCAAACAGGTTAGAAGGCATGACACGGGTGAAGTAATAATCTGCAGAGGTTTGTGGAGAAAATAAAGGAGAAAATACAAAAAATAATATCAATGATGAGCAATTGAGCGATAAAATGCACTAACTCTGATCCACTGTTTCCTAAGAACAAACAAGTTTTCTGTATCAAACAAACAAGTTAAGTTGTCTGTATCAAATAACCTTAAAACCACTACCAGAATTCCAACACAAATTTGAGAACCAAATTCCACAACATTCTACATTTTTCCATGACATATTTTCACCTTCTTTTTTTCTGACCAAATATATACCATTTTGGTATGGCATGCAGCCTGTGAGAGGCATACAATTTAATTTTTCAATGACTTTGCAGCTTTTTCCGTGACTCTGGGAACCCTCCTACCATGCAGCCCAAAACATTCAAGATGTGTCCAGGGAAGCCATTTTGCAGCAAGCAATTTCGTATACACTCTCTTCTCATTATGAAACTTTCACAAATCTAGGCTGCCTGCAAAAATTTTCTAAAGATTTGATTGTTACAATCCAACGGACAGTGTGACATGAACATTTCAGGGGAGCATTTCATCAAGTGTCTTGTTTATTTTTACTGACAAATTTGCTCTCAGCCAATCAGATGCAAGGATTCCAGTAGCATAAACAGTTGTCGGTAAAAATCACCGAGAAGACATTTGAAGAAACGCTCCTCAGGCCTCAGGATTCTATTAACATTGGGATGGGGCTAGGTGTATGATGCTGATTTACTCACCCAATCCATAGGTAAGCACTAGACATGTTGATTCTAGGCCTGCTGGTGCTGTCTGTATACCAGTCACTCCAAATATCTAATTAAAAAAACAACAGTAAAACAAAAACAAAAACAGAAACAGATAATCATTTGTGATGCATGACAATGCCAAGCTTGAAGAGAAGGCAACAGAGGCTATTTACACTACTGTATATCATTCAAATGGCAGTTTAAGACACTTGATCAAAAGTCAGAGCCAATCTGGAATGCAGCCTTTAGTGTTTTTCCCGCTCAGCGTCTTTTCCTTTCCAATCCTCCCGTTTCTCCACAGACAAAACAATGGGGGATCGGGAAAGCCGATGTAAAAGAACGATTGCGCAGAAGATAATCAAAGACGCGGGATGAGACTTTTGATGAGCGGCCTAATACAAGTGACTCAGCAGAAAAGCTAATTTGTCACACAGATATGTGTTATTCAAAGAAATAGAATCATGATAAAAGTCTTTAAATAGCTCCTTTCTGCAATGCACAGTTTTACTACTTTCCTTACACAAGGATGACTTTTATCTAGTTACGCTCAGGTCATACCAGACGTACATTTTTTTTTGTATATATCTGCAGGCTGCATTTGGCTGTGGGCAAAATACAGCAATTTTTATGTTCTCCAAATGCAATGGTCACAATAGGCCTTGCGTATTTCTGCGTTTCCTCTTGGGTATCTTGCACCCTCCTCATAAATATACCGCGATCTTGCCTGTAAGAATTTTTGAGGTGCACGCACAGCCCCTGTACTACATACAGCTAATGAGGCACGATATGAAATGGCTCCGTAAGGCACCGGCCAGTGCCACAGGCTTCATAAGAAATCCGCAAGAAGCCTTTGCGATGTTTGCAAGAAGCCTGTGCAAGAAGTACAATGGCTGCATGGGTCACCAACGTTCATCAAAACACTTAACCAATGCAGAGATTATTGGACATGTCCAACAATCTCTGCATGTCTTGCATGTCTTTTATGCTTGGAAAAATCATGTGCAGACCTGCGAGTCCAATAAAAGAATTTTCTGCAAAATCTGTCGCAGACGACACGCAGAGCGGTGCACGGCCAGTTGTGACCACCCCTAAAGATACATGTCAAGACATTTAGATGTGTTACTTACAGACTGATTATAATTAACCATAGATTGATGGGCTATGGGCAGCTCAGGTAGGTATGGGATGAGACCCTCTTCCTTGTGCTCTTGTTTAAGTTCTAGAGGTCTGCGGGGATCTAGGAAACGCTTCGGGAAGGACAGGAGACCCCCAGATGCCAGAGACACTGGAAAAGCAGGTAATTATATAAGAGCTTTTACATGAATATCATATGTATTCATTGTTCTGAAAAGCTAAAAAATATAAAGTATCATTAGTTTTCCTACAGTGTTGTATGTGCAGTATCAACATATCAACATACTATCAGTCTCCCCTCACCATCCTTTTTTTTTCTTTCTCTCTCTTCCTACATGTGTAACTTTCCCTCTCTTCTTTCTTTCTTCCCTCCCTATTTCACATACTCTTCACGATCTTGAAGAACACAATATTTTCACTGTCTTTATCCCAAATAGGTTGTGGAGAAAATGCTCCTACTTTATATATGTTGAGTTTGGCTTAAGAAAATGTGCGATTCTTAAGCAAAATGAAAAGGTTTAATTATGTGTGTACAAAACGTACTGAGAGTTGTCCGCAACATGTCACTAATAGCTAAGGTAATGTAAAAAAATGTCATATAGAAAATTTCATATAGCAGTCACTTTCTCATTCGGTGTCCAGTTTCGTTCAGATTTTCGCTGATTTGTTTTATTTTGTTTTATCATGGATTTAAAAACTACTTGACTTGAGGGTTTTGGTTTCCTTTAATACCCTTCTGTTCACAGTGAAAAAAACAATATGTTTCCTTTTCACTATATAACCAACTACACAGATAGAAATTGCATCAATTTTTGTGATAGATATCATAGAACACTGGACTCACTGAGGAGATGCCTGGCTGTAATGCCTTTCTCTGTATAAGTAGCAGACATGGCTTGGAGCCCAGAGGGCAGCACGTAAGACTGCCGTTCAACCAGTGGCAAGTTGGGAGGGTCCAGAGATGAAAATAGAGTACTGCAAAAGAAAACAATACAAAGTTGTATAGATATCACTGAATACTGGCACCTATTTTTTTCCTTCATTTTTTTAAAAAGGCTCTGTGGCTAAGTAATGCTGTTTGCGGTATATGTTTAAGTTTCAATGTATTATCATTATCTTGTCTTTTTGTTGTTTTCTTTTATTGTTATCTAATTTCTTCTAATAACTTGTAAATTTTTTTATTATGTCTGTGATTCAATAAAATACATAATTAAAACAATTTTTTTTCCCTTCATTTTTGAAAGCATTTATAAGGATGCTTATTCCTTATCATAAGGGCTCAGATAAATCAATCTATGGACATTACAAATAAGTGATAAGAAACTTTAAATCTCAGAGTAAAACGAAATTACATAGTTATATGCATGAAGACCATGAACACTCACCTATTTTTCTGTTCTTTTCCTTCATATAATTCTAGAACAGTGATTTCATTTCGCCGAAGCCTCTGATTCCAATACTGATACTGATACACAAAGAGTAAGAAAATAATGATCAAACATTAAAACAGAAAAATATAGAAGACAAGATAAAGATGAAGAAGCAACTTTAAAAAAAAATATTCAATACAAGTCCGATCATTCATAAAAAGCAAGCAAAACCAGTTAAAGGACAGAAGGAATTTGAATGAAATCTGTCCAACACAATGTATAAAATATAACCCAGCATAATCCACTGTACATCAATACATTATCTGACTGCACTTAGAGTCCAATTCAATGTCCTAACCTTCCTCATGTTGTTCACCTATCCTGTCCTATTGCTTCTTGTCTACTTTCTTATCATTACCTCCTTTGTATCTCAATGAATCATTGATATAATGTTGTAATTCTGCCAATCATGTCTTTTATATCTGAATTGTGAATCCTACTGTAATTCAGCCCCAGGGCTGCAAAAGTGTTTCAATATATGCCATTTCAATTCTTTAACCCAATGAATACTAAACCCAGTAAAACTCAGGGTGGAGTATATGGAAGATGCATGCAATGTTGAAATGAATTTCTACCCAGTGGGTTAACTACCTGCCAATTTCAACACAAGCATACATTATTTTTTTCAATCTCCAAAAGTTTCAAATTACTTCCCTTGAAACACAAAAACTTAACAAGAAAAAATGTCTAAAAGAGCAAAAAGAATTTTTTTCACTACAGAGTAAAGACAGCACCAGGACCTGTTGGAAAATAACTACCCCACCAAACAGTTTTCAGTATGCACAATGTGAATGGGGACTTGTACTTTCTTAAAACCTGGGAACAAAATCTATACGAACAAATCATATTGGATGTGCGGGAGGGGATTAGCTGGCCCTTGTAGGGTTAATTCTACGACAGATGAAAATTTTCTTTACAAAAAGCTGTTCAAAGGTGCAAAATATTGAATTACCATACATCTGCTTCACTATGGTGTAAATCAGCATCAGCATATATTCCAAACTTACCACCACCCAGTTTTCAGTATGCACAATGTGAACAGGGCCTTGCACTTTCTTATGATCTGCGCTGAAGATGATGGCTCCCGTGATCATGTCAATCAGATAGATACTGATGTGAGCTACATGTGTATAAATGAATACAACAATAACACTGATGGTGTTTACCCTTTACATGTTATTGCTTTGCTTGTCAATCAACAACTGTATGAATACAACATCAATGTATGCTGTTACCCTCCACCAATGATATACAAATGATTTTTTATTCCCTACTGTAGTACTTATTCATATGCTATTGCCTTGTTTTACAATAACAATCAACAAAGGTATGTTTGCATAAGGGCAAATCCATAACATACGGACACGGAGCTTAAAATTTGAAGTCGCACTGGGCCCTGATAATTCCAAATAAAAACCTAAAATCAATACAGAGTCTTCTTTTTGTTACAAATAAACATTTAAGATTTAAAAAAAAATGCAATTCGACCTTCTTATGGAGAATAACATAAACAAACAAAAAATTGCACATATGTTATTATGATCAGGGAAAATTGCTTTAAATGCCTCTTATTCTGATATTTACTCATTTTCTCAGATCTGTTTTCATTTCATTGATTTTAATGGATTACTTTAACAGATTTTGGGTAGTTAATGAAACACTAATGGAAATGTGCAAAAGCTACGTCAAATTTAAGTGCAACATCAGTTACCAACATGTCTTCAGTAAATTTTTCATGGCACTAAAACATATTATTCATGTGGCTCATTATTTTGCACATCTCTTCCCAGGAACCGAGGTGTAAATGTCAAATGAATTACATAATCCCTACAAGTCTAAGACATGAGATATATAGATTTGATTCGACACCATCATTTTCCATGTCTTTTTGCGTAACGTCAGTTACCGGCCGATTTTGCGCTTGCTGTGTGATAAGAAATGCAGTTTGAGATAAAAACTGTCCATGTGTTTCTTCCCCATTATCAACTATTTATCTATAGTAATTAAAATTTCATTCACAAAACTACAATATAAACAATTTACCACTAGTATTCTATCTTGGTAACATCAATTACTGTGGAATTGTCCATAACAGTATGTTGGGCATGTATGAATACAACATCAACTTGTATGCTGTGACCCTCTACTAATGATATATTATTATTATTTTTTTATTTCCTACCGTAGTACTTATTCTTATGTTATTGCCTTCTTTAAAGGCATTGGTTAACATTGTTATAATTTTTTTTAAAACTCATATTGCTACTTGAAAATGGGATAAACATAAGGGTTATAGTGTAAAAATACCAGTCTGAAAGTTTCAAAGTATAATATCCACAGGAAGAGTTTTTAAATATTAGAGATGTGAACACATGTTTGAAAAATATATAACGGTCGGTTGCACAGACTAGACGTACGGAGTGCACATGCGCACATGGCTCACCGGACCGTACTGTGTGTATTGGCGTATCACTCAGAGGGAGGCAGATTACGTTTTTCTTTAACTCAAGCAAAATGGTCCTCTTATTTATTGTCTCTAAGACCAAAAATAATAAAATTGCAGTTTGCGTCTTACTAACAGTTTTTCATTCCAAATTACGGTTGGTTTCAGGGTTTTTTAGTACAGATACAAGTACTCATGTACACATGTTTCACCTTAGTTTGAGAATTTTTTAAATTGGCTGCTCACAATTTAGCCAATGCCTTTAACAATCAACAAAGGTTTGCTCGCATGTGTGAATACAACATCAACATGCATGTTGGCATGTATGAATACAACATCAACTTGTATGCTGTGACCCTCTACTGTTAATGATATACTATTGTTTTTTTTAATTTTTTTATTCCCTACCGTAATACTTATTCATATGTTATTTCCTTGTTTAACAATTCATAAAGGTATGTTCGCTTACATGTGTGAACATAACATCAACATTTATGCTGTGACGTACTAATAATACTAGTGGTATGTTGTACCACAGTACTTATTCCTTTTACTGATTTGCTTGTCAATCAACTCTTTGATAATGTACTCTGGGGAAGATTAATACTCACGTTTACTTCCGATTTCTTCTCCTTCAGTGACGACGGCAACCAAGTTAGGATTGAGATACTTGTAGAGGACAGAGCGATCCCCAAGCACTCTGCCTTGAGAGTGGACATGTTCTGAGTGCAGTGAGAAAGGCATTATCAGTATCAGATGGAGGGTAAATTTACCTACTAAACTTGAAGACGCAAGGTCGTGGGCTTTCATGGGGAGTGAATCATAATTTACTGACACCAGACTTTGCAGTGGAAATACCTGTAATAGAGCTACATTTCTGGAGCACAGCAAAACAAGCTGTCCCACCATAAACATTCTTTGGCCTGCTTCAGGGCATTCTCGGGCCAGGGAAAGTGAGATAATGACTTTGCCATATGGGGCAAAGGGTGGAATATACAGAGCATTACATAAGGTCTGTTGGTCATAAAACTCACAGTGATGGACAACACCTGTTACTGGGTAAGCACTCATGGTGTCAAATTCCCCATGAAAGCCCACGATCTTGCGTCTTTAAAGGTCTGAGCTCACAAAAGAGGTTTATTTTTAAATTTGTTGATTTCATGGGGAGTGAATCATAATTTACTGACACCAGACTTTGTGAAAAATACCTGTAATAGGGCTACATTTCTGGAGCACAGCAAAACAAGCTGTCCAACCACAAACATTCTTCGGCCTGCTTCGGGCATTCTCGGGCCAGGGAAAGCGAGATAATGACTTTGCCACATGGGGAAAGGGTGAAGTATACAGAGCATTACATAAGGTCTGTTGGTCACCGGAGTTGGTCATAAAACTCACAGCGATGGACAACACCTGTTACTGGGTAATCACCCGTGGTGTCAAATTCCTCATGAAAGCCCACGACCTAGCGTCTTTAAACCCCAGTTTAAAACACGCCTAAAACCTCTGCCATGAACTGATTTAAGCAAAAATAAGCATATTTCCTGTATGGTAAGATAAGGCACAATACTCTCCACCAACTGGACATGAGGACACATGCTTATGGAGGTTTAAATCACAGTTTAAGACAAATATCTTTCATGAATTTCTGCCACAGGGACCAGAAAGAAATTAACTGCTGGGAGTCACAAGATTACCTCCAAACTCAGAAGGTGCTTCTTCCATCATCGGAAGTGTGTGGCACACCATAATGAAACTCTAAACATAGCTTGGCAGCTTTTTTCCCTCCTTTTTTTCATTTTTCATTTGTTTGGTTCTAGTTTGATATTTTCACAAATAACCTACCTATATTCCTCTTCCCAACCACATGGGTGATCCTTTGCAGGGCGGTCGGGAGCTGAACATCCCACACGACCTCTGCTCCCAGGTCAGATGTCACGACCCCTGGGCTGGAGGCGAGTCTGTAGCCAGTCAGTTGACCAGAGTCTGAGTCTGCTGTAAAGAGGTAGATGCTAGAAGCATGCTCCTGTACTAACGATGCAGCTGATGAAGGAACAATGTGAACCTAGAGGGAAAGAAAGGGAAGTTTACAGTTTTTGAAATGTTAAAATCAGGCCCCTAAAGCTCCGCCATTTTGTCGAGATCCATTAGAAGGCCGACCTAAGCACTCATCAATATTTATGAGCAAAAATGAATAATTCATTTTGTAAGATGATTCCAAGGAATGCGTTTGTGCATGTTTTAAAACATTACGCCCATCAGCTAAAAATATGCGCAATGATGCACAATCAATGTGCAACAAATGTGCAACAAATGCGCATTAAATCAAAGTATCATAATAAATGTGATACGCGCCACACGTGCAGTAGATATGAATAATGCAACAAAAACGGGTGCTTATGTCGACCTTCAAATGATCTGAAAGAAACGGGGCCTAATGCCATTTGCGTAATGATATAAGCGCGTGCTGCTTTTCGTCTAGTAAATTTATTATGTCTATGGTTAAAATCATGATTACTCATTAAACGAAGAGGCAATGTGGCTCAGTGGTAGAGCAGTGGTCTTGTAACCAGGAGTATCCAGGTTCGAAACCAAGTTGATGCCCGAACGCCCCTTTGTAAGGTATTAATCCTCATTACCGAGTCCTTCGGAGGGGACTTAAAGCTGTCAGTCCCCTGGTTGCTTACTAACAAGCATACACATGCTTTCTTAGCAGTCTGATACAATAACCAACCAACCATTGGTATACACCCATTAGAGGCACGTAGGTGACCTGTTGCTGACCTTTACACAATGTCATATTGACTGAGCAGTGTGTTGGTCAGTGGTGTTACAGGTATAATAAACACACTGACCTCTACCAATAACAGGTCAGCAGCAGAGAAAACTAGATGAATCTTTGACCACGCGTGGTCGAACTTTATGCCTCCGCCATTACCAAATCAGAAATAAATGGCACTTCATGTTGATTTATTTTCATTTATACAATGACATCTTTGACCTTGACCTTTGACCTTGTGACCCCCAAATCTAATGAGAGCATTGCCCTTTTCATATGCATACATGAGCCAAGTTTGTTGAACCATCAAATGGTTACTGAGTTATCACAAGAACGAACCATTTTTATGTACATAATGACATCTATGACCTTTGACCTTTGACCTTGAGACCCCCAAATCTATTCAGATCATTGTCCCTCCCATATGCATACCTGCGCCAAGTTTGAGGTTGATCGGTCAAATGGTTGTTGAGTTATGGTGAAAACGAACCATTTCTATGTACATAATGACCTCTATGACCTTTGACCTTTGACCTTGAAACCCCAAAATCTAATCAGATCATTGTCCCTTCCATGTGCATACATGAGCCGTTTTTGAAGCCAATCTGTCAAATGGTTCTTAAGTTATCGCGAGAACGAGCCATTTCTATGTGTATTATTACCTCTATGACCTTGACCTTTGACCTTGAGACTCCAAAATCTAATCAGATCATTGTTCCTCCCATATGCATACACGAGCCAAGTTTGAAGTTGATCTGTCAAACGGTTCTTAAGTTATCGCGAGAACGAAAACAGGACGGACGGACGGACGGATGGACGGATGGACGGACAGACGGACGACCTGAAAACATAATGCCTCCAGCAACCACCTACGGTGGGCGGAGGCATAAAAATTCATGGGGGAAAAGGGCGATTTGCCGTATAAAACTTTGAAAATGCCCATGTGAGCACAAAATATGAGAGCAAAAAAGAAATTAATGTAAAAATTACCCTTGCTGACTGGATGTGAAAGTCAAGTAATGACTCAAATATTTGGTTCTCTACACAATGAACTGGGATCATTGGGACACAATAACTATTGTTACAATAATTAACAATGATAATGATAATAATCATAAAATAGCTCCTGTGATCCCCAAAATAGCTCTCTTGAAAAGTTTTACAAGGGCTGTTTATTTTGCTCCAACGCTTTAAAATAACCCCTGTTAAAAAAAAAAAAAAATCCTGTGATCTGACTCAGCGGTGTTATGCAAAAATAATACATGTAAAAATAAGTGAACTTGTGACCCTTGTAAAATAGTACCAGGGTACCATTGGTACAACCAATATGCAATTTTACCATCAAATTACCCTTTTTTGTTCAAATTACCGTGTTCGGACCATGGTCCCATGGGCACGGTACTTTTTTTTATTGGGCTGCACCAGTTGTTGTGTTTAACTGTAAATGACACTACATTAAGCACACTCAAACAGTTTTATTGTGATGAGACATGTGAAGAAATGAGAGCTTGGAATAGGGCAGGGAGGGGGGGGGGGGGGTTATATTTTTAAATTTCACACTGTGCTTGCAGATAGCAACCAGCCATTTTTCATCTGTTTGGTAAGTGTAGTGTACACTCAAAGGCTTCCATTATGATTGTGAGACTTGCAGAGAATCTATGAACTGGGAATGAGCCCTTTCATCAATTTTGCTAAGCTTCAGTCAACTCTTTGTCATCTAATTTTATTGCACTTATGAACTTACATGAAAGCATGTTTGTGGTCCCATTTAAAGTTATGCAATAATACAGATCTTTATTTCTTTCAACATGTGCAAAGTTCACCACATATCAGATTGCAAAATAAAATAGAGCATTGGGGAAAATAAAGCAATTGCTTCTAGAACATTCAAAGAGCAAGCAGGAATCTCCAACACTGTATATTCTTGACATATTCTCTAACACACAGCAAATTGTCTTTTGGTGATTGGTACACTTTTAACTGAAAATAACACCCTGCAAATTTATAGTGGTTTATTGTGACAAGAAGCCTTGCAAAGAGTCTATGAGCTTGGAATGGGGTGCAGGTAGTGTCAAGTTCACAATGTGCTTGAAGAAACAGAAACAATCTGTTTTCCATCTGCTTCATAAGTGTGCTGTACACTCGCAGGCTTGTATCATGACTGTGAGACTTGCAGTGAGCTTATGAGTGTGCGATACAAAGAAAGCAACTGCTCTGGGGAAAACCCAGCCCATTTAATGCTACTAGAACATCCATGACGAAGCAGTGCGCAATGATAAACACAGTTGCCAGGTTTACTTTGCTCGCAGCCACTCATACAAAGAAGAGAGGAAACTTAATGTCTTCATTTGACAGATCACCGTAAGCAGTTGACTGTAGTAAAATCCTACACCCTACCAAATTTGCTGGAACAGTTTTGGTGAAGATTTGAAAGTAAGTGGTACTAGACACAGAAGATGAAGCTGATATGGCGTACATGTTAATTGTGAGATCATAGTCACTTTATTCTTTCTTGCTGACAGGGTATGTGTTTATCCTATCACAAAGATTTAATCTAAGTTGCTGGTATCAACATGTATAACCCTTCAAAACTTCCAGGTAGACTAATTCTAACTTGTGTGGTAGAAAAAAAAATGGCGGTCATTTATCAAAAGTGGTCATCATGTAAGGGGGGGGGGGGCTGGCCGGGAGGTTACAAAGGTATGTCAGAGAAGGGGTAAGTGAACCCCATAATCTATTATTACCATGGGTTTGAATATAAATCAAGACTATCACTGGAAATAAGGTCTAATTCATTACATTATTGTACCTATACTGTATAGTCTGTACTGGTTTCTGCTTGTAGCAACCAGATAAAAATGTATGCTACCAACATCATGAGAATAGTGTAACAATGCACTAGAACCTGTTCTCAGTAAATAAAATTCCATTTTTTCTTGCTCGCTTGCTCATAAAATCTAGAAACTAGATTTTTTCAGGCAGCTTCTTCCAGCAGCAACAGAAACTGCACTACTCAGTGAGAACAACCCAATTTTAGTGGTTGCCCATATGTATGGTCAATATCATATGAAAACAACAAGTTCATTGCTTTTCCAACAAAAAATCTGGTGCCCAGAGTTGGTTTGCTCAGTGCACCGGTGCCCGACTGCTGCTGCCAGATTCCAGTGCAATTCTGTGCACACTGGTACACCGATGAAATACGTTAAAAAATGACAGTGTCAAAGTCTTTGAAATTTAATCAGTTTAAGAACTAAATTTTGTTATTTCTAGTATGGCTTTCACACAATATTATGGTTCAAACCTTAAATCAATGGAATGGAACTATGGAAGTAAGATTAGCATGCAGGATTTCTTGCTCAAATTTATCCATGTCTAGACGCTGTATCGTGGCTGGAGGCCACCATATTGTATATTGTTGTACGCTTTTTCGCCACAAGATGGCCTGTGAGCTCTATTGCCACAACATGCACAAATCACATCATTACACATGCATACATTGTCATTCAATTTATGACAATGTCTGCGGTTGAATGTCATTCTCTTATGTATTTCATCTGTGCACCGGTGTGTACAGAATTGCAATGGACCCCAGCAGGTGCAGGCAGGCACCGACTGAACCGACTCAGTCCTTGTGTTAATCTCTGGGCACTTACTTTTTGTTGGAAAAGAAATGCATTTGTTATTTTCGTATGATATTGACCATACATATGGGCATCCCCTAACTGGGTTGTTCCCTCTGGGTATTCAGTGCAGTTTCTGTTCAAATGACCTTGCATGTCATGTGCATGTCCGGCCTACATTTTTAACAAGCACATCAATGATGTGACGCTCATCCGGCATCGAGCTAAAGCAATTCACGCAATTTTCGACTTTCAACGAATTGACAATGAAGTAATGTGTATTTATGTCTGTCATGACATGTACATGACAGACCCATTACATGAAGCACCAATTACAGATCAGGTTGTATATGAGATGTATGCATTAATTTTTGTTGCATGTCAACAATGAACGAGAAGAAGCATGTAATTGTGATTTTTGAATAAGTTTGCATAAATTACCTTGAATAATGTTTGAGACAAAGCATCAAAGTGTAGAAGTTCTGTGTACCTCATGTAGTTCTGCCAGATGAAATTTAAAGAATCAGGATCGGTCAACAAATGAAGAAGAAGCATTTTTCTTGTGATTTTTGAATAAATTTGCATAAATTAGCATAAATGTTTTAGACAAAATTTCAAAATTCTGTGAAGAAGTTTTAAGTAGCTCATGAAGCTCTACCAGATGAAACAATAGAAAAAAAAAAGAGAAAATCGGTCAACAAATGAAGAAGTAGCATTTTTCTTGTGATTTTTGAATAAATTTGCATTAATTAGCATAAATAATATTTGAGACAAAATTTTGACAGATAACAGATGAAAATGTTCACTTTAATACCCCCCCCCCCCCCCCCCCAAAAAAAAAAAAAAAAAAAAAAAAAAAAATTAACAAAATTAGCATTATCTCCCAAAATATCTGGGCTGGCACACAAGACCTCAACATGCTTCTATAATTTCAGAGGTATACAATAAAACAGAAGTATTTTAGAGCACAATTTTGTTTCAAACTCACTTTGTTGACAAAATTTGAGATAATAATCTTTTGGTTTCATTACTTCATGACACAAGCATTTCAAAAATGATTTTTTGGTAGTAAATTGTAATCAACTGAACAAAAATTACCAAATAAGAGGCTTGCATGACCCCACGATCATTTTAAAGCAAAGCTACAGGAGTTTACAAAAACCAGACTGTAGTGTCTTGTCCGTAATACTACTCTTAATGGCTCTGAAAAATCATAACAATGTGCAAAGTATGTTCAAATGGCTTCTGTTAAAACCAAAATTATACTAACTGAACCCACAAACTGACAGACTTTCAAACTGTTACAGGGGTGATAACTCCTTGTCAATTTTGTGTCATGTCTGTTGTAGTGATTAGTGAGTATATCCTTGATGGTAAAATGTGTGTGATACTAAAAATTCTTCAGGACTCTTTGATTTTAAGTAAAAGTATCTCAAATAACAGTAACCACAATTAGGTTTGAATGTCATTTTTGTTATGCTGGAATTTTCCAATTTGCTTTCACTTGTATTTTATTAAAGTGCAATTCTATTGCATAACACTTGTACAAGTCTTCAGAGGTTAGCATATCCCAGGTGTTCAGGCAGTGGAATCACACAAAGGAATTCAAAGTAATTTAAAATTCAAATGAGGTATTGGCTGAACCCCTAAAAAAGGCCGGCATCTCGAGTGGTATTCATCTTTTCCTTGTGTGCAGGCAGTGACAGACAGATCAGACCAGATGTATCATCTACAATTCAACGAGCTGGAGCCAGTGGGCTGTTCTCCCCAGGTAGGTATAGTCACAATGGTGGCTAGAGAACAGCGGCTCAACTTGCCTTGTCTTTGTGAGTCGGCTTATTGACTGGGCGCGGCCCTGTTCCAATACATCCAGACATGCTTGGCATGCTGGTCGTATAGAGACTTGCAACACTCGCACCTCCATGGGTAGGCCTGATGCTGGACATACTTCAGAAAAAGTTTGCTGGTGTTGCCTTGCATGTCTTGGCGACATGGCTCAGCGTGAACGTGGACGAAGCCTTGTTCCATTTCTTCCAGACTTGTGTAAAAGGCTGGATTTACATGCAAGCATAGTGACATTCCCTCCACTGAACTCCTTCCACAACCTTTCTATGTGGACCTTATGTCAACCTGGCGACTGAGTTTTGGGATAGGTATCCGATTCTTCTTTTCTGATTTTTTTTTCAGAAGCCCTTCTTTTTCATCATAGATGAAATAGACCACTACAGTATTACATGACTGTACACTGTAAAATTGGTTAAAAAAAAAAAGAGCCAGTTTGTCAAACTTATTGGTATTGTCGTATTTGGAATAGGATTTAGAGTTTAGTTCAACCGTCCAGCAACAGAGAACATGTACAATGAAGACATGAAATACTCAAAGTCAGTTTAAGTATGAAGTTAACATTTATTCAGTTGAAGATCAAAATATGAACAGAAGTCTAGAGTAAGTCTGATGGTGACTGTACTCAGATGTAGTCTGAAGTATTCTGAAGTATTCTGGTTCTCCCTCTGATTGGAGTCCTGAAGTGAACCCCTTTTATAATGGGTAAACCTTCTACTGGGAGTTGGTCAACCTTGAGCTCTTGACCAAAGGCCTTGTGTACGTCATAACTTTTACTCAGTATTGGGGTAGTGGGTCAGTTATCTGGAAGGAGTGATGTAGTGAATAAGAAGACCATAAAGTGACCAGTGCATCATAGCTTTAGTTGGAAGATGTATGAGTAATATTTTCTGAAGAAGAGTGAAGTTTGTAAACATTTAACTTCCTGTTATACTTCCTGTAGAAGTATTGATTAAGTATTGATAAATTGTAGAAAATGTGAAATTGGTTTTATTATCACATAACAGTATAATTGACTGAAAGTGCGGTTAAAGCGAATTGATGCTTTCTACTCAAAGGAAAGTGTGAACTGGTCTGGATATCCACGCAATATCCAACAATACATGCTTGTATGCATGGCTCAACAATCAAAAACCAACCAAAAAACAAACACCCGAACTGAAAAGGGGTAAGTAATATGAGCAACAGTTCATTAAAATGTTCCAGTTTTCCACTCCTTTCCTTTCAGTGAAAACTATACGAGAATTGAATTAAGCTTCAATCAAATGAAGGCCACATACTCTTCGTGAACTTCTCGGTGCTTGCATTTATGTTTTGCACATCGAGCAATTCTGCAGTTACAAAGTATCGGGGAATCATACCAGAGAAATGATGGGACCTTTCCAAAGTCCAATTTGAATCCTCAATACGAGATTTGCAGCCATGTCAAAGACGGTGAAAATCCTAACCAGTGAAATAAAATAATCACAGATGTACATGCGTGAATCATACAATTAATATGTGACAAAGATTCACTATTCATGATAAAGAACGTACATCGTCAAATAGTAAACCAAAATAGTCAATGTAGAGAGTCGATATATAATATTCAATATATAACAGACATGGATCTCCATGCTAGCAAAATACAGCTAGTTATATTCTTGCTTCTTTGTCATGAAAAACATTGTTTTCGCACATGGTGTAATGACTGAGGAAGATTCTTTTAGATGGACCACCAACACAACCTTTGGATTTGCTCACATAAGTCTAAAACTTTTAAAGGGAGACTTTGTGATCTGCAATTATATTCTTCTTTGGAGAAATAGGCATAATTATGAGCTATGGCTTAATAACCTTAAATGAATCTACTGTCATGAATATTAAACTATTCAAGACATATTATGACACACAGCAGAGGCAGACTATTGTACTGTTCATGGAGCCACTCCAAATTAAAAAGAGAAAACTGAGAAGAAAAAGTAAACTCATATTTATTAAACCTTTCAGATTTATAAAGTTCTGATTACTTTAAGAGATGTATCACTTAACATTATGAAGCTCTGAGATGTAAACTATTCAATGCCGTGATTCTTAGAAAGTAAATAGATAAATAAGGCCTTCTTCAAGTTGCCAATTTACTACGGCGTTCAACGCTTCAATTCTCGTCGACTACGGTGATGTGGTGTCCATTTTTAAAACAACATCCATGAAAGGGCATACCTTTGATATTCCCTCAAATAATTCATCCAAGATAACATCTTGAATATGTTATCACCTGCACTGCATGCATCGCAAAGGACTGACTAATATCCTAAGCAACAAAAAAGCCTTGTTGGTTAACTCATTAAAAATCAAGACAATGACATGCATTCTGTTTCTCTTAATCATGTTTAGAATACCTTTGTCGTGTTCTATTCATGAGCAATAGAAAATTTTCAAACACTAGCATCATTTTAAAAAGAATCTCAAACATGTTGAATGCTTGTTTTGTGTGCGACCTGTGTCTATGGTACTCAAAACAATTATCCAGAGTTCGTGGCTTTCAATTTCGCCACTGTCTTCAATGCATTATCAAACAAAGGGAGAATACTTGAATTTGTACAACCTTAATTTTAATGCAAGGTACTTGACCTCTTTAGGCATATTTGACGTCTTTCATTTCATTTTGTCACAGAGAGACTTGCTCCAGCCAATTATGCATGAATGTTTTCCAAGCAAGTTAAGTTTGTCTTATTATTGGTGGTACAAATACACTGCTGCTGCCTACATGTAGCTTGCAGAGAGTGTAGTTTTATGTTATAACGTTACCCACTGATGATATCCATTCATCACATAATTTGAGTGGGTACAGCGATTCGTTCGTATAATTTTGCAAATATTTAACTGCTCATTGAATGATAACCACAATGATTAACATTTTGACTCGATTACGATCACAGGCTATGTCTGACATTGGCAATATTGTGTGAAAGAATAATATCGTTGGACTCATAAGAAAAATTATACACTTTCACAGTGTTTTCTGCTTGTAAACAGCAGCAGCAACAACAATAACAACATGATGATGATTTTAATCAGCTATTGTTTGATCTGTTGAATGGTTTATTGTACATACGGTACGTTTTTGCACCGAGATGAACAGATGAAAGAAATAGCCTATCTTTTGCAATGAGATGATTCAATGCATTGCTGCTCCGTTTTTCCGCAACATATTTCCTCTTAATATCGGTTCAGTAGATACTTTAGATTGTTTGAAATCAAACTTGAAAACGGTCATCCTTTCTCTCTTAGTTAGTTTCATCATGCACCTTGGAGTGTTTTTGATGCGATATATCAGGTATACGGTGCAATACAAGACAGTATAAATCTTACGACATCACTCAAGAAATAGTCATTCTGACGGGTTACTCTTTTATTATGGAGAGTCTTCTTTGTATTCTCAACACATATCAGACTGAAATGACCATGTGCGTCAAACCCGTCAATCAGTTTCATAATTTCAGATGGACTCTGTCCAAAAACTTGCTGACAAGACCAGTTGGTGCAAGAAACTCTTGCTTATTTTCAACAATTTTCCTTGCTTCCGACACACATTAAAGGAGTTTGGCCACTACCTCATTTGAATTTTAAATTACTTTGAATTCCTTTGTGTGATTCCACTGCCTGAACACCTGGGATATGCTAACCTCTTCGACTTGTACTTCTTCTTATTACATAGAATTCTAATTATACTTCATTATTATTTGTATAATTTAGGAATTATAATTTTCAAATGGTGAAAACTTTCAATCTTGCATCACGAGTTTACTTCAAAGAAGTAATGCTCAAATAACTGACATCGAACCCAAAACATACACTTGTTGAACAATACATTTTTCGTGATGACTGGTCTTCTTCAAGCTATTTCATTTTGTTTCTATGAGATGGGGGTATAAACAGGGTATCACTTCGTGTGTGCATTCTTCACATTATATGAGAAAGTGAACATGCATTCACTTGTGTATTTCTTCTATGATGTGGGAATGATGCCCAGAGTTACTGGGACATCAATTGTTCTAAAGGGACAACATAATCAGCCTATTCATATGAGAATTTAATTTGGTTAACTTTACAGAAAAGACCTGGATATACAACATGGCAGAAGATATCAGATCTCCGAACACAACTCCTGGATTACTTGATCTCCATCACCTTGCAATCAACAAACACAAACACAGCCCAGCTGAGACCAAAGTGTTGGAACGTATTGCTGGTGACCAGCAGATGCTCCTAGGGAGGGAACTACAGGGGAGAAAGTTTGCATGTGCTGCACGAAATCTTTGTGGACTAATTTCATGCCTCACAGGGAACAAGAAGGAAGCTATAACTTTCTGGAAAGCTACTTTGACAGAAGATGCTACAAACCTCAATGCTCTACAAGATCTCATAACTACTTACGACAACTTACAGGATACTACTCAGGCTGAGGAATATAGACAACGTTTCCAAGAGGCCACAGATGACAGTTTGGCTGAGCAAAAAAGAAAGGAACGTCAGGCTAGATGCTTAGCAGAGCAAGCTTACGCAAGCTTTAATGATCTCCAGACAAAAGCATGGGACAACTCTTGTGCAAGGAAAATGCAAATAAAGTGCTTTGAAGAAGCACTTACTTGTGGAAAAGATGTCATCAGTCAGGAAGAGAGAAGAGACTGGTTATTCTACAAAGGTCAAGCTTATGAAAAACTTGCATACTCACAGTTCAGAGTAGGAGTAGGGAGCATCGATTACCTGGATTCTGTGGAAGAAACCTATGCATGTCTGTTGCAGTGCCTCCAAATGAGCAAGAAACTAATGCATAAAGCACAAGTTTGGTGTGCTCTTGGAAATCTCTTCACTCAAAGGCTGAGACATGATGAAGTCCTGAAAAGACTGTCAACTAAATTCCCTCAGCAAAAAAAAAAACTGAAGAGCAAAACAAATGCAATCAATTGTTATCAAACAGCTTTAAGCCTTGATAAGGAGAATAAGGTGTGGATCTTGGCAAGATTGGGAATTTGTCATTTCAAGAATAAGGACAAAGTCAAAGCTCTGGAGGCATTCGACAGGTCAATCAATGCAGCAGAGAATCTCGGTGAAGATGATCCAATGAGGAATGCATGCAGGTTGGCATATGATCACAGAGCCAGACTGTATGTACAGAAATCCAAACACCCATACAGTGCTGCCCAATGCAAAAGATACCTTGTCTTGGCCCAAGCAGATACAAAAAAGGCCTTGCAGATAAGTCTTCATCCAAGTCCATTTGCAACCTCTGGAGAAGTTCACTATCTGCTGGCAACCTTGGAAGAGAATGAGAGTGAAAAACTTCAGCTTTTAGAGACTGCTCTGGTACATTTCAACGAGTCGAAAGAGTGCCAAGATGGTCAGTCCATTCCCCATACACATATCAAGAGTGCACAGTGTCATGACTACATGAACAACCATACATCAGCAACTGAGCAATACGAAAAAGCTCTCAACTGCCTAGTAAAGAACAAGCAACATGGTCCTAAGTACGTTCAGTCAGTAACTCAGGTAGCAGTAGAACTTCTGAGTATTATCCTAAAAAATTGTCAACTTCATGAGAATCCTGTCAGTCTGAGGCTTGCTGCTGCAAAAAAGCTAAAACCTATCACATATCTCCTAGATGAAGTTATCTTGCAACAAGTAATCCAAAAGATCACTTGTAAAGGATACCTGAGTGAATATCTCAAGGTCCTACATCAGGCAATAAAGGAAGATCCCAACTCTACGAGAGATCTCGTAGGAAGTTGTATTGAGCCCATAGCTAACCTCGACATATCTATGAGAGAAGATGAGGTAGAGTTGCTGTCTCAGCTCACATTTGACTACCAGAAGTGGAAAGCTAGTCCTCAGGTTGAGGAAGACCAACACCCACAGACTGCATTCAACACAGCCTTTGACTATGACTGTTATGTCATCAGTGATGACAGAGATAGCAGAGTGAAGCATTGGGTACAGCATGAGCTCTTGCCCATGCTAGGGTACTCTGGCTTCAAGACCTATTGCCACTGGAAGGACTCCCAGCTTGGAGCACTGAACACACATGTTCAAGCTAAGGTCATGAAAAACAGTTGCTACATTTTCACAGTAATCACCTCTGGGTTCTGTGGAAATCAAGAATGCCTTTTCCAGACAGAAATGGCTTGCAAATCATGTCCACCCAGTGAAGTTGTCAATTTACAACTTGAACCTGCTCAAGTTCCTTGTAATCTTGAGCACTTCAAGTACTTTGATTTCACTGGCCAAGTTGACTTTGACCAGTTGGCATGGTACATGACTGTGAACCCACAGAGAGAAAAGTAAACAAGTACTGAGATGCACTGCAGTCATGATATTTCTCTGGCTTCTTCACATTTCACATACACAGAAAATATTTCCAACATAGTGACAAGTAACTGAGTAAAGTCAACAGCCCTGTTCATATTATCCAATACTGCAATATTGTCACCTGGCTGGCAGAAGGGTGTAAGCACATGCGCATCCCCAATTTTATCTATCCCTCCAGTTGGCAGAAGGGCGTTAGCTCCAGCACGTGCTACGCAAAAGGTACAGTGAGTGCTCGCGTTAACGTCCTTCTGCCAGCCAGGGGATGTATAACACTGCACGGTGCGTGTGGGTTAACGCCATGAATGGGGCTAATGACCCTGGGGTACTTACACAATCTTGCAATAACTGCCTGGCAAGTAGACACAAACATGGCTTGTGGGTGCACGCTTTTAGACTTAAGCATTTCAAAGTTTCCTTCACATTTTTTCTTATTACAGTAATAAGAACTACCCTAAAAGATATACATGTAATTCAGTAAATTGTGCACATACCATGAATTATGCAACTATTGTCATTTGAAAGAAGTGCAGCAAAAACAACAGCTGTCAATTAAATATTGCATACAGATGTTATTATTGACAGGACAATTTGTTGAAAATGATATATCAAAACCAAGTCATAAAAGTTCATTAACAAACTTACAAACCGTTCTCTGACTCCATCTACACATTACGATGTGGAGTGCAAATATTGTCAACAGTGATATGTTAAAATTTGTCAACATCATTTTCTTATTCTTTCAAGTCTAAACAAAGCCCCCCCCCCCAAGAAAAAAAAGAAAAGGAAAAAAAAAAGAAAAAGAAATTGAAATGTTTGACTAAAATTATGTTAAAACCTTTCCACTGTTATAAATACGTTGGAGTTCCCTGCCCCAACTTCAGAATATACTCCCCTATAATTTAAAGTTTGATTGTGACTCCCACATCGCAGGGCTCAACACTAACCTTTTACATAGGAGGTCCAGACAGAGACTTGGGGGTCTGTGTGCATTAAGCTCTTTGTTAATCATAAAATTTTGGGGATATGGGGCCCGTTGCATAAAGTTTACCATTAATGGTAACTTTGCCATCAATGGTAACTTCCATGGAAACCTTGATTTACCATGGTAACTTCCATGGAAACCTTGATTTCGATTGGCTGTTGATCAATGTTACCATGGTAGCTACCACTGATGGCAGAGTTACAATTTATGGTGAGTTTTATGCAACATGGGCCTGGACCTAGATTTTGGGTGCCCATAAGTCTGGTCGCCTGTTAGAGCCTAGTCCTGCAAACAGTAGCAAGTTATATTTAGGATACTATTCACACATGTTTACAGACATAGAGAAACTCATGAACAAAGAATGAACTGCTATTATTAAATGAACTGTTTGCTTTACATTTCATTGTAAAATTACATAAAGAGATGCACTCTACAAGTAAATGTTTAATCTTTTGAAGTTTGATGCTGAATTTTACATGTCAATCATAAATTCATTTCCATGATAGTTGGAAATGCACAAAATATAAAGGTGTATCATAATAAAGAACTAGATGAATCTTCGACCACGCGTGGTCGAACTTTATGCCTCCGCCATTACCAAATCAGAAATAAATGGCACTTCATGTTGATTTATTTTCATTTATACAATGACATCTTTGACCTTGACCTTTGACCTTGTGACCCCCAAATCTAATGAGAGCGTTGCCGTTTCCATATGCATACATGAGGCAAGTTTGTTGAACCGTCAAATGGTTACTGAGTTATCACAAGAACGAACCATTTCTATGTACATAATGACCTCTATGACCTTGACATTTGACCTTGAGACCCCAAAATCTAATCAGATCATTGTCCCTCCCATATGCATAACTGTGCCAAGTTTGAGGTTGATAGGGCAAATGGTTCTTAAGTTATCGCGAGAACGAGCCATTTTTATGTGTTTTATTAGCTCTATGACCTTGACCTTTGACCTTGTGACCCCAAAATCTAATCAGATCATTGTCCCTCCCATATGCATACCTATGCCAAGTTTGAGGTTGATCTGTCAAACGGTTCTTAAGTTATCGCGAGAACGAGCCATTTTTATGTGTTTTATTAGCTCTATGACCTTGACCTTTGACCTTGTGACCCCAAAATCTAATCAGATCATTGTCCTTCCCATATGCATACCTGTGCCAAGTTTGAGGTTGATCTGTCAAATGGTTCTTAAGTTATCGCGAGAACGAGCCATTTTTATGTGTTTTATTACCACTATGACCTTGAAGTTTGACCTTGAGACTCCAAAATCTAATCAGATCATTGTCCCTCCCATATGTATACACAAGCCAAGTTTGAAGTTGATCCGTCAAACGGTTCTTAAGTTATCGCGAGAACGAAAACGGGACGGACGGACGGACGGACGACCCGAAAACATAATGCCTCCGGCAACCACCTACGGTGGGCGGAGGCATAAAAATGTATAAAGCATGGAAATGGTTACAGAGTTGTAGAATTTCAGATTAAATGAATGGTTGTAAATATTCTTTTGAAATTCAAATTGTTTTGAATTTTGATAAAATGAAAATAGATGGTTTACTTGTGAATTTAATGTTTGTTATGAGTTCTCATGGTGGAACTATGGTATATATTCCAAGAGGAACTGTAAATATGTAATTCAGAATCTATCACCATGCAGGAAATTATGTGGATAAGCAAAATGTAAGCAAAGGAGCAAAAATTTAATACAAATCAATGAGCTCCAATAATCAATGGAGTAGTGAAATCTAGCTTGATATACTACTCATTGTTTGTTCATTACTCGGCTGTTATGAATTTCATATAAAGTTTGTTTGGCAAACCGATATAAATGTAATATGTTTGTTTGTCAATACCATTATGGAAAGATTGGTCTGTATTGGTCAGATTACATTTTAAATCAATAATTGAACTTGAAAATTATCTTAAATTCTGTAAGCTTGTTTTACATCCATCTACAATGTACATACATGTACATGTATTAATGCTAGTAGGTAAATAAATATTTATTTACTGATATTGATATCTGCATTTCCAAACTTTGTAATTGAAAGAATAATTCCTATAAATGTTGTACAAAGTGTACCATCAGCAGAACACTTATAGAATTGAATGATGAATTTTCTCCAAAATGAAAAAAAAAAAAAAAATCAATATTTGTATGTTACTTTAAGTTATATTGTGAAGCTACGGACCTAGATAAACATGTTTGATAGTGGAAGCGTCGTGGTCTGGTGATTCTGACTCTCGTCTTTCAATCAGAGGGTCATGGGTGTTCGAATCCCAGCCATGGCGTTCATTTCCTTCAGCAAGAAATTCATCCACATCGTGCTGCACTCAACCCAGGTGAGGTGAATGGGTACCTGGCAGGAATTCATTCCTTGAAATGCTTGCGCGCTGTAAAAGGCTGCCGGGCTAAAGCTGGAGTAATAATATCCAAGTCCTTTGGAAGCGCATAGAGACGTTATATCATAATGTGATATGCGCTATACAAGAACTGTATATTATTATTATTATTATTAATTTGTCATTATTTGTCATTATTATCATCGGACCATACTTGAGCTTTTTTGATACAATCATGAAAATTCAAATAGATGGGGTACATGTGTATTTAAGGTTTATATTGAGTTCTCGTGGTGGAACTATGGTACATATTCCAAGAGAAACTCTAAATATGTAATTCAGAATCTATCACCATGCAGGAAATTATGTGGATGAGCAAAATGTAAGTAAAGGAGCAAAAATTCATGGCAAATCTAATTCCATGAAATCATGAGCTTTAATACTCAATATGGAGTTGGGAAGTCTAGCTTGATATACTACTCATTGTTTGTTCATTACTCGGCTGTTATGAATTTCATCTCAAGTTTGTTCGGCAAACCGATATAAATGTAATATGTTTGTTTGTCAACACCATTATGGAAAGTTGGTCTGCATTTGTAAGTTCACATTTACCATCAATACTTGAACCTAAAAAATATCTTAAATTCTGTAAGCTATTGTTACATCTATCTACAATGTGCACACATGCACATGTACATGTATGTATGCTTGTAAATAAATATAATTTAATTGATACTGATACATCTGCATTTTCAAACTTTGTAACTGAAAAAATGATTCCTATAATAGGAAATGTTGTACATATTGTACCATCAGCAGAACACTTATAGAACGGAAAGATGAATTTTGTCCAAAATGAAAAAAAAAAAAAAAATCAATATTTGTATGTTACTTTAAATCATATTGTGAAGCTATGGATCTAGATATATTTGTTTGTCATTTTCATCATCAGACCATACTTGTATATATGCATTAATGTTTATGAAAAATATATATAAAATCTTAAAAAGTTGGCTTATTTCAGAGGCATTTATAGCTATCAATGTGATGAATACTGTATTGAGAACTTAAAACAATCTTTGCATGTTAGACAAATAACCAAATCAAATTCAAGGAAAGTGATGTAAAACCCCAAATGACTGCATGTAATTCCTTCTTTTAATGCCACTTTTAATAGCATTATCAGTAAATCCAGAATGGAAGGAACAACACATTATGCAGAAGCTGAAAGAGATCAAACACAAGAAAACTGGGGCCTGTTTCATCAAACCTTTATAGTTCTTGGACATCCAATTGAAAAGGCAGTGTACATTGTATCTATGGGTTGTCTAAGAACTTAGGCTCATGACAGTTTCAAGAAACAGGCCCCTGCATAGAGTCTTCTTATCCTGCTTATAATCAAGCAACATGGTCTAAAATGTTTATTCTTATTGTGACATTTTGAAGAAACTTGTGCAGTAAGCTGTATCACTTACGAATAAGAGCAATATTGTTACCACTCATCAAACTCTCTATTTTTCATTTTGGACAAACAAGTTGGAGTTCCCTGCCCCAACTTCAGAACATACTCCCCTATAAAGTTTGATTGTGATTTCTAAATACACGTAGCAGGGCTCTACAATAACCTTTTACACAGGGGGTCCAGACAGAAATTTAGGGGGTCTGTGTGCACAGAGCTCTGTTAAAATTGTGAAAAAGGGGAAGGGGGGGGGGTGTCTGGACCTAGATTTAGGGTGCCCATAAGTCTGGTCGCCTGTTAATGCTGAGTCCTGCAAACAGTAGCGAGTTAGATTTAGTATACTATTCACATATGTTAATTTGATTCAGAAGTGATATGCCATGCTTAACTAAGCAGAAGTAGAGAAACTCATAAACAAAGAATGCTCTGCTACATACATACACATTACATTACATAATGAACTGCTTGCTCTACATTTAATTGCAAAATTACATAAAGCTAAATTTTATAGCTTCATGTCAATCATAAATTCATTTCCATGATGGTAGGAAATGCACAAAATATGAATGTGTATCATAATAAATCAAAATGTATATAAAGCATGTAACTAATTACAGTGTTGTAGAATATCAGATTAATGAATGGTTTCTGTTGAAATTCATATTGTTTTGATACAAACATGAAGATGCAAATAGATGGTTTACTTGTGAATTTAAGGTTTGTTATGAGTTCTCATGGTGGAACTATGGTATATATTCCAAGAGGAACTGTGAATATGTAATTCAGAATCTCAACAGAATTTCAACAGATGGTTTACTTGTGAATTTAATGTTTGTTATGAGTTCTCATGGTAGAACTATGGTATATATTCCAAGAAGAACTGTAAATATGTAATTCAGAATCTGTCATCTTGCAGGAAATTATGTGGATAAGCAAAATGTAAGCAAAGGAGCAAAAATTTAATACAAATCAATGAGCTCCAATAATCAATGGAGTAGTGAAATCTAGCTTGATATACTACTCATTGTTGGTTCATTACTCGGCTGTTATGAATTTCATATAAAGTTTGTTTGGCAAACCGATATAAATGTAATATGTTTGTTTGTCAATACCATTATGGAAAGATTGGTCTGTATTGGTCAGATTACATTTTAAATCAATAATTGAACTTGAAAATTATCTTAAATTCTGTAAGCTTATGTTACATCTATCTACAATGTACATACATGTACATGTATTTATGCTGGTAATAAATATTTATTTACTGATATTGATATCTGCATTTCCAAACTTTGTAATTGAAAGAATAATTCCTATAAATGTTGTACAAAGTGTACCATCAGCAGAACACTTATAGAACTGAATGATGAATTTTGTCCAAAATGAAAAAAAAAAAAAAAATCAATATTTGTATGTTACTTTAAGTTATATTGTGAAGCTACGGACCTAGATAAACATGTTTGATAGTGGAAGCGTCGTGGTCTGGTGATTCTGACTCTCGTCTTTCAATCAGAGGGTCATGGGTTCGAATCCCAGCCATGGCGTTCATTTCCTTCAGCAAGAAATTCATCCACATCGTGCTGCACTCAACCCAGGTGAGGTGAATGGGTACCTGGCAGGAATTCATTCCTTGAAATGCTTGCGCGCTGTAAAAGGCTGCCGGGCTAAAGCTGGAGTAATAATATCCAAGTCCTTTGGAAGCGCATAGAGACGTTATATCATAATGTGATATGCGCTATACAAGAACTGTATATTATTATTATTATTATTAATTTGTCATTATTTGTCATTATTATCATCGGACCATACTTGAGCTTTTTTGATACAATCATGAAAATTCAAATAGATGGGGTACATGTGTATTTAAGGTTTATATTGAGTTCTCGTAGTGGAACTATGGTACATATTCCAAGAGAAACTCTAAATATGTAATTCAGAATCTATCACCATGCAGGAAATTATGTGGATGAGCAAAATGTAAGTAAAGGAGCAAAAATTCATGGCAAATCTAATTCCATGAAATCATGAGCTTTAATACTCAATATGGAGTTGGGAAGTCTAGCTTGATATACTACTCATTGTTTGTTCATTACTCGGCTGTTATGAATTTCATCTCAAGTTTGTTCGGCAAACCGATATAAATGTAATATGTTTGTTTGTCAACACCATTATGGAAAGTTGGTCTGCATTTGTAAGTTCACATTTACCATCAATACTTGAACCTAAAAAATATCTTAAATTCTGTAAGCTATTGTTACATCTATCTACAATGTGCACACATGCACATGTACATGTATGTATGCTTGTAAATAAATATAATTTAATTGATACTGATACATCTGCATTTTCAAACTTTGTAACTGAAAAAATAATTCCTATAATAGGAAATGTTGTACATATTGTACCATCAGCAGAACACTTATAGAACGGAAAGATGAATTTTGTCCAAAATGAAAAAAAAAAATAAAAATCAATATTTGTATGTTACTTTAAATCATATTGTGAAGCTATGGATCTAGATATATTTGTTTGTCATTTTCATCATCAGACCATACTTGTATATATGCATTAATGTTTATGAAAAATATATATAAAATCTTAAAAAGTTGGCTTATTTCAGAGGCATTTATAGCTATCAATGTGATGAATACTGTATTGAGAACTTAAAACAATCTTTGCATGTTAGACAAATAACCAAATCAAATTCAAGGAAAGTGATGTAAAACCCCAAATGACTGCATGTAATTCCTTCTTTTAATGCCACTTTTAATAGCATTATCAGTAAATCCAGAATGGAAGGAACAACACATTATGCAGAAGCAGAAAGAGATCAAACACAAGAAAACTGGGGCCTGTTTCATCAAACCTTTATAGTTCTTGGACATCCAATTGAAAAGGCAGTGTACATTGTATCTATGGGTTGTCTAAGAACTTAGGCTCATGACAGTTTCAAGAAACAGGCCCCTGCATAGAGTCTTCTTATCCTGCTTATAATCAAGCAACATGGTCTAAAATGTTTATTCTTATTGTGACATTTTGAAGAAACTTGTGCAGTAAGCTGTATCACTTACGAATAAGAGCAATATTGTTACCACTCATCAAACTCTCTATTTTTCATTTTGGACAAACAAGTTGGAGTTCCCTGCCCCAACTTCAGAACATACTCCCCTATAAAGTTTGATTGTGATTTCTAAATACACGTAGCAGGGCTCTACAATAACCTTTTACACAGGGGGTCCAGACAGAAATTTAGGGGGTCTGTGTGCACAGAGCTCTGTTAAAATTGTGAAAAAGGGGAAGGGGGGGGGGGGGTGTCTGGACCTAGATTTAGGGTGCCCATAAGTCTGGTCGCCTGTTAATGCTGAGTCCTGCAAACAGTAGCGAGTTAGATTTAGTATACTATTCACATATGTTAATTTGATTCAGAAGTGATATGCCGTGCTTAACTAAGCAGAAGTAGAGAAACTCATAAACAAAGAATGCTCTGCTACATACATACACATTACATTACATAATGAACTGCTTGCTCTACATTTAATTGCAAAATTACATAAAGCTAAATTTTATAGCTTCATGTCAATCATAAATTCATTTCCATGATGGTTGGAAATGCACAAAATATGAATGTGTATCATAATAAATCAAAATGTATATAAAGCATGTAACTAATTACAGTGTTGTAGAATATCAGATTAATGAATGGTTTCTGTTGAAATTCATATTGTTTTGATACAAACATGAAGATGCAAATAGATGGTTTACTTGTGAATTTAAGGTTTGTTATGAGTTCTCATGGTGGAACTATGGTATATATTCCAAGAGGAACTGTGAATATGTAATTCAGAATCTCAACAGAATTTCAACAGATGGTTTACTTGTGAATTTAATGTTTGTTATGAGTTCTCATGGTGGAACTATGGTATATATTCCAAGAGGAACTGTAAATATGTAATTCAGAATCTGTCATCTTGCAGGAAATTATGTGGATAAGCAAAATGTAAGCAAAGGAGCAAAAATTTAATACAAATCAATGAGCTCCAATACTCGATGGAGTTGTGAAATCTAGCTTGATATACTACTCATTGTTTGTTCATTACTCGGCTGTTATGAATTTCATATCAAGTTTGTTTGGCAAACCGATATAAATGTAATATGTTTGTTTGTCAATACCATTATGGAAAGGTTGGTCTGTATTGGTCAGATTACATTTTAAATTAATAACTGAACTTGAAAATTATCTTAAATTCTGTAAGCTTATGTTACATCTATCTACAATGTACATACATGTACATGTATTTATGCTGGTAAATAAATATTTATTTACTGATATTGATATCTGCATATCGAAACTTTGTAATTGAAAGAATAATTCCTATAAATGTTGTACAAAGTGTACCATCAGCAGAACACTTATAGAATTGAATGATGAATTTTCACCAAAATGAAAAAAAAAAAAAAAAAATCAATATTTGTATGTTACTTTAAGTTATATTGTGAAGCTACGGACCTAGATAAACATATTATGTTTGATAGTTTGTCATTATTTGTCATTATTATCATCGGACCATACTTAAGCTTTTTCGATACAATCATGAAAATTCAAATAGATGGTTTACACGTGTATTTAAGGTTTGTTATGAGTTCTCGTGGTGGAACTACAGTATACATGCATATTCCAAAAGGAACTGTAAATATGTAATGCAGAATCTGTCATCTTGCAGGAAATTATGTGGATGAGCAAAATGTAAGCAAAGGAGCAAAAATTTAATACAAATCAATGAGCTCCAATACTCGATGGAGTTGGGAAGTCTAGCTTCATATATTACTCATTGTTTGTTCATTACTCGGCTGTTATGAATTTCATATCAAGTTTGTTCGGCAAACCGATATAAATGTAATATGTTTGTTTGTCAACACCGTTATGGAAGGTTGGTCTGCATTTGTAAGTTCACATTTACCATCAATACTTGAACCTAAAAAATATCTTAAATTCTGTAAGCTATTGTTATATCTATCTACAATGTGCACACATGTACATGTATGTATGCTTGTAAATAAATATAATTTAATTGATATTGATACATCTGCATTTTCAAACTTTGTAACTGAAAAAATAATTCCTATAATAGGTAATGTTGTACATATTGTACCATCAGCAGAACACTCATAAAATGGAAAGATGAATTTTGTCCAAAATTAAAAAAAAAAGAAAAAAAAAATCAATATTTGCATGTTACTTTAAATCATATTGTGAAGCTATGGATAGATATATTTGTTTGTCATTTTCATCATCAGACCATACTGGTATATATGCATTAATGTTTATGAAAAATATATATAAAATCTTAAAAAGTTGGCTTATTTCAGAGGCATTTATAACTATCAATGTGATGAATACTGTATTGAGAACTTAAAACAATCTTTGCATGTTAGACAAATAACCAAATCAAATTCAAGGAAAGTGGTGTAAAACCCCAAATGACTGTATGTAATTCCTTCTTTTAATACCACTTTTAATAGCATTATCAGTAAATCCAGAATGGTAGGAACAACACATTATGCAGAAGGAGAAAGAGATCAAACATAAGAAAACTGGGGCCTGTTTCATCAAACCTTCATAGTTCTTGGACATCCAATTGAAAATGCAGTGTACATTGTATCTATGGGTTGTCTAAGAACTTAGGCTCATGACAGTTTCAAGAAACAGGAAACTGCATAGAGTCTTCTTATCCTGTTTACAATCAAGCAACATGGTCTAAAATGTTTATTCTTATTGTGACATTTTGAAGAAAATTGTGCAGTAAGCTGTATCACTTACGAATAAGAGCAATATTGTTACCACTCATCAAACTCTCTATTTTGGCAATGCACGGTAAAACATATTATCACTATTTTTGTGTACAAATTTGACAATTTTTCTGTTAAATTTTGCAATTTTTATTCAGATTAGACCATGTTATATATTATTTTCATTTTTTCAAACCATGTAAGAGTCGGAAAAAAATACCTGTTGCCAATTCAAGGAGTGAAAGCTGATTAATTCAGCTCTCAAGAAAACTCTGTACTGCGATGGGTTTACGAGTACACCTTTTGTAAACAAGAGGCACTCTGACGTTAACCCTAAAAAGACTGGGGGGGGGGCCTAAACATTTTTCGCGATAAATCCATAACGTGAAAAGTTCATGCTGCAATGCTTCATGAATTTTTTCTTTTAAGTTTCGCGGACTTTTCGCAACTTTTGAGACCAAATTTGCGATGCCCGGGTACTCGGTTCCGTAGTTACGCAACATTTTGTAAGTGCATGTCAGACCTAAAATTGCTAAAAAAATGTGATTTCATGTATGAATCTAATGCAAATTCCGTTTCTAGCCAAGATTCATAAATGTATCACTAATTTCACTTTTAATGATTAAACTCAATTAATTTCATAATGTTTATGATCGGACTAGTGTCACCAACGATTTCCATTGAAAAATACAATAAAAAACAAAAAGTTGAAAAACAAAGAAATACCTAAGAAATTTTAAAAACAATAAAATACATTAGAAAAAATTTTTATACTGCCATTTTTTTACTGTACATTTGATAAGAATCATAAAAAGAGTGTCTAGACCAAAAATTTGCAATTTTTGAGCTTTAATTTAAGATTTACAGCTGAATATTCAATTTCATGCATAACTTAGCGTAATTAATTGATTAAAAATAAATTTGTGTAATTTTGAAACAATTAACTGTTCAATTTTGTAATTATGTTGTGGGTGATGTGTGTGCTGATTTTCTTCGCGATCGTGCGGTCGACAGTCGAGATCTTAGGGGGGCCCTTTAGGCCCCCCCCCAGTTTTTCCAGCCTCCAAAATACCCCTGTCTTTTTAGGGTTAAGAGTTATGATACATCAAAAAAATATTGGAATCACTAGATATTTTGTCTCTCAGTTTGTTTGAATGTATATAATGTGTAAATTTGTGTAAGATATCATTTGCACATATGGCCAAATAATGCTGTTACTTTTGGTGATTGCCCATTACTGCTGGGCTTTATTTCTTAGAAGATTAGGCATCAAGGGATAGGGCTGCAATTTGGTTCCAGTGCTAAAAAAGAGGTGCATATTTTGTCTTAAAGCTAGTAGCCCACATTTGCAAGTGGCACCCAATCTGCACAAAAGTTTTACTTCAGATTGCTTTAAGCCACAGAAAAACACTAGTAAAGTTTTAGATCCCAGTACTTTCCTGTTTAGGATTGAGAAGGAAATATTCAATACAAATTTTCTTTTCTTTTCTCTGTTTTGTAAAGGTGTCTTCCTGATGCTTTAAGAGTAAAACCATTCATTTTTCACATTGTTGTAAATTTGATAACATGAGAGTTCCACACAAATATCTGTCATTTAAAATTGAAACTGGCTTTATATTTCTCTTCAAATTCTGAAGCAATGTTTTGCAAATGTGGGCTACTACCTTTAAAAGCTACATGTATTTGTTTTCTATTTGATATTTTACACTTTGCTTTCCATACTCATTGATTTGTGTCTTATTTACATTTTATGTCTCAGTTTCATCCCTGCCATTCCTCTCTCCACCTTCACACACAACTCTCATTGTCACGCCTTGTTTCTTCCATTCCACTTTCACCCGACATAGCACCATTTCCATTCCGCTTCCACTCCACCTGATTCTCTTGTTTGGTTCTCATTTATACTGAGAAATCTCATGATCACCCTTCCATGCTGTCTACTGGTTCTCTTTTCTACTTTAGTTCTTCTGTTATGTAGTACTCTTCCATTTTTAACTTTCTGATTGGTTGTTCCTTAATGATGCCACCTACATTATGTCCATATTTTTTCAATTCGAGTTTCACACATTAAAGATCAGTGCTACACAGGATCTGATCAAGTGAAGATCTTTTCATTTTACTTGTCTTGGCTGAAGAGTTGTGAGGTGTATTTATAGGCAAGCAGGAGTTGGAATTAAGATGGGAACAGTGCAGAAGTAAACAGAGAAAGAGAAGAAAAAACGAAAGTTTACACTATGTTATGTAGGTTTAGACTAACAGGTATTACTTGACGCATTGTTTGGTATGTTCTATGGAATTCACCACAGGCATATAGCAATTGCTGTCGAAGCTGGGTGTTCTGTATTAACTATATCATCCATTTTGTTAGTTAGAGATATGCTAAAAAGTCTCAAAACAAATTGAAATGGCAAAGAATAAAAAGAATAAACATTTCTCACTATGGCTTTTGCAAATACTCATCTGCAATACAAACATACACAGTCCACTCTGCTTGGACATTTACCAATACCTTATCCACATTCAGATTTGTTATGACAATCAATTAGCGCCTGTTTAAGACAAATTATAACAAAGTTTTGAAATACCATCCACAGAAGTCTGGTTCGGAAGCTCTGAGAAACTTACCAGTAATAGCCTATTAAGTCTAAAGCCTGTACACACTTTGAGATTGGTGTCAAGATAAGGCATAATCTTAAAGAATTGGTTTCCCATGATAATGAGCATGGTGACTTGTTTAACTACTGTTGATTATGTCACCATGATTGTTTGTATGTTAGCTCTGTCTCCAATGTGCTGCAGTCTACAATACGCTTAATAAGGCATATAGTCATAGGTTGTCAAGGGGAATTCAACACCACTCATGTGTTTTAATAGAAGATATGGCGTCAGTCATCAAGAGTGGATGACAGATATGACATGGGTAAAGCTAACGTCGAATGCGTGTTATAGCTAAATCAGAAACGGAAGCTTGCGTCCCAACATGGTTGTCTGCGATATCAGTATCAGGAGCTGATATCGGTTAACATCGGCTAAGGAGAAGTGGTGATTCCCCCAAATCTGGTGTAAGCAACTTCTGATCTAATGCACATGGAACCGAGTTCTGTACGACTTTTACGGATGGAAAATATTTGCTTAGCCCTAGTCCCATTTGTTACATGTCCAAACAGAGCATATCCCGAGGCCCATATGATGGTCTAAACCGATAATCTTACCATCACACCTTAAATTCAACCTAAGCTTTAATCTTAGTCTTTAGTCGTATCTTAGCTCCACGCCTAAGCCCTGCACTTGCATTGTAATCAGTGTCCAGATAGAGCATAACCTTAAGACCATACTTGTATTCTAGCCTAGTCTACAACACAACCTTACAGTCTAACCTTAGTTTTATCCTCATGGTTATATCTTAACCCTAGACCTAAATTCTGTACTTACAATGTACTAGTAGTCGATGCCGAGATAGAGCATAACCTTAAGACCATACTTGTATTCTAGCCTAGTCTACAACATAACCTTACAGTCTAACCTTAGTTTTATCCTTATGGTCATATCTTAACCCTAGACCTAAATCCTGTTCTTACAATATACTAGTAGTCGATGCCGAGATAGAGCATAACCTTAAGACCATACTTGTATTCTAGCCTAGTCTACAACATAACCTTACAGTCTAACCTTAGTTTTATCCTTATGGTCATATCTTAACCCTAGACCTAAATCCTGTTCTTACAATGTACTAGTAGTCGATGCCGAGATAGAGCATAACCTTAAGACCATACTTGTATTCTAGCCTAGTCTACAACATAACCTTACAGTCTAACCTTACTTTTATCCTTATGGTCATATCTTAACCCTAGACCTAAATCCTGTACTTACAATGTACTAGTAGTCGATGCCGAGATAGAGCATAACCTATAGGACCATACACATATTTTTGCCATGGTCAAAATTATGACCTTACAATATCCCACCATGACCGGTCTAACCTTAGTCGTGACCTTATGATAACATCCTAGGTCTAGGTCTAAACCCTGTACTTACAATGTAGTTGGTGTCCAGATAAAGCATAACCTTGAGATGAGAAATGTATTCAACCAATAATTGACACCATCTAAAACATGACCTTAAACTAGTTGTACCCTAATGGTCAAATCTCAGTCCTAGGTCTAAACCTTGTACTTACATTGTAATCAATGTCCAGATAGAGCATAATCTTAAGGAAGTGGTCCGTCATGAGATTGAGCATGGTGACCTGTTTGACCTTATATGGTAGCTCTGTGCCCTGTGAGCTGCTATCTGATGTAGGTTTACCAGTGATGGGGTTGAAGGTGAAGGAAACGGCCTGGCCAGTTTTCTAAGCAAAGATCGTCAGATAGAGAGCCAATGATATTGCTAACCAATCAAGGGAAACGGCTAAAAGATAAAGTTTTCTTTGACGATTTATAGTGCTGTTGCTGAAAAGCTTTCCATCAACAAGTTATTTGTTTGATTTTAGTGTTCAAATTTACAGACTTATGTCTCAACAGTTGCTGATGTCTCCTAAAATTTGTTGTGACCTGTTGACACAATTTGTTGTTGATGACAGCACTTCTTATTAATAACATTTTGCTTCAGATGTGGCTTGGTCCAGATAATGGATAGACCATCTATCACATTAATTTTGAAAAAAGTTCTTTTTCTTTTTTTTTTATTTGGTAACAAAATATTCTTATGAAAACAAGCAAAACTAAAACATATAAAATTTCTACTATCAAAAACTAAAAATTTGGTTGAATCTCTTCCTTCTTACAAATGCTGACATTAAAATCATCAAACATGCTTCTTTCAAGTGGCATATGACAGATTAATGAACAATTCAAACACATCAAATTTCACAGGAAAAATGCCAAATATCACCTTTAATCTGTTTAAGACAAATGAATATCTACATTGCTTGAAATTTCTACATACAGTACTACTTAACAGTTACTCAAGGATATGTTAGTTACCTTGCTCTTTCCAACCAGGTTGCATTGTGGAGGATTGGGAAAGTGAGCCGTGGTTCTCTGAACAAACAGGGGCATAGAGAGCTTGCCAGAGGTTTCAAATGGTGCTAGGTTAGGAAGGTAATGATCCCACACGATGGTTCCATCATTAGAATCCAGACCAAATATCTGAGAAAGAGAAATTAAAAATTAAAACAAACATGAGTTTATGATGAATAATACTATAATACTATAATATCATTTATCATACACAATTTTTTTTTTTTGCCTGAAACCCTTTAAAAAAATGTTTGAAGCAAATTTCCGCATCATGTCTGAATAAAGCTTTCGCACTCATATGTATAATATGATAAGAATAATAAAACAAATAGAGAATAATAACTAAGCGCATAATAACTCTAAAAGTTCTATATCTGCTTTACAATCATTGTTTCATACATACATACAATGTATGTGCATACAATGAAAACAATAAGATATATAAAGAGTAATTATGAAGAGAATTTTATAAATGGGTTCAAGGATGTAGCCAATAGCGAGTGTGTATGCATGTCACGTGTTCATGCTTTAATTCTACGCAACCTTCCAGCCGTGCATTTTTTGTGCAGCACTGTGCATTTTGGATGCATCACTTTACCTCTAGCATGCCATGAAATACACGTTCTTCCTAGAAGTCTATCACAAGGATTTTGATGCGCTTACTCAGGGCCTAGGCTAGGGCGCATCAAACTAGCTACGCTTGTGATGTCATAAGAGAAAGCAGATGATGCCTCCTTGTCTGTGCGATCTGAGGAAATTTTGAGCGGGTTTAACAAATTTTCCACTACAAAGTCATACTGCTGACCTGTTTTATAAAACAAATAATGCACAGATTTGAAATTCATGATGTTAGTGGTGATGCAGGCATCTCGGGTATTTACAATATCATGCAAAAGCACTCGGCGCAAGAGCCTCGTGCTAGTTGCACATTGTAAATACCCTCGAGTGCGCTGCATCGCCACTAACACACTCACATCTGTGCATTATTTGTATAATATTATATACAACAGTCAAAATAATAAATCAACTTTCTTCATCTACATCAAAATAATAAAGCAATCAAAATTATCAATCTCCCCTACCTTGCCTGACTTTGTGGCGATGACGATTACTTTGTGAAGATTGAACTCATCCCTGGTGAGGTAGTCATCATCATCGTCTTCCTCCTCATCGTCCACATCGAGTAATCTTTGGCTAGCATGAGTGATTGCAGCATTAAGCTTGTGATCTCCTGCATGGGAGTCGTGAAGATTCTCAATCTTCTTCTTCAAGTGAGCAACATAGGACTGGAGAAGAAATATTAACGAGATTTTTCACATCAGTGCAAAAGCATGCCTAAATGTACTGTGTGCAGAAAAGCCCCTGACAAATACTATGCATTTTAATGCTCTTCTTACGAAGATCCAGTTGTGAAACTCTGGCTATTGTTTTGGAGTTACTGTTACCTTCCTTCTGAATAGGATCTGAAGAATGTTCGAGGGTAATACCACAAATTTTCTTCTTTCTTCGATTTATGAGAGAACGCCTTTTGCATTGCATAAGGGCTGGTGTGATGATTTCTATAATTCTTTGACAAAATAAATCTGGTTCTGCCCCGTCATGTATGATATTTGCATTTGCACGACAAAACTGGTGGCAATAATCTTAATTTCGATGGAAGGTTAATACGTGGAGTTAGACCATTAGCTGGAAGTACAGCTTGATTCTCACCTGAAACTGTGTGAATTGAGTAGAGAGTCTCTTGGTGAACATGTTGACGATATTCTCTGTGAAAATGATGAGATAGTGGAACACAGTCAGCTCAACAATGATGGACATCACTGTATGTGACACAGTTTCTTAACAAGTATTGAACATAAACATTAAAAGGCTTACTTTCGTATCTTTTATTTATTTTTGCAATGAGTATAAGATAACTTTCAAGAGAACATGTTAGCGATTCCATTTCTGAAAAAAACAACACATAATATGATAAACAGTAGATGGATTAAATTGGAGCTATGATGTATGCTAGGCAGGTAAATCAGATTTGGCTGCGACATATAATGAGGGATCTAGTGCTTTTGGCCAATAGGTATCAAGTGTCAAGCTTTGCCTTGCACAATTTGTTTCTTCTATATTAGCTTACAGAGCAATTCTAAAATGACTCTTAACAAGAGACTGGTGTTTACCTCCTTGCCTTCCTCCAAACTCATCCTCAAACCTGGCTTCTGTGTCTGAGACAGGTAGATCTACCAGTTCGACAGAGATAGCATTGGCTAGAGACTCATCCCTCAGCCATAGGACCTCTTTCTCAGCTGCAAGGGAGAAAAATGTTTATCATAATTACTTGAAAATGACCCCATGTACAATATCATAAAATGTCATTACATGTTGCGAATGAAATTGGCAGTTGACCATTGGCTGTAATATCTCATGCATAACAATGTTTTTTTCTAGGTTGTATATCTAGAGTGGAACAGTGCTATGAAATAAATGTACACTTTCAGCCCATTTCTAAAAGTTATAAAAAAACACAACAATAAATGCCCTAGAATAGCAAAGCATGATACATGCAGATAAACTTGCATATAATTAGCTTGTCCCTCACACTGTCAGTCAACAGAGCAGCAAGAGGGCACCAGGCCTCACCGGGTAGAGGTGAGAGTCACAGTAGGTGATGCAATGTTGCGAATTTATCTGATTTTTTTTTTTTTTTTTTAATAATCCAATATAAAATAAATTTGTAGTATGCATGTATTAAAGAGAATTGTTGCCTGGGCTACCGGCATGAGCGTCCTTGGACGGTGTGTGCACTTTTTATTAAAGTTTTCACCATTATCATTATCATTATCAAGCTTTCTAAAAAAATATGACAAATATGAAAGCATACAGTGATATTCTTCACATGGCTGCCTTGAAAACCAATGTCATGCATTTCATTACTCTTTTGTAGAACTGAGCAATTTAAGCAAAGGTTGCAATAAACAGCGGTCTTTTCAAAATTGTACAATTTCTTTCATCATGGGTAAAATTGGAATAAATACAAATACATACCACCAACAACCAATGAGATTGCTTCATCTGTTGTTTTGATCAAGACCCTCCCGCTGATGGTCTTATCCCTCAGCTCATACAGGTCAACACATATCTATATCATAGGAGAGAAATGAATAGAAGGAAAAAAAAACCAAACAACTAAATTACTTTTATCTAATGCAGAATTCACACTCAGTTCAATACCAAAAGTTTTATATTCATATACATATGAGCAAGAAAATGGAAAAGAAAGATTAACTGCCACTGGCAAGCCATGAAAAAAGAATCAAGAGCAAAAACAACAAAATATATATGGTCCAATTGGCATTATAATTAAATAACATAATAGACCATGCAGGAATAAAACAAGCAAAGGTAAAAACTGCTCAAATTTTTTTTAACCTGTTGCCTACTGGAAACGGACAGCACTTCTTTTTAAGTCTATAGGGATTTGAGAATTCAGTAGTCGACGGGTTAAAAAGAAATTCACAAAGGTATTCACATCTGCATATCGTACCAAAAGCACTGCAGTAGAGAACAGCTAGAATCATCCCACATTTATCCTACTTACCTGATCTGCTGTTCCATGGCTACCTGGTAGCACGATGTCGTTACTGTATATCTCATTCTCTCCTCCTTCCAAGTATGAGGAACGTAACTCAATTATCTACAAGACAAAGAGAGAAGACAACTCACAGAGATGAAATATTATTTCAACAAAACTGACATCATAGAAATACTTTGGGAAGTAAAGGAATGTCTACTAAATCACTATATTCTAAATACTCAAGTAAACCATACACTGAGAATGTTTTACACTTTCATGTATAGGCTATATATAAAATGAAGATTCAGGAAAGGCTGAACTCACCTCATCATTGCTACTAGCTGTAGTCACCGCATATTTCTCTCCTACCATGCTACCACTGACAGCTGTCACCTGATTGAGGATGGAAAGAAAAAAAAATGTAACAAAGCAATCCATTTTCAGCCAGGCTAGGGTATTATTAATGAAAGTGTGTCATGTATGAACAGGTGCAAGGTATCAACTCTCCTGTGCAACTGGCTGCAATTCCCATAAAATAATGTGAATGGTGAACAATGTGAAATGATGAAAGCTGCTGGATTTACCTTTCACCGAAAGAAAAAATGTATGCTTTGTGAAATTTTCTCACGTAGTAGATTCAACACCAAATTTAACAAAGAAACAATGAATTAAACTCAAAGTTTGACAGTTGATAGTTGATCAATATTAGCAGTTTGCAAAGTTTGCTGCAAAAGGGGGTCAATTTCTTGTTTACTTTCTCCATTTATTTATCAATTTATTCAGTATTCTTTAGGTAGGGTAGCCCAAACAGTAATTAAAATACTGTTGAGTTATGAATTAAGAGTTTAAGGTTAGGTCTACAGTCTGGATCAGGGGCGAAGTTAAGAATCTGAGTAGTATTTGTTCCAGATTGACACTGGAGTCGATCCATAATGATTTCCTTTTAATGATCTGCCCTTTTGTGAAGAGGATGCTCAAGCCAAGGAGATGGGGAGGGATTGTCATCATGGTGTGGAAGGCAGTAACCTCTTGTAAGAGAGAAAATGATGGTGATGATGATGATGATGATGATGATGATGATGATGATGGTGATGATGATGATGATGATGATGATGATGATGATGATGATGATGAGTGATGTTGATGATGATGATAATGAAGATAATGATGATGACGATGTTATAGATGATTGTCCTTAGGAATCTTTTTGTTATTACCAAACTATCAATTTCACATGAACACAACAAACAAAAATACGACATATAGTTTGGTAAAAAAGAACTACAAAAATACATGGGAGGGAGAGGGGGGGTAAGCATTTGATACATGGTCAAGAAACAATAATATAATTTTTTCTGTAACATCAGGCAATTTACTTTCAACATACAAATATGACAGATTGAATGATTAAAGTGTAACATGCCTTGGGGAGATCTTTATTAAGCATGATATTTTGATCTTTGACTTCCAACAATGCATGATGATCACTGCTCAGGTGAAGAAGGAATACAGAGGGTCCTGAAGCTGATGAGTAGAGTTCACTGATGGAGAGCTTCTGCTCTGAAAGCTGCACCAGTCCCAATCCCTGTAAAAGTAAACATTTTCAAGTAAATTACATCCATAAACTCTAATTATGTACATGTCCCAGGGGCTGATATGATGACCAATATAACAAACTGACGTTTGCCAAGCATAAGACCAAACAATAAATCTGTTTATAAATTCATGTCACTTCATGGATGTTTCTTCTCAGAACCCTGAGTGATATATCACTTGCCATATATGATAGACTGGTCTGGACAGAACTGAACATGAAAACCTCTGTCAAACTTT
>CM057166.1:13916390-13967261 GCA_029962745.1 Echinometra lucunter
ATCTGAACACAAAAAATGTGTGCACACAAAGTGGCACCACAAAGTCGCATCATATCTGAAAGAGCCTATATGGGGTTTATCTCCCTACCAATGATATCAATATTCACTAGGTTATAGATATCCATAAAATATTTTTTACAGATACATGTATCTGACCAAGAAAGTATTTTATAGCAAGTGTTGTGAAGACTGCATGACCAAACTAGGCAGTTCTAATCCACCATCCTTTAAAAAAAGGAATACCTTTTCACAATTACTTACTGCTGGAGAGGTAGCCGAAAAGCTGCTTTGCACACCGATGGTCAAAAACTGTAAGGTACCAGACGAGGGCTCTGAACATACAAAATGGCCACCAGAGAGAACAATACAGTTGGGTGCACTACTTGCCCACACAGCCGAGATAGGTGTCTGAAAGAAATCATTAATTTGAACGGAGAATGAAAAAAAAAAAAAGATGCATACATAAATGAATAAGTAATATTACAGCTTCGATAATAAAAAAAAGGTGCACTTTTACAGAACATTTTGGCCGGAATTCACAAAAGAGGTTTAAACCACGGGGCGGTTTTAACCCCCAACTGATTTTTTAAAAAACCATATGTGTGCACAGAATCCGACCCGATTGCCTGTTTTTTTTAAAGCATGTGCATGGCCAATATGCACCTATAACACTTCCTTTCATACGCTGATGGAGGTTAAAACCTTTTTTTGTGAATTCCGGCCTATAAAGCTCGTAACGATGATTCAATGTACAAATCCTTGTCCATTTCAAAATCTCCATGAAAAGAACGTACCTGATCTATCAGATCTCCACTCTGAGCATCAAGCTTAGCTATGACAAAATGTGATCCTTCCATCACACCAATGGCATATACAGGAGAGTCTGCTTGGTCCTTGCTAAAGTGTATCCACTGAAAGTCTAACGTCTCACTAATAAAACAAGAAACAAATTAGAAAAAAATCTTCAATAGAGACAAGATATTTGATATAGTTTATTTCTTTTTTCAATAACACAACATTCCAGATAACACTCTGGAAAATAAGGACAAAATAATGTGAATCAAAATGGAATGGATGCAATCTGCTACATTTGCAAAGTGTCAGCCTCACACAAGTCTAATGAGGTAAACTTGGGACGAAGGTTAATCCTTTTCTAATGCAGTCTAATGTTTGACTTATGGTGCATAAACAAGTTAGCAACAACCAAGCAAACAGCATATTAAATTTGTAAGATAAAACTCACAGTATTCCGGTGGATACGATTCTCTGAAAAATATCAAAATGCAACAGTGACCAGATGAAAACTCCCGTTTTATATGACACTCAAAGTATTTTACCTCTCAAAATTTTCAGCCTGTCATTTTTGAATTTCTGGGCCTTGGCTGCTGACTGCAATAACTGATCCTCTCTTTTAAAAAAAACACACAAAAAAACAAAAAAACAAAAAAAAAAAACCTGTCCGCAGATTTGAAAGTCTGACGACATTTCGTTCTACTTGGAGGAAAATTTCTAGCCAACGTATCAGCGATTGTGTCCTGACAACCCCTAGTCAACAGAAACACCTGTGTGCATCCCCTTTTTTGTCTATCACTATTAATATGTTGATGAGTTCATTGACTCTTTATGAGCCATGCAAGGATTTTCCTGTGCCACACCTAATGAAATTTCTCCCCGAGGCTCAAGATGATTTAAGTGTTTCAAGTGTACATGTAAAGTGAATCTACACAGGGTGTCTAAAGGGTCGTGTAGCTAATTAAACTTGGAAATAGGTAATTTTGCAATTCTTCTTCCGGTGTGTGTGTGTGTATTGTTTAGAGCCGATTCGCACTTGTGGCAAATGAGCGACTGTGCCAATCGGCATTCTTGGCAAATGAAAGGTTACAATATGGGTTCACCAGCACTGTGTCTACCAAGGCACTTCTCACCTGTCCTGGTCAGCGTACATCCATGCTCTACGTCCCGTCTTGAAGAAGTAACTGAAGACGTGATTCTTGACTGCTACTATCACATTCTTGGATTCACCGTTGACCTGGATGGCCGTGGCTCCAGAACTGATTAAAGAGACAGAAATGTGAATTAAGAAGCATACCTGTTCAGACATGCAGTGGTAAACCGTAAAAACACAAACAAACAAACAAACAAACATAAACACCCACCCCCCCACCCACAAATGAATGGCGAGAGGTTATGAGTGATGCAAGAAAGCTGCTCTTGGTGTATTGACTTACCTATAAGATGTGAAAATGTGATGCACAGTATGTTGAAAAAGACAATTTTTTGGAAACAGCTTTTCACTGCATATGTGAACGAATCTTAGGGATATATTCGATTACAGAGTAATCTCAGGTAAATTTCAGATAGCAGGAACACTTCATTCACTAGCCTACCCAAAATTCTGAATTGTACGACTCTGGATAAAGATATCCCAGTTCAACAATGAAAGCATTATCAACATGTTTCAAATGACCAACAATGGCCAACAAAACAGAATACAAAGATGATATATAATAGCCACCATGGGGTGGTTTGAACCCCATTCTGACTTCTGAGTTTTTTAAGCATTCGTGCACACAGAATCTGATACAATTATCTGTTTTCTTTCAGCATGAGCATGGGCAATATGTGCCTATTTACGCTTATTTTAGCATGCTTACGGAGGTTTAAACCACCCCATGGTTTAAACCTCTTTTGGGAATTCTGACCATTGTTGCAAAGTTGAACAGGGGAGTGTTTCATCAAGTATCTTTGGTGATTTCTACTGACAACTGTAATAAGCTATTGAAATTCTTGTATCTGATTGGCTGAGAGCAAATTTGTCAGTAAAAACCACTGACAAGACACTTGATGAAATGCCCCCAGAACACTCCATCAATCTCTCAACAATATCTAATTAGTAGGACTGTAGTGAAAACTTTTTTTCTTTAATGAGAGGAATCTTGTTACCTGCTCAGGACTGCCGATTCCGGGGAGATGGGAGTCTCCCATTTGATGTAGCCTGTGGTGGCATTCCACAGACGGAGTAGCCGTCCCTTACCGGACAGAGTCACAATACCAGCTGCAAATTAAAGAGGGAGAAGAGTTTACATTTAATCAAAAGGTGTTACAAAATTTCACTCTCAAAAGTGCTTTTAAGGACAATTGAAATATCTTCCCATTTTCAATTTCAAATTTTGGAGCTCTGGATGAGCCTCAGATAAACACACACATGACAGCAACTTCCTTACAGCATCTCTAATTGATAAAATTTGGCTAGAAGCTAAGGTTGCTTGGTAATTTTAACAAGGGTGAAAAATGAGTATGCATCCGCAAACTAAGCTTACTGCAAACAAGAAGAAAGCTTGCATAATGCAGTAATGATTGCAACTGGCTATGAAAACAGGTAATGAATAGTGGGATTGACATGCGCACATGTCATCTACATTCCTATGCTGAACAAGAAAGTGAGATCATGTACTGAATACTGATATCACTGCAAAGAAATCTTTCATAAAAATTTATTGTCCCACACACTCCACCTCTCACTATGGGCTTTACACGAAGTGTCTTATAGACTACTCTTGTAAAGTTTGATAATTTTTATTTGTATCACATGTACTTGTATTTATTGTGCAGGACCCTGAGTGGGGGCAGTTTCTTCAATGAAGAAGCAAATCTGCTTTTAATAACACAGTAAATAAATGGAACATATATCATTCATAACAGGATATGCTCATTTCAAGCACTCTATGCCTACCATCAGCAGGGGAGTAGAGCATTGAATTGATGACCCCTGGCTGACCCCTCTGGAGTATATGCCTCCAGTTCAGCTGACCGGCGAGATTGATACTGGCAAGGACATTGGATTCGGTAGCCACGAAGATCTGACGCTTGTGCTTGCTCTGCTCAAAGGCAGAGAATTTCACATTGCCAACATATTGATGTCTCCTGCAAGACAAGAAAAAATGGCCATTTAGCTTTAGAGGAATATCATGTTTCAATTACAAGTTAAATCCCGAAACAGACCTCACTGTATAGGCAAACTCACAAATATGCGAAGATGTACAATTTCTTCACCTGGATCTCAATCAATGCTCTAAGACTAAGTAAAGTGAAGAAATTTTATGGAAATTTTATTACTTTCATTTTATTTCATTATCCTACAGTACAAAAGTCATATTTTCTCAGAATTTTGCCAATTAACTGTGGTAGTTTTTCCTCATCACCTTAAAATGTCCACTGCAGAGATTGTAGATGACCTCTGACACAATCTAACCAGAATGAGTAAAATCACCACAATATATAATGGCCAACATTCTGATAAAACATTTGCCTATTATTAGCTGTTAGGCCACCTGTTTTTGACTGGTAACCTGTGTCTGTCAAGTCCATCATTTAATAAATCAGAGACAGAGTTGAGAAAGAGGGACGACATAAATGACAGAGGAGCAAGATTGCTCATGAAAAAAAATTGGAAAATTTCAGTCTAACTTTAGACCTAGACTAGAGTCGTCTAGCCCAGGCCTGATTGAAATTCAATTAAAAGAATGGTAGACTATGGAAATAACATATCATCCTACGTGCAAAAAGCAAATATTTTCCTAGAATTTTGCTGAACTAAAGACTTGGTCTCGTATCAAAGACTCTGACCACCGCAGCCCACACAAGACACAGTCAGTTCAACATGCGAATGCTCCGTTCTGTGCGGCTGATCCACTTATACACTCATGTACAAGCTTATCTGAGATATGCGGCGGAAAAGCCTCAATAATAGCTTTTGTGTGCATTCCCAGGCGTTTGGGCTTGGTAGGAAATTACACACGAGACTTTTGAGAGGAAAATAATTGTTTAAAATTCCATTTTCAACTCTGAATGATCCCCAAATTTGTGGCATATCAAGAGTTGAAGAGTCCCTGAATCAGATAATCTAGCAAATATTAAAAAAAAAAAAAAAATTCTTGCTTAGGGCAATTTTGTTATCTGTTATTTTACTGCTGCAACGGTGAATATTCGCTACAGCCTACAGTCCGACATACGGTTGGCCCTAGTACTATGAGTGCGGCTGAACTGATCCAGACTATCTATGCACCGATCGACACACGCATCCCCTGCAGGCCAGGCAGCGCTAGAGTCACACAGACCATGCAGACAGTCACGCCTTCAAATTTAAACAAAGTCAGTCCCTCTGAAACTAAGTGAAAGGTTTGTTTGTCACCCGTGCATCCCATACTTTTACAAGAAAAATACATATACAATTACTTACCAATCAAACTTTCCTATTTGATCTTCGAATAGGGCATTAGCATGCTGAAGGCCAAAGAGGAGAACAATAACTCCAACAATTATTACCGGTGGCATGTAAGTCGCCATCTTTTCTATCGCAATTTAAAGAGCGCCATCTACGCATGGATCATCGAAGTGACGTGAAAGCAAAGATCTACGTGTTGTAGCTTGGCCAAGGCAAGGAGCTGCGAACTCCTTGGCTTGGCTCAATGCAGGCGCTTATGCATGCACACACGAAAAATAACCATTAAAATATCAGTAATTACCCGGCATGAAGAATATCAAATCCTCACCATCACCATTGTCGTAATCAAGATCGTAATTACTGCCACTGTCATTATCAAGATAATCAGCATCACCATCATCACCACCACCACCATCATGATCATCATCATCACCACCACCATCATGATCATGATCATCATCATCACCTCCATCATTAAAGCTATCATCATTATCAACGATACACCATACATCCAGTATTTCACTGATTTTATCTGTAAAGTATGGCATCTCCAATTTCTCCTCTAATGGGATGATTCTGACAAAGGAAAAAAAAAAGATAGTGTACAGTCAAGAATCACTGTGCAAGCCATCCTTTGCTCCACATAGGTTAAATTGGTAATCACTTATTACAAAACAATACATGATTCTAATCAACATCATCAGTCATCATTGCCACAGTTACCCTTTCAGTGTCATCATCAACAACACCATTAATAAGCAATATTCACATCATTATCACGCATATGTCAACCAAAGATTCATGGGACAAGATAGAAAAAGAGCAAAAAGTGACATACTGTGTAGCACTAAAATACTATATACTAAATCGAAATACAAGGTAATCACTCAAAAAGATCCAATTTCTTTTCCTTCAAGCAAAAACTGTTCATTCTTTTAATGTTTTCTATGCATGTACATGAATATTATACAATGAATTACACACACCTTCAAACATCATACTTCAACTGTATGTGGATCACTTTCTAGAAAGTTGATGTTACATGATCAATACCAGTATAAATTCATATGCCTTGAAAAATACACATGGTATGTACCATATACTTGGAACCCCACTTTGAAATCCTCTCTCCTGAAGCCCCCTCCCCCTCTTTTTTGAAGGAAGAAGAAAGAAGTAGTTAATATTTCATTTTCTCTGCATGAAATATGATTGTTGTATGACCTGTACCGTATACCACAAATTTTGCTCACAGACCCTACGTGTAGCCTACTATTATCTTAGGATTGCTATTCAAATGATTAAAACATGATTATGTATTCATTTCAGTAAAAGAGGGATAAGATAAACCACTACAATGTTCATTAGAAATTACAAAAATCTTCAAGTATCCCATATCTTTCAGCCCTTTATTTCTATAGACTCTCATCACAATTCCTCATAATTGTATATGTACTTGCATTACTGCTAAAGAATACCGTCAGTAAACATACCATAACCACATTCCTACATCAATACATTTGCACTTTGCCTGATGGCCGAAAAATAATAATAAACAGGTCATTAAAGTAATATTTCCCATCTACATGTGCTTATCATCTATTTAATTCCGTATCATGCATTACTTGTAATAAGATGGGATCATCATGCAGTACTAGTAATATGATGGGGATCATAGAAGAATTTAAAAAGCAAATTCTCTAGTACATATATAGTTACGTTATAATACCATTTTTCCTCTCCACACTGTCAATAACCCTTTATGAATGGTGGGTCTCACAGATGGATAATGGAGTGATATCAATAAATCTGGTTGCATGCAAAGTTCTCATAGAATTTTTTTGAGTCACATCTGTCACATTCTCTGTTCATGCAATGATTATGATCGTCAAAGGCACACAAATAGCATAAACAAAATGGGAATATGACACTTTCGAAGGGAAAACATATAAACATAAGATTAAAAGCTGGATATTTTGGACAACCCAATATTATGCATGATAGAAAATCACAACCATATTCATTCTCTCCTCTGCTACTTTTAGGAAATAATGTAACATGAACGGATTTGATCAGGATGTGGGTGTTTTGTGTCATGCCTGTCTAAACGTCTTACATCACATCATGTAGTATGGTGCATTGTTCATGTAACTTCATGGGAAATTCAGAATACCAGCAGTTCATATATTAATGATTAATACAAGTCTACCAACAACTGTGATAAAACACTTCTGACAGTATCTCCCAACTTCAGTCACATCGGTAGTAACAAATTTTCCAAGTTCACTTCAAATCAATCCCTTTTTATTAATCTCTCAAATAATAATAATAATAATAATAATAATAATAATAATAATAATAATAATAATTATAATAATAATAATAACAATAATAATAATAATAATACTAATAATATCTTGAACTAGAAAGAGAAGTGAACAATGAGAAGAGAACTTGTACAATAGAACAAAGAAGAGATAACCCTAGATTTCTGGAAGAAGTCCGGTTGCTGTTTAATATACGAACAGAACATCAAGTTGTGGAAAAGGGAATAATGATAATAATGTATGTAATTTATACTGCACCAAATCCACTTTGTGGAGTGCTCCAGGTGCATGTAGAAAAATATCAAGAACAAAAATGTAATTTTTGTTTAAATGGCAGAAACGTAATCATGAAAGAGTCTCAGGAAGAAATAAGTGTAGAACAACTGCAAATACTTTGTAGTGACAGAATACTATTCACCTCATGAAAGATTTTGACAGTCTTTATCTTTGTCTCCATACTTCTTGACCCATGACAGCACTTTCTAGCAAATACTTTGATATATACAAGTCAACTGATAATAGTGTTGGGCCACAGAAGCAGGTTTGTTCTTTGACGATTGTCCATACCTACATAATAGCCTCTTGGCCTTGGTGAAATCCATCACAGTTCTACAACATATGATCTCACAACAATTGCTCTGTGTCCAATATCCCACAATGATAAAAATTCATAACTTTACTACCAATTACCCTGATCCAGAAAATAAACCTTACCTAAAACCAAGTTTCACACAAAATCTGAGCATTACCAGTAAACCTCACCTAAGCAAAATCAAAACACATAAGGCTTGTTTAAATATGAAGCGATATACCCCAATGGTACATGTAAATCCATTTTTTTTCCCCGAGAAAATAAATGGCATATAAGGCAGCAAAGAAAGAAAGTGGCAAGGCGAAGCATATTTTTTTGCCTCCTGTCAGCAAAAAGGTGTGGACCAATGAACACTACCAAAAAAACAAAAAACAAAAAACAAAAACAAAAAAATATGCCAAGGTTTGCCTTGAGGGTTTTCTGCTGGACATGTGAATAGGCCATTATGCTAACCCTATACTTTTGACAAAGTAAAGCCAGGAGCAAATGTTGCTGGACCAAATGTCAGGTCACCGTCACCATATCCTATCCATCTTCACAGCAGTGCTGCAGAACATAAAGTCATTTCTTCATGACTGTCCCTCAAGCCTCTCAATCTTGGCACTCTCCTGCCCTGAGCTGACCTATGACCTCCGACAGCATCTGGTTGCACATGGCGGCGTATGGGTTCATCTGAATCACCTGGGCACGAGCAAAGGGACTGCCAAGGTTAGCAGCGCACTTGAAGTCTGCCAGTGCCTCGTCATCTTTCTTCTCCAGCCTGTAGATAAGGCCTCGCTGCGTGTAGGCCTGGCAAGCTGCTTTACCACAACCTTGGCTTAGCTCAATCGCTCTGTTCAAGTCCTCAAGAGCTCCTATAGGCAAGTAAAAAGAGGGAGCTTATTACTTGAGGTGTACATAACAAGGATATGATGTAACAAGTTAATATTCCAGTCCCAGCTCTTTATTATATATTCAATTGCTTTTTAACCCTGATATAAATGGATTCCTGCCATAACAAGGTAATTTTGATGGTCTCAAGGACCTCGTCATACCGAGTTTCCACTGTAATATTAAAACAACAAATCGCTTCAAATTTTTTTTTTGATAACTGGTTTTAGCAGACTATAAATTTTGCTGGTAAAGTGCATTTGATGCACTTGGTTTATTTTCCTTTTCACATAATCTGTGCTGACAGGTACATGTACAAAAATGAGAAAGTGAGAAACCTTAAAAAACTATTTGTATCTATTTTCAATCTGGGCCATCAGTATTGGTGTCCGGGGAAAAGCTACCCTATCAAATTCAAATAAAATTCCTATTTCTTTCTACCTCTATCTTAACTCAAATATTTTTCTCTGTCAATTTATCAATTGTGTCCATTTATTTTGTCAGAATATCATTACTCACCGTCAATGTCTCCCCTGAGTCGAAGGGCTTGGGCCCTGTTGTTGTAGCATGATGACCTGTTCGGGGCAACCGCTACAGCCTGGTTAAAGTAGTTCAATGCTGCATCCAAATCATTAGCCTCGGCACTCTTCACTCCTTCAATTTCTAGTTCCTTAGCTCTTTTATCTTCATCTGATTCATCTGAAGATGTAAAATAAATAATCAAAATGAATGAATGAAGAAAAAAGAAACAAAACAAATGAATGATGAAAAAAATAAAAAGATTTACCGGTAATAAACAACTACCAGTACCAGTAATAAATACATGAATGAAATTGATAGATAAAAAACAACAAAAAATAGGTTAGACCAGGCTGTACTTAACCTCCCTTAGACTTTATACAGGGAGCATCCGGTTCCCATGCATGGGGAAAAAAGGAAACCAACCTCCTCAAGTCAAGTAGTTTTGAAACCAAAGCAAGGACAGAATAAAACAGATCAGCGAAAATTTGAATGAAATTGGACACAGAATAACAAAGTTATGCCCATATGAAATATTTTGTTCTTGAGTACCATAACTACTGGTTATATATGGCAATTTGAGGACATTAACTCTCATTATATTTTGTACACAGAATTTCACATATTCTTTAGGCAGTGTATACAGCCACACACACGTGTGTCTTTACCTTACGGCCACACGCGTGTGGTTGTATCAACAGCATCGATATGAGGATACAGCCACACTTGTCTGAATTCCCACTTGAAGTCTGTGCCGCGACAGCTATCGCTAGTGTGCACTGCACTGCACAAGCGATGTGTATTCATGCGATGGTATGTGTTGCGACTTGCAAAACTTGGATTGTCACGAAGGGTTTATCTCTCGATTTCACTTATTATACAAACAATATTTTCACTTCATTCTCACCTGATCAGCAAGCAGGTGACAATATAGTACAATAATTGTTTGTATTTCAGTGAATTTCAAGAGATAAAACTTTCGTGACGATCCAAGTTTTGGGGTTTGGCAACACACTGTCGCATGAATTTACACATCGCTTGTGCAGTGCATACATACACACTGCACTAGCGATAGCTGTAGCGGCGCAGAGTATAAGTTGGGAATTCAGTTGAGTGTGGCTGTATCCTCATGTCTTGCTGTGGATACAACCACACGCGTGTGGCCGTAAGGTAAAGAACACATGTGTGTGGCTGTATACACTGCCTAGTCTTTATCATTCTTGATGAACACAGGTTTTCATTGTCCTTATCCCCTTCCCCCCCCCCCCCCCCCCCCCCAAAAAAAAAAAAAAAAAAAAAATAAATAAATAAACAAATGCCAATGAATTACTTTTTAAATGTTACAACAATCTAATTTTTACTTAAGTTCAGCACGGGGTTTTCATGAAATAGGTCGAACTGTTGGAGTCTTGTCTAACGCATTCTCCTAAAATAGTGCCAGTGGTACTGGTACTGGCAGTGGCCAACTACGTTAGCAAACAGCTAGACTTGCGGGTACCGTATATGGTAGGATTTTGCAGCGAGCCTTGCCGGGTAGGTTCCGGGCAGCTCACTGCTGATCATCTCAAATCAGTTCCGCGGCCTGCGGAGAGCCAATGAGTCATTTCAACTTACCCTCTGGAGTCTCTCGTGGTTGTTCTTCAGGAATTTCTTGTCCCACAGGCAGAAGAGGGTTAAAAACGACATCTAACACAGCTGCATCATGTGCACTTCGTACTGACATTTTCGCCTTTTCATGGAACTTCCTTGCGTCGAAATCATCAAAACACTGTTCTGCGATAACTAGCTGTTCAGCGTACAAGTACTTACGTACGTTCGTACACGTTAACGTTGTGCTTAGCTAGACCTTTTTTCAATGTGGGAAGGGGGAAGGGGGGAAGGGTGTAGAGGCCACTGATTACCGATAAACATGGTCACCGATTACCGACGACCAACACCAATTACTTAACCGTCTAAAGCCCATGGGGCACTTTCAGTTGTGTGCCTCTATCACATTTTCATTCAATTTCAACCAGATTTGGTGATTTTTATATGAGCAAGCGAGGCGAGCAAGAAATGATATATGCTCCTTTTCATTTTAGAAGTGATGATTCTTCATCGAGATATTCAAATCATAATTCGAAAGGTATCTAAATTATATATCTGATCACCTCGCTTGCCCGATCTAGTATTTGAATATTATACGAGCGAGCGCAGCGAGCGAAGAAAACTATACGCCTTTTTCATGTTATTTAGTCGAAATACACTTTGGCCAGTATTAGATACCTAAATCACATATTCGGTCACATTGCTTGCCGAATTCATTTGCTTGCAAAAACCATCCAGTGTCTAAATATTCTACGAGCGAGCGAAGCGAGGACAAAATATATACTCCTTTTCATGGTTGAGGGGATTATTCATTCTTCATCCAAATACACGATGGGCCGAAAGTTATCTAAATTATATTCCAAAACGATCCCGTTTTTAATATTATACGAGCGAAAGCAGCGAGCGAGGATACCTATACAAATGACCAACCAATTTAAGAGTGAACCTCAGAACCTCTCTTTCTCTCTCCGAGACTTTTTCTTCTCTTTACCTTGTCATCATCGTTTTTCTTATCCATTTCCTTCCTTTTCCCCTCTTTTCCTTTCCCCCCTCTCTTTTTTGTCTTTTCTTTTTCTTTTTCTTCCTTCTCTTTTCCTTTTCTTTTCCCTTTTTCTTCTTTCCTTTTCCTTTTCTCTTTTTCTTCGTCTCCGTTTTGTTCTTTCTTTTTTCTTTCCCCTTCTCATTTTCTCTAACCCTTTTTCATTTTTCCCGACGGCAGCGCAGATTTACCGACGATATCCTTAACCATGGGGGGGGGGCACCCCCGGCTAGCTATGGCCCTGCCCTTACCATTCATTTAAAAAGATCTTTGGTTAGAAAAAAAAGGCTGTTTTGGCTCGAAAATCAGTATGCTTGGATTGTTCCTGATTTTATTTGAGACATTGCTATTTCCCCCTCCTTTCCCCCTTTTCCTTATTCTACTTCTACTTTTTTTTTCTCTCCTTCTTCTTCTTCTTCCTCTTCCTTTCACTTTTCTTCTTCATATTTTTCTTGTATGAATTATCATTACTATCATTATATCATTATTATTCCTGATTATTATTCTGCGTGTAAATATTACGATTTTATTTTGTTCATAATATCGAGAACCCCACTGGAAATAAGCTTTCGAGCTTTCGTGGGCTATCCTGGCAGTGGCGGCAAAACGGGGGGGGGGGGGGGGGGCATGGGGGGCATTTGCCCCCCACTCAGAAGCTTTGCCCCCCAGTTGCCCCCCAGAAATTTTGAGGACTGAAGTAACAGTAATTTGTAAATAAGTAGATGTTTTCATAAGCATCATATTCAAGCTGTGAAGTGCTCTAAAATACCATTTTCCGCTCTTCAAAACTTCGATTGAAAACAAAAAAAGTGGTTATTTTTGGCTTGCTCGCTTCGCTCGCTCGTCATATTTTTAAATTTCTTTTCTAAAATGCGATTAAAAACAAGAAAAGTAGTCAATTTTGGCTCGCTCGCTTCGCTCGCTCGTCTTATTTCAGAATATTTATTCGAAAATACGATTAAAAACCAAAAAAGCGGTCATTTTTTGTTTGCTCGCTTCGCTCACTCGCAAAATTGATATTAAAATGTGTGTAAGAAAAAAATCCAAAAATTCAATTATCCCCCTCCCCCACTCCTCGAAGTGGACTTACACTGGCGACTAAAACTCACGCTTCACGCTCGATTTTCCATACACGCAAAAAAAAATTGACTGCCCCTGCCCCCCAACATTTTCTTTTGCCCTCCATTTGCCCCCCCCCCCCACTTTAACAATCCTGGTGCCGCCACTGTATCCTGGTCAAGCTTACTGATCTGTTATTCTTCGATTTATATATCCATTGTTGTGTTTTGGAGGCTTGGCAAATAAAATCAATCAATCATTCAATCAAACATCGAATAACGGATGAGAGATTCATGAATTTGGGACAGATTTGGAGAATTTGATGTCACATCTGTCTCGAAATTCGTCTGCCTATTTCTCTACAGTATACAGAGAATGAACTACTGTTTCTGCGATACAAATATTAATACCCCGTCTCCTCACGATCACAAAGGTGGAAGAATGATAACTGTGGGACAGGAGGCAGAACGATATGTACTAGGGACCTACGACTTTACGCCCTATCCGCCAGGATAACAATACTACCGCCTTTTTTAACGGGCACTATGGCACAACCTTTGATAATTACGAATCTTTACTAAAAGGTATACAATTATTTATACAGTCTGAATCGACTAAATTTTCAAATGTCACAGACACAATCAATCAGACATGCAGAACTGTCAGACATAAAGAAAAAAGTTAACATTATTCCTATCATCTATGTGAGGTTTATGCAACACAGAGAAAATAATTTTATTCGAAACTGAAAAAATGTGATGTTCACACCTGTTAAAGAGAAATGATATTCAGCATGTAGCTATACTGCAATACAATCATTGGAGTATATATGCCAGTGACTATCTTTTCAATCTATTCAGAAATTGATTGCAGTTCCCATAATTTATTCTTCCATAGTGTAACTGTAGAAAATCAATCAATACCAAAAAATTAATCAACATTAGATTTATCATTTTATAAAGTAATTCACTTATTTTTTTCCTTGATCCGGCGCTCGTACATAACCGACAACTGAAATTCGTGGATCGGATTAATTTAATTTACAATGCAACAAGTGAATGAGTCAACAATTTCTCGTTTTCTTGCATTGGATGTGAGAAAAATCATGAAAATAGGTCGAGGATGAAAGCATCGTCGTGAAGTATAATGACACTTTAACGCTTCCGTCTATACAGTCCGGATAATACTGCATAATACTACCCTATGATATATGAAATAGGCAAAATCATAAATAGGATGCATGGAAGAGGGCGGGGAGGGGGGGGGAATGATGATCAAGGGAGAAGGAGCGCCGGAGAAGACTGAGAAAGAGCGAGAGAGAGAGAGAGAGAGAGAAAGAGAGGGAGCGAGAGAGAGAGAGAGAGCGGGGGGGGGGGGGGGGACAAATTGGGAAGAATGAAAGAAGGACAGAAAATCGGCATTCTATCACTTAGTTATGAAGGACGGGGTAAAAGTGTAAAACCAATGCCAAAACACTTTAGTTGCCCTAATCTTTCATCATCATCAACTGCAATACTGCAGTCAACTCCTTTAGAATTCTTGTTGCTAACAATACAGGTCTATATAGAAAATCAGTTAACAGGGGCATTCAATATCTATTTTCTGGTCATTATGACGACAAAGACCTGTTACACATTGAAAAAAAAAACAAAGATGATATTTCATATTTTGACAATGGTTCACAAATAAAATCTTCATCAATGTCGCACTTCAATATAACTAATGTAAAGAAGCAATCGCTGCATTAAGAGAAAAACCCAGAAAATTAATACGAACACGGCCGAGGGCACCCAAATTCATCATCATCATCAAATACTTTAAACACATACCCTCTCTACCGTCTACTCTCAGAACAGTTGGTTAAAATCATTAGGTCGGTTGAACTATATGAACCGGCCAAAGGTGCTTAAAAATATGTTTTACATCCAAAATTTATCAAACAACGACGGTAGGTTCATTTTACGAACCTAAGGATTTCAACCAACTGTTTTGAGAGTGTATTGAATAACTGCTAACTTGTATTAGCATCAATACTCGGTGCAACTTAATAAGTCCAAGTATAAGTGACCAGCAGAGATGATATCAAATTCCTGGATAACGCTAAATGTCACACCATTGCGTACTGTTAACATTAACGTCACATACCTTTGATATAAAGGATACACAAAACTAACAAACAAACGAACTAAAACTGGTAAGTCTTTAGCAATTATCATTCAACAAAGCTATCGAACAACCATGATAATTAACAAGAAAAACAAATTAATAGACCAACAAACCATGTCATAATTCTTCTCTTATTAAAATCATGTAAGACATCATGATGCCATTAGATAAATCAGGTCTACAGGGATCGCAAAATACATATGTCAAATATTTTCTAAACCTCGCCTTATATGATATAATGATAATCATGATAATCTGTTCTTGCATAGTGCATATTACATTATTTTTGGACGTCTCTACAGGCTTACAAATGAATTAGGAAATGATTAACATTGCTTAAGCAAATTTGCCTATACAGCACTCAGGAATTCTAGAGAATAAATTCCTACCAGCCACCAGGTACCTATTTTCAGCTGGGTCGAGTGTGGAAAAGCTGATTAATGTTTTGCCAAAGGACATTAGTGCTAAGCCAGGGATTCGAAACCAGTACCTTGTGATTTACAATCTGGAGAATGATCCACACAACACCTCTACATCACCTAAAGATACGGTGATACATTACTGGCGAATCCGAGTTGTTAATTGGAGGGAGAATTAACCGGACCAACCAACCAACAAGCCAGCGCAACCAATATATCAACCATGGATGTCACATTTTGTTGTGTCCTTAACGGTGCACCTTTGACTTAGTTATTCCATTCAAGCAAATTTTTCCTCTATAATGTATCAGTATCTATTTAACCGATCTTGCAATATCCCGCATAAAATTTGCTCCTTCATATAAAAAACCCAAGCTGACTGAAATTGGTAGCATTACGGTGCATGATGCTTTGAAGCAAACGCACGACAGAATATATACCATTTTGTACCCAACTGACAAATTGGCGTAAGAGTGTAGATGACCCTGTTGCCGTTGCACTAGAAAGACCAGTGTCCCTTGACACAATAATTCTACAAATCAACCAGCGCCGCTGCTCAATCTCCATTCAAGTCGTGATTCGCTATCCGAAACATTAAACATCTCCGACTTCTCCAGTCGACTGCTTCCGTTGTAATTATGCCCCTTGCGTTGAATTGCAACATTACCTGCGTCAATCAAGCCGACTTAACGCAGCAAGCAATCGGAGTACCATTAGTAATTCAAAGCGATCTTTTGACTTTTCATTTTGCAATGAATAATGTACGATATAATTCAGACATGGTGCGTCAAAGACCACAATGTTACTGACGCAGTGTTACGTCAGTGACGCATCATAACTGGAACGATCTTCCGCCAGTAATGAAGGTGGCGTATGGGTCACGCACATCCATAGGCTCTATTGATGCAGGTAATGATGCAAATGAAATGAAGGCCAGTGAGCAACAGGTCTATTAAAGATGTGTGTGCTGCAGGAGGAGATCTTTTATTTGTTGGTCGATCGTGACTGGGTGTTTGATTTAGGTATCGGCTGAGCTACGAAGTAGAGTATCACGCAGGCCATTGCGATTTCTGTTACCCTGGATGAACATAAAAAATGTAATGATTAAGAGTTTTAGACGATATTCACGAGTTCATGCAAATTGCATCCAAGTAATCATTACTTTTTGCTACGGGATTCAAAGCACTTTCAGTTTATCCTGAAGAATAATAACGGGCTGACTACATCATCGGGGTGGACACCATGCTCGTAAACAAAAACGGTTGTCTTCACGGACGGGCGATGTACGCGCGTACAGTGAAAAGTGTGTCGAAATTGCAAATATCAAGAAAAAAGGGTATACTTTTACAACAGCTTGGGTGCGTGGACTTGTTTAGGGTGGGGAAAATATGACAAAATACTAGTTTAGGGTATTCTGAGATCGGAGGATAATTGCTTGTTAAGGGTCCATTTTGAGAGTCCATGTACGAGCATATGGTGTCCACCTTGTAATGACAGTGCCCCCCCCCCCTCTCCCGGGCAACATTAATGAAATTTCTAGATCTGTAGAAGAAGGCTTAAGAAAGTTCATTACATTACCAGATTCTTATCATATGCACAGAGCAAATCAGATATGGGCATAAATCAATATTTCATGCAGTATGGAAAATTCCACCAACCTTAAGCAGGTCCAGAAGATAAATGTCCAATACTCAGAATTCTGCAAGACATTGATGTCAGGGAACACGGACAATACAAAGAAGAGGTTGAGGATGCAGCCAACGAAGCTTGTTACCGTGGTGACCACAGTGATGCGAGTGACCTTCGCTGTTAGTCTTGCCCTCCTTGTGTCTGCAAAAGAAGAGCGAACTGGAGGGGTGGTAGTACAAGGATGTTTCTGCTTTTTGTGCGATGTTGTTACTTTCGGCTTGGCCTCATTCTCTTTCTGCTTCGGAGGAAACCTACGACTGGACTCCTGTTGAATGGCATTTTCTTTAAACTTTGAGTCTTGGTTGTTGACTATCTCTTGAAGATGGATGTTTTGAGAGCGTTTGTAATCATTTTCCAGATCGCCCGAAGTAACAGAAAAGACAGTGGATATTTTATTGGCGTCATTTAGTGCCATTTTGTTGTCTCGAGTGGTACTATATCCAGGGAACTCGTCAAAGGAGGGGATGTTTTGTGTTAAGCTAAACATCTTTGCCTGCATGTTAGGATCTGGAGCGGGAACTGTCAGGGTATCAGTATTCGTTTTAGATCCTGCATCATGGAAATCTGACGAACCATAACTTTCATCGGATAAAAATTCGTCACCTTTGTTGATTTGTCCGACGCTTGCTTCGGCATCCATCAAAGCAGGATCTAACTCAATCAGATGTCTTTCAGAATGTGTTTTAACTATTTCTACATCCACCTCTCCAAGGTCGTCATATTTTGCATCAATATTCTGAGTATCTAAAACTGGCATTTTACTGAGGTTGATTTTGTCTCGATTTTCGACAAGAGATGTCGATGTTTCGACCTTTATGTGCAAACCTTCATCCGCCGCCTTGGCCTTGTTCATATTCATATTCATTTTCAAGTTTTTCGAAGTGTTCTGGAGCGCTGAACAATGTCCTCCTGTTGAAATACTTGATAAAGTCTTTCTTGTCTTTTTGACTGCTTTGCTGATTCTGTACATCAAGAAAATCGCTGAGAAACAGAGGAACAGGTCCCAAAGGACAAAGAACCCGTGGCACATCACAATCAGCATAATCTCATTGCGTGTAAACTCGATTATTGCACTTACGACTATCACCAAGCCCAGATGAGTTACGGTTATGACAAGCAGCGCCCTCAAGCTCCTACTGCGGGACTGTACCGACAGTTTCGCTTGTCCGACTTCACGGAACACCCAGAGAATCATAGCGAAGCACGTTGTCATACACGGGAAAGGGATATTGAAGAGGATATTGTTGACTACCTTTGAGAAGAAGCCTCTCTGATCGTACGGATTCACAAAGAGATAGACCGCCCTCAGCAGGCACATGGTCACTACCAGCAGGTTGATGATCATCAAGAATGGCTTGGTCGTAGAAATTTTGCCGTGTTTAATGCATGACATGAGGGTAGACGAGCGAATAGCAAAAACACCAATCAGTAAGAAAACTGCACCGAGTCCATAGCAGTGGAGATCCCACCAGATTCCCAAGGTAGCAGCGAAATCGTACTCTGGTTCGGCATATGGCGTCCGGTTACTGGAGAATTGGCCAATCTGCTCATCACCGCCAACGCCATCGCTCCAATCTGGACTTTCCTGCTCTAGAGTGGTTTCAGGTTCAGGTTCCGGCTCAGCCATTACGGGTTATCTGGGTGAAGGATAGCATAACTGACATAAAATTTCATGAATGATTCATTAATCTACACATAAAGATCAATCAACGACAAAGATATCATAATAAAGAGTAGAATAGTATGACTTTTAGAACTTAGTGATAAGGTATTGAAACACGAGAGTTGCTGATGATGTATTCAAGTTCAAGTTCCATAAAGTTCTGCAGTATAAAATAGATTGTCAATGAGTGCAATGCTGGCAGAAATACATTTTGATGGTCGAATATCATTCTGATATTCGATCTAATATCGATCAAATCTCATTCGATTAAATATCATTCTGATATTTCGATCCAATGAGTTCCTTGGGAGCGTTTTATGAAGAGTTTTGTCGGTAAAAATCACCGACAAATGTTACAAGCTACTGAAAATCCTCGCATCTGATTGGCTGACAGCAAATTAGCCGGTGAAAATCACCTCACCGACAAAACTTCATGAAATACTCCCCATATTGTGTTCACCACCGTACGTACACCTTTCAAAATTTACTAATAAAAACGAATGCAGACGAAATTATCAAATTATCCCAGCGAATGTTTACACCACGTCTTTGTTACCCCCTCCTGAGCGATATGCACGAATCATAGCAACGATAGGGCTTCAACATTTTGTTAAAGGTCACGGGGATCACTGTATATCTGCATTATTTGCCACACGATGAGGATGATCAAACATTGACTTTCTCTTATCCACGCTTATTAAATCAATCGATACTTGAACCGTTTATTCTATCGATTCTGGCTATAATGCAGGATCAACATTGCTTAATTAATCCCGTAATTAATTCTTCATGCAAAAGGGTTTAATTCTAATTACAGAGGAGATAGCGTTAATTACAAAGACAAGCATCAGGATATTACTCAGATCGATTTGTGGGACATGTAACTCCTTAGTCGCATTATAGGGTGCGTTTATAGCTTCCTTTTCCAGGTCAGAATCAGGGTTTTAATAAGCGTTTATAGATCCAAACGCGATTGTATTCGGAGGCTCATTGTTATGCAGAAAACACGTTTTTAGAATCTATTTCATTTTTCTTTATTATACATGTATATATACAAAATAGTTCATCCAGATGAATTGTCTTCAATGAAGTGATAGACACAACACAGTTACAAAATTCACAAAGTGGTGCGTTTCAAAACAACGTTTTACGGGGAGGGGAAAAAAGAGCTACAAAAAAAAAAAAAAAGAAGAAGAAAAAAAAAAGATAATCATGAAACAGCATTTCAAAACTGTATTCATAATTGTGTTTCAAAAATGCCTATCCTGGCTTCGCAATTGAGCTATATAAACGTACACTAAATATATGTGTTTATAGCTCAGTTGCGAAGCCAGAATCAAGTTTTAAAAATATAACAGTTCTGGAACACCGTTTCAGGGTCCTCTGTTGATATAGTCCTTTTCTTTGAAACTCTTTGGCAAGTCCTGTATAACGATGCTGGAAAACAAGGTTTCTGAAGAAAAAAGTCTGTAAGACACAACCAGACAACAGACTCAAAACACCGATTCTTGCCTGAAAACAAAGATATAAACGCACCCTGTAGTGCTAGTTTAACATCCATACAGCGTTGCATCGAGAAGACGTCGATGAAATACTTATTGCTAACAACATGAACAAGTGAAGTCATAGCTATTCGTCGTCCAATCGCCTACGATGACGGTTAATTAAACATTCCATTCTTTCAATTAAACGCTCCATTTCATTTATGTAAAATTTCGATTTTGTCAAAGGGTCATCAACCGGGGTCATCAGTTATCGAAATATAAAGTACATTACGTCACTATATTCATGCGCCTTGAGCATTTAATCAAAATGGAAAAGACGCCATAGAAATCCTATGTATTATTATTATTATTATTATTATTATTATTATTATTATTATTATTATTATTATTATTATTATTATTATTATTATTATATAGCGTTAATCGTCCATGCCAAACATTCATCACGATTCCTTTGATTAGAGATAATAACGATCTATTCATGGAAAATGGCATAGGTGAGAATGAACGAAATTAAAAAGAGATAGAATCTCATGAAACGGAAAGCAAGTATGAAAAGTGGGGCAGTTGACGGGTATAAAGAATACTTGGTTTATTATACAAATTAATCGAAAAAAAAAGGTTGCCATATTCATCTCCTCCATTACCATGTTTCCGCATGTTACTTACCCAGCCGTGTGGAGTAGGTCGAGGTATATAGCTCTCACATTAACATGTTTAATACGTGATATATAGTAAAATGTACTATCAACGACAGCATCAGTAACATAATATGAGCACGCGATCGAGAGCAATATCGAGTGAAATTGACAGTCTAGACCACTTCAAAGCTTCGCTCAAGACTCATTCCTTTCATCAGACATTTGAATGCTAACTTTATTGGTGGAGTCTGCGCCTTTGAATTTATGAATGTTTGAATGTTTTTAAGAGATATAGAGCGCCATACAAATGCTGTGAACCATCATCATCATCATCAATAACACTTTACAGCAACTATAAATAAAATTTACAGAATACATGAGGTACAACTCGTGCTCTGGCGACACCCAACAGTCCATTGTCTAACAACCGAATTCCAACAATAACTAAACTTCAGCCTTGCAGCAAACATTATACATGCAGTTGGTTAAATATCACGAGGTTGGTTAAAATAATAAACCATGAAATGAACCTATAACAGTTGGTTTTAAAAAAATCGCCATATGTTTAAAAAAACCCAACTGTTGGTAGGCTCATATTTTTACCAACCTTATGATTTTTAACCATGTTATATATTAACTGTTCTGAGAGTGACCCTAATCCTAATCCGAAACCTTACAACTTCCACTGCAACCCCAACCCTAACGAGGTACCAATATTCCAGGTGATTTAGGGATTTAAAAAAATACATACCGTACGGTACATGCATTCAAGCAGAATATTTTCCTGTTTTAGTGATGTTGACGGTTTATTTCCCCAAGCGTAAAATATTCCTGGAGGATTTTAAAGATAATTATACCAAAGACGCTAAAGAAATTAATTCTCCTTTGACATCGGTCCCATATACGCTGTATAGGCGACTGAAGCAACTTTCTTGACTTAGCGTATTCACAAGCGACGTGCCATCTTTTTTTTTTCCTTTTCTTAATAACCATGATGATTGTGCTTCCTAGTGAGATATCTCGTTGTTTCTTCCCCCTCTCTCTCCCCCAAATATTAAAGCTTTCATTGCTTTTTTAAAAAAGTTGAAATATCAGAAATCGACTTTTTGTCACATACAGAGAATAATTACAAATAACACTAAATTGGATACTAATCTAATCATACCGAGAGGAGATACTGGAATAAAACAAAGACATCTCCATCTTATGATACTAACCCATTCATGGCAGGACTTATTTGAAGCCTTATTTAATCAGCTTTACTTCTTCAAATTGGCAGCACCAGTATTTTAAATATATATATATATATATATATATATATATATATATATATATATATATATTGTTACGTTTGAGAATTAAGATCTTGAGCATTTGATCATCGAGTGGAGTCGGCGCCTTACAAATCTTATTATTACTATGTATCTGAAATGGGCACAGATAAACAGAAAGTGTTGAAAAGTTAAAAAGTTGCCAAATGGCTTTGAAAAGCAGCGATTTTGGACTTTCCATCGCGTTACCAATTTAAGTATTTTCGTGCTTATGTTCATTTGAAAAAAAAAAATGAGCATCTAACGGAAAACTCTGACGCAACAAAAGAGTGCTCAGTATATATATGTATATATTTTTTTCTCTCTCTACTCATATTTTTGGTATTCTTTATAGGACAAAGGTTATTGGGTTAATCACACAATCATGACAATGTGGAATTGTGTCATGAAGCACTCAAGTTATTAAAAAAGATGAATGGGTTAGAGCGAAAGTAAGGTATTGTGCATTAACAACAGACAATCAATTGTTGAGGGTAAAGGATCATTGCATCGGTATACATTAATCATGTTAATCGTCAGATTTCGTTGAAAACGTCGTCATGACTGATGGTTATTAATTGAAAAAGTATCTGCTCGGGCAGCTCAGTTGCCATGCGAACCTCGAATATATATAAGCACATATCACTCAGGATGATCTATTAATTAAGCAAAAATCCAATATTGCACACGCTTGTTTTGTGTTAAATATATCATACCCGCTGCATTTTCATCAGCAGTAATGATAACCAACGACAGTGGCGTAACTACGGGGGGGGGGGCACCGGGGGCACGAGCCCCCCCCCCCATCTGCTGGCAAAAAAAAGAAAGAAAAGAAAGGAGAAGGAAAGTGAAAAGAAAGGGAGAAAACAAGGAAAAAGAAAGTGGGAAATCGGGAAGCGCTCGCTCGCTTGCATTTAAGTAACTTAACCAATGCCGATGATAATTACCATTCTTATGAAAGGAATCAGCTCGCATCTTGTGTCTCAATCTGATGTCATAGGCCACTATTCTTCCACTCATAGAATATTAGTAATTATAACCACATCTGGATTTCGCTCCAAGAAATCGGGCAGCAAGTTTACCTAAAAATAGATACTCTTTCAGTAGATAATTGCCTAGATAAAAACGAAAAAATCCCCATTTTTTCGTTCGCTAGCTCGCTACTCTCTCTCTCTCTCGTAAAAGCTAGAAACAAGATGATTTCTGGCACGGCAATCGGCTTATTTCAGAAGCGATTAGAAAAGTATATTTGGGCAGTGAAGTGGTTTACAAATTCACAACAACAACAACAACAACAAAAATCTGAATTTTGCTGACGAATCCATACATATATATTTTTGTGGGGGGGGGGGGGGGTGGGGGGTCGCTGACTTTGCTCGATCGTAAAAGCAGAATGGTTTCGGACGGTGAGCGAGGTACCTAAATGGAGTCATATTCAGCACACGGGTGATCGAATACATTATTTAGATATCTATCATGTCTATATAGGGTTATGGTGTATTTCAACGACGAAATAACACTTCTACATCGAAAAAGAGTATATTTTTCCCCGCTCGCTGCGCTCGCTCGTTGAATAATTTTTTTTAATGGATTTTGAAAGCAAACGAATCGGGGGAGTGAGGTGCCCGAATAAATGATTTAGATGTTTTATATGCTCGCAATGTAACTTACTGAAGGGGTTACTACTTCTACCATCAAAAAAGAGTGTGTATTTCCCCGCTCGTAATATTTAGAAACAGGGTGGTTTCGGACAGGACTTGCTAAAGCAGAGTCATTGGCAGCGAGGCGTTCAGATATATAAATGAGACATCATATAGGCCTATAGTTGTCCGATAGTGTATTTTGATGACAAAATAATACGTCTTTCATTGCAAATAAAGTTGTAGTTTTTGGCTCCCTCGCTTCGCTCGCCAAATTTAAAAACAGAGTAGTATCTACCAAGACGCGTCAGTTTCCCCAAATTTAAAACGCTTCACGTCCTTAAAGACACCTTGTTTCGAGATTACTGCTGTTAATGTTGACATGATAGAAATAACATTATACATATTACACGCACACCCACCCGCACACACTTTTCAACTCGGTGCTCCCCCCCCCCCCCCATGCGTTGACCCACGGTACGTCACTGACTAACAATGACAAATGACAATGATACTAATCATGCTAATCTTCTATATCTATAGTAATTAATGGTGATAAGATTTAGACTTTTAAATTGCCTTTTCATAAGGACACAAATGAAAATGATATAACACAATGAAACCAGCCTTTACTTTAGCAAAATTGCCAACTTGAAGCAAGCGCGCAAGTTATCAACAACAACCAAAAAAAAAATTAAAAAAAAAAAAAGCAGATGGGCTGTCAAGCCTAGTGCCTCAATAGCATCAGCTGCAATGAAATGTCTGAAAAAAGCCTTTCTCCAAACGATATAAAGTGATAACAAATATACTTACCTTTTAGTATAGATGTGGAAGATGGGAGTGAAAGCAATATTCATAAAAATAATCTCAAAGATACATCAGCTCATCTGAGAAGATCACTCTGGAAAGTGCAATCAAGCGGTGCGTAATAGAAATCGCACACTTTTTTCGTTGGCGTTTATAACTTTTTATCCGCTTTTGAAAACTGCTTCTTTCCCCCTAAAATTGCCACTGGAATCAATGCGGTGACTTTAGTGAAAGGAAAAGTCATTCCACAACCTATGGAGTCTTCATTATAACCTTTTCTTAAGTAAGACGTCAATACTTTAAGCCTTTTTGCAGTTACTACTTGAATACATTCCAGCCAATTTCAATGATCTTTGAAATCGTCTGCAAAGAGTAGAGAAAAAAAATGTACTTAAAACTGAATCATTTTCAACTTCAGATAGTAATCGATTTCCCATCCATCATTTCATGCACATTACCCTTTCCCTTCGGTATAAAACTGTAGAGCAATTTGAAGATTCTTGCAACTGCGGAGTAACCCGTTGCCTATCGGAACCAGGTATTCCCTGCAGTAGGCATATAGACCTACGTGGTAGGCGGATGACTGCACTTTCAGTCTACGCCGTCACAGATGCAAAATCGACAAATTAAAGGGAAATGTATGACAAACCCGGATTTACAATAATCGTACTCGGGGGAATTTTGAATTTCATAAGACGTATCAGATGATAGTATCATAATTTCCTAGTCATACTTTTTTCGGAATGATATTTGATATCAAGTGACGCGGATATCACAGCTATATGACATTATTATTGAAGGTTGATACGGGCACTCAAAACGGAAAGATATCATACGGGAATTCCAAAGAGAAAGATACGGGAACTCAAAAGAGACAATGATCAAGATAACGGTTCTCATATTTGAGTGTTAATGGAAGAAATCTAAAGTACAACGAAAGGTCCGATGTTCATTAGGATAAAAATGAACAACAAAAACAAAAACAAAAAGACATAAACAAACACAACAGTGCTATTCATTTGGGGAAAGTATATGTATGCAAATGTACTTTTCTCCGCCTCAGTCTTTTACGCTGAACAAATAACGGCGCTATGTCTTTTGGAAAATAATGTTAAGTTAAAAACTGAAAGAATTCAAGCCTGAATGCATGATTCACCGGCAAATTTAGGAAAGATTTGGAACCTTGATTGGCTGTGTGACAATGAGAAAAAAAAATCGAAACCATATACTCCAAAACTAAACATATTAAATCACCAATTAAAAGGGCCGAGGAGTGACTACATTTTCAAAATGGTAGATTAACACTTTGAATGTGCTGGATTCCAACCTTTATAGTGTTGAATCCACCATATTCAAAGCGTTAATCTACAATTTTGAAAATGTAGTCACTCCTCGGCCCTTTAAATGGTGAGTTAACATTTTAGTTTTCAAAGTGTATCTTTATTCAATCCTATACTTAATATGCAATATTTTAATAATAGGCTTACGCATTGGGGTACGTTTTCTTAAATAACCACGACACTCCAACATAGACATTCACAATGTTTAGCCTTAGTTTTGATAATAAGTCAGTTATAACGAGTAATCGCAAGCTAAATATCACTCGATCATACAGTAAATCGCTTAATATGCTGTACCAGATATCTAAAGTTCAGTTATTCTATAACCATTACAGTTTGTTTTTGGACAAGAGAAAGCGTCCATGAAACCTCTTGATTCGACTGGGATAGTAATGCCACCATGCATGAGAGAATAATGCTAGGCTTTGTTCCTAATTACATTATGATTAAAAATAGAAATATAAAGGTAGATTCAAAATAGTTCAAATCCCAAGAGATACTGCGTTCTGTTTTCATAATGCCTATATCTGGACTAGCGGAGAAACCTTGTCAGGAGATGATGGTATGATCTGGAATGATGATAATAATGATAAGAACAACAACAACAGCAATAAAAACAATAGAGACAAAAACAACAACAACAAAGACAAAAACAACAATAATGGTAATACTGATAGTCTGATAATGATAATACTAATGGAAATAATAAAAACAAAAAAATAATACAACAATAGTAACAACACAACAACAATGATTATGACAATAACAATGATAATGATAATTATACTACTAAATTTTTAGAATAATGATGTTGATGAAAATGATGACTGACCATCAAAATTACTGTTTCCAACCAGGAAAAAGGTAAAAATATATAGACACGCCATTAGAAAACATTTTAAAAAGATGCTCTATCATTAAGCTGATATCAAATATTCTCATTTTGTTTGAAAAAGTTAAAAACTTAACGTCTCCTGTAGGTTTTATTCAATTCTCTTAGAGTCTATAATGCTTTTATTATGTTATACTTACTGGATGATGAATACTGAACTGAAGAAAGATGGACAGAATTTGAAAACGACTTGACCGTGTGAGAACTAACATTCAAGGCCAACTCGTCAAAACCTTGAGTGAACCGCGAGTTGCAGCAGTCTTGTCCAGTGTCTCCCATCTATCTCCAAAATGACCAAATGATGAAAAAAATCAGGGGTATAGGAACAAATTGATATAACGATGTGACAGAGACTGTCATATGTTTGAGCTCGATGGTGGACCGTAACTTCATAGACGGACGCACTTTATGCCAACCGATCAGGACGATATGGCCCAGAATGCATGCGATACCTGAGATCGGCAATTGCAACGACATCAATGACGAAATAAAATCCTTTGTTTTTGCTTTATTGCTTGAAAACTATTTTTTCTAGTAAAGTGACACCAAGATCATCACTTTTGGGCGTGGCCATTTTTTGTGAAGCAATGTCATTTTCCAAATTTGCTACTTTTTGCAACTGTAGTCATGCTTGAGGCATTGAAAATGTTGTCTTCGTTTACAAAGCGAGAGCAGTCGTGTATGTTAACAAAGGTGAAGGAAAGATGTTATAATTATACTCAAGTTACATCTAACATGACCAACGTTGCAAAAGTTGCAAATTTTGAAAATGATATTGCCTCATGAAAAGAGTCATAAAATCAAAACGCCTTACCCAAGATCCTCTTGTTGTAATTTTGCTATGAAAAAATTCTACTCGATAAACGAAAAAACAAAAAATGATATTGCGACAATCATGTTGTTGAAATTCTAGATCTCATGCTTTACATTCTTTTTGCATAGTGTAGAAACCAAATATCTGTCACAAAAATAAGTTTTCAGCACTTTCAACTTAACCCTAATTTTTCATGACACAATCTGATTTTCAAACAAATGGATTTTTTTTCTGCAATGATGACTACGTGTGAGAAGAAAAAAAAAACCTTTAGTCCTGGAGATTTTCCGCCTCCCCAAACAACACTCTTCCGGTATCATGACTGTATACACCTCAATTTCTTCCTATTAATGGCGCGAAAAAGCTTTGGCGAATTAGAACTTCAAAACTCTGTCATCACTAATGAAAAAAAGCTTATCACCTGTCTTGTATTAGTTAATTTCTCTTTCTTCGTATTTGTGGATCTACATTATCTCAATTATCATTATCCTAATTGTTCGTCTTTCTGTTATGTCGGTTAATCTGGTACCTTCCCGTGCATCTCTTCCCTCTCATTTCCATTCGTTGCTTTCCTCCTCATTCTCTCCCTCCTCCACAATCAATCAATCAATCAATCAATCAATCAATCAATCAATCAATCAATCTATCAATCAATCAATCAATCAATCTATCAATCAATCAATCAACCAATCAATCAATTAATTAATCAATCAATCAATCTATTATTCTATTAATCTATCAATCAATCAATCAACCAATCAATCAATCAACCAATCAATCTATCAATCAATCAATCAATCAATCTATCAATCTATCTATCGATCCATCTATCTATATCTTGTTCCTATCTATCTTGTTTCCATCCATCTATCTATCTATCTATCTATCTATCTATTTATCTATCTATCTATCTATATCTATCTATCTATCCATATATGTAGCTCCTTCTGTCTTTCCCCTTTCTTCCATTATCTCTTCCCATTCAAATTATCATCATCTGCGTCTTCATGACTGCAGATAAACAGATGAAAATACTACCAAACTTTCCAAACAAATTCCGCACAGGTAAAAAAGAAGTTTCCACGCTTTGATCATAAGCAGCATAAGAAAGAAAAAAATCGGTTTAATATTGCAATACATGTACCTTATTTAATGTTCAGATTTTACTTTCCATTGTAAAATGAAAATCAAATCCAATGTCATAACAATATTCTATATCGCCCTCTACGGTTATTAAATTGACCAATGTGACATGTAATTTTGTGCAACGATAACCTTGTTGCAGGAGCATATGGTGGCCCTGAAGTACGCTCGACAACGGGTCATGTGCGACGTGAATTTCGCATCCCAGGTCCTGAACTTCGCATCCGAGGTCATGAAATTCATGACCCGTGGCGCAAACTTTGCATCCCAAGTCGTGAAATTCACGACCCGCGGTACGAAATTCAGGACTGGAATGCAAAGTTCGCGCCATGGGTCCTGAATTTCGCATCGCGGGTCGTGAATTTCACAACTTGGCATGCAAAGTTTGCATCACGGGTCATGAATTTCGCATCGTGGGTCGTGAATTACACGACTTGGGATGCAAAGTTCAGGACCTGGGACGCGAAATTCACGGCGCACATGACCTGTTGTCGAGCGTACTTCAGGGCCACCATAGGAGCAGAATCAATAGAAGGTGGGGCATGGTGGGTGTGTGGCAGGAAGGGTGTTTGAGTCATGGAGTGAGGGTGTGTGTGGTGTGCGTATGTGAGTGTTGTGGGTGGGTGCAGCAGTGTACTTGCTTGTGCATGGAAGGGGGGGGGGGATTCTTGAAGAAATTAAAGATGCCTATATAGTTGTTACAACATTTACTTAATATAAAACAAACAACAACAACAACAACAAAAAACAATGAGAGATTGAGAGATCAGATAAGGAAACTGACTATGCTTCTTTACAGTTAAAGCAAAAGGAAGCATACTACCAGTTTCAGGAACGAAAGAAAGGTAGGGAACTCCATGGTTGTCAGTCCGATCCTAATTTCCCCGAATAGCAGAGGAGGCGCTGTGGCTCAGTGGTAGAGTAGTGGTCTCGTAACCAGGAGTACCCGGGTTCGAACCAAGCGGATGCGCTAATGCCTTTGGTAAGGTAATAATCCCCATTACCAAGTCTTTCGGAGGGGAATTAAAGCCGTCGGTCCCTTGATTGCTTACTTACAAGTATACGCATGCTTAGTATTTCTGTAATTTGGAAAAGCGTAGCTATGAAAAAAAGAATATTCGTCAATTGAAAACTAATAGTGGTTCAATTGTGGTCAATCCTAAAAAAAGTTTTACATGAAATTTATCCTTTTTATAAGAATTTGTATTCTTCAGAAGTTTCTCAGAATGATATGGAATCTGTTAATGATTTTGTTGCACCCTTAGATATTCCTTTGTTAGGGGAAGAGTCAGTTTTAAATTTGAACAAACCTATAGCCAAAAACGAAATATTGAATGCACTAAAGACAATGGGTAAGGATAAAAGTCCGGGGTGGATGGTCTTCCCTGTGAGTTTTATTTAACTTTTTTCAATGACATAATAGATTTATTGCTAGATTCTTATAATTATTCGTTTCAAGTAGGGTTGTTGTCAAATTCGCAGAGGTGCGGGTTAATAACACTTCTTCCGAAAAAGGATAAAGATCCTATGCTGGTGAAGAATTATCGCCCCATTTCATTGTTGAACGTAGACTATAAACTGCTTGCTAAAGTCATGAGTAGTCGTTTGAAACCATGTTTGGACACTTTGATACACGTAGACCAGCAAGGGTTTATGAAGGGGCGATTTATAGGCTCAAACATCCGTACCATTATTGATTTGATTGAATATACAGATGTAAACAATGATCCCGGCTCAATTGTGTTATTAGATTTTGAAAAGGCTTTTGACAGGATAGAACATAAGTACTTAAAGTTTTGGAATATTTTAATTTTGGGAATAATTTCATAAAATGGATAAAGACCTTTTATAACAGTAGAAATAGCCGGATATTAAATAATGGATTTATTTCAGACCCTGTTTTTATAGACAGAGGCATATTTCAGGGCTGTCCAATTTCTCCTCTTTTATTTTTGTTAGCAATTGAGATTTTGGCAATTTCTATTAGATCCAACCCTCTTATTAAAGGAATTCCTGTTGGACCTTTAGAAAAGAAAATAAGTCTCTTTGCAGACGATACAATATGCTATTTGAATGGAGAATCAGACTCCTTTCAACATTTGTTTGACACTTTAGCCCTTTTTGCAAAGTTTTCTGGCTGTCGAATCAATGTAAATAAATCGGAAGCTGTGCATATTGGTAAATTGAAAGGTAGTGATTTCATCCCAATAACTGCTCAGGGATTGACCTGGGGAAAGAATACATTTAAAGCTTTAGGAGTAGTATTTTCTCTAAATACAAAAGCGCTTTATGAATTGAATTATGTCCCCAGATTGGGCATTATTGAGCAAATTTTGAACTGTTGGAAGCACAGAAATTTATCTCTTTTGGGCAAGATTGCAGTTGTTAAGTCTTTGTTACTTCCCCAGTTGTTGTATCTGTTTAGTGTTCTGTGTATCAATCTGCCTAACACTTTTTTTAAAAAGACTTAATAGCATGCTGTTTAAGTTCATTTGGAGCAATGGAAACGACAGAGTCAAGAGGCATTTTTTGTGCAATGACTATGAGGAAGGGGGGTTGAGAATGATAAATCCTCTGGTATTTGCACAAGCTCAGAAAATGTATTGGGTTACTAGACTTTTGGATGACAATTATAAGAGTGCTTGGAAAGTAATAGAACTGAATATTTTATCTGATTTTTGTGAAGACAATTTAGCCCTTTTTAGGGCAGATGCCCCAGACATCGTTTTGTCTAAGTTAAAAAATTGTCAACTGATAGAATCTATCAAAGCTTGGTATCTGTATAGGCAAAATATGCTTAATGAATTAATGAATGGTTACAGCCAATATCATTTACAAGAATTTATTTGGTGGAATAGGAATGTGAGGTTAAAGCACAGGTCTTATTTTTATTATCCAATATGGTATGCGAAAGGTATTTATTCCATCTCACAATTATATGATGGTGTTGGTAATGCAAAATTATTTGAAGATTTGGTTATCGAATTTGACATTCCTATTAGGGACCGTAGAAAATATGATTCTCTCATGAATGGAATCTATCTTAGCTGGTTTGATGATGCTGTGCACACAGATGAAGATATTTTTAGGAAGATTGTTAATAATTTATTGATTCAAAAGAAAAAACCTAAACATGCATATCATATGTTACAAAAAAAGTATTGTACTTCCAATACTAAGAGGGAGAGTAAGTGGGAAGAGCTTTTTGGGCGCCAGCCTAAAGAGATAGACTGGTCCATAATACACAGGGATAATTTTAGATGTACAATAGAAACTCAACTGAGAAGTTTTTATTTTAAGATTTTTCACAATGCTATTGGAGTTAATGCCTTTTTGTTTAGGATAAGGAAACGAGATTCCCCCGATTGTTATTTTTGCTTAGAAGAACCTGAAACATTGGATCATTTATTTTGCAACTGTAATAAAGTAGTCCCTCTCTGGGAAAATTTGATGGATAAAATATATACTAATTCTGACATTTCCCGTGAATTAGTATTCTCAAAATTCAATTATTTGTTTGGTGTACATACGGGAAGTAAACATGACTCTTGTATTAATGTTCTATTTTTGTATTTGAAATTTTACATTTACTCTTGCAAATTTCAGGAGAAAGAACTGAGGTTTGAAGCTTTTATCTCAATGGTTAAATCAAAACAAAATGTAGAATATAAGATAGCTCAAAAAAAGAATAAGCTGAGTGCTCATTTTAAGAAATGGACCATACAGTTTTAAGGAAATTTATCCTGTTTCAATTATTTTACTTATTTGATGTAATTTGTACTTGTTATGCAGTAATGAGGGTCCTCTTTTATAACATAGGAAAGTATGAAGAAAGTTAAACTTTATACAAGCTTTTAACATTGGGAAGACGTGCGTGTGTGTGTGTGTGTGGGTCTGTGTATGTGTGAGTGGTATGTTGTGAGGATGGATGGATGTTTGTGGCTGATTATTAAGTTAACTTTAGATAATTTAGCTTGTTAATGTGTTTAGCCTTGAACTTATTGTCAGCCTATATTGTTTGTACTGTTATTTTATGAAAACCAATAAAAACAGAAAAAAAAAGTATACGCATGCTTTCTTAGCAGTCAAGTAAAATAACAAACCATTTAACAATTTAATCATTCAATTCCAGTTCTACAAAAAAGTCATGAGGGTTTTTTTTTTCGAAATCCCTCATGATGATGATAATAATAATATTGGATGTTTATATAGCGCATGATATTGATCGTCAAGCATAACATTTCTCGTTCATGATGTTAAAATAAAAGTTTTCTGTCATAAAATTTACATCAAATAACAATCAACCGAGGCTTATAAGAAAGTCATCGACATTTTCCTTACACACATATTCAACACGAACTAAAAGGAAGTAATAATGAAAGTAATAAAATGACATCAGAATTGACAGGGCTTTACATGGAAGATTAAACACGAAGCTTACATTGTCTTTTGTGAATCGGCTAGATATTAGAGCAGTGTTGAAAACTCATATTCCTAAATGGTGTGTGGGAAGCATGACTGACAAGTCAATGCCAAACCCATTTAAAATCCTTTTCAGTCCAATTTTCACAATCTATTTCTCAAATTAAGAGCAAAGTGTAGGAAGCGCTCTGCTCATTAAACCGTTGCCCATCCTTGAACGATTTTTTTCTTTTGCCGGAGCGGCATAGTCAACCTCACTGTATCTGCACCCGTGCCTTTCACCAAAAGAGATGTCTTGGTTACGATCTTCCTCACTGTAACTTCACCTACGCTGTTCACAGAAAGGAAAGTCTTGGTTACTATCTTCCTTCATATCGTACTGTGACCTTCGACATTCGTGAGAAATTTCAACAGACTACCGGTACTGAAAAATAATCCATACGCAGCCTTTTGATCGACGATCTAGTAGTTTCAAGTAACAATTAAAAAAAACCCTAAAATCATGATTGTGTTGGAAAACACAACTGATAACTCGAGTAGCAGTGTCACATCCCCGAATTATAACTCGTACTACTATGAGATATATTTTGCCATGCTCTGTATTCTCCTGTTACAGTTTCCGTTCTGTATCTTTGCAAATGCATTTACTTACTGTATCCTTCGTTACGAAACAAGTGGCTTTGACGCCGTAACCAAGATGCTTCTGAAAGCATTGACTGTGTCCTATGCGGTGTTTGGAGCTGGAGAGGCCTTAGCGTCGCTACTGTTTCTTGTTCCTCTGCCCGATATGGTAAAATATACAGTGTGTTTGTACCATGGCCTGTTGCTCTCTCCATGTTTTTATTTAACATTGTCCTTAGCATGCCTTCTAAACGTCAACAGATACCTCATCGTTGCAAAACCTCTCCGATATCAGCAAATAGTGACTGATCGCAGAGTTGCATTGGTCGTGGCAGTTGCTGTAGCAGTATCCTTACTTCTGACGCTCCTTGGGTCACCTATACCAGAGACGCCTTCAAAAGACCTACAGAAAGACATATGTGAGCAAAACTGGGAAGCGTTGAAGGGTCATTTCTATTTCATTTTAGTTATCTCCTATGTGGTATTCGCGATGCTTATAACCATCATGTCCACAGCTCAGTTGTTGATTATTTCCCGAAGGCAATCAAAGGCGATTGCGGATATTCATCAGGTTACTAGTAAAGCGACTGCAAGCATAGTAGGACCAACAACCATCAATAAGAATCTGCAAGGGAACAACCTATCAGCTATCAAGGCAAATGAAGCAGGGGTTAGGCAGCACACTCGCAGCAGAAGAGCCTTCTTGACCATCTTCCTCTTGAACGTCGTCGTCTTTGTCTCCTGGTTACCTCTCATCGTCTTCTATGGTCTCGTCGTCGGTGGCGTCGTTGTGCCACCTATCTTAACAATAATCACGACAATCATTATTATGTCAGCCACATGGTGGCACTGCTTGGTCTACTTGACCACCAACAAACTTTTCCGTGAGACAGCCAAACTTGTCTGGAAGAGGTTATTGGTTAAATTATGCTGTAAGCATTCCGGGACTCCATAATACTTTAGTTGAAGCATGCCTTTACAGCACAGATGATCATATTCTGTTGCAAGTATCTGATATAACACTATGTGTTATGAAAAAGTTGGGATAAGATAATGAAAACAAAAAGTTGTTTGTGGCTGTGCGATGAAAGGGAGGAAATAAATAGTGTGGAAACTCTTCTGCTGATCATGCACTTCATGAAGACAATAGCTGGTGCTACTGAAACGAGTTGGCAAAACTCTGCAATAAAGGGCTCTGGCAGCTCCATGCAACTGCCCAGTGCCGTACACAGCACTGCAGCAGCAGGAAGGGAGAAAAAAAAAAAGGGGGGGGGGACATGATGAACGTGAACGGGAAAGTAAGATGGTCATGATGGTGGGAAAATCTGAAATTTGTTTAAATCAAAATCATTATTAAATTCGTTATGTTTTCACTAAACAGTAATGCTTTCTCGGAACTTCATCTCCAACCCCCCCCCCCTCTCTCCGGCTTTTATAGCTCTTCCTTCCTCTCCCTCCCTCTTTAGTTCTTTCCTCCTTTCTCCAATTTTCTCTTTCTCTACCACGTACTTAACATCAGAATTAGACCCGCACAGTTCCTCTTCCAAACAAAACTAAACGACCGGAATTAGGACCGTGGTGTAACTGGTGTTATCACAAAGTCACACTGTGATAACAACAAATTAGCAGTGATGATCGAAATATACTGAATTCTGCTCAGTGTTGTTTCGAAAGAGTTTAGTATAATAACAAATGTCGTTACCACAGGCATGTTATTCAGAAAAATACAGAGTGTTTGGTTAAAATTCAACAATCTTTAATGGCAATCGTTGGTAATAAAGAGCAAGTCCGCAAAGGCTCGTTCACACACATGACGATTTAAAAACGCATTTTGGGGGTGTGTTTTGTGTTTGTTTTGTTTTCCTTTTATTTAAATGAATGGCAGTGGCCAGCTGAACGCAACATAGAACTTGTTTGTATTCACTAATCTGTGAGTTATATGATACAGAAATATTGAATGTATTATGCTCGTTGTTGCCCTCGGAAAATATGATCAGAACAGTTAAATCTCGTAGCTGATGGAGCAGGCTGAGAGGACACAGGAAACGAAACCAATGCCGGATGCGAAGACGACGAGGGCGAGTCTTGTACCGGCCGAGTGGACGATGGGGCCGAGAAGTGTGGAGACGGTGATTTGTGCGAAGAGGACTTGCCCGCCCAGAGTAGCCAGATCGCTCGACATGGTCCGTATCAAACCTCCTTCTGGGTGAGTAAACTGAAGACAAAATGAAAGAAGGACACGTAAATTTCAGAAAATTTTTAAACGCACAGGGAATTAAAATACCCCCCCCCCAAAAAAAAAACAACAACAACAACAAACAAACATGATTTTACACTGTCGGACATATCTGCCGAAAAGATCAGCCGAAACGTCCCTTAAGGTGCCACCCACAAAGTAAAGTTAAAGAGATTAAATATAACACAAATTTTCGAATAATATTAATTTTTGTGTATAGACAGGATTCTCAAAGTGAAAATATCCTAAGGATCAAATTACAATTAAAAAAAAACAAAATAAAAGATAAAAGAAACAGCATGGCGAATTAGCTACAGAGAGAAAGAGAGAGAAATGTGGAAGGGGCGGGGTGTAGTCATTCCGTTGCTCCTGTGGCCAAACCCTTCCCAAGAGACAATACGACAGAAACCTACCTTTTCTGACCTATGGTATATTGCAATGATACTGGCTGGAATCTTCGTGATGATGGCAAACTCGACACCAAATGTCACACACAGAGAGATCGTCGCATACGGGTATTGGGCGGTGAGGAGCATCGCCCCGCAGCCGACGGCGTAGATGAGCTGACCGAACACGTAAATGGTTCGCAGGCTCAAGTATTTGTCCAATCGGGTCAAAATCACTGCAGGTTGGAGTGAAGTTGGAGAGCATACCAAGAGATGACACATACCTAACAATGATCAAGTGATTTATTTACCACACCTTCCTGCAGGTTATAAGGTTATCATGGTTATCCAAAAGTATTCGCAAAGTGGCGAATTTGGGCGGAATAGTGATCTGCTTGTGAAAACTATTTAGGGCATTATTATGAACTGTAAGTTGTATATAAATTTTGAATACATTGAAAGAGATTTTACACGGTCATTTCCTTGTATGTCAGAGGTGGGCATGATAATGTTGATGATGATGTTGATGATGTTGACGTTGACGATGATGGTGGTGATGATAATGATGAGGAGGAGGGCTTTCTTCTTTTACAGCGCTTGGATTTGGCTGTGTTTGACGCTAATAGCCTTTACTCAGTTACGTGAAGAAGTCCCTCAAAGGATTTGCAAAAGATAAACTTACGACCGGTGATGGCAGCGGAACCGGAGAAGATACAGAGTCCCCAAAATCCCATCTTCACACCAAGGTTGTATCGAGACAGAGACGCAGAGTCTGCAGGAGCCCTCGGGTCACCTGAAAAAAAAAGAATTCAGACAGTTAAGAACTGTCATACTATGATAGACATTTTCCACATCATGCACAAGTTTCTCTGCATTTTGTGTTTTCCTTCTCTTAAAAAAATCGACAACATGGGCATTGTACTCCATACATCCAGAAGTTATAGGCTTAGCCATGTTAGCGCTGAGAGTCAGCTTGCACAAATTTCAAAATAGATATGCAATATTGATTTTGAATAAGGATTATGACAAACCACAATGTTTGCTTCTTAGAACTTTAAATTGGCAATCGGTCGAACAAAGATTAAAATATCACGACTGTCTTTAGTCTTTAAAATAATAAATGCCATGGCCCCAACGTATATGAAATCACTAATCATCATCGCACCTTTGAATACTGTATCCGGTATTCATTAAATTCCCTATTTGACATTCCATAGGCCCTGATCCAAAACACAATGCAGAAACGATCATTTTCATAGAAAGCAAGCTCCCTGCTCAATAAACTCTCTTTCTCAGTTCAACCAAACAAACCAATTGCAACTTTAAACGCGGATGCCAATTGGCCAAGCATTCATTATAGAAGAATCCCTGTTCTCATTTCCTTTATGTTACATTTCTAATGTCACATTTTGTACCCTGTATTATGTCATACATTAAAATGTCAGTATTTTACAATGTTATATTTCCATGTATGTATGATATTATGTCGTCCTAGAGGGCATACTTTTCGGAAATGAAAAAAATAAACTCTTGAACCCTTGAACTTGGAAATATAGCAGTTTATTTTACTGAATGTGCCTACCCTCTGTTTTGAATAAAACTGTAATGTATAATACATTAATACATAAATGTGTCGCACAACCTTTTGAACGATGGATTTACTTACCAAAATAGACAGCCTGACCCATGTAATCAGTGAAATAGAGAAACATGGTTAGGAAGGCTGTCCAAGATATATTACAGCAGAACATAAGCCGACGGAGAATGCAAGGCATAAAGATGGCCGACTTTAGGAGATATTTCACCGCAATTGGTCCAGGGCTACTAGGCGACTTCTGTCGACCTTCGGCACCTGCACTGGTGCTTTCTATCGATCGGTGGGCGTGTACGTCATCATGGACTGTTGTCACAGGACAGACCGCAGCTTCGTTGCTATCTTTGGTTATGCGATCTCCATCAGTACGACATTCGACTTCGCTTTCGACGCCGTTTACAGTCCCGACGGTAGAGACTCGAGCATAACCTAAAGATCCATTAGGATCTTCCCGATCGTCATCCTTCTCGACCTCCGAATGGGGGAAGAAATATAAGTGGGATGATTCATGGCTGGATATACTGGAAACCTTAATGGTGTTCGTTGACTGTTTTGGAACGAAGCCACGCCGATTACGGTCTCGTATCGTTCGTCGAGAAGGTTTATTCCTGTATAGAAGCCGCTCGGGTGGTAGAAGGCTCGGTTGAACTAAACCGCTTTCATTTGCAAGTAATTGCTGTTCGTCATCTAAATTTACAGGTACATGAAAAGATACATCGTTCACCATGTCATTATTGCCAACGTTATCTCGTGCATTTTCATCATCACGAACCTCATGTGCTTGCTCATCCTCTCTAATCACGTCGTCCACATCATTGCCTGCATGGCAGTAGCAGCAGGACGATGGCGACGTCGATGACCACTGTGTAGTCGAGTGCAATTGTTCGTGCTTATGTGGAGCCTCAGCAATGCTGAAGATTGTTAGTGCTAGGCTGAGCGTGTAGAAAGCGACGTTGAAAAGGCAAATGGCATGGAGTTGACTCCCGAGGGCTACACCTAGCGATGTCGACATCCAGTTGATAGCAACGAAGGCGTAACCGAGAGCACCACCGAAACCTGATGTGGAAATTGAAACAAATTATTATTATTTATTTGGCAATTTCCTAAATCAGTTTCCAACAGTATGATCACCTGATGATGAACAAAGGTATCAAAACACCAAAAATAAAGTGACAAATACACATTTCATTATAGCAGTTCAATAGTTGGCTGCCATGGAAGAAGAAGAAGAAGAGAGCAAACGTAATCACCTTAACCAAATCGTTTCTTCCGCCATATTACATTACATTCATTCATTCCAGATAATAATTGACATCGAAATATTCTTTTATAGCACTCAGACATGGCATGATGGTTTCAACCAAGGATGGACTAGACTAAATCTATACATGTAAAAGTCAGTTCTGGAAATTCAGTGCGACCCTTGGTCAACCGATCTGCTACAAAATTAAGCAGTGTATTTTAGGGTTTAGACCAGCTCCCAGAGGAAACAAAACCTACACAAAACTCACACAACACAGAAACTTGAATATTCCGTTCTGGTATAATAACTCATATATAATACAGAGGCGGATTTTGAAAAAGAAATGCTGGATCCGGCCCTTATGATAATAATCCAAAGCCTCAGTACGCCTCCAAAGGACTTTGAATATCATTAACCTGGATTTACATCTGTAGAGTCACATGAAATTTTATCCGAATATTGCAATGCAGAAATTATCAAAATAATCTAATCGAATCATTAGCCTTTGCTCATGACCGACAACCTAATGATAATGATCATAAAATAGTTGATAAATCTCGACTTAATGTTCATCAGCTAAGAAGCTGCTGTGTTTACCATATCTAAGAGACGTGGATACAAATGGATTTTCCCATCCTTCATTCTAAGCCCATCCACTTGTTCAAACCCCCATAACAACAAAGGCGATGTACACGAGTTATGGTAATTTAGTTACTGGCCCCCGTTTCCTAAAACTTGTTATCAATAACAAGTTGCAATAACTGGTATAAGCTACTAAAATCCTTGCATCTGATTGGCTCAGTGAGAGCAAAATAATTTGTCACAGAAACGTGGCAGTTGTTACTGATAATAAGTTTTATGAAGCATATGCAAACGGGGCCCAGAGATCTAAATATGACATTTTGACCATAGCGATAAATCAAAACGATGAAAAGCAACAACGAAGCGGACATGAGCAGACGTCTTTAAGTATTGCTCCGTTTTCAGTCGTTTTTGGAGTGATTTTGAGCAGATAAGTTGATTTAAGAGGCACGAATTATGTATCTACATATCTTCAGATATCTACAGATTGAATTTTGGACGATAATATTGCCCCAATAGTGCTTTATAAGGTAAAGATCTACCGATTTGCCTCCTGACGTATATGTGTTGTCGACTGTCTGTATAGTTACGTGTAACCGAAATATGACGAGGTCTAAACATGGACAAGCCAAGGACAATTCTCATGTTTCTCAAGCAGTTTTGAAAAGGACATTCGTGCGGAGGTCTAAACATGGACAAGGAGGTGTCAAAAGCAATTGAGGAAAATCATGAACTTCCATCTCATTTCCATTCGTTGCTTTCCTCCTCATTCTCTCCCTCCTCCATAATCAATCAATCAATCAATCTATCAATCAATATATCAATCAATCAATCAATCAATCAATCAATCTATCAATCAATCAATCAACCAATCAATCAATTAATGTCGGGGGGGTGGGTTAGGTTAGCCAATTAAGACCGTAACAGAGCAAACTTTACAGATGCTGCGGGACACCAGATCTGAGCTTCTTCGACTTTATTGAGGTTTACCAAAACCAACGAAATGAAAGGAGTAACAAAAACAACAACCCCAAAGTCAGAGGCTACTGGTGGTTGCACACCACCTACATCACCCAGGATACCACAAAGGAGTAGCAGCTTCTACATTATTCAAACCCTCAAGACTCAGACTCGATGAGGATCAAATGAGTCGGACCCGATCAGCCCTTTCCCAGGCCTGCTTCGATTGCAGTCCGACCTGCACCAGAACCAGGACGTGCAATAATCTACCTAACGTAAAATGCCAACAAGCAGTGGAGTCGCGGAACCACCGAGAAAATATCATTCCGCTAAGGATTTCTTAAACTTTGAAATGGCCAATATGAAAAGGATTGAAGTATATATATAATGTTTCACTCAATATTACGAGAAATCAAATCCTTAAAATCTGTAAATTACATAACAAGGATTTGAAAATAACTAGAATTATATTTTTCGAGCGTACATACATCGATCATCCTAACCCTATATAATGATCCGGCCGATCAAGAAAATTCCAAACACCTGTACGAAAATACTATGCAAATTAGGCACATTCTTCTCGGGTAACTAAATGAAAATTCCACTTTCCGACAGTTTCCCCGCTTGAAAATCAATCGACCCCGAATGATTTGCTTCAACCAATGATATAACAATATATATATACAGTATATTATACCATTTTCTGTACATGGTCCAAAATTGTTTCTTCTATACACACTTTCTGACTTTCTGTTACAATTCTTGTCAGTGTAAACAATACATTTTGTGTAGACAGCTTAAATACAGCAAAACTGAATGAAATATATTATTTTACTACTCAAAAAAGGAATGTTCTGAAAGCAGTCGAAATGTTCAGACTTTTTGTTTTCTTCTTTTTTTTTCTACAAAAATCTAATTCAATATCTCTTTCTTCAAATTCCTTCCCCGCTTGAGTCGTTGTATTATCTCTAAAAGAAAATTTGTGGACTTTTTTTTTTCAAAACTCAGAATATTCACTCTTTTCACAAGAAAAAAAAATGTTGAGAATAAATGCAAATCTAATCCTACAAACCTCAACTTCAACAACTCTTTCTTTTTTTGCTTGAGTAACACAGTAAATATCATCTTCTTGAAAAAAAAGAAAAAAAAAATCATCTTGTCTCAAGGACAAATATAAAAAAATTGTCACTGAATCAACTGGACAATCCAATTGAAATCGACGGAGGGAGTATACAATCAAAATCGAGGAACTACTTCATTACTCAACTGGGCAATCCAGTTAAAGCCGACGTAGGAAGTCTACCTGGATTTCTATGAACTCCTCTGGTACTCCGCGTTGATCTTCGAAGAAGTGTTGGTTCGACATTAACTCTTGGTGCATTAAAGTCCTCATCATACGTAATGACATATGGATATTCATCATCTTCGGAATCTGAGGTATATCGAATTACATCCACTCCTTCATTCTCATTGTTACTTGAATATTCAACTCCTTGTTGATCTTCGGGAAGGACATCATCTAGATCATCAGCTTCATCTCGTGGATCTAGAATGAGGTGTCTCCTATTTACCCACTTGCTTTCACCACCCGTTGCAGGTCGTATCTCATAGACATCATCTTCAGCATTCTTACTTTCTATCACATAGGCTGTATGATAGAATTTATCAGCTAGCTTGTGTCTTTTGGTGAAAGCTTGTCTTCTTAGTAACACTCTATTTCCAACACTAAGCGTATCTTCTGGGACATAGTCTTTGTGCCGCTCTTCTTCCTTTCTGGCAGCTGCTTGGAGCCTGGATGTGACTACATCACATGCTCGCTTCATCAACTTTGCTTGCTTCTCTGTGTACTCTTCATTCCAATCTTGTTCTACATTGCTTAGCAGATGATCAACTGGGATTAGAGGTTCTCGGCCAAACATTAACAAGTATGGCGTTACTCTAGTCACACGATGTGGGGTGGAATTATACACATGTAGTATATGTTGGATTAAGTCGGGCCATCGCCTCCTTTCCTTTGGGTCGACCGAACGCAACAAGGCACACAACGTCTTATTGAAGCGCTCACATTGTCCGTTTCCAGAAGGATGATAGGGTGTAGTATGTGACTTCTTATGCCATACAATTTGCATAATTCCTGTATCAACAAACTCTCGAAAGAACGTCCTTGGTCTGAATGGATTCGGGTAGGAATTCCATAATGCGCGAACCAGTGATTTCGTAGAGTGCTTGCGACGGTCTCCGCTGTCTGATTCTTACATGGAACAGCTTGGGCAAATTACTAAAGACATCAGTCATAACTAGTACGTCTTCAAATCCATCTCTGCCTTTATCTAACTTCAAGAAGTCAATCGATAGGATTTCTTGGGGACGGAAAGCAAGGAGATGTCTCAGAGGCGGGCGAACACTTGGAGTAGGGGCTTTTGAAGTTGCACATCTCCAGCACTTCTTAATATGCTTCTTCACATCATTGTGTAAGCCTGGCCAAAAACATCTCTTGCGGAGAAGCTCTACAGTTCTATGGATACCTTGATGTGCCCCACTTGTCATGTGTTGCTTCTATCAACATAGATTGCAGACATTTAGGCACTAGCAGTTGTCTAAACTTGCCAACAATAGAGTCATCTACTACTCGATACAGAGCTCCTTTATGTTCAGTCAACTTCGGCCACTCCTTTACAAAGCCACTCAAAACCTGGAAGATTCTTATCATATTCTTGACCTGGCTTCCAATTGGATCTCCACATGTTCCACACCTCCTTCAGTACCTTATCACTCTTCTGCATGGTACTTAGATCGTCATGAGAATATGATGGTAGAACAGTCGACACATTGTTTGTGGTTAACAAGTCACTAAGAGCTGTAGTCTTTGGGGCATCTACCTCGACATCTGCTCTCATCACTAAGCAAGAAGCAACCTCTTGAAGTCCAGCCTTCAGCTCTTCAGTCGAAACATTTGCTGGGCATCTACTTAGTGCATCTGCGCATTGATTGGTTCTCCCTGGCTTGTATTTCACCTCTATGTCATACATTACCAGCTGGGCAAACCATCGCATTTCAGTCGCATTTAACTTTGCACGTTTTCAAGTGGGCAAGTGGCTTGTGATCCAGTCCAGATCACTGTGTGCGAGCCTTGAATGTAGGGGCCAAACTTATCCGTTACTGCCCACTTGAGTGCAAGCAACTCTAACTTGAAACTGGACAGATCAGGATACTTCTTTTCCGATCCTCTAAGTCCTCTGCTTGCATAGGCTACTGGATGAACTTTCCCATCATTCTCTTGAAGAAGGCAAGCTCCAAGACCTCTAGTACTTGCATCAACCTCAATGATGAAATTCCTGTCAAATCTAGGTGTGAGCTAGAACTGGCGCTGTGGTTAGTGTTCTCTTCAATTCTTGGAAGGCCGTTTCCTCCTCATCGTCCCACTTGAACTTAGCTTGTTCCCTCTTCCTCCCTTTCTGGCTTGAACCTGTGAGGGCATGTAAGGGGGCTGCTATCTTTGAGAAGTTAGGGATGAAGCGTCTATAGTAAGATGCCAATCCTAAGAATGACCTCAACTCCTTAGCATTCGTGGGAACAGGCCATGTCGCCACTCTCTCTACTTTATCTTGGTCTACAGCTATACCCTCATCAGATACAATGTGACCCTTAGAGAATACATTCTTGTGCTTATGCAGCAAACTAGCTACAGCTGCCTCTTCAACTGGGTCTAGGCCCTTTATCTCAACGCGCCTGGAGGTTAGAGTGTCTTCTATTACGGTATAAATTCGAACAGAACCAATGTGAACATCAGTTTCTTGCTCTTGGTTACGGGATTCTTTCTTCAACTTATCATACAGTGGCTTATATTCTGCTATGTGTTGCAATATGTTGGAGCCAAGAAGGATTGGGTACCTCATATGTTCCACAGTAGGTGTTCGATCTGACACTACCAGAAAATTACCCATTCAATTCTTCTCCTTTCACCTTGATTGGTAACCAACATAACCAACAATGGGTAACTCAACCCCTCCAACACCAATAACATGCAGAAAGGAATTCCTTCGCTCTTCTGAAGCTCTCCAATACGACACTTCAGCTTGCTCTCATATAAGGACAAAGGTATGATAGATGCTTCGGCTCCTGTATCCACTACACAGCCAATCTCTACTCCTCCAATGAGAATGTTACAGCATGGACTTTTAGCAACAAATCTCTCAACAAGGTTTGATTTAGCTTTCTCTTTAGACTCTGCTGGTCCCACAGTCCCTAAATGGCAGTTGGTACATAATGCGATGTAGGACGGGCACTAGTTTCAGACGTAGGATGATTGTCAACTGTACTCTTCTTCGGACACTCTCTACCCATGTGACCAGTCTGATGACAGTTAAAACAGACCACTTCTTCTGTACAGTCTTTCTTTGTGTGTCCTTCTCTAAGACAGTTGTGACACTTGAGTTTCTTCTTGATCTTCTTAGGAGTTTGAGTATACTGAGTAAGAGCCTGAACACTCTTGGCAATCTGAGCTACTTCTCTTCTTAGATCTGCCATCAGCTTTGACATCCGACTGTTCCTGTTCTTTCTCTTGCTTGGGAATAGTAGAACACATGTCAGCACGCTCAGCATATACTTCATGAACTCGTGGTGAACTTCTTGGTTCTTGACCAGAGAAAATTCAAGTACTTCAGATCTCATCTCAAGAAAGTTCTTATTCTTTGAAGACATTTTCAATTCGTCTTAACTCTCGTTGTACCCACTTCTCTTTTGCTCCACAGACGAAACGTTCCTTCAGCGAGCTATCTTTGAGCCTTTTCAAAGCATTCTTATCTTCGTTACTAGAAGCAGCTTTCTCCATGCGATCATACAAGCGCATCAAGGCCCGGCTGTAGTCGGCCAAACTCTCACCTTCTTGCTGTCGTCTATTGTAGAAGGATTGACTAAGTGAAGGTACCGACTCTGACGCTGCAAAGAGTGACTGTAAAACGTTGATAATTTGATCACTATCCTTTCGCACATCCTCATCTCGGCATAGAACCTCTTCTTTGGCAACTCCAGCCAAATGATCGACAAGCGACTGTGCTTTTGCCTCTCCAGACAACTGATAGTGGGTAGAATAACTGGAAAAACTCTTCAAGCCACTCTTCCAAAGATAAGTCTCCAGCGACTTTAGGTGGACCCTTGAATTTAGACAATTTCACTGGTGGGGGGAGCACGTTGAATATTCAAGCCTTGCAGTGCCCGAGTAAGGGCTGACATCATTTCCTCTACAGCCTGTGACTGTGACATCGTTACAAGGGCTATATAACTCTACAAAGGGGGATAGAAGGTCTATGCACATGTATAAAGTGGTGCAAATCAATGAACAATCAAAATTAACTCTACTCATAGTTACTTAAGATTACCTATACCACCTTTAACTCATTACCCAATGTTCATGTGTTGACCGTTCACTCTCCAAAGTAAGAATGTTAAAGTCTCTTGGATGTGTAGAACTTCGCTGCCGTCATCCTAGTTGGTCGCTGACCTCTGGACGATAGACCTCGATCGCTGACTTTGGGGTTGATCGCTGACATCGGAACACAGCCATGGTCTGATGATCCCATCCTCGTCGCCATTTGTCGGGGGGTGGGTTAGGTTAGCCAATTAGACCGTAACAAGAGCAAACTTTACAGATGCTGCGGGACCCACCCGATCTGAGCTTCTTCGACTTTATTGAGGTTTACCAAAACCAACGAAATGAAAGGAGTAACAAAAACAACAACCCCAAAGTCAGAGGGCTACTGGTGGTGCACACCACCCTACATCACCCAGGATACCACAAAGGAGTAGCAGCTTCTACATATTCAAACCCTCAAGACTCAGGACTCGATGAGGATCAAATGAGTCGGACCCGATCAGCCCTTTCCCAGGCCTGCTTCGATTGCAGTCCGACCTGCACCAGAACCAGGACGTGCAATAATCTACCTAACGTAAAATGCCAACAAGCAGTGGAGTCGCGGAACCACCGAGAAAATATCATTCCGCTAAGGATTTCTTAAACTTTGAAATGGCCAATATGAAAAGGATTGAAGTATATATATAATGTTTCACTCAATATTACGAGAAATCAAATCCCTGTAAAATCTAGTAAATTACATAACAAGGATTTTGAAAATAACTAGAATATATTTTTCGAGCGTACATACCATCGATCATCCTAACCCTATATAATGATCCGGCCGATCAAGAAAATTCCAAACACCTGTACGAAAATACTATGCAAATTAGGCACATTTCTCTCTCGGGTAATAAATGAAAATTCCACTTTCGACATTAATTAATCAATCAATCAATCAATCCAACAATCAAGCAACCAATCAATCAATCAGTCAATCAATCAATCAATCAATCAATCAATCAATCTATCTATCAATCTATCGATACCTCTATCTATATCTTGTTCCATCTATCTTGTTTCCATCCATCTATCTATCTATATATTTATCTATCTATCTATCTATATCTGTCTATCTATCCATATATGTAGCTCCTTCTGTCTTTCCCCTTTCTTCCATTATCTCTTCCCATCTGCGTCTTCATGACTGCAGATAAACAGATGAAAATATTACCAAAACTTTCCCAGACAAATTCCGCCAAAGGTAAAAAGAAGTTTCCACGCTTTGATCATAAGTAGCATAAGAAAGAAAAAAAAATCATTTTTAATACTGCCAATACATGGACCTTATTTGATGTTAAGATTTTACTTTCCATTGTAAAATGAAAATCAATCCAATGTATAACAATATTCTATATCGCCCTCTACGGTATAAATTGACCAATGGACATGTAATTTTGTGCAACAATAACCTCGTTGCAGGGAGAATATGGTTGGCCCTGAAGTACGCTCGACAACAGGTCATGTGCAACGTGAATTTCGCATCCCAGGTACTGAACTTCGCATCCGAGGTCATGAATTCATGACTCGTGGCGCAAACTTTGCATCCCAAGTCATGAAATTCACGACCCGCGGTGCGAAATTCAGGACTGGGATGCAAAGTTCGTTGCCACGGGTCCCTGAATTTCGCATCGCAGGTCGTGAATTTCACGACTTGGGATGCAAAGTTGCGTCATGGGTCAGGAATTTCGCACGCGGGTCGTGAATTTCAGACTTGGGATGCAAAGTTCAGGACCTGGGATGGCTGCGAAATTCACGTCGCACATGACCCTGTTGTCGAGCGCCTACTCAGGGCCACATAGGAGCAGAATCAATAGAAGGTGGGGCTGGTGGGTGTGTGGCAGGAAGGGGGTTGAGTCATGGAGTGAGGGTGTGTGCGGTGTGCGTATGTGAGTGTTGTGGGTGAGTCAGCAGTGTATTGTGCATGGAAGGGGGGGGGGGTATCTTGAAGAAATCAAAGATGCCTATATAGTTGTTACAACATTTACTTAACACAAAACAAACAACAACAACTACAAAAAACAGTGAGAGATTGAGAGATCAGATAAGGAACTGACTAGCTCTTTACAGTTAAAGCAAAAGGAAGCAGACTACTAGTTTCATAAACGAAAGAAAGGTAGGGAACTCCATGGTTATGAGTCCGTTCCTAATTTCCCGAATAGCAGAGGAGGCGCTGTGGCTCAGTGGTAGCGCAGTGGTCTCGTAACCAGGAGTACCCGGGTTCGAAACCAAGCGGATGCGCTAATGCCTTTTAGTAAGGTAATAATCCTTATTACCAAATCCTTCGGAGGGGACTTAAAGCCGTAGGTCCCCTGATTCGTTACTTACAAGTATACACATGCTTTCTTAGCAGTCAAGTAAAATAACAAACCATTTAACAATTAATCATTCAATTCCAGTTCTACAAAAAAGTCATGAGGTTTTATTTTTCGAAATTTCTCATAATGATGATAATAATAATATGGATGTTTATATAGCGCATAATATTGATCGTCAAGCATAACATTTCTCGTTCATGATGTTAAAATAAAAGTTTTCTGTCATAAAAATTACATCAAATAACAATCAACGAAGGCTTATAAGAAAGTCATCGACATTTTCCTCACACACACATTCAACACGAACTAAAAAGGAAGTTAATTATGATTAAAAGTAATAAAATGACATCAGAATTGACAGGGCTTAAGCTTTACATTGAAGATTAAACACGAAGCTTACATTGTCTTTGTGACTCGGCTAGTTATTGGAGCAGTGTCGAAAACTATTCCTAAATGGTGCGTGGGAAGCATGACTGACAAGTCAATGCCAAACCCTTTAAAATCCTTTTCAGTCCAATTTTCACAATCCGTTTCTCAAATTAAGAGCAAAGTGTAGGAAGCGCTCTGGGGTGGTATTCTGAGACTGTTTTAACTCTGTTTAAGTCTGTTTTAGCAAATCGGTATTCTGAACACCGTTTTATCTCTTGTTTTAAGTTTTGTTTTATCTTTCTAACCGCGCATCTTACCTTGCATGCCTGGCGCAAGCCGTGCGCAAGCGCGTAAAAATACCATATGTAATAACACGGTATTCTGAAGACCGTTTTATCTCCTGTTTAACTCTTTCCGCTTGACATTTCATGCTCATGAGATAAACAGGGTGGGAGGTGTTTTAACTTTGCATGCTGTATGTCATGGCGGCAATTTTCGCTCATAAATGTTTTTGGTTGGAATGAGGGGGGTAACGAGATCCAATAAACCTTACTTTATGCCCGAAACAACATTTCGAAAGAATTTTTGCCTCGGGTGGAGAATTTTGGCAATTGTCTGCGATAATATCAAAGATGATTTGCACAAATAATTCTGTCACATCATCACTGAATTAAAGCAAGAAACTTAGCGCGCAAACTAATCAATGCGCTCATTACAACGCGAATATATAAGTTCACGCGTTTCACGCCCCCGGCCCCTTCCCCAGGGAGCGATCTTGGCTGAGTCAGCTTAGACTCATCTCTAACGACTTCCTCATTGGATAATATCTTTGCGGTGGGTGTGGTTTGATGACTCACAACACCGTTAAAACAGTTCTCAGAATACCGTTTAAAGACTGTTTTAGCGGTGTTGTAAATCAATGCCTTAAAACACAGTTTAAAACGGTGTTGAATACCACCCCTGCTCATTAAACCGTTGCCCATCCTTGAACGATTTTTTTTTGCCGGAGCAGCATAGTCAACCTCACTGTATCTGCACCCGTGCCTTTCACCAAAAGAGATGTCTTGGTTACGATCTCCTCACTGTAACTTCACCTACGCTTTCACAGAAAGGAATGTCTTGGTTACGATCTTCCTTCCTTCATATCGTACTGTGAACTTCGACATTCGTGAGAAATTTCAGCAGACTACCGGTACTGAAAAATAACCATACGCAGCCTTTTGATCGACGATCTAGTAGTTTCAAGTAAACAATAAAAAAAAAACCCAAAATATGATTGTGCTGCAAAACACAACTGATAACTCGAGTAGCAGTGTCACATCCCCGAATTTAAACTCGTACTACTATGAGATATATTTTGCATGCTCTGTATTCTCCTGTTACAATTTCCGTTCTGTATCTTTACAAATGCATTTACTTACTGTATCCTTCGTACGAAACAAGTGGCTTTGACGCCGTAACAAGATGCTTCTGAAAGCATTGACTGT
>CM057166.1:13967761-14098064 GCA_029962745.1 Echinometra lucunter
GCATAGTCAACCTCACTGTATCTGCACCCGTGCCTTTCACCAAAAGAGATGTCTTGGTTACGATCTTCGCTCCTGTAACTTCACCTACGCTTTTCTCAGAAAGGAAAGTCTGGTTACGATCTTCCTTCCTTCATATCGTACTGTGACCTTCGACATTCGTGAGAAATTTCAACAGACTACCGGTACTGAAAAATAATCCATACGCAGCCTTTTGATCGACGATCTAGTAGTTTCAAGTAACAATTAAAAAAAACCCCCCAAAATCATGATTGTGCTGGAAAACACAACTAATAAACTCGAGTAGCAGTGTCACATCCCCGAATTATAACTCGTACTACTATGAGATATATTTTGCCATGATCTGTATTCTCCTGTTACAGTTTCCGTTCTGTATCTTTACAAATGCATTTACTTACTGTATCCTTCGTTACGAAACAAGTGGCTTTGACGCCGTAACCAAGATGCTTCTGAAAGCATTGACTGTGTCCTATGCGTTTGGAGCTGGAGAGGCCTTAGCATCGCTACTGTTTCTTGTTCCTCTGCCCGATATGGTAAAATATACAATGTGTTTGTACCATGGCCTGTTGCTCACTCCATGTTTATATTTAACATTTTCCTTAGCATGCCTTCTAAACGTCAACAGATACCTCATCGTTGCAAAACCTCTCCGATATCAGCAAATAGTGACTGATCGCAGGGTTGCATTGGTTGTGGCAGTTGCTGTAGCAGTATCCCTACTTCTGACGCTCCTTGGGTCACCTATACCAGAGACGCCTTCAAAAGACCTACAGAAAGACATATGTGAGCAAAATTGGGAAGCGTTGAAGGGTCATTTCTATTTCATTTTAGTTATCTCCTATGTGGTATTCGCGATGCTTATAGCCATCATGTCCACAGTTCAGTTGTTGATTATTTCCCGAAGGCAATCAAAGGCCATTGCAGATATTCATCAGGTTACTAGTAAAGCGACTGCAAGCACAGTAGGACCAGCAACCATCAATGAGAATTTGCAAGGCAAAAACCTATCAGCTATCAAGGCAAATGAAGCAGGGGTTAGGCAGCACACTCGCAGCAGAAGAGCCTTCTTGACCATCTTCCTCTTGAACGTCGTCGTCTTTGTCTCCTGGTTACCTCTCATCGTCTCCTCTGGTCTCGTCGTCGGTGGCGTCGTTGTGCCACCTATCTCATCAATAATCACGGCAATCATATTATGTCAGCCACATGGTGGCACTGCTTGGTCTACCTGATCACCAACAAACTTTTTCGTGAGACAGCCAAACTTGTCTGGAAGAGGTTATTGGTTAAGTTATGCTGTAAGAATTCCGGGACTCCATAATACTTTAGTTAGTGAAGAATGCCTTCACGGCAAAGATGATCATATTCTGTTGCAAGTATCTGATATAGGAAAGGAGAATGCATGCAAATGATTTTTTTTTTTTCGGGGAGTGGTGTTTTTTCCCCTGCCAAAATTTCTTACAAAAGAGCGTGATAGAATGTGCTTTCACTATGTGTAATGGAAAAGAGGGGATAAGATAATGAAAGTTTTTTTGTGGCTGTGCGATGAAAGGGAGGAAATAAGTATATGTATAGTGTGGAAATGCTTTTGCTAATCATGCACTTCATGAAGACAAGAGCTGGTGCTATGTGGCAGCAGCCACCACCAGAGCCCTTTATTGCAGAGTCTGGCCACCTCAGTTTCAGTAGGTTAGTACATGGCGTGTATTGCTTTGTTAGGTAAGCACAATACAAAAATAATCGCGTCAAGTTGTAACCTACTGAAACGAGTTGGCAAAACTCTGCAAGAATAGGCTCTGACAGCCAACTCCATGCAACAGCCCAGTGCCGTACACAGCACTGCAACAGCAGGGAGTGAGAAAAAAAAAGTGGGGGGGGGGGGGTGGTGGGCATCATTTAACGTGAACGGGAAAAGTAAGGCGGTCATGATGGTGGGAAAATCTGGAATTTTAAGATTAGATTAAAATCATTATTAAATTCATTATGTTTTCAATAAATAACAGCAATGCTTTCTCGGAACTTCATCTCCCACCCCCCCCCTCTCTCTCTGGCTTTTATATCTCTTCCTTCCTCTCTCTCCCTCTTTAGTTCTTCCTCTTTCTCCAATTTTTTCTTTCTCTACCACGTACTTAACATCAGAATTAGACCCGCACAGTTCCTCTTCCAAACAAAACTAAAAACACAGAATTAGGACCGTGGTGTAACTGGTGTTATCACAAAGTCACACTGTGATAACAACAAATTAGCAGTGATGATCAAAATATGCTAAATTCTGCTCAGTGTTGTTTCGAAAGAGTTTAGTATAATAATAAATAACGTTGCCACAGGCATGTTATTCAGAAAAATACAGAGTGTTTGGTTAAAATTCAACAATCTTTAATGGCAATCATTGGTAATAAAGAGCAAGTCCGCAAAGGCTCGTTCACACGCATGACGCTTTAAAAACGCATTTTTGGGGGGTGTGTTTGTGATTGTTTGTTTTCCTTTTATTTTAATGAATGGCAGTGGCCAGCTGAACGCAACATAGAACTTGTTTGTATTCACTAATCTGTGAGTTATATGAAACAGATATATTGAATGTATTATGCTCGTTGTTGCCCCGGCGGTTTCCCTCAGAAAATATGATCAGAACAGTCAAATCTCGTAGCTGATGGAGCAGGCTGAGAGGACACAGGAAACGAAACCAATGCCGGATGCGAAGACGACGAGGGCGAGTCTTGTACCGGCCGAGTGGACGATGGGGCTGAGAAGTGTGGAGACGGGTGATTTGTGCGAAGAGGACTTGCCCGCCCAGAGTAGCCAGATCGCTCGACATGGTCCGTATCAAACCTCCTTCTGGGTGAGTAAACTGAAGACAAAATGAAAGAAGGACACGTAAATTTCAGAAAATTTTAAGCGCACAGGGAATTAAAATAACCCCCCCAAAAACAACACCAAACAAACATGATTTTACACTGTCGGACATTATCTGCCGAAAAGATCAGCTGAAACGTCCCTTAAGGTGCCACCCACAAAGTAAAGTTAAAGAGATTGAATATCACACAAATTTTCGAATAATATTAATTTTTGTGTGTAGACAGGATTCTCAAAGTGAAAGTATCCTACGGAGCAAATTACAATTTAAAAAAAAACAAATAAAAGATATAAGAAACAGCATGGCGAATTAGCTACAGAGAGAGAGAGAAATGTGGAAGAGGCGGGGGTGTAGTCATTCCCTTGCTCCTGTGGCCAAACCCTTCCCAAGAGACAATACGACAGAAACCTACCTTTTCTGACCGATGGTAGATTGCAATGATACTGGCTGGAATCTCCGTGATGATGGCAAACTCGACACCAAATGTCACACACAGAGAGATCGTCGCATACGGGTATGGGGCGGTGAGGAGCATCGCCCCGCAGCCGACGGCGTAGATGAGCTGACCGAACACGTAAATGGTTCGCAGGCTCAAGTATTTGTCCAATCGGGTCAAAATCACTGCAGGTTGGAGATGAAGTTGGAGAGCATACCAAGAGATGACACATACCTAACAACGATCAAGTGATCCATTTACCACACCTTCCTGCAGGTTATAAGGTTATCATGGTTATCCAAAAGTATTCGCAAAGTGGCGAATTTGGGCGGAATAGTGATCTGCTTGTGAAAACTATTTAGGGCATTATTATGAACTGTAAGTTGTATATAAATTTTGAATACATTGAAAGGGATTTTACACGGTCATTTCCTTGTCTGTCAGAGGTGGGATGATAATGTTGATGATGATGTTGATGATGATGTTGATGATGAGGTTGCTGATGATGTTGACCGTGACGATGATGGTGGTAATAATGATGATGAGGAGAGGGCTTTCTTCTTTACCAGCGCATGGATTTGGCTGTGTTTGACGCTAATATAGCCTTTACTCAGTTGCGTGAAGAAGTCCCTCAAGGATTTGCAAAAGATAAACTTACGACCGTGATGGCAGCGGAAACCGGAGAAGATACAGAGTCCCCAACATCCCATCTTCACACCAAGGTGTATCGAGACAGAGACGCAGAGTCTGCCGGAGCCCGCGGGTCACCTGAAAAAAAAAAGGATCAGACAGTGAAGAACTGTCATACTACTGTATGATAGACATTTTCCACATCATCCACAGTTCTCTGGCATTTTGTGTTTTCCTTCTCTTAAAAAAAAATCGACAACATGGGCCTTGTACTCCATGCATCCAGAAGTTAGGTTTAGCGCTGAGAGTCAGCATGCACAACTTTCAAAATAGATATGCAATATTGATTTTGAATAAGGATTATGACAAACCACAATGTTTGCTTCTTAGAATTTTAAATTGGAAATCGGTCGAACAAAGATTAAAATATCACGACTGTCTTTAGTCTTTAAAATCATAAATGCCATGGCTCCATATGAAATCACTAATCAATCATCGCACCTTTGAATACTGTATCCGGTATTCATTAAATTCACTATTTGACATTCCATAGGCCCTGATCCAAAACACAATGCAGAAACGATCATTTTCATAGAAAGCAAGCTCCCTGCTCAATAAACTCTCTTTCTCAGTTCAACCAAAGAAATCAATTGAAACATTAAACGCGGATGCCAATTGGCCAAGCATTCATTATAGAAGAATCCCTGTTCTCATTTCCTTTATGTTACATTTTAATGTCACATTTTGTACCCTGTATTATGTCATACATTAAAATGTCAGTATTTTACAATGTTATATTCCAGTATGTATGATATTATGTCGTTCCTAGAGGGCATACTTTTTGGAAATGAAAAAAATAAACTCTTGAACCTTGAACTTGAAAATATTGCATTTATTTTACTGAATTGTGCTACCTCCTTGTTTTGAATAAACTATAATGATAATAAATAATACATAAATGTATTGCCAACTTTGAACGATGGATTTACTTACCAAAATAGATAGCCTGACCCTGTAATCAGTAAATAGGAGAAACATGGTTAGGAAGCTGTCCCAGATATCATTTACGCAGAACATAAGCCGACGGAGAATGCAAGGCATAAAGATGGCCGACTTTACGAGATTATTTCACCGTAATTGGTCAGGGCTACTAGGCGACTGGTGCTTCTATCGATCGGTGGGCATGTACGTTATCATGGACTTGTTGTCACAGGGAGACCGCAGCTTTGTTGCTATCGTTGGTTATGCGATCTCCATCAGTACGACATTCGACTTCGCTTTCGACGCCGTTTACAGTCCCGACGGTAGAGACTCGAGCATAACCTAAAGATCCATTAGGATCTTCCCGATCGTCATCCTTCTCGACCTCCGAATGGGGGAAGAAATATAAGTGGGATGATTCTTGGCTGGATATACTGGAAACCTTAATGGTGTTCGTTGACTGTTTTGGAACGAAGCCACGCCGATTACGGTCTCGTATCGTTCGTCGAGAAGGTTTATTCCTGTATAGAAGCCGCTCGGGTGGCGGAAGGCTCGGTTGAACTAAACCGCTTTCATTTGCAAGTAATTGCTGTTCGTCATCTAAATTTACAGGTACATGAAAAGATCCATCGTTCACCATGTCATTATTGCCAACGTTATCTCGTGCATTTTCATCATCATGTGCTTGCTCATCCTCTCTAATCACGTCGTCCACATCATTGCCTGCATGGCAGCAGCAGCAGGACGATGGCGATGTCGATGACCATTGTGTAGTCGAGTGCAATTGTTCGTGCTTATGTGGAGCCTCAGGAATGCTGAAGATTGTTAGTTGCTAGGCTGAGCGTGTAGAAAGCGACGTTGAAAAGGCAAATGGCACGGAGTTGACTCTCGAGGGCTACACCTAGCGATGTCGACATCAGTTGATAGCAACGAAGGCGTAACCGAGAGCACCACCGAAACCTGATGTGGAAATTGAAACAACTTACTATTATCTATTTGGCAATTTCTTAAATCAGTTTCCAACAGTATGATCACCTGATGATGAACAAAGGTATCAAAACACCAAAATAAAATGACAAATACACATTTCATTATAGCAGTTCAATAGTTGGCTGCCATGGAAGAAGAATAAGAAGAAGAGAGCAAACGTAATCACCTTAACCAAATCGTTTTCTTCCACCATATTACATTAAATTCATTCATTCCACATAATAATTGACATCAAATATTCTTTTATAGCACTCAGACATGGCATAATGGTTTCAACCAGGATGGACTAGACCCGTAAATCTATACATGTAAAAGTCAGTTCTGGAAATTCAGTGCGACCCTTGGTCAACCGATCTGCTACAAAATTAAGCAGTGTTATTTAGGGTTTAGACCAGCTCCCAGAGGAAACAAACCTACACAAAACTCACACAACACAGAAAACTTGAATATTCCGTTCTGGTATAATAACTTATATATAATACAGGGGCGGATTTTTGAAAAAAAAGAAATGCTGGATCTGGCCCTTATGATAATAATCCACAAGCCTCAGTACGCCTCCAAAGGACTTTGACTATCATTAACCTGGATTTACATCTGTAGAGTCACATGAAATTTTATCCGACTATTGCAATGCAGAAATTATCCAAATAATCTAATCGAATCATTAGCCTTTGCTCATGACCGACAACCTAATGATAATGATCATAAAATAGTTGATAAATCTCCGACTTAATGTTCATCAAGCTAAGAAGCTGCTTGTGTTACCATATCTAAGAGACGTGGATACAAATGGATTTTCCCATCCTTCATTCTAAAGCCCATCCACTTGTTCAAACCCCCATAACAACAAAGGCGATGTACACGGTTACGGTAATTAGTTGCTGGCCCCCGTTTCCTAAAACTGTTATCAATAACAAGTTGCAATAACTGGTATAAGCTACTAAAATCCTTGCATCTGATTGGCTCAGTGAGAGCAAAATAATTATCACAGAAACGTGGCAGTTATTATGAATATAAGTTTTATGAAGCATATGCAAACGGGTCCCAGAAATCTAAATATGACATTTTGACCATAGCGATAAATCAAAACGATGAAAGCAGTCAACGAAGCGGACATGAGCGGACGTCTTTAAGTATTGCTCCGTTTTTCAGTCGTTTTGGAGTGATTTGAGCAGATAAGTTGATTTAAGAGGCAACGAATTGTGTATCTAAATATCTCAGATATCTACAGATTGAATTTACAAGGTAAGATCTACCCGATTTGCCTCCTGACGTATAATGTGTTGTCGACTGTCTGTATAGATACGTGTAACCGAAATAATGACGAGGTCTAAACATGGACAAGCCAAGGACAATTCTCATGTTTCTGCAAGCAGTTTGAAAAGGACATTCGTGCGGAGGTGTCAAAAGCAATTGAGGAAAATCATGAACTTCCTCTCATTTCCATTCGTTGCTTCCTCCTCATTCTCTCCCTCCTCCACAATCAATCAATCAATCAATCAATCCAATCTATCAATCAACAATCAATCAATCAATCTATCAATCAATCAATCAATCAATCAATCAAATAATCAATCAATCAATCATCAATCATCAATCAATCAATCTATCTATCAATCAATCAATCAATCAATCTATCAATCAATAATCAATCTATCTATCGATCCATTTATCTATATCTTGTTCCTATCTATCTTGTTCCATCCATCTATCTATCTATCTATTTATCTATCTATCTATATCTATATCTATCTATCTATCTATCTATCCATATATGTAGCTCCTTCTGTCTTTCTCCCTTTCTTCCTTTATCTCTTCCCATCTGCGTCTTCATGACTGCAGATTAAACAGATGAAAAATACTACCAAACTTTCCAGACAAATTCCGCACAGGTAAAAAGAAGTTTCCACGCTTTGATCATAAGCAGCATAAGAAAGAAAAAAAAAAATCATTTTAATATTGCAATACATGTACCTTATTTGATGTTGAGATTTTACTTTCCATGTAAAATGAAAACAATCCAATGTCATAACAATATTCTATATCGCCTCTACGTTATTAAATTGACCATGTGACATGTAATTTTGTGCAACAATAACCTCGTTGCAGGAGAATATGGTGGCCCTGAAGTACGCTCGACAACAGGTCATGTGCAACGTGAATTTCGGCATCCCGGTCCTGAACTTCGCATCCGAGGTCATGAAATTCATGACTCGTTGGCGCAAACTTTGCATCCCCAAGTCGTGAAATTCACGACCCGCGATGCGAAATTCAGGACTGGGATGCAAAGTTCAGTGCCACGGGTCCTTGAATTTCGCATCGCAGGTCGTGAATTTCACGACTTGGGATGCAAAGTTTGCGCCACGAGTCAGGAATTTCGCATCGCGGGTCGTGAATTTCATACGACTTGGGATGCAAAGTTCAGGACCTGGGATGCAAAGTTCAGGACTGGGATGCAAAGTTCAGGACCTAGGATGCGAAATTCACGTCGCACATGATCTGTTGTCGAGCGTACTTCAGGGCAACCATAGGAGCAGAATCAATAAAAGGTGGGGCATGGTGGGTGTGTGGCAGGAAGGGTGTTTTGAGTCATGGAGTGAGTGTGTGTGCGGTGTGCGTATGTGAGTGTTGTGGGTGGGTTCAGCAGTGTACTTGTTTGTGGCATGGAAGGGGGGGGGGGGGTATCTTGAAGAAATCAAAGATGCCCTATATAGTTGTTACAAAAACTTGACTTAACACAAAAACAAACAAACAACAACTACAAAAAAACTTGAGAGATTGAGAGATCAGATAGGAAACTGACTATGCTTCTTTACAGTTAAAGCAAAAGGAAGCAGACTACTAGTTCAGGAAACGAAAGAAAGGTAGGTAAATCCATGGTTATGAGTCCGATCCTAATTTCCCCGAATAGCAGAGGAGGGCGCTGTGGCTCAGTGGTAGAGTAGTGGTCTCGTAACCAGGAGTACCCGGGTTCGAAACATAGCGGATGCGCTAATGCCTTTTGGTAAGGTAATAATCTTCATTACCAAGTCCTTCAGAGGGGACTTAAAGCCGTCGGTCCCCTGATTCCTTACTTACAAGTATACACATGCTTTCTTCGCAGTCAAGTAAAACAACAAACCATTTAACAATTTAATCATTCAATTCCAATTCTACAAAAAAGTCATGAGGTTTTTATTTTTCGAAATTTCTCATGATGATAATAATAATATTGGATATTTATATAGCACATAATATTGATCGTCAAGCATAACATTTCTCGTTCATGATGTTGAAATAAAAGTTTTCTGTCATAAAAATTACATCAAATAACAATCAACGAAGGCTTATAAGAAAGTCATCGACATTTTCCTTACACACACATTCAACACGAACTAAAAAGGAAGTAATAATGAAAGTAATAAAATGACATCAGAATTGACAGGGCTTTACAATGAAGATTAAACACGAAGCTTACATTGTCTTTTGTGAATCGGCTAGATATTGGAGCAGTGTCGAAAACCCATATTCCTAAATGGTGCGTGGGAAGCATGACTGACAAGTCAATTCCAAACCCATTTAAAATCCTTTTCAGTCCAATTTTCACAATCTTTTTCTCAAGTTAAGAGCAAAGTGTAGGAAGCGCTCTGCTCATTAAACCGTTGCCCATCCTTGAACGATTTTTTTTTTTGCTGGAGTGGCATAGTCAACCTCACTGTATCTGCACCCGTGCCTTTCACCAAAAGAGATGTCTTGGTTACGATCTTCCTCACTGTAACTTCACCTACGCTTTTCTCAGAAAGGAAAGTCTTGGTTACTATCTTCCTTCCTTCATATCGTACTGTGACCTTCGACATTCGTGAGAAATTTCAACAGACTACCGGTACTGAAAAATAATCCATACGCAGCCTTTTGATCGACGATCTAGTAGTTTCAAGTAACAATTAAAAAAAAACCCCACAAAATCATGATTGTGCTGGAAAACACAACTGATAACTCGAGTAGCAGTGTCACATCCCCGAATTATAACTCGTACTACAATGAGATAAATTTTGCCATGATCTGTATTCTCCTGTTACAGTTTCCGTTCTGTATCTTTGCAAATGCATTTACTTACTGTATCCTTCGTTACGAAACAAGTGGCTTTGACGCCGTAACCAAGATGCTTCTGAAAGCATTGACTATGTCCTATGCGGTGTTTGGAGCTGGAGAGGCCTTAGCATCGCTACTGTTTCTTGTTCCTCTGCCCGATATGGTAAAATATACAGTGTGTTTGTACCATGGCATGTTGCTCACTCCATGTTTATATTTAACATTTTCCTTAGCATGCCTTCTAAACGTCAACAGATACCTCATCGTTGCAAAACCTCTCCGATATCAGCAAATAGTGACTGATCGCAGGGTTGCATTGGTTGTGGCAGTTGCTGTAGCAGTATCCCTACTTCTAACGCTCCTTGGGTCACCTATACCAGAGACGCCTTCAAAAGACTTACAGAAAGACTTATGTGAGCAAAACTGGGAAGCGTTGAAGGGTCATTTCTATTTCATTTTACTGATCTCCTATGTGGTATTCGCGATGCTTATAACCATCATGTCCACAGTTCAGTTGTTGATTATTTCCCGAAGGCAATCAAAGGCGATTGCGGATATTCATCAGGTTACTAGTAAAGCGACTGCAAGCATAGTAGGACCAGCAACCATCAATAAGAATTTGCAAGGCAACAACCTATCAGCTATCAAGGCAAATGAAGTAGGGGTTAGGCAGCACACTCGCAGCAGAAGAGCCTTCTTGACCATCTTCCTCTTGAACGTCGTCGTCTTTGTCTCCTGGTTACCGCTCATCGTCTTCTATGGTCTCGTCGTCGGTGGCGTCGTTGTGCCACCTATCTTAACAATAATCACGGCATTCACTACTGTGTCAGCCACATGGTGGCACTGCTTGGTCTACCTGATCACCAACAAACTTTTTCGTGAGACAGCCAAACTTGTCTGGAAGAGGTTATTGGTTAAGTTATGCTGTAAGAATTCCGGGACTCCATAATACTTTAGTTGAAGAATGCCTTTACGGCACAGATGATCATATTCTGTTGCAAGTATCTGATATAGGAAAGGAGAATGCATGCAAATGAAATTTCTTTTTTTTTTCGGGGAGTGGTGTTTTTTTCCCCTGCCAAAATTTCTTACAAAAGAGCGTGATAGAATGTGCTTTCACTATGTGTTATGGAAAAGAGGGGATAAGATAATGAAAGTTGTTTGTGGCTGTGCAATGAAAGGGAGGAAATAAGTATATGTATAGTGTGGAAAACTCTTTTGCTAATCATGCACTTCATGGAGACAAGAGCTGGTGCTATGTGGCAGCAGCCACCACCAGAGCCCTTTATTGCAGAGTCTGGCCACCTCAGTTTCAGTAGATTAGTACATGGCGTGTATTGCTTAGTTAGGTAAGCACAATACAAAAATAATCGCGTCAAGTTGTAACCTACTGAAACGAGTTGGCAAAACTCTGTAAGAAAAGGCTCTGACAGCCAACTCCATGCAACAGCCCAGTGCCGTACACAGCACTGCAACAGCAAGGAGTGAGAAAAAAAAAAGGGGGGGGGGGGTGGGCATCATTTAACGTGAACGGGAAAAGTAAAGTGGTCATGATGGTGGGAAAATCTGAAATTTTTAAGATTAGATTAAAATCATTATTAAATTCATTATGTTTTCAATAAATAACAGCAATACTTTCTCGGAACTTCATCTCCCACCCCCCCCCCCTCTCTCTCTCTCTCTCTGGCTTTTATATCTCTTCCCTCCTCTCTCTCCCTCTTTAGTTCTTTCCTCCTTTCTCCAATTTTCTCTTTCTCTACCACGTACTTAAAGTAATTACACTATGGTAATTTTTTTGATATATGATCGAGAATAGAATTCTAAGAAGAATAACATTAAAAATAAGATGATTTTCAATCGAAATCAATGCATTTTGGCTAATTTTCTCATAAAAAGTCAAAAGCTGACCAAAAAAATTGGAGTATGAGGTATGACGTAAAAGTGGGTACTCAGCTTCGCGCATTGTAGTTGTGCTGAGCGCTAGACTGTACAATATGTATTATACCTTGCGCGCATTTTGCTAGAAGTGCGCGACAAGGTACCCACTTTGACGTCATTTTGACGTAAAAGTGGGTACCCAGTTGAAACTGGGTCACAGCTGAGGGGTCAAAAATATCCTGAAATCTTACCACATTTGGGGGTTTCCTTGGCAACACGACTTTTAAAAAAAACTTTAGGCAGATGATTTTCTGCTAATAAAATCATGCTCTTTTAAATGAGCTAACATTGTTTCAACATTGGGTACCCCCTTTAACATCAGAATTAGACCCGCACAGTTCCTCTTCCAAACAAAACTAAACCACCGGAATTAGGACCGTGGTGTAACTGGCGTTATGAATCAATCAATCATAAAGTCACACTTTGATAACAACAAATTAGCAGTGATGATCAAAATATGCTAAATTCTGCTCAGTGTTGTTTCGAAAGAGTTTAGTATAATAATAAATGACGTTACCACGGGCATGTAATTCAGAAAAATACAGTGTTTGGTTAAAATTCAACAATCTTTAATGGCAATCATTGGTAATAAAGAGCAAGTCCGCAAAGGCTCGTTCACACACATAACGCTTTAAAAACGCATTTTGGGGGTGTGTTTTGTGTTTGTTTTGTTTTCCTTTTATTTAAATGAATGGCAGTGGCCAGCTGAACGCAACATAGAACTTGTTTGTATTCACTAAGCTGTGAGTTATTTGAAACAGAAATATTGAATGTATTATGCTCGTTGTTGCCCCGGCGGTTTCCCTCAGAAAATATGATCAGAACAGTCAAATCTCGTAGCTGATGGAGCAGGCTGAGAGGACACAGGAAACGAAACCAATGCCAGATGCGAAGACGACGAGGGCGAGTCTTGTACCGGCCGAGTGGACGATGGGGCCGAGAAGTGTGGAGACGGTGATTTGTGCGAAGAGGACTTGCCCGCCCAGAGTAGCCAGATCGCTCGACATGGTCCGTATCAAACCTCCTTCTGGGTGAGTAAACTGAAGACAAAATGAAAGAAGGACACGTAAATTTCAGAAAATTTTTAAGCGCACAGGGAATTAAAATAACCCCCCAAAAAACAACACCAAACAAACATGATTTTACACTGTCGGACATATCTGCCGAAAAGATCAGCCGAAACGTCCCTTAAGGTGCCACCCACAAAGTAAAGTTAAAGAGATTGAATATCACACAAATTTTCGAATAATATTAATTTTTGTGTGTAGACAGGATTCTCAAAGTGAAAGTATCCTAAGGAGCAAATTACAATTAAAAAAACAAAACAAATAAAAGATATAAGAAACAGCATGGCGAATTAGCTACAGAGAGAGAGAGAAATGTGGAAGAGGCGGGGTGTAGTCATTACCTTGCTCCTGTGGCCAAACCCTTCCCAAGAGACAATACGACAGAAACCTACCTTTTCTGACCGATGGTAGATTGCAATGATACTGGCTGGAATCTTCGTGATGATGGCAAACTCGACACCAAATGTCACACACAGAGAGATCGTCGCATACGGGTATGGGGCAGTGAGGAGCATCGCCCCGCAGCCGACGGCGTAGATGAGCTGACCGAACACGTAAATGGTTCGCAGGCTCAAGTATTTGTCCAATCGGGTCAAAATCACTGCAGGTTGGAGATGAAGTTGGAGAGCATACCAAGAGATGACACATACGTAACAACGATCAAGTGATCCATTTACCACACCTTCCTGCAGGTTATAAGTTTATCCTGGTTATCCAAAAGTATTCGCAAAGTGGCGAATTTGGGCGGAATAGTGATCTGCTTGTGAAAACTATTTAGGGCATTATTATGAACTGTTAGTTGTATATAAATTGTGAATACATTGAAAGAGATTTTACACGGTAATTTCCTTGTCTGTCAGAGGTGGGTATGATAATGTTGTTGATGATGATGTTGATGATGTTGACGTTGACGATGATGGTGGTGATGATGAGGAGGAGGAGGGCTTTCTTCTTTTACAGCGCATGGATTTGGCTGTGTTTGACGCTAATAGCCTTTACTCAGTTGCGTGAAGAAGTCCCTCAAAGGATTTGCAAAAGATAAACTTACGACCGGTGATGGCAGCGGAACCGGAGAAGATACAGAGTCCCCAACATCCCATCTTCACACCAAGGTTGTATCGAGACAGAGACGCAGAGTCTGCAGGAGCCCTCGGGTCACCTGAAAAAAAAAAAAAAAGAATTCAGACAGTGAAGAACTGTCATACTATGATAGACATTTTCCACATCATCCACAAGTTTCTCTGCATTTTGTGTTTTCCTTCTCTTAAATAAAACGACAACATGGGCCTTGTACTCCATGCATCCAGAAGTTATAGGCTTAGCGCTGAGAGTCAGCTTGCACAACTTTCAAAATAGATATGCAATATTGATTTTGAATAAGGATTATGACAAACCACAATGTTTGCTTCTTAGAACTTTAAATTGGCAATCGGTCGAACAAAGATTAAAATATCACGACTGTCTTTAGTCTTTAAAATAATAAATGCCATGGCCCCAACGTATATGAAATCACTAATCATCATCGCACCTTTGAATACTGTATCCGGTATTCATTAAATTCACTATTTGACATTCCATAGGCCCTGATCCAAAACACAATGCAGAAACGATCATTTTCATAGAAAGCAAGCTCCCTGCTCAATAAACTCTCTTTCTCAGTTCAACCAAACAAACCAATTGCAACTTTAAACGCGGATGCCAATTGGCCAAGCATTCATTATAGAAGAATCCCTGTTCTCATTTCCTTTATGTTACATTTCTAATGTCACATTTTGTACCCTGTATTATGTCATACATTAAAATGTCAGTATTTTACAATGTTATATTTCCATGTATGTATGATATTATGTCGTCCTAGAGGGCATACTTTTTGGAAATGAAAAAAAAATAAACTCTTGAACCCTTGAACTTGGAAATATAGCAGTTTATTTTACTGAATGTGCCTACCCTCTGTTTTGAATAAAACTGTAATGTATAATACATTAATACATAAATGTGTCGCACAACCTTTTGAACGATGGATTTACTTACCAAAATAGACAGCCTGACCCATGTAATCAGTGAAATAGAGAAACATGGTTAGGAAGGTTGTCCAAGATATATTACAGCAGAACATAAGCCGACGGAGAATGCAAGGCATAAAGATGGCCGACTTTACGAGATATTTCACCGTAATTGGTCCAGGGCTACTAGGCGACTTCTGTCGACCTTCGGCACCTGCACTGGTGCTTTCTATCGATCGGTGGGCATGTACGTTATCATGGACTGTTGTCACAGGACAGACCGCAGCTTCGTTGCTATCTTTGGTTATACGATCTCCATCAGTACGACATTCGACTTCGCTTTCAACGCCGTTTACAGTCCCGACGGTGAGACTCGAGCATAACCTAAAGATCCATTAGGATCTCCCCGATCGTCATCCTTCTCGACCTCCGAATGGGGGAAGAAATATAAGTGGGATGATTCATGGCTGGATATACTGGAAACCTTAATGGTGTTCGTTGACTGTTTTGGAACGAAGCCACGCCGATTACGGTCTCGTATCGTTCGTCGAGAAGGTTTATTCCTGTATAGAAGCCGCTCGGGTGGTAGAAGGCTCGGTTGAACTAAACCGCTTTCATTTGCAAGTAATTGCTGTTCGTCATCTAAATTTACAGGTACATGAAAAGATACATCGTTCACCATGTCATTATTGCCAACGTTATCTCGTGCATTTTTATCATCACGAACCTCATGTGCTTGCTCATCCTCTCTAATCACGTCGTCCACATCATTGCCTGCATGGCAGTAGCAGCAGGACGATGGCGACGTCGATGACCATTATGTAGTCGAGTGCAATTGTTCGTGCTTATGTGGAGCCTCAGGAATGCTGAAGATTGTTAGTGCTAGGCTGAGCGTGTAGAAAGTGACGTTGAAAAGGCAAATGGCACGGAGTTGACTCCCGAGGGCTACACCTAGCGATGTCGACATCCAGTTGATAGCAACGAAGGCGTAACCGAGAGCACCACCGAAACCTGATGTGGAAATTGAAACAAATTATTATTATTTATTTGGCAATTTCCTAAATCAGTTTCCAACAGTATGATCACCTGATGATGAACAAAGGTATCAAAACACCAAAAATAAAATGACAAATACACATTTCATTATAGCAGTTCAATAGTTGGCTGCCATGGAAGAAGAAGAAGAAGAGAGCAAACGTAATCACCTTAATCAAATCGTTTCTTCCGCCATATTACATTAAATTCATTCATTCCAGACAGATAATAATTGACATCAAAATATTCTTTTATAGCACTCAGACATGGCATGATGGTTTCAACCAAGGATGGACTAGACTAAATCTATACATGTAAAAGTCAGTTCTGGAAATTCAGTGCGACCCTTGGTCAACCGATCTGCTACAAAATTAAGCAGTGTATTTTAGGGTTTAGACCAGCTCCCAGAGGAAACAAAACCTACACAAAACTCACACAACACAGAAACTTGAATATTCCGTTCTGGTATAATAACGCATATATAACACAGGGGCGGATTTTGAAAAAAATGCTGGATCCGGCCCTTATGATAATAATCCAAAGCCTCAGTACGCCTCCAAAGGACTTTGAATATCATTAACCTGGATTTACATCTGTAGAGTCACATGAAATTTTATCCGAATATTGCAATGCAGAAATATCAAAATAATCTAATCGAATCATTAGCCTTTGCTCATGACCGCCAACCTAATGATAATGATCATAAAATAGTTGATAAATCTCGACTTAATGTTCATCAGCTAAGAAGCTGCTGTGTTACCATATCTAAGAGACGTGGATACAAATGGATTTTCCCATCCTTCATTCTAAGCCCATCCACTTGTTCAAACCCCCATAACAACAAAGGCGATGTACACGAGTTATGGTAATTTAGTTACTGGCCCCCGTTTCATAAAACTTGTTATCAATAACAAGTTGCAATAACTGTTATAAGCTACTAAAATCCTTGCATCTGATTGGCTCAGTGAGAGCAAAATAATTTGTCACAGAAACGTGGCAGTTGTTACTGATAATAAGTTTTATGAAGCATATGCAAACAGGGCCAAGAAATCTAAATATGAGATTTTGACCATAGCGATAAATCAAAACGATGAAAAGCAACAACGAAGCGAACATGAGCGGACGTCTTTAAGTATTGCTCCGTTTTCAGTCGTTTTTGGAGTGATTTTGAGCAGATAAGTTGATTTAAGAGGCACGAATTATGTATCTACATATCTTCAGATATCTACAGATTGAATTTTGGACGATAACATTGCCTCAATAGTGCTTTATAAGGTAAAGATCTACCGATTTGCCTCCTGACGTATATGTGTTGTCGACTGTCTGTATAGTTACGTGTAACCGAAATATGACGAGGTCTAAACATAGACAAGCCAAGGACAATTCTCATGTTTCTGCAAGCAGTTTTGAAAAGGACATTCGTGCGGAGGTGTCAAAGCAATTGAGGAAAATAATGAACTTCCCTCTCATTTCCTCCTCATTCTCTCCCTCTTCCACAATCAATCAAACAATCAATCAATCAATCAATCAATCAATCAATCAATCAATCAATCTATCAATTTATCAATCAATCAATCAATCAATTAATTAATCAATCAATCGATTCATCTATCTATATCTGGTTCCTATCTATCTTGTTTCCATCCATCTATCTATCTATATATCTATCTATTTATCTATCTATCTATATCTATCTATCTATCCATATATGTAGCTCCTTCTGTCTTTCCCCTTTCTTCCATTATCTCTTCCCATCTGCGTATTCATGACTGCAGATAAACAGATGAAAATACTACCAAACTTTCCAGACAAATTCCGCACAGGTAAAAAAGAAGTTCCCCTTTGATCATAAGCAGCATAAGAAAGAAAAAAAAAATCATTTTAATATTGCAATACATGTACCTTATTTGATGTTAAGATTTTACTTTCCATTGTAAAATGAAAATCAAATCCAATGTCATAACAATATTCTATATCGCCCTCTACGGTTATTAAATTGACCATTGTGACATGTAATTTTGTGCAACAATAACCTCGTTGCAGGACAATATGGTGGCCTTGAAGTACGCTCGACAACAGGTCATGTGCGACGTGAATTTTGCATCCCAGGTCCTGAACTTCGCATCCGCGGTCATGAAATTCATGACTCGTGGCGCAAACTTTGCATCCCAAGTCGTGAAATTCACGACCCGCGGTGCGAAATTCAGGACTGAGATGCAAAGTTCGCGCCACGGGTCCTGAATTTCGCATCGCATGTCGTGAATTCCACGACTTGGGATGCAAAGTTTGCGTCATGGGTCAGGAATTTCGCATCGCGGGTCGTGAATTTCACGACTTGGGATGCAAAGTTCAGGACCTGGGATGCGAAATTCACTCGCACATGACCAGGGGAGCGTTTCATCAAGAGTTTTGTCGGTGAAAATCACCGACAAATGTTATAAGCTACTGAAAATACTTGTATCTGATTGACTGAAAGCAAATTAGTCGGTGAAAACCACCGACTAATTGTTTCATGAAACGCCCCCCTGTTGTCGAGCGTACTTCAGGGCCACCATAGGAGCAGAATCAATAAAAGGTGGGGCATGGTGGGTGTGTGGCAGGAAGGGTGTTTGTGTCATGGAGTGAGTGTATGTGCGGTGTGCGTATGTGAGTGTTGTGGGTGAGTTCAGCAGTGTATTGTGCATGGAAGGGGGGGGGTATCTTGAAGAAATCAAAGATGCCTATATAGTTGTTACAACATTTACTTAACACAAAAACAAACAACAACAACTACAAAAAAACATTGAGAGATTGAGAGATCAGATAAGGAAACTGACTATGCTTCTTTACAGTTAAAGCAAAAGGAAGCAGACTACTAGTTTCATAAACGAAAGAAAGGTAGGGAACTCCATGGTTATGAGTCCGATCCTAATTTCCCCGAATAGCAGAGGAGGCGCTGTGGCTCAGTGGTAGCGCAGTGGTCTCGTAACCAGGAGTACCCGGGTTCGAAACCAAGCGGATGCGCTAATGCCTTTTAGTAAGGTAATAATCCTTATTACCAAATCCTTCGGAGGGGACTTAAAGCCGTAGGTCCCCTGATTCCTTACTTACAAGTATACGCATGCTTTCTTAGCATTCAAGTAAAATAACAAACCATTTAACAATTTAATCATTCAATTCCAGTTCTACAAAAAAGTCATGCGGTTTTTATTTTTCGAAATTTGTCATAATGATAATAATAATATTGGATATTTATATCGCGCATAATATTGATCGTCAAGCATAACATTTCTCGTTCGAAGCTTACATTGTCTTTTGTGAATCGGCTAGATATTGGAGCAGTGTCGAAAACTCATATTCCTAAATGGTGCGTGGGAAGCATGACTGACAAGTCAATGCCAAACCCATTTAAAATCCTTTTCAGTCCAATTTTCACAATCCGTTTCTCAAATTAAGAGCAAAGTGTAGAAAGTGCTCTGCTCATTAAACCGTTGCCCAGCCTTGAACGATTTTTTTTGCCGGAGCGGCATAGTCAACCTCACTGTATCTGCACCCGTGCCTTTCACCAAAAGAGATGTCTTGGTTACGATCTTCCTCACTGTAACTTCACCTACGCTTTTCACAGAAAGGAAAGTCTTGGTTACGATCTTCCTTCCTTCATATCGTACTGTGACCTTCCACATTCGTGAGAAATTTCAACAGATTACCGGTACTGAAAAATAATCCATAGGCAGCCTTTTGATCGACGATCTAGTAGTTTCAAGTAACAATTAAAAAAAAAACCCCAAAATCATGATTGTGCTGGAAAACACAACTGATAACTCGAGTAGCAGTGTCACATCCCCGAATTATAACTCGTACTACAATGAGATAAATTTTGCCATGATCTGTATTCTCCTGTTACAATTTCCGTTCTGTATCTTTGCAAATGCATTTACTTACTGTATCCTTCGTTACGAAACAAGTGGCTTTGACGCCGTAACCAAGATGCTTCTGAAAGCATTGATTGTGTCCTATGCGGTGTTTGGAGCTGGAGAGGCCTTAGCGTCGCTACTGTTTCTTGTTCCTCTGCCCGATATGGTAAAATATACCGTGTGTTTGTACCATGGCCTGTTGCTCACTCCATGTTTTTATTTAACATTTTCCTTAGCATGCCTTCTAAACGTCAACAGATACCTCATCGTTGCAAAACCTCTCCGATATCAGCAAATAGTGACTGATCGCAGGGTTGCATTGGTTGTTGCAGTTGCTGTAGCAGTATCCCTACTTCTAACGCTCCTTTCGTCACCTATACCAGAGACGCCTTCAAAAGACCTGCAGACAGACATATGTGAGCAAAACTGGGAAGCGTTGAAGGGTCATTTCTATTTCATTTTAGTTATCTCCTATGTGGTATTCGCGATGCTTATAACCATCATGTCCACAGTTCAGTTGTTGATTATTTCCCGAAGGCAATCAAAGGCCATTGCAGATATTCATCAGGTTACTAGTAAAGCGACTGCAAGCATAGTAGGACCAGCAACCATCAATAAGAATTTGCAAGGCAGAAACCTATCAGCTATCAAGGCAAATGAAGCAGGGGTTAGGCAGCACACTCGCAGCAGAAGAGCCTTCTTGACCATCTTCCTCTTGAACGTCGTCGTCTTTGTCTCCTGGTTACCTCTCATCGTCTTCTATGGTCTCGTCGTCGGTGGCGTCGTTGTGCCACCTAGCTTAACAATAATCACGGCATTCACTATGATGTCAGCCACATGGTGGCACTGCTTGGTCTACCTGGTCACCAACAAACTTTTTCGTGAGACAGCCAAACATGTCTGGAAGAGGTTATTGGTTAAGTTATGCTGTAAGAATTCCGGGACTCCATAATACTTTAGTTGAAGAATGCCTTTACGGCACAGATGAACATATTCTGTTGCAAGTATCTGATATAGGAAAGGAGAATGCATGCAAATGAAATTTCTTTTTTTTTTCGGGGAGTGGTGTTTTTTCCCCTGCCAAATTTCTTACAAAAGAGCGTGATAGAATGTGCTTTCACTATGTGTTATGGAAAAGTGGGATAAGATAATGAAAGTTGTTTGTAGCTGTGCGATGAAAGGGAGGAAATAAGTATATGTATAGTGTGGAAACTCTTTTGCTAATCATGCACTTCATGAAGACAAGAGCTGGTGCTATGTGGCAGCAGCCACCACCAGAGCCCTTTATTGCAGAGTCTGGCCACCTCAGTTTCAGTAGGTTACAACATGGCGTGTATTGCTTTGTTAGGTAAGCACAATACAAAAATAATCGCGTCAAGTTGTAACCTACTGAAACGAGTTGGCAAAACTCTGCAAGAAAAGGCTCTGACAGCCAACTCCATGCAACAGCCCAGTGCCGTACACAGCACTGCAACAGCAAGGAGTGAGAAAAAAAAAAGGGGGGGGGGGTGGGCATCATTTAACGTGAACGGGAAAAGTAAGGCGGTCATGATGGTGGGAAAATCTGGAATTTTTAAGATTAGATTAAAATCATTATTAAATTCATTATGTTTTCAATAAATAACAGCAATGCTTTCTCGGAACTTCATCTCCCACCCCCCTCTCTCTCTGGCTTTTATATCTCTTCCTTCCTCTCTCTCCCTCTTTAGTTCTTTCCTCCTTTCTCCAATTTTTTCTTTCTCTACCACGTACTTAACATCAGAATTAGACCCGCACAGTTCCTCTTCCAAACAAAACTAAACCACCAGAATTAGGACCGTGGTGTAACTGGTGTTATCACAAAGTCACACTGTGATAACAACAAATTAGCAGTGATGATCAAAATATGCTAAATTCTGCTCAGTGTTGTTTCGAAAGAGTTTAGTATAATAATAAATAACGTTACCACAGGCATGTTATTCAGAAAAATACAGAGTGTTTGGTTAGAATTCAACAATCTTTAATGGCAATCATTGGTAATAAAGAGCAAGTCCGAAAAGGCTCGTTCACACGCATGACGCTTTAAAAACGCATTTTTGGGGTGTGTTTTGTGATTGTTTTGTTTTCCTTTTATTTTAATGAATGGCAGTGGCCAGCTGAACGCAACATAGAACTTGTTTGTATTCACTAATCTGTGAGTTATATGAAACAGATATATTGAATGTATTATGCTCGTTGTTGCCCCGGCGGTTTCCCTAAGAAAATATGATCAGAACAGTCAAATCTCGTAGCTGATGGAGCAGGCTGAGAGGACACAGGAAACGAAACCAATGCCGGATGCGAAGACGACGAGGGCGAGTCTTGTACCGGCCGAGTGGACGATGGGGCCGAGAAGTGTGGAGACGGTGATTTGTGCGAAGAGGACTTGCCCGCCCAGAGTAGCCAGATCGCTCGACATGGTCCGTATCAAACCTCCTTCTGGGTGAGTAAACTGAAGACAAAATGAAAGAAGGACACGTAAATTTCAGAAAATTTTTAAGCGCACAGGGAATTAAAATAACCCCCCCAAAAACAACACCAAACAAACATGATTTTACACTGTCGGACATATCTGCCGAAAAGATCAGCTGAAACGTCCCTTAAGGTGCCACCCACAAAGTAAAGTTAAAGAGATTGAATATCACACAAATTTTCGAATAATATTAATTTTTGTGTGTAGACAGGATTCTCAAAGTGAAAGTATCCTACGGAGCAAATTACAATTTAAAAAAAAAACAAATAAAAGATATAAGAAACAGCATGGCGAATTAGCTACAGAGAGAGAGAGAAATGTGGAAGAGGCGGGGTGTAGTCATTCCCTTGCTCCTGTGGCCAAACCCTTCCCAAGAGACAATACGACAGAAACCTACCTTTTCTGACCGATGGTAGATTGCAATGATACTGGCTGGAATCTTCGTGATGATGGCAAACTCGACACCAAATGTCACACACAGAGAGATCGTCGCATACGGGTATGGGGCGGTGAGGAGCATCGCCCCGCAGCCGACGGCGTAGATGAGCTGACCGAACACGTAAATGGTTCGCAGGCTCAAGTATTTGTCCAATCGGGTCAAAATCACTGCAGGTTGGAGATGAAGTTGGAGAGCATACCAAGAGATGACACATACCTAACAACGATCAAGTGATCCATTTACCACACCTTCCTCCAGGTTATAAGTTATCCTGGTTATCCAAAAGTATTCGCAAAGTGGCGAATTTGGGCGGCATAGTGATCTGCCTGTGAAAACTATTTAGGGCATTATTATGAACTAAGTTGTATATAAATTGTGAATACATTGAAAGAGATTTTACACGGTAATTTCCTTGTCTGTCAGAGGTGGGTATGATAATGTTGTTGATGATGATGTTGATGATGTTGACGTTGACGATGATGGTGGTGATGATGAGGAGGAGGAGGGCTTTCTTCTTTTACAGCGCATGGATTTGGCTGTGTTTGACGCTAATAGCCTTTACTCAGTTGCGTGAAGAAGTCCCTCAAAGGATTTGCAAAAGATAAACTTACGACCGGTGATGGCAGCGGAACCGGAGAAGATACAGAGTCCCCAACATCCCATCTTCACACCAAGGTTGTATCGAGACAGAGACGCAGAGTCTGCAGGAGCCCTCGGGTCACCTGAAAAAAAAAAAAGAATTCAGACAGTGAAGAACTGTCATACTATGATAGACATTTTCCACATCATCCACAAGTTTCTCTGCATTTTGTGTTTTCCTTCTCTTAAAAAAAAACGACAACATGGGCCTTGTACTCCATGCATCCAGAAGTTATAGGCTCAGCGCTGAGAGTCAGCTTGCACAACTTTCAAAATAGATATGCAATATTGATTTTGAATAAGGATTATGACAAACCACAATGTTTGCTTCTTAGAACTTTAAATTGGAATCGGTCGAACAAAGATTAAAATATCACGACTGTCTTTAGTCTTTAAAATGATAAATGCCATGGCCCCAACGTATATGAAATCACTAATCAATCATCGCACCTTTGAATACTGTATCCGGTATACATTAAATTCACTACTTGACATTCCATAGGCCCTGATCCAAAACACAATGCAGAAACGATCATTTTCATAGAAAGCAAGCTCCCTGCTCAATAAACTCTCTTTCTCAGTTCAACCAAACAAACCAATTGCAACTTTAAACGCGGATGCCAATTGGCCAAGCATTCATTATAGAAGAATCCCTGTTCTCATTTCCTTTATGTTACATTTCTAATGTCACATTTTGTACCCTGTATTATGTCACACATTAAAATGTCAGTATTTTACAATGTTATATTTCCATGTATGTATGATATTATGTCGTCCTAGAGGGCATACTTTTTGGAAATGAAAAAAATAAACTCTTGAACCCTTGAACTTGGAAATATAGCAGTTTATTTTACTGAATGTGCCTACCCTCTGTTTTGAATAAAACTGTAATGTATGATAAATTAATACATAAATGTGTCGCACAACCTTTTGAACGATGGATTTACTTACCAAAATAGACAGCCTGACCCATGTAATCAGTGAAATAGAGAAACATGGTTAGGAAGGCTGTCCAAGATATATTACAGCAGAACATAAGCCGACGGAGAATGCAAGGCATAAAGATGGCCGACTTTACGAGATATTTCACCGTAATTGGTCCAGTGCTACTAGGCGACTTCTGTCGACCTTCGGCACCTGCACTTGTGCTTTCTATCGATCGGTGGGCGTGTACGTCATCATGGACTGTTGTCACAGGACAGACCGCAGCTTCGTTGATATCTTTGGTTATGCGATCTCCATCAGTACGACATTCGACTTCGCTTTCGACGCCGTTTACAGTCCCGACGGTAGAGACTCTAGCATAACCTAAAGATCCATTAGGATCTCCCCGATCGTCATCCTTCTCGACCTCCGAATGGGGGAAGAAATATAAGTGGGATGATTCGTGGCTGGATATACTGGAAACCTTAATGGTGTTCGTTGACTGTTTTGGAACGAAGCCACGCCGATTACGGTCTCGTATCGTTCGTCGAGAAGGTTTATTCCTGTATAGAAGCCGCTCGGGTGGTGGAAGGCTCGGTTGAACTAAACCGCTTTCATTTGCAAGTAATTGCTGTTCGTCATCTAAATTTACAGGTACATGAAAAGATACATCGTTCACCATGTCATTATTGCCAACGTTATCTCGTGCATTTTCATCATCGCGAACCTCATGTACTTGCTCATCCTCTCCAATCACGTCGTCCACATCATTGCCTGCATGGCAGCAGCAGCAGGACGATGGCGATGTCGATGACCATTGTGTAGTCGAGTGCAATTGTTCGTGCTTATGTGGAGCCTCAGGAATGCTGAAGATTGTTAGTGCTAGGCTGAGCGTGTAGAAAGCGACGTTGAAAAGGCAAATGGCACGGAGTTGACTCCCGAGGGCTACACCTAGCGATGTCGACATCCAGTTGATAGCAACGAAGGCGTAACCGAGAGCACCACCGAAACCTGATGTGGAAATTGAAACAAATTACTATTATCTATTTGGCAATTTCTTAAATCAGTTTCCAACAGTATGATCACCTGATGATGAACAAAGGTATCAAAACACCAAAATAAAATGACAAATACACATTTCATTATAGCAGTTCAATAGTTGGCTGCCATGGAAGAAGAATAAGAAGAAGAGAGCAAACGTAATCACCTTAACCAAATCGTTTCTTCCGCCATATTACATTACATTCATTCATTCCAGATAATAATTGACATCGAAATATTCTTTTATAGCACTCAGACATGGCATGATGGTTTCAACCAAGGATGGACTAGACTAAATCTATACATGTAAAAGTCAGTTCTTGAAATTCAGTGCGACCCTTGGTCAACCGATCTGCTACAAAATTAAGCAGTGTATTTTAGGGTTTAGACCAGCTCCCAGAGGAAACAAAACCTACACAAAACTCACACGACACAGAAACTTGAATATTCCGTTCTGGTATAATAACACATATATAATACAGGGGCGGATTTTGAAAAAAATGCTGGATCCGGCCCTTATGATAATAATCCAAAGCCTCAGTACGCCTCCAAAGGACTTTGAATATCATTAACCTGGATTTACATCTGTAGAGTCACATGAAATTTTATCCGAATATTGCAATGCAGAAATTATCAAAATAATCTAATCGAATCATTAGCCTTTGCTCATGACCGCCAACCTAATGATAATGATCATAAAATAGTTGATAAGTCTCGACTTAATGTTCATTAGCTAAGAAGCTGCTGTGTTTACCATATCTAAGAGACGTGGATACAAATGGATTTTCCCATCCTTCATTCTAAGCCCATCCACTTGTTCAAACCCCCATAACAACAAAGGCGATGTACACGAGTTATGGTAATTTAGTTACTGGCCCCCGTTTCATAAAACTTGTTATCAATAACAAGTTGCAATAACTGTTATAAGCTACTAAAATCCTTGCATCTGATTGGCTCAGTGAGAGCAAAATAATTTGTCACAGAAACGTGGCAGTTGTTACTGATAATAAGTTTATGAAGCACATGCAAACGGGGCCCAGAAATCTAAATATGACATTTTGACCATAGCGATAAATCAAAACAATGAAAGCAACAACGAAGCGGACATGAGCGGACGTCTTTAAGTATTGCTTCCGTTTTCAGTCGTTTTTGGAGAGATTTGAGCAGATAAGTTGATTTAAGAGGCACGAATTATGTATCTACATATCTTCAGATATCTACAGATTGAATTTTGGACGATAATATTGCCTCAATAGTGCTTTATAAGGTAAAGATCTACCGATTTGCCTCCTGACGTATATGTGTTGTCGACTGTCTGTATAGTTACGTGTAACCGAAATATGGCGAGGTCTGAACATGGACAAGCCAAGGACAATTCTCATGTTTCTGCAAGCACTTTTGAAAAGGACATTCGTGCGGAGGTGTCAAAAGCAATTGAGGAAAATCATGAACTTCTAGATACCCATATTGATAAGGTAAGAGATAAATTGATTGATGACATTTCGTCCATTATAACACGGAAAGTGGCAGAGAACATTAGGGAGATGATTGATTTTGATCTGGCTGAGAGAGATGACAAGATTGAACAATTAGAAATGGAATTGGAGAAAATGAAGGATAAGCAAGACGAAGCAGAACAATATTCCAGGAGGAACTGTCTAATTTTTCATGGAATATCTGAAAAGGACGACAAAAGTTCTGACGTGCTTGTCAAGATATAGTGTAAGGAGAAACTGAATGATGTGATTGATGATCAGGATGTTGACAGGTGTCATAGGCTTGAAAGAAAGGAAAAACGAGAGGGATTATTGTCAAGTTCACTAACTATACAGTGCGTGATCGCATCTACCATTCCCGGAAATGTTGAGAAAGCATGAAGAGAGCGTGAGCAACAGGAACCCCAGGTTTTCATCCAAGAAAGTTTAACAAAACTGAGAGGTGACCTCTTCTGGGAGATCAAGTCACAACATAAAGAAACAGTGAAACACATTTGGACACAAGATGGCCGAATTCAAGTGCGTACACACGATGATCGCCGGCTAACCATTGTGTCGAAAGCTGACCTAAAAAAAGATGAGAACTCTAAACAAAACTTGAAAAGACAAGCCAATAGCAAGATTGTGTCTCGCCCACCCGTGACTAAATAACACGAAGGTTTCCCCAAGTACATCCCTAACCAAGTTTGATATCGCAAAGTCTTGCAGGTAAACTTTAATGTTTGACCTCAAATGACCTTTGACCTCACCATGTGAACTCCGACAGCACCACAACATGATGTTACCCCTAGTGCATCTATGACCCAAGTTTGGTTGCCATTTGACCATCAGTTGTCAAGTTATGTGTCATAAGAGAGTCGTGCATGTAAACTGTAATGTTTGAAATAAAATAACCTTTGACCTTACCACGTGACATCCGATGCCACTATAACATGAAGGTCTCCCAAGTGCATCCATGACCCAAGTTTAGTTAAAAAGGGAGCAGACGTTGCAAAGTTACTTATCATAAGAGAGTCTTGCAAGTAAACTTTCACGTTTGATATAAAATGACCTTTGACCTTACCATGTGACCTCTGATACCACTATAACATGAAGGTCCCCCAAGAACCCTTTCACCTTATCATGTGAAGTCCAACAGAATGATAACATGCACTTCCCCTTAGTGATCTGCAACCCAAGTTTGACTCAAAAGTGTGACACGGTTGCAAAGTTTTGTGTCATAAGAGAGTCTTGCACGTAAACTTTAACCGTTCAACGTTTGACCTGTAATGACCTTTGACCTGACCATGTGACCTCTGACTGGACCATAACATGCAGGTCCCCTTAGTGCATCTACAACCCAAGTTTGATAGATAAGTGTCACACGGTTGCAGAGTTTTGTGTCATAAGAGAGTCTTGCACGTAAACTTTAATGTTTGACCTGAAATGACCTTTGACTTTACCATGTGACCTATGACTGGACCATAACATGCAGGTCCCCTTAGTGCATCGACAACCCAAGTTTGATAGATAAGTGTCACACGGTTGCAGAGTTTTGAGTCATAAGAGAGTCTTGCACGTAAACTTCAACGTTTGACCTGAAATGACCTTTGACCTTACCATGTGACCTCTGACTGGACCATAACATGCAGGTCCCCTCAGTGCATCTACAACCCAAGTTTGGTTGAAAAGTGAGTCACGGTTGCAAAGTTATGTGTGATAAGAGAGTCTTGCACGTCAACTTTAACATTTGACCTGAAATGACCTTTGACCTTACCATGTGACCTCTGACTGGACAATAAGATGCAGGTCCCCTTAGTGCATCTACAACCCAAGTTTGATTGAACAGTGTCACACAGTTGCAGAGTTTTGTGTCATAAGAGAGTCTTGCACGTAAATTTTAACGTTTGACCTAAAATGACCTTTGACCTTACCATGTGACCTCTGACTAGAGCATAACATGCAGGTCCGCTTAGGGCATCTACAACCCAAGTTTGGTTGAAAAGTGAGTCACGGTTGCAGAGTTTTGTGTCATAAGAGAGTCTTGCACGTAAACTTTAACGTTTGACCTGAAATGACCTTTGACCTTACCATGTGACCTCTGACTGGACCATAACATGCAGGTCCCCTTAGTGCATCTACAACCCAAGTTTGGTTGAAAAGTGAGTCACGGTTGCCAAGTTATCTTTCATAACGTTTGTGACGGACGGACGGACGGACGACGGACGGACGACGGACGGACGACGGACGGACGACGGACGGACGACGGACGGACGACGGACGGACGACGGACGGACGACGGACGGACGACATTTGGATCCCTTAGTCTCGCCTTCACCTCCGGTGGGCGAGACAAAAAGGACAATAAGACCTGTGTTCTGGAATTTTACCGGTAATCTGATTCTGTGAATTTAATTGGTAAAACGTTTACTTTTCATTCAGTTCAGTCATGTTCATTGATGTATACAGTCTTTAACCTCTTAGTACATAATGTTCCTAATCTTCCTTTTGTATAGAAGTCCCCTTTCGGTCGGCTATTTTGTATAGCTCTGGTAGCTTTTTGTATATCTCTGATGTCCTATAATTTGCTCTTTCGTGTCGAAACGACAAAAACGATACTCACGGAATTCGGCACCGTTGGTAATTAATGCCCTGAGCTATTTTCACTTGATGTAGGCCTGCTCAGGCTTACCATTTATGCCTGCTATCGTGTGGGGTATTTCAGGTAACTAATTATGTACTTACCATGCACTATATCTCTGGTAACAGTTGTTGTAGCCTGAAAAAAAATGCTAATGATAATATTCAACCATGCACTTGAGTGAACGTATAGAAATATACAAGTAATAAATAGCATTATTAGAAAACAATATATCGCTTCAAAAACCAATCTGATGTTATCTTTTTTAAAACTGATCCATTTTTTTTAGTAATATTCTTTTACCATTTATCTTTGGTTGATTCTTTTTCTCTTCACAATTTCCATTTTGGTCTTGATACTTCAATATAATGGTTGTGCATTATCCTTGTGTCTTATGCAAACACGCTGTTAAAACAAATCGTAAAGGTATTTTATGCACATCGTGCGATATGTGGGTTCAAATATCTTGCGCCAGTATATCACTGCACTTGTATAACGATGCATCCCTTCAGTTTATTGGTTGGGAATGCCCAAGGTGTATCATGCAACATCTACCATTCTTTAGACCAGATTTTACTGAGGGTGGCATTTTTAACAATGATGTTGAAGATCTTACTGATAGCAGGGAGGTCTGCCGCCCTGCTGATAGTCAAAACTTTCAAAATTGTAATATGATATATAAAAATCTTTCAGGCAAAGGTATTAAATTTGCTAAGTTGAATATTGTGAGTCTCTATAAGCATATTGATGAAATAAGAACAATTTTATGCTGTAATGATATATATGTACTTGCTCTTAATGAAACACGACTTGATAATTCAATACATGACAATGAAATAGAGGTTTCTCATTATAATATTGTTCGGAAAGATCGCAACAGGTCTGGTGGTGGCGTTTCATTTTATATTCATGGAAGCGTTGAATTTAATATTATTGAAGATTCTCCAATGTCCGACCTTGAAGCTATTCCTATTCTCATTCGTATAAAAAAGGCTAAATCAATAATGCTTCTTAACTGGTATAGGCCATCAAACTCTAAGTCTGACCTTCTAGATCATTATGAAAAGTTTTTAGAATTTGCGGAAAGTCTCGACTGTCATCTTCTTGTCATGGGTGATATCAATCTTGACATTCAGGAGGAGGTAGATGATTGTATTACGAAACAGATTAACAGCGTATATTCTTTATCTTTTGTTAATACTATTGAATGTACCCGAATCACTAGTGAATCTGCCTCTCTTATTTGTCACATGTTAACAAACAGTACTGACACGATTAAGTCTTCTGGAGTAATACATAATGGAGTAGGCGACCACTCGATGAACTATTTAATTTGGAAGGCTCATCATTCTCATTCTGGCGTCAAGTATATAACGTGCAGGATATGTAAAGGTGTAGATATTGATATTTTCAAAGCTGAATTATCGCAGTAGAACTGGGTGGAAGTTGAGGAGGAGAATGATATTGATAAAACCACTGACATATTTGAGCAATTGTTGTTTCATGTTATTAACAAACACATGCATCTTAAAACCAAAAGAGTTCGAAACTTTCAGTCACCATGGCTTAATGAAACTATTTTTCAAGCTATGAAGAAAAGAGATTTGGCAAAATCCAAAGCTATAAAGACAAAGGATCAAAATGCTTGGAAAGATTATCGTGTATCAAAAAACAAAGTAACATCATTAATTAAGAAAGCTAAGCGCAATTATTATATGGAACATTTAACTAAGGATCGGAACTCCAATAGTTCATGGAAAATTTTATCTACATTAATACCCAAGAAAACATCATCTTCTCAGCCTCCACCTAGTCAGTGTCAGAGTATGGCTAACCACTTTAATCTACATTTTGCAAATACTGGTAATAGGTTAGTCTCGGATTCTGCGATAAATAATGATTTGGCATCGGATGTTATTGACGTTGACTTGGAAGTGGAACGTCCATTGCAACTTTGTACTGTAAGTGAGAATGATATTTTGAAAGAAGTACAACAACTGAAAAATAAGAAATCAGTAGGCTTAGATGGAGTTGCCGTGCATATTCTAAAAATGTCCATAAATGAAATAATTCGACCAGTAAGCTCTCTTATTAACAAATCCATTGTCCAAGTTATTGTTCCCAAGAAATTGCTAAAATTGTTCCTCTACATAAAAAGGTGATAGAACAATCCCAAATAACTATAGGCCCATTTCTATTCTTTCTTGTTTATCGAAGATACTGGAAATGGTGATCCGAAAACAATATTCTCTCAGTAGAGCAATCGGGATTTCGTCCTAAACATTTTACTACCACTGCTTTGATCACAGTCACGGATGAATGGTTGAAATGAAAACCCTTGATGAGGGAAAGTATACTGGAGCGGTCTTTGTAGACCTACAAAAAGCTTTTGATTTGGTCAACATTAAATTTCTTCTTAACAAACTAACAAGAATTGGGATTAGCGGTACGTACATGGTTTCAAAATTATCTTTCAGATAGGAAAATTGTAACTTGTATTAGCAACTGCAATTCTGAGGAGCTACCTATTGGGCTCGGGGTACCCCAAGGATCGATTTTAGGTCCACTGCTTTTCATCATCTTTATTAATGATTTGCCAATCTGTATTCCATTCTTGCAATATCCATTTATATGCAGATGACACAGTTATTTATTTTTCCCATAAGGACCCACTCATGGTCCAATCAACGCTAATTAGGGAGTTGGTCAATCTGGAGAAATGGATGGTGAGAAACAGACTGGTTAATTATGACAAAACCATGTGTATGCTTATTGGAAACAGACACATGCTCAAATAGTAAAGTAGACTTGATTTAAGTATAAATTGTTACGTGATTAATCATGTGAAATCTCTGAAATACTTGGGTGTTTATATTGATTCAGAACTGAAGTGGGATATACATGTTAATCACCTCTGTCTTAAGGTTGGACGCATGGTTTCATTTCTCCGTCGCTTAAGAAAATAGATTAATGGAAGTAACTTGAAAATTATATACCAACATGTTATCCTACATCACCTAGATTATGCAGATATAATATGGCAATCTTCATATGACAAATTTAACAATCTATTACAAAAGTTGAAAAATAGAGCAGGTAGAAGTATTCTCAATATAAAACCAAATTCACATTTTTCTGTTACTTTAATACATGAAATACTCCGATGGGAGACCCTCAAATCTAGGCAAAATTTCCACATTCAAGTCATGATGTTTAAAATCTTCAGTAGATTGACTCCAAATTACTTAACTGAAAACAATTTTTTTACCCCTCAAGACCTATACTCTTTACGTAGTAATAACTTATGCCTTCCAAAACGAAGAACAAATTATTGCAAACGCACATTTTTCTACAGGGGGGCTCAACTATTTAACAGCATACCCCAATGTATCCAAAATTGCACATCTCTGTTTTCATTTAAAAGAGCACTTAAGCAACTAAGACCTTAATGGACCCCCTTGTTTTCAATTATCATTTTTAAATTATATTTTTCTTTGATTTTTTTTCCTTTTAATTCTGCCATTCTTTGTTCTTCCAATCAGGTCCCCATGGAAGACCAGCGGCACCATGTCAGTGCAGCTGAAAATGGGTTATCCAGCCGTCTCTTTTCTTTCCTTATTGTTTTGTTAATTCCTGAGTTTCCATATTTCTGTACAGTATTTCTGTTGTATATGTATATTACGTTCATATTACTTTCGTTATTTTTCTTTGTATATTCATTTGATTGTATTCTGTTTTTTATGACGGAAAATAAAAACTAACAAACAAACAAGATATCTGGCATCTGAGAGTGCACAACTACATTTTGGTCAGTTTGTAATACATGAATTTAAAAGGATTATATTTTTGTTGAAAAGACTGTTAGTAATGAATGAAGACGGATTTTGGTCATTCTGAACATTATTATTTTAAGCCTGCCGCATATCACTGTATATTATGTACAAGAGTCGCCGACACACAGCGTGCAGTAGCACAATAACATGGATGTCCTCCAGATGCTCGGCAGAATCACAAAGATTCAAACAAACATTATGTAACACCTCTTTTGCACTCCAGAGGTAGGACTGTGTTTGTTTTGTGTAATCATCGAACAGTTAACGGTTTTTAAGACACCAGATTTTTCTAAGTAACGTGAGTACCTAATACCTACATCAGATGAAGTTATGACAGAATAATGTTTATTCAACATAAAACGAGAAAAGGACAAAACAAAACAAAACGTAAAACGGGCACTGCTTTTATACTTATGTCATGTGTTATGTTATGATCCCCTTTAATGTCAAGCCACTGCCTTTTTAGGGCTAGATCCTCACACTTTTTTGATATTAACTCATGTGATTTTTATGAAATGAATAGATTGAATTGAATTTATTTCTGTTATGGGATGATCATTATTCATACAACATCAAGCTGAATACGACGCTAATTATCAAACTCAGAATATATATATATATATATATTTTAATAATGTGGTTTAAATTACAAACCACATTATTAAAAATATAAAAAATATAAAATATATAAAAAAAAAACCTTTTCAGCAAAGCAGTGAACACAATATCCCCCTTCACAGTCTGTTGTACCTCAGGATGATTTGAGATATTTTGTAGATCAGATAACCAGGCTTGACCTGTCTCTTAAGCAGCAAATGTGCAATTCAAGAGAGAATGAGAGAGACAGAGAGAGAGAAGGAAAGAGAAAGGGATACATAGATGAGGGGGAAGGCGGGCGAGATTGAGTCAGATGCGTGAAGAGATTGAAAGAAGCACAACAATGGCTGCACCAGGGCGAAGGGAGAGAGAGAGAGAGAGAGTAGACGATGTCAAATACTGAAAGGAATGCTTTTGTTGGCCCTGAAAATGCTGAAGGAGAAACAAAAGTAGAAAGTAACCATGGTAACGTCCATTATTTACCTCCAAAGACGAGTCTAATGTTGATCGCTTTACTGATGTCTTGCTGATTGCAGACGTCTTCAAGATAGGCCGTTGAGGGAATATCACTTGCGTTGCTACAGAAATCGACCAAGGCCACGCCGAGCATTGTGATGAGGATGCATCCAAGGGTGTCTGTGATAATCATGTATAGGTATAAATCAAAACCTTATCAGAACGAGAAACGATCGAGTCTAATAATCAAGAAGAAACACGCTTGTGGAGGTTTCTTAATGCAGTGATCAAAACCTTGGCGCAATGTTAGGCACCAAACTCTAAATATTTTAGGGTGCATCAATCTGTCAAGCCTCTGCAGGCTTTTAATGTTGCTTCTTTGTATTGGTATTTGTGTTGGCTCAAGAGTACTTTGAATTTCACTTTTCAAATGCTTTGTCTATAAAATGATGATTATAATTTTGTATTTATAACCAAATAGTGAATAAAGAATGAAATGAATTGATATTTCTCGTTCAGTCAGCTGCTTACGCCCTCAGACATGTCAGAAGAATAAGCAACCAATGCTTAACATTTTCAGAAGAGATGTCAAAGGAATTGTTATAGGCCTATAATCTTAATTATTAGAGATGTTTTCAAGTAGAGAACGCTCGAAGTACTTTTTATAAATAGAGAAACGCCCAGTGGTAAACTTGTAAAGGCTCCCGGGTTTGGTCCTTGCTCAGTGCCAACATCCTTGGACAAGGTGCTTTCCTCACATTTATCCCTCTCGTCCCTCGTGTATTTACATAATTAAATGGGTATCAGGTGATGTTAAGGGAATAGTGATTTCAGTATCACTACTGATGTGCCTGTCATAGGTAACCAAGACAACATTACACAATCCTACCTTGAGCATCTAAACTGATTTTCACCCCGATGATGCTTCCATTCAGGTACAGCACAATCCCGATTATAAGACCCATACCGAAGGCCAAGAGAAAGGGTCTCCTGCGTCCCCAGCTGCTCCTACACCTCTCACTCCGAACCTTGATGATCGGTGAGAGAAAACATCCGAGGACGGGACCAAGCAGCCATGCAATCCCAAAGAGCTGGTTCGGGAGCCCAAGAGAGAGGAGGAGTGGTGTTGCCAAGGCTGTCTCGGTGGAGTAGCAGAAAGCTGTTCCGAACTGGAGCGCATTGAGGCGAAATAACTGCCACAGACTGCGATTTGGCGTTCGGTGCCCATGGTCTTCCCGAAGGACCCGATGGTGTTGGGATTCCGTGCTCATGCTTGTGATTTGCGATGTTACAGTTAAGAGAGTCTCTAATTCTGGTACATGGTACACATGTCATACACACTATGATAGGAAGAGGCGATCGCACTCGCACGAAACCAAACCTTAATTCTAAAGCAACATGATACGGCTTCAGAATGTCAACTCAGAGCCAAAAACCGAAGGAGATACAAAGAATATGCGACTTTATTACCCACTAGGTCTAGTATATGACTGCAGTCTACGGGTAACATGAATGAGGAAGATATATACCGTTATCTAAATCAATCGTAGTTCGGATCGTAGTCCCTTGATTGGAGGCATCCTTCTTGTAAACATTCGGCACTTGTTATTTACACCTGTCTTTTCCAGCATCCAGAGTCAATTAATGGAACCCTGAATCTGTTTGTATGTTGACCTCAGCTTAATCTTTACTATATTTACGCACACGGGATCGGTCGCACACAGTGTTATTCACGGTGCTAGATGACATGACAATAGTTTGATGGATGTTAATCGTTAACATGAAGATTTCTGAACTTGAATGCTTCGGGAAGAACTTTTTTCTTAAAAAAAAACATACATGCACACGTTGGTAACAATATGCCTATAGCACGTTAATTTACTTGATATAAGATAAAAGAGCAATGTCGATAAAATGCCTTGCTCAAGGGCATTAATGCCATGCCGGGGATCGAACCCTCGACTCTCACGTCTCCAATCAAGAGCCTTAAACCACTGGACTACGGTAACTCATTTTAAAAAAATTGAATCAATTTTTCTTTTTTTCACGATATTCACGATGGGACCCTTGCCCGTTTGAAAATGACTATAGGCGATAACATCATTTCAGCACCGAAGATTAACATTCGCATTTTAAGAAGCAGAATCATTAGATCATCATAATGAAATCAAATTCACATCTTATCATTGTTTTCTCGCGCTGGATCCGTCATTCCTTTTGCTTGGTTCTCGAAACGTTGGCTCTTGTGCATAAATCGGGGGAACGGGGAAAAATATGGTGGCCCTGAAGTACGACAACAGGTCATGCATGTGCGACGTGAATTTCGCGCCAAGCTTTGCATCCCAGTCGCGAATTTCGCATCCCGGGTCATGAATTTCGCATCCCGGGTCACGAGTTTGGCATTCCGGGTCATGAGTTTCACATCACGGGTCATGATTTCGTATTCCCAGTCATGAATTTTGCATCCCGGTCATGAATTTTGCATCCCGGGATGCGAAATTCATGACCCGTGACTCGAAATTCGCGACTGGGACGCAATGTTCGCGTCACGGGTCGCGAATTTCGCGATTGGGACGCAAAGCTGGCCGCGAAATTCACGTCGCACATGACCTGTTGTCGAGCGTACTTCAGGGCCACCATAGAAAAACAATGATCAGCCATCAAAATTAGACCATGCCCTCTGTTATCGCGGACTGAAGTTTACCATTTTTCTAATAACGAACAAGCAACTAATTAATGTAAATGGTAAACATAAAATATCATGATTAGAAACGAAGTCGGGTTCAAACTCCGTTATTTTCATCGCAGAGATGTAGATAAGAATAGAAAGGCAAACAGAGTAAGAGTGTATGTCAACTGAGAATTATTACTCACGTCATGCAATCTCTTGATACATTAGAAACATGTTTATTTGCCTCTCGTTACAAATGTTCATCATCCCAGTAGTTATGATATGCCTCCGCACACCAAAGGTGGTGTCGGAGGCCTTCTGTTTTCGGGTTGTCCATCCGTCCGCCCGTCCCGCTTTTTCGTTAACGCAGTAATTCTCAAGAGCCATTTGGGGTATCCAATGACCTTCAAACTTGGTGATAGTATCTATCACTATAGGAGAACGACCTGCTTAAATTTGGGGGTAAGTCAAAGGTCAAAGGTTATAGAGGTTAATATATGTGAATATCTCTTTTCTGTATTGTAATCACCATATCTCAATAAAGATTCGTTTTGGGGTGTAGTAGGTCAAAGGTCAAATGTCATAGAGGTCCATATGCATGGAATTAAAGACTTGTTACTTTTTGTTATCACCATAATTTCAACAATTTTGTACGCATGAGTATCAGGAGAAAAAGTGATCAGAATTTGGGGTTGAAAGGTGAAAGGTCAGAGAGGTCAGTTATATGTTTTTTTTTTTCCTTGTTCTGGTTATCAAAATAATATTCAAGGTTATAGGGCCATGAAGTAGGCCTAAACTGAAAGAGGCATATAGGAGGGAGGCATGTAGGAGACGCAGTCGCGTAAAAACGCGTTTCACCTGTCATCATGGCTATATCTGTGCATCATGATATTGTCTACAACTTCAATGTGCCAACTGTAAAAAATGCAAGGTTATCTTTTCTCTCTGTCTCTCTCTGTCTCTCTGTCTCTCTCTCTCTCTCTGTCTGCCCGTCTGTCTCTCTCTCTTTCTCTCCCCTGCAATATTGATGCTTCGAAAATATTGATGCTTCGAATTTTGAACGCAATTCTTAAACAGCTAGCCCTCTCTCTCTCATCTGTCTCCCTAATATAGTACCAATTCCTTTATCTCTCAGAGTTTCACTCTGACTCCCCTTTCCCTCTCCACTGTCTTTTTGTTTTCATTTTCCCCTTGCACGCTCTCTTTCTTTTCACCACCCGTCGGTCTTTATGTTTGTCTGCCCCCTCTCTCTCTCTTAATATAGAAAAGGCATTTAATCATAGATTTATAAGCAAATGTTATGAGCTAAACTTTTATTAACAGGGCAGATCCAAGCGGGAAAGTATAGAATTTATGTCAATAATCAAACACAGTCAATTATTCACCGTACTCTCTCTGGTCAGATTAATGATCCTGTCACTCAACATGTTCATATAGACATTCTCAGCAACCAAATTAACATTAAAGTTGCACTCACTCAGTCATAATTATGTCGACAGTACTAATTCAAAGTGGTTTTTTGTTGTTGTTGAGATTTTGGTTGTCTTAGCTTTCGAGTGGAGTGGATTTTCGGATTCTAAAATTTGAATAACAAAATTAGTCTGCGGGCAACTGTTCAGTTTGAATGCTCATGAACGGTTTTGAGTCCGATTTAAGTGACAAAACAATTCGATCAACAGGAAAATCGAGATCATTATTTGACTGATCATATTTGATTGATTGATCATATTTGATTGATCATAATTGATTGATCATATTTGATTGATCATATAAACACGTCTGTAAAAACCCAATTCAACAACGAGAGCTACAAGCAATTTTGATTATTAAGAATACATTTGAGACGAAGCCGTGTTGTATCAACTATAACTCAGAGAATACAGAGATTCAGATTTCCCTGCACAAATTGGCAACACCTATTCTTTATTCCCACTGCTGCACATAGTTTGAAAAAAATGTATATAACATTGACCAATGTGAATAAAAAGTGCAAAATTTGAAAGGAAAATTGCCAGTTGGCACATGATAATGGTCATAAAATATTCCATACTGTGTTACCAATGCAGAGAGTAATGATTAGCTACAATTAATGGTATTTTGAAACTGTATGATCATGACAATTAATTGCATCAGGAATAGAATCAGTGTTTTCTGCGATTTTTAAAAAAAAACTGATTTATCATACGTGTTACTCGTATTCTTGATCGAGAGATACTGCAAAAGTGTCACAAAAGAGACACTGTACTGCTATAAATGATAATCATGATAATGGTGCATTGATTCTGATATACAAAGAAAAGGAAACCCTGGAGAAATATCAGTTTTAGTGGAAAGAATAGAGAGAAGTAATTTCAACAATCAAACTTGGTTATATGCGAAATGAGAAAGTTATGAAAGTAAAGTCTCAGTTTACTTTCTATGGCGATTCTCAAATTGGCAATATAGCTTCAAAATGGCATGTTTTTGTGGACAACTCTCCATAAATTATGTTTTCTGCTCAACATTTCAGATTTTCTCCGTTAACTCTGAAGATGCAGTTTGTCTCTTTGTGAACTCAACATAATTATGTTGTGTCAAATATATTTTTCCCTGATCTTGAGCTATAAGAATGAGAAAATCTGCACCTTGAGAGGTAATGGAGAAAATCTGAAATTTTGCGTGCCAACCATATGGAGAGTTGTTCACAAAAACCTGATATTTTAAGGCAATATTGCCAATTTGAGGATTTCCATAGACAGTCAATCAGGTCTTTTCAAACTTTCGTAGCTATTCTGTAAATGATTTTGAATTAACCTTTTTTTGATTGCTTCTCTCTAGACGTCTCTTTTCATCAAAACTGACTTGCCTCCAGGGTTTCCCCTTTCCTTTAACAGAATTATTCATACCCCTTGTAATTTTGAAGTATTTTGTGTTTGTCTCAAGAATGAAAGGGGAAATAGTGGAATAAGGGCTTGGTGGAATACTAAATGATTGCGGTTTGTTTATGGTAATTTGAAGTAGCGTATACCAGAACAAACCTTTCACAAGACAGAATTGAAAAAAAAAAGAAATCGAAACATAATAAGAGTGTGAATAATTTTTTTATTAACTGCAAATATTATGTCTTGCACTAAATTGCATGATTCCCCAGGAAAAGAAATACATCCGCTTTTATAAAGTAAAGTCATCAATAATCATGATAATCTTGAATTGTTATGATAGCATTTCTGCGATCCAGACACACAATGCTAATATTTAATCCAGATCAGAATGTGACTGCAAACACTATATCGCGAGCTTCTTGTGATGAAGCTTCGTCAAATCATAGGAAAATAAGTATTCCATCAGAAGAGATTTTCGATAAGTGATGACAAACAGAGTTAAAGTTTGTGTCGGAAGCTGTCAGTCTATGAAAAATAATTGCTTCTTAATAGTCGTTGCATGATATTACGAAAATTTGCCGCAAGTCATATTTGACATTTGGCTTTTATCATGTCTATTGACATTTTCAACAGCTACGTGGCAAAATATATGTTAACTCAACTCAGAGACATCACACATACACACAGATAGATATTGAAAGCAACACGCTCTAGACTTGCTTAAGAGTAAAAGGCCATGCCTGTTATTTTTTTCCTGTCAGCTGTGGGATGAAAAAAGACAGCCCGAAAGAATCTGACCTTTCATATTTTGCTTAAAGCCAGAGCGAACTGGCACCCTTGTATGGGATTTTGAAATAGCGCCCTCTCAGTCCTAAACTACTGATTTTGTCCCCTTTTTGCACCCAGCATGCTCTATTCTGATCAATGAGAGCTTTATTTTTTCAGTAACATCTGTTAAAATGTATTTGTATTCATACTAAGGAAATTCACGAGAAGCCACAAAGGATACTATGTTTCTAAGAGTCTCTGGTTTTGAGTAGCTGTAAGTTGGTGCTGTTGTAAATACATCATAATGAGGGTCAGTTCACTGTTGCTTTAAGGGAAAAATTTAGATCTGTCCCTCGCGTTTTATGACGTCTTTTTCGCTCATGGTCATACTAAAGATATCCAAGACATTGTACGACTTTAGATAGATAATTTCGCCCAGAATCTCTTTAGGACAAGTATGGCTGCTTCACGGAAAATCTTGTTGGTGATAATGTAAACCAGGCAATGCCACCATGTCGATGACATGATGAGAATCATCATAGCACTTTTCAAGACGGGTGGCACCGTGACACCACAAAAGGCAAGACCATAGTAGATGGTGAGAGGCAACCAGGAGACAAAGACGACAATGTTCAAAAGAAAGATGGTCAAGAAGGCTCTTCTGTTGCGAGTGTGCCGTTTCTGCATTGTAGCCATTTCTTCCTTAGCTTCTGCATTAGTAATCGATGCGCTGTTGCCGTGTAGATCTTGATCGGAGACCTCTGTTCCTCCTGAGCTCGTAGTTGTTTTAGTGGTAACCTCACAGATTGCTGCAATCGCTTGCGACTGCTTTCTGGAAATCACCAGCAATCGGGCCGTTGAAAATATGGTAATAGATATCGCTGCTACTGCGTAGGCAATCAAGAATACGAAATAGTAGCTTTGCTTTAGCCCTTTCATATTTTGTAAACACAAGTGTTTCTGAAACTCTTCTGACGGCGTTCCTGGGAAAGGTGACATGAGGACGGTCATAAGGATGGCTTCAGCAATGGCCACCCCAAGGATCAAGAAAGCTCTTCGCTCAGTCACTATCAGGTGATATCTCAGGGGCTTCGTAACTATGATGTATCGATTAATATTCAGAAGGCAAGTCAACGTCAACGTGAAAAACAGACAAAAGTATATCAAGGGGCCATGGTGCATACACACGGCTAGTTTCACATCAGTGTGGAGGGGAATAACCTGTAACAGGGACACCAGGGCTTCCCCGACTGCGTAAAAGGCGTACAATGCCGTGAACACCTTGAACACCAGTTTCGTTACGTCGTCAAAGCCACTTTTCTCTCGATGAAGAATGTTGTAAGAGAATGCGTTTACCAAAACAGCTACAGGTGCCACTGCCATGAGAACATAATACACGGCAACTAGTCCAGGGTCGTATAGAGGGATTATCAAGTTTTCTGTTGGGGTGGTACTGACGTTGTCTAATGACATGCTTGAACTCATAATCTTGAATTTGAAATAAATAATCCGCTCCTCTGTACCCTTGATATATGATCAAAACAGGGCAAATTTATCTTGCATGAAATCGTCACTAAATATCGTGCTTAAAATTGGTTACAGCAAACTTGAGTAAAAAGTTCCATGTCAATGCAACCTTGCTGGAAAAATAAAACTACAGCAACGACAACGAAAAGAGAGAGTACTGGCTTACGGTAACATGCACAGGCAATTATGTTTTCTGTGGTTTGATAATTACTCCTGCGTATAGATCAGCGAGGCAATCTCCGTAAATGCTTCAACGCATCTGAAATTAGCAAGCTTGTCGGAGAATTTTTATGTCGCTGTCAAGCGTGAAAGGAAAAATAATCATGCTTCCCGAACCCAATCAATAACAGATTCTCTTTTTCTATCGTCACTCGACTGCACACTATATGTGCGGTTTCGTCTCACTCATTAAGTGACTTTCTTACCTCAGAGATCCATGAGGCAATCAGTGTGGTAAAAGTTAAAAAAAGAAAGAAAAGAAAAACAATAAAGAACCTTCACATTAAACTTTTCATATTTTTTTTCAAACAATGTGCATTTAGCTTTGACAGTCCATTATATGTCATGAAGTCTGCACAGAATTTATCTCGGGGATAATAGTCTTAATGACGTGCTTATGTGAATTCAGCTGTCTGCTGAACAAGACGTATTCTGATAAGAAAACATCATCACGAGACCTACTTGAATATTCTAAGAGTCTGAACACGTCATCCCTCTATGAACATCGATTTCAATTGCTTGTTTATGTTTCATTCGCTCAATGGATGGTTGGGACACGCTAACATCTTAAAAGCTTCAGGATAATGGTGAAACGTTGTTTCCCTCTAAACAGCCATTATTAGAAAATACCATATATCATTACTCTTTAATGTTCTTAAGAGGTGGCGCTACAGAGGGGGGGGGGGGGGGGCGACCTCCCGCATGACTTTTCAATTGGTCAAAGAAGAAGCGGAAGCAAAATAAGAAGAATAATGTATGGAGAAAGGGAGGTCGCCGTCCCTGATCTTATTCAACTAGTCATTGGAGTCATATTTGTAGGGAAGTTGGCAGGAAACAGCGTGGAGCTGATCACGTAATATCTCAATTTATTAAGAAATTCATGAAAATGAAACAGAGAGAGAGAGAGAGAGAGAGAGAGAGAGAGAGAGAGAGAGTGGGAGGAGAAGAAGGAAGGAAAGAAAAACCTTAGTAACTCTTTATAATGCTATTATTATGCTTCATTTAATGTATTGTAATGTTGCATGGGGAAATACTTGCAGGAGCCATATAAATAAGTTACAAGTCCTTCAGAAGAAAGCCATCAGGTTCATTACGAACTCAAATTACAAAAGTCCAAGTACTCCTTTATTTTTGCAACTTTTGATTTTGCCTATTGCTGAATTAGTCACCATGAATTGTTTGATATTTATGAACAAATCACAATCGCTCAGCAATATTCATTTTTAACTGATGTATTTATTACTAACTCGACTGTCCATACATACAATACTCGTCAGAGAAATCTTATCCATCACCCGTTTGCAAGAACACAAACTGCTCTGAATTCTTTTGTAATTGTTTGCATTAAAGAATGAAATAAGCTACCACAAAACATCAGATCTATTCCAACACTGCCTCTATTTAAATATATATGTCGAAAATATCTTTTTGAGAGGTTACAAAATACCTTAAATTAATCTTGGGAAGCCATGAGTGTGTCTGTGTGTGTGCCTGTGTGCGTGTATCTGTCTGTGTGTTTCTGTTCCACATTTACTCTTTTAGTTATCATTGTAAATATGTTTCTTATCCATTATTGTTATTATATGTTATTATCTATTATTTTTGTTTTTAGTTTTCTGTTCCTTTCATTAAGGGGCCCCCTTTCACAAGCTCTGCTACTTCGGGGTCCCAAACCTTTCATGTTTTCTTCTTTGTCAGCTGCTTGTAATGTATTGTATGCTTGATTGGTTTAAAATAAACTTGAACTTGAACTTGAACTTGAAAAAGGAAGCATGATGGCATCCTCCCTGTTACCAGCATATGATCACAAATCATCATTTATCAAAGCTAAATACCAGAAAATACGAAGTTGCCCCTGTCCCTGAGAAGGAATTCCCACCTCCCTTCCCCTCCATTACAGTAGTAACATTATGATATCATTTCGTGTCAAAATGAAATTTTCCAACATCATAATTACCTCATCATCAAGTTTTAAGCGTATATATTACCATTAAATTGAGTACTGTATACCAAAGTGGTTAAATAAAATTTGATAAAAGTTCCTGACTTTCGCAATTAGACAGCTTAAAATACACACTTAGACTCAAAGGTTCAATTTTGCACCCTAAATGCAACACTGGCAGCACCTTTTTTGGGTGCAATCTTGCACCCTACATGAAAAAGTTGCAAAGATGCACCCTTTTGTACTTTGTTTGCACCCGAAAATGCCCGTCTTCACCCTTAAAGGTGCAGCTTTGCACATTTAAGGGTGCAGAAAATTTTGCATTTAAAAGGGTGCATTTTCGCATTAAAAAATATACCTCACTGACCCCTTAAAGGTGCAAAATGCTTCTTAGGGTGCAAAATTGTACCTTTTTTTTCTTAGTGTGAAAGATGCATTCAGTTTTCCATTGTACTCTGCTACAGTTTAATGGAACTCTTAAACTACATTCTCATGTAGTTTAAGTGTTCCATTAAACTGTAGCAGAGTACAAACTGAATACATCTTAACGGAACACTTAAACTACATGAGAATAAGCATTCTATCATGCAAACGAGAGACATTGAGGCAGTAACGGCATCCTGTTAAAAATCATTGCAGCAAATTAATTCTGTGTGACAGACTTCTCTGCATATCATTATTGAGCAAGACCTATACATTTGCCGTATTTGTACAACGTAGCTGGCCCATGAATCTATTCGAGAGCATCTTGGCCGCCTTACGAAAGATCTTGTCGGTGATTAGATAGACCAGACAATGCCACCATGAGGCTGACATGGAAAGGAACGACACAACACAAATGAAGATGGGTGGTGCAACGACACCACTAAAGCACAAAACATAGTATATGACGAGAGGCAACCACGAGACAAAGACGACGACGTTCAAGAGGAAGATGGTCAAGAAGGCTCGTCTATTGCGATTGTGCCGTCTTTGTGTCGTAGCCACTTCTTGTTCCGTTAATCGTTCCATGGCTACTTCCGGTCTTGCTGTAAATACAGCTGCAGTAGTGGTGACCTCACGAATATCCGCAATTGCCTTCCATTGCCTTCTGGATATAACCAATAACAAAACAGTCGAAACGATTGATATGAACGCCGCGATTGTCATGTATACGACGGTGGTCAGCAGAAAAAAATTACCCTTGAGTGATTTCCAGTTTAGTTCACATACGTTTTTCATGAGTTCTCTCGAAGGCGTCCCTGGTATAGGTGATGCAACGATGGTTAGAAGTATGGATATTATTACAGCCACTGCCACGACCAATGTAGCTCTCCGATCAGTCACTATTAGGTGGTAACGCAGCGGTTTCGAAACCATTACGTATTTATTGATGTTAAGAAGACACGTCAGATTCAACGTTAAAAAGAAAAACGGGCAGATCCACAGACCCTGGTAGAGGCATACGGCATATTTCACATTGTTGGTCAGGGGAACAACTTGCAGTAGGGACGCTAAGGCCTGTGCGACTCCGAGAAATGCATAAGATAACGTTAATGTTTTAAGGAGCATTTTGGTGACGGCGTCGAAGGAACTTGTTTCGTGACAGAGAATACTGTAAGTTAATGCATTTGCGATAACACATAAAGGAGTCTGTCCCAAGAGAACAGAGAAAATGTTAGAATATACCTCATGATAATACGAGGCAGAAATTTGGGGTGTCACACTGAAATTCAAACTTTTAGTTGTGTTTTCCATAACAGCTGTCATGGTTATATTACGAAGTACAGTTCAAAATATTCTGATAAAAGTAAGATCTCTTTTTCGTCTTTCTTTTTTTGATATCACCTCGGTTACAGCACGTTTCCAAATGGAATATATCACAGCGATAACATGTCTTCACTCTTCAGATGTGACGTACTGACGTTTGTACGAATATGAAGCTGATTGTTGCTTCAGCAAAACACTTTTGCCAAGATACCGTAGGATTACAAAAATGGACGGAGCGCTACGGAAGTTGTCTCTTTTAGCATTGTCAGTATTGTATACATAAAAAAGTAGAAAGAGGAGCGAGGATTAAAGGAAGTTCGCGCTGAAACGTCAATCATATCACAGTCGTAATTACATACTGCCCAGCACTAAGAAAGAAGGAATGATTCGACCTTGCTACAGTATCTGATTTACAAAAGCCCATGTTCTTTCAAATTCCATTCTGCTGTCAATCAGCCAACTTTAATTTCAGGTTCAACATTGGGTTCGTGTTCAAAATTTTCAAAGGAAATGTGGACGAATTTTTTTATATCTGATTCATTTATATTTTCATTTGACTTTCAAAATGATTAGAATATCGTCATTCAGCAGCATTAACGAGTTTATAAATCCAGACGAACAACCATGTAACATGTAAAAGCTGCGTGTGTGCTCGTGGTCGGGTGGGTATGCGTGTGTGAGCATGTGAGGAAAAGGAAGAGATAGCCTCGATTCATCTAGCCGATATCCAATGTTAAATTCTGATTTACCCATTATTCCATTGTAGAGAAGGAGATCATAGACTATAGAACGAAAAAAAATTAGAAGAGACATAAATTCACAAAGAGACAGAATGGCAAATAGACAGAGAGAGAGAGAGAGAGAGAGAGAGAGAACGAGAGAGAGAGAGAGAGAGAGAGAGAGATAGAGAGGCGCAAGATTTTTCCTACACCATTAGGACAAACACCAAAAGATTTCAGGCATCGCCTATCTTACAGTGAAGAAGGACTTCATAGGTCAATACTACAATACTGTGACGAAACCGGTTGACTAATATCTTGCTGCCCAGCAGCCAAATCTGTAAGGATGCCTGCTGCTGGTAGGCTACCAAGTCGGGCTTCTTAATTTCTGGCTGTGGATCCGTTTGGCAGAGGTATACTGCCCCCAAATGACTTTGCCACCACCGCTTCTGGTTTTGTTCGGCACTATCAGAGCGTTTCAGGTCCATGGGCGTCGATCCCGGGGGGGGGGGGGGATGGGGGATATATCCCCAAATGTTTCGGTCAGGGGGGATGGCCTATACAATCATCCCCCCAATAATTCACCATTTAAACATGAACAATTTCATAGCCTCCTATAATCCTCAAAAAAAGTAAAGACAAAGAGAGAGAGAATACAGGAAAGAGCAAAGAAACCATTTTTAAAAGGAAAGGAAAAGGAAAAAGCGTTCAGCGCTCGCTCGCATTTTAAGTATCTCAACCGATGACATTATAATACTGTCTTTATGAAAGCAAATCGGTTTGCATCTTGTCTTTCTATCAAATAGTATGCTATTATTGTTCTACTTGCATTTAATATCTTTTGTTATCTTAATCAATGCCAGTTGATATTTTTATCAGGGTTTATTAAGAAATGAAAATGGTTTGCATCTTGTCTTTCTATCCAGTGTTATACATGTACTATTATGATACAACTGCAAGAAGTCGAACGGGAAGAAGACCCATGACAGAAAAATGTTCGTGAGATTATGGCCTGTGACCGGTGGCCTATTCCTATCATATCAAATATGAGAAAGGAGGATGCTGATAAAATGTATGTTATCAAAATCATAAAATATGAGTAACAGTACACTAGAACCTAGCTGTTCTCAGTATTAAAAAAAATATCCCTTTTTCGCTCGCTCATAAAAACAAGATCAGAAAGCAAGCGCTCTTATTCCCTCAGCAACACGTCCGAATATTGTAATATTTTACGGCGAGATGTAAAGCTTTTCTCGAATACAGGGAAATGGTACATCATAAAATTCATCTTATTTATTTTGGTGGAAATTCTACGTTTTATTAGAAAGAAAGAGTTTTTGTCGGTAGCTCGCTTCGCTCGCTATTTTAGATGGCAAGCGATGCGCCATAAACATAAAGCATCATTATTTGGCAATTAGGTGATCAAAAACTATTTAGATATCTTTGAGGCTATCAAAGAATGTAATTTTTTTCCTCCCTCGCTGCGCTCACTCGGATATGTGATGTAGATGTTCTATAGACCTATAGTGTATTTTGATGACAAAATAACACTTTGTCACGTGCGGATCGCTCTAATGAATTATCTCATTTATCTACAGGTTACTTAACCACCCTGAATAAAATACCAAAGGATTCAACAAATAAATGAAATGTTGAGTTTAATGTTACTCAAATAAGATTTGTCATTATTCGTGTTGTTTACAAAACAAAATGGGTTTCACATGAAATATTTGATACAACATCACATATTAAAAGCATTATATTTTGGAGTTCAAGTAATAAATAGGTTGTCCGAGTTTGTGAGTATATAGTTCATACTGTCCCGTTAAAGTTTATAAAGTTTAATCAAACCGAATGCGGACGAGGGAAGAGTTTGAAGATGGAAGAAAACTATCAACTACGACGATGCTCGACTTCGATAACGAACGAGTATGACGATCGCTGATGACGGCGAGTGACGTCACGATGAGCGAAGATAAACGAAAAGACGAACCCCGTCGATTCACCAGTTTAACATGCAGCTAAAGGGCCCCTCACACCTAACCGAATTGCCTGAAATATGCCCTGCGATGGCTGGCGAAAGGCATTTTAAAAAAAATCGTTTTCAATGGCAACTGATAGTAAATCATATTTACCCTTCGTGTTTGGGTTCGTACACCTTCTGAACTAACAGCTGCGATCATTCAAATTCGCGTGGAAATTTTGAACATGATTAAAATTTCCCGACGAATTAAAAAATCGTTGGTCATCTGTTTGAATTCGCATCTCTTATTTAGTCTGCGGTAATCGTTCGTTTATCGTTCGTGTGTTATTGTCGCGCATAGTCCCTCATCGCGCTTTTGCCAAAGTGGACCGATCTCGAAAGAACCCTTAACGAAGCAACACGATGACAAAATATGGGTTGCGCATGGAAACGAAGATACTATGACAAACGGATTTTCGCTTGCCATCTTCTATGCGAAGGGAAACCAATACTAACTTTTACTAAATTTCAATAGCGATACATACACGAAGACAAGGCTAAGAGATACTAAGACAAACTATGGATTGCGAATGCGAGCGAATGACCAGACGAATAATTTGGCGAGTTCTGAGCTGCTCACTGTGACCTGCCACTCGCCACGCTACTCATATATAAACATTTCACCCCAAAGCTTCAGTGACTTCTCTGGCCGTACTGAAATCCGGACGGACCTGGTCGCTTTTTTTACACCCCGAGGAGCGCACACAAACGTACGAGAACGCCCGATCTATTCCCTCGTCTCCGTTTCTAATCGCACGCCATATCAAAGCTTTGCTCACTGTTCGTTCGTCTTACTGGGTTATATCAACCCTTCGCTCGCCTTCGGCTGCAATTTACTCAAAGAGGTGAACCGAAAAATCGATATCCTTCGCATGTCATATATATCCTTCGCTTACCGTTCGTTGATAAAATTTGACAATAATTACTGATCGCATGATTTGACGGAAATTTTATTTGAATTTGTTGAATTCGCGTGCTTTTCGTGCATTTTCCCATTCGTCACCCTTCGTCCGCCTACATTCGGTCAGGTGTGAGGGGGCCTTTAAGCTGAACTGAAGAAGTAGAGCCTCAGCTCTGGTCGAATTGCGTGTCGACTCCGACGACAAACACTTAACAGCAACCACCGACTTGGCGTGCCAATCATTCCCCTGGAATGACCTTGTGACTCATGACCTTGACTTAGGTCGACCAACGATGTTGACCCTATGGTAACCGCCGTCTAAAATAAAAATAGATCATAGACTTAACGGTATAGGCACTAACACTAATCTATCTCCAAAACAGATAAACAGATTACATCTTATCTCGTATCAAATATCATATCTAATATGGTTAAAGAATTGAGTTTCACTTCAGTGTGAGCTTTATGATAATCAAGAAAATACATAACACTGGAGGAAACTATTGTAATCGTTCCTCTCACGAAAATGGATAAAAATGTATTCAATTCAAAATACATTTCCAAAATACAACATTTCCATAACTGAGTTATCACACTAGAAATTCTGAGCAATCTTGTAACATAAGGCTCTCTTTTAAATACATAATAAAACATTACTGAAAACTGCAAAATACAACTTGTATTTGTAATCACTTCAGTATAAGTGGCTATTCTTTTTTAGAGTATAAGTCAGATTATTAATACATGTCATTTAATGACAAAATGGCTTCTAATCTATTCCTTCTTACTCAAACAGAGATGCTATAAGCATAAGAAATTACATAAATGTTCTATAATGTATAAAATATGTATCATTACTTACAATTCGGCACCGAGGAGAGGGGAAACCGCCTTAGCACTGGGTTGGCACCACGCCCTGTTCCTTGTCTAGGAACCACCCCCAAAACCAGACCTCTCTCTCCAAAATCAAATGTCAGAGTGAGCTCTCTGTGCCCCTTTGACTAGCACACCCAAAAGAAATATGTTACACAAAGAGTCTGCAATTCTGCACACCTGACAAACCCCTGCTCTTGTTACTATGACTACCTAGCCTAGTACATGTATATACAAGCCTGGCCTGCACAGGTCTCTAATGTACACCTGTACATGGACTTAAACAAAGAATTTGAATAAGATCCTACACACTTCATCACTAAAAGAATGTGTTTTCTCCTATCTCGCCTCCCTCGCTTGTAATATTTGAAATGTAGTGTGGTTTAGGAAAGTAAACATTGGACTAGTGAGGTGCTGTATAAGTCAAACATCTCTGACGACAAATAACATATTTTTCTTTAGCTAGAAATTGGAATATTCGGCTCGCTTGCTTCGCTCGCTCGCAAAATAAGAAACGGAATGGTTCATACTCTAAGTAAAGGTTTAATTCCCTAAAGTTCTCATTCAAGCAATGAGGATGTACCTCTGCGATATTGTTTGAAAACATTTTTGTGTGGTTAATTGGAAGAACGGTAGATTAGACTAATAATGCACAGATTATGGACAGCAAAAACAGGTCCTACCCCTCCCCCCCCCCCGCTTAGTCTATATCCTTCACCTTTGAACCTCCACACCCCTTTCCCCGCTCGGTCGCTTTGCTCCACGGTCGAGGATATTCAGCATCAGTAATCCCCCCAACCGCGAACAAAAATAGACACCCATGTTCAGGTCTGTAGTGCATCATCAGACGACTACCAACCTGCATGTAGCTACACCGCCAGACGACCACTTTTCTGCTTGTGAACTACCACCAGACTACTACCAGGTCTGCAGTAGACGACCAGACGACCAGTCCTGCTGCCAGATCCGACCAAACCAATGGTATCGTCTTTTGCTGGAGTGCAAAAGACCAGACACACTCAATTCTACACACTGTCGTGGCGTGAGGCTAGAAGTCCATCCCAAGTGTAATAATAGGCAGATTTGCAACAATCATGTAATTCATTTAGTTTGCACACATTTATTGGTTATAAACCAGACAAAACATGAATCACGTACAAACCAGTACAATGAACTCTAGTAAACTACAGTACTCCTTTAGACTCCAGCTTAGGTCCGAAGGACCGCGCAAAATCTCCTCCTATATATGCATTTATTATTTACCAACTTTCATGGTGATAGATTTTCATAACACAAATATTAATTAACAACTACCTTTACTAATATCCTATCTATGTGAGTGATAAAGCAAAATAAAGCGTTTACTTAGATAAATAATAATCCACACCAAAAGCTCTAGCAAAATGCTTAGGTAAATTATTACTTGACCAAAACTCCCTAAAACATGCTAACTCGATCATTTACTTGAAACCTATTGCTACTGCATTAGCACATTACTACCATGTGACTAGCACTGTCCGTTAACTATAATAACGCCATCTACGACGATGCTTACTGAAAATGACATAATCACATACGAAATAAATCCATCGATATACATGTATACATATCGATGAATAAATCCCAACAGATGGTGCTATTAAACAAAGTTATCAAAAACACGAAACAAATATATCAATATTAATATAGGCTACATACCTAGGATATTTCCTAGCTAATTCGGACACAAATTATAACAAAAACATAGAGGACTCCATATTTAAGATGTAAATCAATTTTATCATGTCAACAGCAAGTTCCTCTGCATAGGAGCGGAAATAAAGAGCAAAGGCTAGTAAGAGTTGGAACGCAATTCAACTTTAAAAAAAAAATCCACAATTTCAGTAAAACTGAGACAGCTTGCACACATACTGTATTAGAATTGGTAATGCCATGTGACATGATTCAACGTCGGATGGCTATCCCATTTGAACATATGAAGACGACCCTTTTTTCAACTTTACTGCTAAGCAATATGTCTCTGCTTCAAATTATACGCGGACGATTCTTCCACTAGACGAATCTTACACTGGACGAATCTTCATCTCTGTCTTCTTCAGAGAGTAATACTGGCCGCGCCAGGAGCTCCAAGTCACACCATTGCCATGCTCAGAAGTTGCTCCGCCCAGATATAGGCCGTTGAGGTTGGTAAGGTGGCATACCTCGTACCACCACGCTCCAAAGTGATACACAGCACAGTTCCCTGTCGGACTCAAATCATGATCGCGATCCCTAGTCGTAAATGGTTTATCATAATGAATCCACAGACTATCACCTGTGAAATAAAGACATAATTGATACTTGATCAATAAATTAGAATACACTACTAGTTTCTAGGCATGGCTCACAAGAAGAGTTATGGGGTGCTTGGTGGTGTTTATCACAGAACTATGATATATAGTTCAGTGGTGTCATGGCCAAAGTGTATAATACCCGTTGCGCACATGCATTTCCTGTGCGCCGTGCACGGACACATACAACATTAATCCACCGAATTAAAGGCATATAAATGAAAACGGCACCCCCTACCCATAAGCCATCCTTCATTTTTGTCATTTCAGTTTTATGAACTTTTCTCATAAAAAATGTGAAACCTATAAATCGTCGCCTTCCCGGAAAAAGGCCACTAACGCGCACGTACGTGCGCGAAATGTACATTTTCGAGAAAAATGCGAATGAAGTTTTGACCTTATTTTGACCTCATTTTGAGCTTTTAGCAGCTAGTGTATTATTCTTCCGTCCTAACTCTCAAACTTTCTGACAGAGCAAGATTTTTTCTTCAATGATATTTGTGCTTTTATTTAAAACACTCTAAAGGTTTTCTAATCATTAGCATTTTATCCTTAACGGCTTTCTTCCCGGAACAAAAATGCGCGAGTACGTAAATCCAGTTCCCGGAAAAAGGCCGCTAATGCGAATCGGTCTGTGCGCGAAGCACGTTGAGCGAAGAATAGTGTCTTTCTTCCGGGAACAAAAAATGCGCAATAGTTCCCAGAAAAAGGACGCTATTGCGAATCGGTCTATGCACGTAAGCACGTTGGGTGAGGAGCGATTCACGTGCTCGCGTAATTTTGTTTTTTGGCCTATTGCGTCTTAATGACGTCAAACTGAGGTTCGAGAATGGTACGAGAAGAAAGCTTATGACATGCTTTTTCCATTTCTGCAATAAAAAAAAAAATGGCGGGAAAATTGAGAAAAGGTCGATAACGGCCTTTTTCAGGGAAGCCGACGAAAATTGTCTTTTATGATGAAATGTGAGATGTTCGAGTGCACTGCAATAAAGTTGCCAGCACGTTCATTTTCACGAATCGCTTAAAACATGAAAAAATGCATCCTCGGTGAGATAGGCGCTCCACATCAGATGCAAAAAGACCTAACTAATATAAATCCTCCCCAAATACCTGAGTCAAAGGTACGGTGCTATAGCCACGCAGAAGGTTTCAAAACTTAGCGTCCATGGAACAATATTATTAAGGCTTGTTTACATAATTATGAAGCGGACCCCCCCCCCCCCCCCCCCCGGTTAACCTCGCTTTTGTGTGTGTGTGTGGGGGGGGGGGGTGTATGTGTGTATGAATTGGATATAAGGCGGCTTGTGCCCTGTTTCCATATCATAGATTTTAGGTCCTGCTTGCACGAGACATCATTTGCCGACGCTGCTACCCCTAACATCATTCGTTCTTTCGCGTATCATGAAACAGTGATGATCGTCTTCAAAGGGATTGCGAAATTACCTGTACATACCACATATCCGATTAGTGCGTACAGTGAAGTTTTGAATTGTGTGTGAGAAGTGAGCGTTTGGCGTATTAATGATGCCTTTTTCCAATGACGAACGTACGCAGTGAGTGTGAACTCTATATCACCGTCTGCTGAGAATCAAGAAGGTCTAAAATTAAATGAGATGGTACCCTCTTATGTTGAAGGGAAGAGTAGAAGAAACTAGACCGAGAGGGAAACCCAGAATCAACTGGGAAGAGAAGATGGCAGAAGATAGAGTTTAATGGAGAGATGTTGCAATCAACCTCCGAGCCGGGATAAGATACCTGGATAGATAACATGGATAGAGCACCCTCCTGACTCCATCAACAGATAAAATGCATCAGTACTTAAATCAAACAATAAGGGTAGTCAAGTTCAACATGTTGAAAGCGAAATATAAGTCATCTTGTGAGGGCCACGAGAATGATGCGGGGAAATGGCAAGGTCGTCTACGGAACCCTAAAAAACTCATAGGGCTACCCAAGACACAAGACCCCGTGTCCAAAACTTGGTCAGAAGGCCGGAAGCCCAAAAGAAGGACAGCCGACGAGACCGATTTGATGTAAGCATGTTGTTGACAAATCGAGATGGTTTACAAGAATAACAAATACTACATGCTTGCTTGTTATTTTGTAGATTACCAACCTGCGTCTCCAGAATATCCGCTTGCTGTCAGGGTATAATTAGCGGACTCACTGCCAATTCGGAAAATGCTGTAGCTGGCATAGCGAGTTTGTCCCTCGAAGTCTTCGAGATCAACCCGTAGTTCGTACGTCTTTTGCGTCGTCAGGCGGTGGATTTTGTCATTACCGAGCCAGTGCTCGGCAGAGAGGTTTCCAAATCCATCCTTATAATCAGACCAGTAGAGATAGAAGTCAACAGACCCGTCAATTCTACGCTGGAATACCTAATAGATACAAAAAGACGTATAGCATTAAGGGGCGTTCAGATATGAGGCAACATTTGATGTTCCCTGAAACAGTTTTTTTTCTCTATCTCATCCTCTTTCTTCCCTCCCCTTGTCACTAATATCTTTTTTCACCTTGCTTCCCTTTTAGTCTGTCCTTATCTTGCTCTCCTCTCATTATCATTTACACTCCCTTTTCCTTTTTCTCTCACCCTCCCTCTCTGTCTGTCTGTCTCTCTCTCTCTCTCTCTCTCCCTCTAATGCCTCTTCATTCTTCATTTCTCTTTTTTCAATCTATATGATTAAAAGTGTGTCTTAACTTGTAATATTTTAAAGATAATGTTATGATTTCTGTTCATGAAGGGTATTTATATTTGCCTAACGCAGAGCCCTGTGGAAGACTAGTAACTTTCTTTTATGTTTTTCTGTTTCTTTTTTATTGTATATAAATTCTGTTTTTCATGTAATTTTTGTATCAAACTGAACAGACTACTCTGGGTAAAAATTTGAAATGAATAAATAAATGAATAAACATTGTAGCGCCACAATGTGGGGCCACATTTTAGTGTACAAGTCTATAAGGCTATAAAGATTGTCGCCGAGGCAGGACACATTTTTTTTTTTTTTGCTGCCTGCAGAGGAGGCGGAACGTCGGTCTCATGCAGACAATGAAAGTGGAGGGGCACCTATTGTTTGGTAGACAAAAGGTGCTCCTCCAAAAAAAAAAAAAAAAAAAAAAAAAGTTAGCGCAAAATATGTTATCTTGAGATTGTCTGCGCAAGTTTTGACACGGTTCTCTGTTATTTGAGAGTTGACGCGTTTTAATAATGCGTGTTCATTAACGTAGGTGGCGTCACAGTGTAGAGCCTCATATCTGAACATTAAAAATTTTGTGGCGCCACAATGACGCCTCATATCTGGGGAGCGTTTTATGAAAGGACTTGTCGGATGTTTTGTCCGACAAAGTCTGTTTTATCCGACAGTTGCCATAGTAACGATGCTCCTCAGCCAATCACAAATCACGGAAAGATGTCAGATTTGACAACTTGTCAGACGACAAATGTTGATGAAACGCCCCCCTGAACGCCCCTTTACGCTCATTTAGTCTTAAATTTTACAATTTTCTTTTTAAAATGAAGAAGACGTTACTTTGCTGTATCAAGGTGATTTCTCAGTGTTTAAAAATTCATCACAGGTGTATGTCCTGAATGGCAAGATCGAGGGCCATCATACGTTGATACAGAACACCATCATCAACAAAGACAATACCGGCAACATATCTGCCACCACATTTCTTTACCACGTTTACGTCCGGAGGGGGGGGGGGATGTCTGATCGAGGCTTACACATCATCCGCGGACATCACTTTCTGAAAGCACCCTAAACGAGGATTGAAGTAGGAGTGGTTGTGATACCCTAAATCAGTGTAAATAAGGGAAACCGGTCTAACATCTCCGATTTTTATTTCCTTAACAGGGATTTTATTCAAGCATGTCAAGGATTGCATCGTCATTGCAGCTCTGAATTTAATATCCCTTTTCTTGATTTTTGCTCCTTTCATGCCTTTAGATACCCTAAATGCGTTACTCGCGTTACGTGCCTGCTGCTCAAGAAGTACCCTCTTTACGCATTTTCATGGGTTTATGCACGCATGGTCTAAAACTACTTGGTCTAATTTCCAGATGGGCTATCTTCATTCAGGCTAAACCCTTTTGATCCACGTTTCATTTGGTCTTACTGGCACTTGGTCTAATTACCAGAAGGTCTAATGACCGCTTGGGCTAATAATCAATTGGTCTAATTATTATTTGGTCTCATTACCATTTCGTCTACTTTATTTTGTTGCCATTTGGTCTAGTATTATAAGCAGTCGACCCTGACACTTGCACGATTTTGGTTCTCGCATAGTATACGCATAGTTTGCGCATCATTTCGTGCCACTTCAGGAAACGTTCGTGGCAAGTGCGCGAGGATGAGGGACAGTGCGGGACAATGCTTAAAATTCGTGGCAGAATTTTCAAAATGTTAAAATTTTGGGTACGACTTTCGTGAACACTACGTGAACTATGCGTATCTGTTCGTGTCAATGCTTGCCAGTTCGTGCCCAGCACCGAGTGGCACGCATGTTCACGACCAGTTAACGACCAGTACACAACTACTTCACGAATAGCTTGCTCACAAGTTGCGCATCGTCTGCGCATTCTTCCCGCACAGTTTCAGCATTACTCATACGGGGTCTACGCATGCGCAATATGCCACAAGAACGAGGCCACCATTCTCAATTTCATCCTCAAACATGGGCGGCGGAGCGAGTTTAAACAACACTTCGTGAACATGTCATGCCAGACAGACATGAAGCTCTAATGATGGTGATATACACCACCATCATTAGAGCTATCAAGGCAACCCACACATTCTCAGCAATGTGTGGGTTTTGATCTGCCTCTGTTCGCATCTAGAATTGTCAAGGAGTAGAATTTCTGCCGTTCTGAAAGTTCCTGGAAGTCCTTCATTGCCTGATCCAGACTTGTGTAGTTTTCTTTTCCAATCATGATGTGTTTGACCAAAGCAGGATTTTTCAGGAAGTGTCAAGTGCGGTGTAAATGATGAAGTCAAGGTGGCTCTTTAGAAGATGGAATCCACCAAGCTGAACAAGAACTGCCCTTTCACAATTCTAGATCTTTGATGAACAGAGGCAGATCAAAAATTACTATTGCTGGGAATGTGTGGGTTTCTTTGATAGCTCTCATGATAATGGTGGTGTATCGTCTGCAATTTGTTTGGATCTGCATTGATGAAACATAGGAACTAAATGGAAGATATCAATGCTGGTCTGTCTTAACTTCTGGTGCTTAAACCCCATGAACTTCGGATGAAAATTCCTTTATTCTATCTATCTACTGGACCAGTAAAAGACAGCTTCATCTGGTATGTTCAGAAAAGTTGTCCATACTCTGTTAGGTATGGCGGAATCTCAATAAAGCAATCATTTTAGCCGTCGGAAGAGGATGAGAGTTCGGGCCTCAATCCTCACACCGAATTCAACATATAAAACCACATGATAAACTCAGACCAAAGATGCTATCAATCAATATCACTTGCCAAAATCTCATCAGACTTAAAAAAAAAATTGTTGTAACTCTAAGGAAGGAGATAAGAGTGTTTGCAGTGGTATCATGTCTGGCATGATATATTTTGCAGCATGTGGAGTGTATTGTGTGTGGACAATGCTCTAATGGTGGAGAGAGAAAATATACCAAAAATGGCTAGTGATGAATAAGAAATAAACTAACTATAACTAATAGTTTTTAAAATGATACAGAGGGTACTTTTGACTTTTACCCTCATCTAAAGGTCAAAATTTAGTTGTGACCATCAGACTGGATACAAATGTGTCATTACGATGCAATTATGTGCAGTTGGCAAAAAGATCGACCATAGTTTTATCTTGCGACCCAGATAGGCCAAAATTGTACGGTATGTTAAAGGAAATGTCAATGACCTTTGACCCTAAACTGTCCAGAAAAGTAGTTAGAGATCCCTATATCTAAATATTGATCAACATATTATGTATCTATATGTGTTCAAAGTAAGCTTAAATGATCTACTTTAATTTCTTCTGCAGATTGGTTAAAATATGGTAAACACAATACGAACTTAAGGGATATTAATGTTTTTGACCTTTGGCCTCATTTTGAAGGTCACAACTTGCTCCTTGGGGTAAAATTATATTTTGTGTGACCTTTTCCAACAGTTCTGTGCATTTTGACACCAAGATCATCCACGTGCCATATTTTTTACCCGAGATACATTTTTGCACCTTTTTACCAAAGGTCAATGACATCTGACCTCATTTTGGAGGTCACGACTTATCCTTTGGGATATATTATATTTTGTGTGCCCTTTTCCAACATTTCTCAGTAGTTTGACACAAAGATCATCCACATCACATTTTCACAAAGGTCAATGACATGTGACGCCTAGAAAAAAACGCTTTCCCCACCCCCTAGCCCACCTAACTTTTTTTTTTGGGGGGGGGGTTAAATGTTGATACCCATACCTACTCAAATCAGTCGAAATTCCTTTTCATAAGATTTTTTCACAGATTGGTCAAAAACATGGCTAATTTAGGGTTACTTATCAGAACCAGTGGCGGCGATCTCATGTAACGAGTGGGGGGCGGAAACACCGAAGGTCACCGCCGAAAATCTGTTTCGAGATGTGGAAGGGGAATGATTGTTATTATGCGAATGAGCCAAGCGAGCGAGCAAGCAAAAAGTGACCGCAAAAGAAATGAAAAAACCCTAATTTTTCCAATAAAAATACACTCTAGGCCTATAAAATATTTAAGTGGTTGGCCTAAATTTGGTCACCTGACTCAAAATAGAAAAATGAATATTAAGCTTTACACGTCCCCCCGCCCCCGCCCCCACTGCCGTCTATGATCAGAACCGAAAATCGACAATCAAAAGAGCAATTATTGCATTTCAGTACGGAAAATGAATAGAAAAGAAAAGAACGCTATGAAAATGGGAATTTAAGTGTCACTAATCTGGTGAAAAAGGGATGCTATACTAGAAGGTGAAAGGCACTTATTTTTTTTTCTTAATGTGTCATTTTAAGAAGAAAAGGTGGCACCGAACAGGTTTGCAAAGGGGCATTTTCGTGATTAATAAGGGGCACTTTTCTGGTGCCTGGAAAAATGGAGACACTAAGCACTGCGCAACTACGGCGTAAGTTGGCGTAAGTATGGTGTAACTATGTCGTAAGCATGTATGTCTTAGCTACAACGTAAACTTGACGGGACAATGCGTATCCTGCTGTCACGCACTGCACGAACGAACAGCGGACTTCGTGCCACTAAATATCACGCACTGGCCCGACTCAATGCGGGGCAATGCGGGACCAAAAATTCGTGCAAGTGTCAGAGTAGTTCGTCTAATATCAGTTTGTCTAATTCCCAGTTAGTGTAAATCTAGTTGGTCTACAGACATTTCGTCTAATAAGTCTATTATCCATTTGGTCTACATGGCATTTAATTGGTCTAATGTGCAGTTGGTCTAACTTTCATTTTGTCCATTTTCCTTTTAGTCTAGTTTTCAGTTGGTCTAAATGCCGATTGTCTAAACATCACTTTGTCTAATTATCACTTAGGCTAATTGCCTGTTGGGCTACTCCCATTTCGTCTAAAGAAATACCAACAACACTATAGAGTACAATTACTGTTCCATCATGTTGGCCATCCCCCTCTAGGCTCTTTGTATCAAGGCCTAGACAGGGGCGTTGCCAGGGCTTTTTGAAGGGGGGGGGGGGAGGGGGGGGGGGGGGTACTGTCCTGAGATGTCGACGAAGTACCGAGATGAATAGTGCAGTTTTGCCAATTTCATTTCCGCGCGCCGGTATCGAATCGTCACGCGCGTGACCCGCGGGCGTCTTTCTTTTACGTACCACATGCACATCGAGGCCGGAACTTGGTATCAGCGCATCAGCGACTTGATTCAAGAATATCTGTGATACTTTACTATTTATGCTATGTTCCCACTATCACGATTCGCGCCACGATTGAAATCGTGGTTCTCATCAGATCTTATAAGATCGTGAGGTCAGTCGTTGCAATCGTGTCGATCGCAGACAAATTTTGGACGGTTCAAAAATTTTCTACGATCAACGGGATTAATTGTTTATCGTAATCATCGCATAAGATCGTAATAATGCGTGACAGACTGCATCTAATCTCTTTTTATGAATTGTGATGATCGGGATTAACAAAAAAAGCTCAACTCCTGTTGAAATTCAAAGAGAATCATTCTATAGGTTTTATTACTTTATTGGTACTTTTGTTTTTATTTCAGTTCAGTTCAGTTCAGTTCAAACACATTTCATTACATCTTAACAGGACAGGGCAGTCATATGTTTGAATATATATATATATATATATATATGTGTTTTTTTTTGGGGGGGGGGGTCGATGGCAAGGATTGACGTGTTGTGTGTTTTCTAGGCTGGAGGGATAAGTTGGGATAATTTGTTAATTTCTTTGAGTTGGAGGAGGAAGTTTTTTATGATTTGGTTCGGAGGAAAGGGACCATTTGAAAATTAATTTCTTGTTTTGAGGGGAGGTAACCAATCTTAAAATTTGCAATATTTGGAGTGGGTTCATTTCACTTGGGGGGGGGGTCTTAAAAATTATCAATTTCTGGGGCGTGGTAGCATGTTTCTTTTTCAGTCATCACATGTTCAGCTTCTTTTGTGAGGAAATGGGTCGTCCAAATAAATAAGTACCTTTCGGTGGCCCTAAAAAGTGCCGTTGAGGTGAGATAAAGACCACTGTCCTGACATTCTAACACTTATCCAAACGAGAAATTTCAGTGAAATTCCACGATCTGCTACACACTAAGAAAAAAAGGTGCAAGTTTGCACCCTAAATGCAACACTGGCAGCACCTTTTTTGGGTGCAATCTTGCCCCCTATACGAAAAAGGTGCAAACATGCACCTTTTTGTTCTTGTTTGCACCTGAAAATGTCCGTTTGCACGCACCCTAAAAGCTGCAACTTTGCACCTTTTAAAGTGCAGATTTTTTGCGTACAAAAATGTGCAAATTTACACCTTCTCTAAAAGGGTGCAACTCTGCACCTTTTAGGGTGCAAAATGTAGCTAACTGCAACTTTAAAGGTGCAAAAAGCTCGTAAAGGTGCAAAGTTGCACTAAAAGGAGCTCCCAGTTGAAGGGTGCAAATTGCTCTTTTTTTTTCTTAGTGTGTACGTATGGCCAATCGTAATATTTGTAACGGGTGCACGACAGTGGGAACCTAGTATTACTGACGAAATAAACGCCTTTGTTATCAATTATAATGAAAAAAAGGAATTTAAAAAAAGATAAGAGCGAGAGCAGGATTCGAGTTTGGAACCCACAGCAGATATGAGGAAAAGGCCGGGAAAAGTTGCCGAGCCGAATTCCATGTTGACTTTATAAGGTCAACATGGAAGTATTCAAGACTTCCAAAAGCAAGTTGTGTGCATCTTTCCGAGGTTACTCGTACATAGAGAGGAAAAGAGCCAACGGGTATATTTACTGGCGTTGTCGCAACAGGAGAACGTGTTCTGGCACCGTGATTACTATGGAGACTAATAATTTTTGATAGACTGATAATTAAATGTATAAATAATTAGTATTTATTAATAAATTAAATAATAAATATATAAATGTCGGGATATTGATATTTATTAATAGTTATCTTGATATAAGCAGCAGCAAGATGAGGAACTCTTTGAATGTACATGTACATAGATGACATCTTTAAAGGAAAGTTTCATTTTCCTGTTCTTCTTAACTTGCTACTGAAATGGCCAGAAGACTAAATGTGAATTACACCAAGTGGTCATTAGACGATATGACAGTCAGACCAAATGATAAGTAGCCTAATTGGTTATTAGACTAAATGGAAATTTGACCAAGTGCTAGGTAGACATGGTATTAGCCACAGTAGGTGTAGCCTAAATGGATATTAGACTATGTGGCTTGTAGACGAAATGAATGGTAGACCATTTGGAAATAGACGAAGTGAAAATTAGCCCAAGTGAAAATTAGCCATATAAGTACGTTAGACTAAATGGGGTTAGCCAAACTGGATATCACACGAATTGGATATTAGACCAAGTGGGAATTAGACGAAATGGTTAGTATACGAACTGGTTTGTAGACAAAATGAAGTTAGACCACGTGGAGTTCGACTAACTGTTAATTAGACCAAGTGGTTATAGACCAAGCGAGAGTGTACCGTTTTGTGTACGCGAATGATATACAGGCCTCAATCAGACATAACCTCCCCCGGAGGTGTATGTGTTGATAAAAGGTGTTCAGTATCCCCCTTCCACGCTAAACATGTCCTGCGGTTACTAACCGTCCACCCTCCACCATCTGTCTCCATGTCACAGTACACGGTGAAAGGATCACCATCACCGTCAGCACGGTCAGGGGTAACACCATACACCCCACTGGTGGTCATGCCACTGGCCTGAATCTCAGAGCAGTCACGCTGGGCACCTGTACCAAGACGAAAAAGGACCGATAGCATTAACAATTCGGCCTTCCAGCCTTGATAATCATGATAATATTGTACATCAGCAGTGGCGTAGCTAAGGGGGGGGGGGCACAAGGGGGCCATGGCTCCCTGTTAATCGGCGAGCAAAAAAAAAAAAAGATAAAAAAAAAAAAACACAAAAACTTTCATCGAGTCCACTTCACATATCTTACCCTACCCTACCCTGCGAAATGAAAGTAGAACGTAAACATGCCACTTCTCATATAAGTTACCCCTAATACTGGATTTTAGTGTGCAGAAAATTCCATTTTCATGCACGAATTTTAAAAAATCTCCCTACCGTGGGAGGGGGATACCCCCTCCCACACCCTCCCTCGCCTTGCCCCCCCCCTCTATAAGCCACTTCTCATATGAGTTACCACTAATACTGGATTTTAGTGTGCAGAAAAGCCATTTTCATGCATGAATTTTCAAAAATCTTCCTTCCCTTGGGAGGGGATACCCCCTCCCACACCCTTTTTGAAGTCGCTTCCATGGAGACCATAGCTAATTTTCCCTGCAACATTGAAATGACAAAGAAACTCGGTTAAAAATACGACTAAGGTGAAAATATCCCCTCATGGAAGTTTTGTACCGATATGAGCCGCCTTCATGCATCTAGGAATCGGCATCAGGCTCTTATACGAGAGGCATGGTTGATGTTGATATTTGTTGGTTTACACTCTTGGACGAGTCCGACATACGGCCCTCTCGACGTTTATGTACGTGTATTAATAGATTCTGCTTAATGCTGCAAAACCCATGGGAAGAATGGAACGAAAATAAGATCACATTATTAAAGGAGAATGCAACCCAGACATCAGTGTACTTCCAGTGAATGAAAAAGAACAAGAAGAGTAAACAGTGAAAGTTTGAGCAAAATCGGACAATCTGTTCAAGAGTTATGAACCTTGAAAGTTTAAGTAAATCTTTATTATGGGGATCCTTGAATTGGCAACTTTGCCAGCATATGTGATGTCGTCGTGGACAACTCTGCATTCATTTTGTACACAGAATTTAACATTTTCTTCATTTTCAAGAAATATATATATACATTTTAAATTTTTTGTATGAGTATTAGTTGGCTATATCAATTCTGCAAGCATTTTTGGGAAGAATTGTGTTGATTCCTGCTTTGAAATTTCATATGAATCATTTTTTTTTTGGAAAAATTATATACAAAATGAAATGAGAGTGTCCACAATGACATCACAGATGCTGGCATAGTTGCCAACTCAAGGATCCCCATAATAGGGATTTACTGAAACTTTAAAAATTCATAACTCTTGAACAGATTGTCCGATTTTGCTCAAACTTTCACTGTTTACTCTTCTTGGTCATCTTTATGCACTAAGAGCACACTGATGCCTTGGTTGCATTCTCCTTTAATACAGTTTTCTTACATTTGATATCACTAGACACAATCAGATCAATAATCAAACACTCACCAATCAACTCACACCTTTCCCCATGATAGTTTCGGGAGCAAGTGCAAAGAAATCCGGTTTCGCTTTCTGCACAGCTGCCTCCGTGGAGACAAGGGTTTGACAGACATGCTGCAGAACATAAAAATATCAAAGGAAATCGTCAAACATAGACACTCTGATGAATACGTGTCGTAATATAAGTTACAGATTTAAACTGAACCACCCTGATCGAGTTTTATCCATTGATCAAGTTACACTCTTTTCGAGCTTTTTTCCCTCTGTGCCTTTTTATAAATATTTAGCCCTAAGCGAGTTGAATCTCCTCAAATATATCCCCTAAACAAAATTTTCGTTAAACTCAGGAACATAGACATTTCCCCTTTTTTCGCCTAGCTGACATCCTAATTTGAATAGATCGGCAAAAACTACACTTTCCATACGTTGGCTGGTCGCACGTGTGTATATACATGTAGCAATATTTTTTGACTGTACCCCCGAAAGTACTCATGGGCAAATATGAGAACAGAAAAGCAAAGGAAAGCTTTCCGTACTTTTCGGAAACATTATCAACTCTTTGACCTGTTGACTGTAGCATTGTCACATATTTTGGTAAGAGGACATTTTTGAAATTCAAAGAGGGGTAAGGTGATTTCGCCCATTTCCCTGAGTGATGCCCCCTTCCCCGATTTAGCCTGATCAAATAGAACACATCGCAGGTTTTGCAACCTTAAAATTAAGTCAACTTCTGATTAAACAAAGGGCACTGTGGTTATCCAAGAATGGTTTTTAAAGTTTTTTTTTTTTTTTAATGTAATAGCTACAAATTTCCTGCAATCAAATTGAGAGGGGGGGGGGGGGGGGGGGGGCTTTTCTCAGCAGTCTTACCCGGCATGGTACAATAATAACGTTTTGGATCTTCGGGTAACTTGATGCCTGAAGGAAATTCCGCCATCGACAGATCGGATGGTACAGCCTTTGGGGTGTACTGAATTGTCTCGCCATTCTCAAGAGTAACGAAAGGACACGAGATCTTCGCCACGTGTGGACAACTCTCCTGTATGTCAAATGACGCTAAAACATCTGAAAAAATAATTGGGAAAGTAACAGTAAGGGGATAATGTAGTAAAATTATACAGTAATTAGAGAAATTCACTTCAAGGAAATTTGATAACTGTTTTTATATAACACCTAAGTAGATCCCTGTCATTTGATTGGTTGATTGATATTAATCATTTGTCCCATTGCACTATGACGTCATCACTCGTGCAATTGTGGCTCCATTTACCGTGCAATTTTGGATCCATACGATTTGCTCCATTGCACGAACGCCGAGAGCCCGGCACACTACATACGTAAAACGCTTGCATTTGCAGTGTGCACCACGAACAGCGCGCTAGCGTATAGACCAATTTCACGGCCGGTTTATGTATTTGGCCCTCTATCGGCGACGCCATTGCTGCTGTGGGCAAGCGCGCTGACCGCGATTGGCTCTGTGTACAAAATGAATGTAAGATATGAGATATGCCCCGATATTGTTCCATTTACTTTATTCTAGATCAATAAAATAAAGCATGGATACATGGGTAGATGAGGTAAGACAATGGTCATATCTGACGGATGAAGGTATGATGTATTTTTGTAATTTCGATGGTTTTTCAACTTAGTTTTGTCAGTAAAAGTTCGATTGCAGCATAGAAGCCGTAGTAAACGGGAGCCCTAAATCTTACCCTGTTTACAAAGTCAAGTTTTCACTCATTAAATTTTACGCCAAAGTACATAATGATAATGTTTCTTGACTTAAAAGTCCCTTCTGTTGATGTTTTTACCCACTGGCGACGAATTCCTTCACATTGCTTACGGAAACCTGTGTAGGGAGTACGGCTTCTCACACAAACAGGCTTCATGAGTCAAAAGCGAGTGAATTTCGCACTCAGTTAGCTTCCATTTTTTAAACTTTCTCTAATCCTTGTGGCATTTGAGCACCGCACAGCTGCGACCTGAACTTCCCTGATAAATTCTCATTGCAAATATTAAAATAAATCTGCATATATTGGTCAAAATAGACAAAAAATCGAACGAATGTACATAACGCGCTATTGACTTGTGTACTATAAAAGTTGGAGCGCCCACCCCAGTATGTCGAACTGTGTCGAACAGTCTGCTGCCCTCCAGCGTTGTGAAATTGGTCTATAGCGCCATTGATTTATTGCCATTTGATCTATTTTTAGGTGTCATATAAAACAAATAATGAATGTTTTTCATTCGTGCAATGGACAGAATATTTCATTCGGTGAAAGATGAAATTATTGATCCATTCATATTCAATAGATCATTTCATCTTTCACCTCATGAAATATTCCGTCCATTGCACTCATAAACATTCATTATTTGTATAATATTAATGATGATGGTATACATGTTACTGGTATATCATGTATATGTGATGTAGAGGTCGAGAAGATAATCATCTTGGCAAATAATTCATGTCACCTGCAGGGCTCAGAAAAATAGTGAATTAATGATTCATCAGTAGCATCAGCAACTAATTCATTTTCCCAAGGCTAGGAAAAAATAGTGAGTCTTTAGTGCCAACAGCGATGTGGTCTGGAATACTAGGCGGTGTACGGCACGTATGTGAGCATATTACTGAACTGTCCTAATGGAACCGTAACAAGTTTTATAAAACATAGGTAGAAATTTCTTTAACTGTCTCTATATTTTCACCTTTAATTTTAGAGATAGCTTATCTACGAGAAACTCTATTTTACCATAACAATGTACAATAGGCGTAGGAACGGGGGGGGGGGGCTTAAGCCCCTCTCCCAGCCACCCCCCCCCCGACTGGAATACCCTTCCGCTTCCCCCCCCCCCCCCACTTTTCATGAGTTTGTTCTATATGTAGTTTAATCGATTGTTAGGGGGTTAGGGGTATTCCAGTCGGGGGGGGGGGGGCTGGGAGAGGTGCCTCCCCCCCCTTTTCATGAGTTTGTTCTATATGTAGTTTAATCGATTGTTAGGGGGTTACATACAACTTTACAATGTTTCATGAGCTTTAAACATGTGCAATGAATTGTTTCACATTATTATGATTTAGGAACTTACCTCTTTTCAGCAGTAGAATTTTCAAGATGAAGAGATTTAGTTTTAAAAACTCCGCCTGGTTAAGAAGAAGAAGAAGAAGAAGAAGAAGAAGAAGATAATAAAGAAGAAAAACAAAATCATGGAAATATCACAACATCTTCCATACTAATCTTCGGAAGTAGCCTACTAGTAGCTTACTCAATGTGCCCTTAGTTCATGCAATAAAATTGTCACCATCAATTTTTTAAAATCGTTCTCTTCGCAAAATATTAAGCTGCTGCAAAACTTGTAGACAGTGATGGTCATCTCTGAGAGTATTCCTGTTTGAATGATTTGTTAGTAATTACTCCAGAGACATACTAGCCGACTGCAATGTCGCCAGTGGAACTGATTATCTAGCTCGAATTGATTTTCCAATATTTCGAGCGAGCACAGCAAACAAGCTCGAAATTACACTGTTTGCAATGCGATATCTTAATTTGATGGAATGAAAATAATGGGATCTAAAAATGAGCATGATCGGTGAAGATCGAGTGGTTTTTTTGTCCATCCGTCATGTCCGTGGCACTCATCGTTGTTATGGATTCTAGTTTAAGTGGACAACCAGGGTAACCAAATTTTATCGAATTTCAACTCCTTCAGTGATGCCCTTCAAAATGAAACATGAAATAGCTTAACCCACTTCATTACTGTTTTACAGGCCTTTGAACTTTCAAAATTCGTGAAATGTCCGAGAAAACCGATCAGGTTCAAATTACCATCAGACTACACTCTAAAAACGATTCAGGCAAAATGGCCATATTGAGGGTCAGCTGGGTGCAAGTAATATGTCTGGTCTAATATCTTGCCAGGGATCCCTGATCTTACTATATTCTAGTCAAATCTGACTGTTTATACGACTAGGAAATAGTAGAAAAAAATATGACTGATTAAAAAAGTCAGAAATGACTAAAAAGATAGTTGCACCCAGCTGACCCTTTCATCTAGTCAGTTTTTACTGAATCGTTTTAACAGTGTATCTCGCTGCCATGGAGATTAATTGTACGTTCTATATAAACGACCATCCTTGGCAATGCAATTAGATAATGAATTTTCCTTTTATCACATGGCATTACACTGCTACATTACACTGCTAACCATGACGGCGATAACTATAATTTCATTAAAAGTATATCCTGTACACAGCTGCCATACTCGCTATCGTTATCCATTTTCCCCAATCATGCCAATATGAGTCCCCTAAATGAGTCGTTTATTTCATTATTTATTTAAAAAGCCGAGTAGTTTGTTTTGATGGGTATAATCATATAACGCATCAGGATTGGACGGCACTCTGACATCAATTAATCAAAAAATGTACAAGGTGTCCCATAAAGAAAAGTTAACAGGAGGAAAATGTGTCCCAAACGAATATTTTTATAAACCATAGCAGCATTTCACACATATGGACAGTTTAGGGTCGCTTCTTGCACGACACCAAATGATTTTATGTCCGAGAGAGCAAAGGCAGCTTTTGTGAAAGGGTTCAAATGAGTACAGTATTTCTTTTTATTTATGATGAAATTGTATATCTCTGGGAAATGAACATTTCAATTTCCCATTCCGTGCTTTAATTCATTAAAAAAAAATCGTTGAAAATAATTATATTGCCCTACTGGAATGAAATAGGAATTTTTGTTTTGATGGAGAAATTGACTTTAAAATATCATCACATGTGTTTTCAAACCAGAAGCAGCGTGGCGGATGAAGGGGGGGGGGTAGCGCGGGGATGCACGCCCTTCCTTAATTTTTGTTTTTCGTATAGCGCTGAAATCGGCGCAATCTCACATAAAACGGCGCGCCGTGGCGCCATCACACATAAAAATTGGCGCCTTCTCACAACAATGGAGCCGCTGCCCTCTTCCTGATAGCCCTGCGCCACTCTACCCCCCGGCCGCGCCCCCACTATTTTCAAATCCGTATGGATCCGCTCCTGAGAAAAGGGAGAAGCACAGTTTCAACCTCCTAAACTACCGTGTGTTTAAAAAAAGGTAATCTAAATTTACTGGATAATTCTTATTCACACTTTAAAAAGAAGAATTCCTTTCCTTTCTCTTGATACTTCACTTGCATTACTAGTTTATTTTATTGTTCATTATTTATTCGGCATTTTCAAGAGAAAATATAACAAGATAAATAGAGTCACAACATTGGAAGAACATCCGTCATATAAATGCATTTTTTAAATAGCAGTCTCATGAGTGCAACAGATGGCTGCCAGGGAAGAGGCAAGGCAAACTTAATCACTATAACCGTAATGGTCCCTCTTCCCGACCAACTGATGCACTCCGAAGACCGGCAAAAATATAGCATAGAGGCAAATAAAAGATATAACAAATCAAGGACAAACATTCAAAAAATGAATCATAACAAAAACACAAACAAGAAAATACACGGTGACGAGAGGACATCAAGGTATGTTTGAACGTCCTGAATTACTAACATCGCACAGGAGCTGATACATAGTTATCGAAGATGACAGATACAAATTTCACTGTTTGCCAGTTTCGGAAAATAGATGATTACACACATGATCAATAATGTGAACACTGTGGAATAATATATCTAAGACCAAAAGTCAAAAATTTCTTAACTTAAAGATGGTAGATTAGATTTAAAACCATGACTAGGAGGGAAGTAATTTTCTTATGTAAATCATCTTCATAAAATATCCAGAGTCCTAGACACAAGAATACGAAGACGACAAACTATATAATTTTGATCTAAAATATCATTTACCGAAAGTCTAGAACTGCTCTAGATTTGTTGGCTTATTATTCATAAGAAATCTGATAAAATCAATTTTCATTAGGAAATTCCCACCTTTTTGATGATTCCTCCGTTTTTCGGCAATGTAGACATGATGATCAGCTATTTCTCAACCGTTATTGTTTACTTGTCTTGCAGATTATGCGTGAAACTGTTAGTGACCACCAGCCTGGCAACGAGCCTCACGTTTGTTTTTTAACTGTCAAAACGCACCCCGCGCTATAGTGTAACTTGCCGGGTAAGTTGCTAAAAAATTAGTTTTTTCTGCTAAATCGTATGGCGAACTTGTATACGGCACGGTGGAAGGACGGACAGGAGTGTGTTGTGTTGGTGGTCTTGTATGATACCAAGCAGATGGACAGTTCCGGATAATTCGGTACCAGCAGTAAGCAGGGGCAGCGCTCGGGGGGGGGGGGGGCATATCTCTTCTTTTTTCAAGTGCTAAAGAGAGAAGATGAAAAAAGAGTATGGGCAAGAGAGGGCAAGGTCATGCAACTATAATAACCTTATTTGCTCATTTAAAACGGGTATTAACTCACTCGTGGGCGATTTTTTTAGATCCCCCTTATTTTTTTGCCAAGCAATATGTTTTCCCCTATAGTTCATATAATAGTGGCAGTACCTATTTTTATCAAACTCCCAGTGCTTTTATGCAAAAAAAAAATAAAAATAAAAAAAATATACACGAAATAGCACCATCTAATGAAAAGTGTGAAAGCTCCCTCCCCCGGTTGCTTCACTTCCTTACCCCCCCCCCCTCCCCTTTCTCACAACTCTGGATCCAGCCACGACTCAGTGTCAGAGGTAGATATTCAGCCGAAGAGGGACTTAATACTCTTTGTGAGTGTGACTATAAGTGTTTGGGGATTTATTTTGATATTTGCGATGTTAATTATGACCTTGTTCGGTCTTCCATTTTTTTTATCCGAAAGGGATGACCGAGCCGCAGATAGTAGCATGTTAACGTGAGAAAGATCATGTAGCGTAATTCCAGATCAGGATTACATACACATCGATTTAACAAAATATTGGTCTAAATCTAAATGTTAATAAAAAGAAGAACGTCTTCAGTTCTTAATTCTACATGTTCACGTGCAATAATAAGGGTGGGACTGCACCTGCAACTCCTATTTTCCACAATACCAGAGACTTTGGATCTTCTCTCGGTAGTGTTCTCGTAATTTGTGTTGTATACCAAAAAAAGTGTTTAAATATTGAAGGCAAAGAGGCATAGTTTTGAAGGTATGATCGCATTGTATTTAAATTATTCTTACAGGTATACTCTATTACTTTAATGAAGAGCCTGAAAAGACTGCTTTGAATTGGATCTACCTCTAAGATTTAAGAAATAGGAAGTAAGAATAATATTCAAACATGCTAATGATATTTGATTTGATTGATTCGATTTGATTTATTTATTTTCCGTTTCACAGTGTATAAAAAAACGAACATATAAACATGATAAATTCAGTAATCTCGTTAAGACAAAAGTAATGGAATGAAATAACATTATACAGAAAGAACGAAATTATTGAAATACTGAACAAAATAAAGTTGACCTAGCTGAAAAAAATGTAAAACGGAGGGGAAAGCTAGGAAAAGCAAAGCCTCTGAAACTCTGCGGTCAAAGACAATTAACTTTAACCTTGAACATTTGATTGAAATTGCCTGCAAATCTAACCTGTCTATGATGAATATGACAAGATTCTAAAGCTATTAAACTGAGAGTTGTTGAAGGAAAGTTGGGTTGCAATCAACTGAAAACAGTGTGCCTTTAGCAGTTTGGGATTGAGGGACAAACTTCCAAGGAGCGCATCATTTTAGAGACTCAAATCTTTTCACCCCTAATGCACAACATAACTATATTTCAGTTTTTCCATTTCATTTTCTTGAATGAAATATCATTTTGTTATATCATTAATACCAGGTTTCTTTCTTTGACTATTCTTTTTCTTTTTGCTAAAATATGTGAAAGAAAAGGATATTATCCTCTTTTTATTCCTGTACTGCTATTATATTATTATTTTGACATGTTTTGGGAGGGGCTTTTTGGAGGGAAGATGTGTTTTGCCCCTCCATTTTTTTTCGTTCGGGAGAGTCATTTATATTGCCTTTAGACTGTAACTCGGGTCGCATCATGGGTTGCATATATCTGGCCATAAAATGCAACCTGCCCAAACGTGTAACACAAGCCTCTTCAAAGATATGACTTCTCGTAAATTGTAACATGCCTAAATGAGTAACCTATCGCTATAGTACAACGTGCCCCTCTTCTTCAAATATTTATTCTTCCCGCGGGCTGCAGAACGTTTTTGGTTTTTGTATGAATGGGGGTTGATACGCAGACTGGCTGGCTCATTAAAGCCCCTAATGCTCTTGGGTTTGTATGGTTTTTTTTTCGAGCCTATATATGCAATTTAAACAGCGCTTTTTCGCCGTATACTATAGGGTTTCCTCGTAATTTCATATTGTAACATTTTTCCAATTTTAGCCAAAATGGAGGGGGGTAGGCTGCAGCCCCTTCCCTTGTTCCCGCGTTCCCTGAACAATTATCAGGCTTTAGCTTCAGCTTTTAATAGCCACATCCCAAAGGTGTAACCTGAGTCGTAAGTGACTTTTAAGATGACTCCTGGGGCCCGTTGCATAATATACAAATATACTTTGCCTTGAGAGTTTCTGGTTAAAACTACGGGCAAGAGGTGACTCCGAAATAGTACTATTCACTGAGGGGCGCAGCCCCGAAGTGAATGGTACTATTCGAGTCACCGAGGCCCATAGTTATAACCAGAAACTCGAAATTATGGCAGAGTATATTTGTTTTATATTTTGGATCAAGATTTATATGTCCCGGTTATATGTATTTGTACATGAAAAATTTTACTTTATTTTATATTTTTCTTGATTGATACACGGCCCCGTTGTAAATCAGCCAAGTAGGTGAAGTGGGTTTTTACCTTGTTTATTAAAATAAATTAGTCAAATGACACCAAATCAATATTCTTTATTTCATGTTTATGTCTTATTGAATGCTTTATGGCACTAAACGTTGTACGGATAAACTGCAAAGTGATCGGAAATTGAGAAACGCAGTAGCCGTGACAACGCGAGAGTTCCCCATGGTGCGCACTCGAGCTCTCGTATGCCCCACTGAATTTTCATTTCGCGCATAGGTTTTGCGTACTGTGACGTCATTTCACAAATAGTATTTGGAAAATGTCGTCATAAGAGTGACGTCATTTCCCAAATAGTAAACCTTCATGCCAACATTCTGAAATAGCTGAAAATACCAATGATCACGTGAAGGTCTTTAAGCCAATCATGAAAGGATAAATTTTTGATCCAAAATATAAAACTTACTATAGTAGTAACTTTGCTAATATAGTAACTCTTCATGGGATACTGGATTTTGATTGGCTGTTGAGAAACATGCCACGCTCAACAGCCAATCAAAATCCCGTATTCCATAAAGAGTTACTATAATAGCAAAGTTACTATTATAGTAAGTTTTATGCAACGGGCCCCTGACCCTAAGTACAACCTGCCCAAAAACATGAAGATAGTAACATGGGTCTCTTAAAAGGTAATCCTATTACCTTCTTGCCTTTATGTGTAGCCTGTGTTTTTGACTTTTGTACAGATTAGCCTTGAAAATGTCACCTGCCATTTAAGCCCAACCTCCTCGAAAATGTAACCAGGGTCTCTTGTACACATTATGGCCTTTAAATTGTCACGTAACTAAATTGTAACTGTCACAGGTAAACATAAAAATTAACATTTATATTTATTTATATTTATTTATATTTATTTTCCCCAGTTACTTCGAGGAGTTGCTCGTTTCCAAAATAGAATTGTTTATTGGTGTATCCTTGTTTCAAGATCGAGCGTCTTTAAAATTATAACAGGTGTGTAGCGTGCCTATAAGGCGATCGCTAGAGCTGGCATCTTTTCCAATGAATAGTGTTTTTTCTCTACGTACCGCTTGCCTATGGCAACGTATGCTAATTGATAAGTAGGTGTATCAGTATTAAGCCATTCAGTGTTAGCATTTTCTGTTATGACTGACTAAACGTAATCTTAGAGTAACCTGTGAGTGCATGAATTAAGAAAGGAAATAAGGGTAAAGGTCATGAGCCACGCCCGTAGTGCTGGGTCGGGCAAGGCTGTTAGTGGTTTCGTATAGTGAAACGGGCATTACGTTTTCTGCCTTGGTTGAATGGAGTTGTGTCCTGTTCAGTTTTTCCAGCATGAACAAGCTGTTATTTTTCGTTTGCTAGCCAGAGTCTGCCTGTACTGAACGATGTCGAACATGGCATCCGTTGTATGTAATCGTCGTATTATTTAGTTAGGAAAACTCACATGCGGTGGTAAGCATAGATTTGAATATTTTAATCTTTTTTGCTTGGCACAGAAATGTGTAGGAATTACAGTCGTATTCTTAAGGGATTGAAATAAACGTAATCATGCTGTATACCAGGAAAATGTTATGAAAGTATAAAGAAACGATATTATTCGATACTGTGGAATTAATTATTGAAGAGAACAGAAATGCAATTAATTATGATTTGATAATAATATTGTAAGCTTTCAAATATTATAATTATCAAACTATACGACAGGGAGTAACATGATGATTGAGGTGCATATGCGTCTGATTGTGAGTGTTTGTGCTTTGAAGGGAATTGGTAAAAATAATACAGTTTCTGGAAGAGCGTTTGACTTATTGTTTTTCAAACAGAGTTTTAATTACGGGATTGAATTGCTCTCCCTTGGAGTCCACCCGACAGTAGGTCTACATAAACCGACTGATCTGAGGGGCAGACGTCAGTGGTCATGGCGAGTCGTCGCCAGTGGTCATCGTTGATAGGTCGTCGCCAGTGGTCGTCGTGAGTCGTCGACTATGACACCGACATCGTCGCATCGTGCAGGCATTTTCAGTTGACTACACAGCCTTAGTGACTTTTTTAAATCAAAATTAAACAGAGCATTTTAACACTCTAACACTCTCGCTCGTTAACAGTAGAAATGTTATAAAAAGAGAAAGCGACAATTTTTAGAAGTCAATGGGGGCACATATATCTATAAGAAGGGACGGTACTTAAAAAGGGATGTATAGTCATGAGCATAATTAAGCAGGGACACTCAGAAGTAAAAAAAAAAAAAACACACAAAAAAGGCACTTCTAAGAACAGAAAGGAAGAAAGGAAAGGAGGAAATACGGAAAAGGGTAATAAACGGGCTTTCAAAGGGGCACTTATTAGTCTTATTAGGGGGTGAACTAAGAAAAAAGTGGGGCTTATAATAAAAGCAAAACGGGTCAATGTATTTGTAAGAAAAAAAAAAAGCACTTAACACGTTTGTAAATGGCATTTTTCATGGGGAATATTGAGATCCTTTGTGGTTCTTGATAGAGTGAGGGGCCCTTCTTCCGGGAGAGTCGCCCCTCAACCAGTGAGAGTATAATCGTTTCCGGTTGCAAAGTTCTTAGCACTGGACGGTGATAGCATGAAAACAGTCCGATATAGAGAAGCAGGGAAAATTCGTTTTTAAAAGTAATAAACTTAATGCCGTTGTCATTATCATTCATCAAAACCATCATTATTATTATTGTCATCATACTGTTATTACTATTGTTATTGATACTGTTATTATAGAGGAAGCATGATAAAGGAAGGTAATAGAGGGAAGGGGAAAAGAGAAGTGCAAATAACGTGAAAAATTAATTTATAAAATATTCAAAGGAAAACAAGTGGAACGGAGAAAATGTATCAAAAGTGCTAAAAAAAATCAACCATAAAACAAAAGAAATGGCAGCAGATAAGGTGAATCATGATAAAGATGGCCGGGAAAAAGGAAGAAAATTAAAAAATAAAGGAACAGAAGCACGGAGTTAACCTAGAGCATAGAAAAAAAAGACGTAGAATAAAAAAGAAAAAAGACGTGGAATTTAGGAATTAAAATGTAAACAGAATTGGAGAAGAAGAGAGGAGGGGCAAGAGGAGCGATAGAAATGGGAAGTGAAAGGAGGTGTGAAGGAGAAAGGTAAGAGGAAAATAAGAACTGGGAAGCTTCGAATGGGAGGAGAGAGAGGAGGAAAGGAGAAAGAGGAGAGGAGGAGGAAAATAAACAATAGAAGAAAAATGAGAAGTGGGATATGCATGGAAACTAGGAGGAAAGAAGGAAGGAGGAGGAGAAAGTTACTATCAAAGCCACTGAGTAGCTTTTAAAAATCTGCATGGCTTTACATTCTATCAGTGTATGTAATATTTTGTTTATGGTGGCCCTGAATTACCCTCGACAACAGGTCATGTGCGACGTGAATTTCGCATCCCAGGTCCTGAACTTCGCATCCGAGGTCATGACATTCATGACCCGTGGCGCAAACTTTGCATCCCAAGTCGTGATATTCACGACCCGCGGTGCGAAATTCAGAACTGGGATGCAAAGTTCGAGCCACGGGTCCTGAATTTCGCACCGCGGGTCGTGAATTTCACGACTTGGGATGCAAAGTTTGCGCCACGGGTCGTGAATTTCATGACCTCGGATGCGAAGTTCAGGATCTGGGATGCGAAATTCACATCGCACATGACCTGTTGTCGAGCGTACTTCAGGGCCACCGTATGTGTTACTATGAACATGATGAAGCCCTAGAAATCCACTTCAAAAACATCGTGTACTTCACAAAAAGCAAAAATATACAAGTGACTAGTAATGTCAGACCTTTTTTGCCCTGTAGAATGCATTGTAAGACAGAAGCATAATTATACCTGTCCAGTTTAGCTTTTCAAATGGTGGAATTCAGTGACAGATAATTATGTTGATGATAACACCCTGTATTAAAAAACAGAAAAAAAAATCCAATAGCATAATCTGAGGAAAGGTACAGAGAAAAAAAGAGAACAAGAAGAGCCCAAGCTGACGTGACGGGACATTACAACGTAGATAAAGGAACTATGTGAGGACTTGAATTATAAGAGACATACAGAACACACAAAGAAGAAATTACAAGCGAGAGAAAGAGAGGCTGGCTCACTGGTATCATAACGGACAGGGACAAATCAGGATCAGGGGGAGAGAGAGAAAAACTAGAGGCTAGTTCTCAGCACTAAAGGAGATATCAAACAAGCAAACAGGAGAGTGAAGAAAGGATTGAATAAGATATTTTAAGAGAAAGGGAGAGAGAGAGAGGGAGAGAGAAAGAAAGAAAAATTAAACAGAGAGAGAGAGAGAGACATAGAGAGACAGCAAAATAGAGGAAGGGATGAAGCTTAGAACTTGCCCTCAACCAACGCTGGTCAACACTGTGTATACTATAGTACCGTACACACAGCAGAGCGTGTACACATTTTCAGCAACTTAACCGGCGAGTTACGCTATACATGTAGAGGCGGATCACATTATCGAAGCTTAACACACGTCCGTAAGTTGTCCGCCCGGGGGGGTCACTTCCATTGAAGAGTGGACAGCATCCGCGAGAAAAAAAACGCGGAAAAAGGGTATTTTTTCAGGGGTAGGCGCGGAACGCGCGGAACGCGAATAGAGTGTCAAAAACGCTAAAAATTGAAAAAAAGCCCCCTAAATCACGATAATCTAAAACGCAAAAAGGGTATGTAATTTGCACCGACTGCGGGACCGACTGTAACAAGATTCGCCTGTGTAAAACATAATGGGACAGTGAATTATCTCGAGATAAAAACGGCTCCAAACTTTCAATGGACCCCACTATCACTCTCAAGGTATGAAAATAGGAATATCCTCGTTTAGGGTATAGGGTGTGCAAATCTGGGATATCTGCACAAAATCCGTGTTTAGGGTGTCCTAGCGGCCTGCCCTTGAATCCTCGTTTAGGGTGCATTTTGAAGGACGATTCTCGCGCATGCTGTCCACTCTTCAATGGAAGTGACCCCCCCGGGGTTGTCCGTCAGCGTTATGTTTTTTTTCCCAGGCGAGATCAGGGGAGCGTTTCATTAAGAGCCTTGTCGGTGATTTTCACTGACTAATTTGCTCTCAGCCAATCAGATGCGAGGATTTTCAGTAGATTATTACAGTTGTCAGTGAAAACCACTGACGAAACTCTTCATGAAACGCTCCCCTTGGCTAAGCTTTTTATAATGCGCAGTGGATAATACGGTTTATTTAGTCAAGGATAAGTATGCCGTGTGATCTACATGTGAGTGCTCGCGTATTATGGCTCAACGGTTCTGGTTCGTTTCCATCATAATTATGACAATATATTTCTTTTAAAATTATTCATATGTTTTAGGTTTAGGTTTAGGTTTAGGGTTAGGGTTATGTTTTGGGTGATAAAAAAAGATCAAAAATTAAAAATAAGGTGAAACTTTAAAAAAATACAAGTCCGTAATGCATGTGACAATGTGGTGGCCCTGATAAATAGCGTTGCCCGTCATCAAGTTTCTTTCCAGTTTTGCACACTGCCCTCTATGAAGGTGGATTGGAACCAATTCGAATTTTCTACAGTGACGAAATCAGTCAACTATAACATTCAGCTGGCGTATTTAACGGGTCGTTCAACCGATAAACACAACTATAGAACTATGCATCTATTCATTAGATGTATTGGTCTTGTTTCATAGCGCCATCTGCTGGTTCAGATTGTGGACTTTGCGTCATGGCCGATTAAGTTCCTAAAATTAAAAACTTATCAAGTTTAAGGGTGTAAATTGTAATCATCTCGATAAAGTAAACTGGGGAGACAAAAGGAAGAGACTAAGACTAAATGAGTAATGTTTCAATCAATTCTTATCTGAGGCCAACATTTCACATCCTATAAACCGACTCCTGGGGCCCGTCTTACAAAGAGTTGCGATGGATTCAAATCAATCTCAATTTGAGATTGATCTCAACTCCTATCTCTTAAGTACACAGTTGAGATCAGTCTGAAGTTAAGAATGATTTTAATCAATCTTTGTAAGACGGGCCCCTGATATCATTAAATGTTTATCCTGCAGATAATCATGGCGTATGTACATGTACGTGCGCCCCCCTGCACCGCCCCTCTCCCTGATTCTGTTTTGTGTGTGGGCGTGCGTGTGTGTGTGTACTTGTATAGCTTTGCAAGCGAGGACAGTGAACAAAGAAAATTCCTGAGAACAATAGTCCTCGGTTGGTAAACAATAGTCCTCAGTTGTCAAACAAAGGATTTGGGTTTATTCCGTCAGCCTTGAGAGGACAGGGGACAATAGAAGTCCAATTGTTGTGCTCGGTAGTATAGTGATGTACAGCTGTGTGTGTGAGTGTGAGGGTGGTGGTGTGTGTGTGTGTGTAAATTTCTGTCTTTCATTCATATCTTTCTTTCATTATTGCTTATACGTTGTGATTTACAAAAACCCTTTTACTTTTTCTTCTTCTTTCTCCTCCCCTTCTTCTTTTTTTCTTCTTTTTTCTTCTTCTTTTTTCTTCTTCTTCTTTCTTCTTCTTCTTCTTCTTCTTCTTCTCCCTCCGCTTCTTCTTCTTCCCCTTCTACTTTCTTTTCCTCTTATTTTCTACTTCTTTTTCTCTCCGTCTTCTTTTTCTTCTCTATTTCATACTTTCGATTCCTGAGGCACAACCTAATTTGATTTTAAAAAGGCTTTAACAGACTAACAGATACTTGCCCCGATGAACTGCAGTTCTCGAATAATTGCGGCTCTTGAGCCAACTACCTTTTAGTATTGTTTGTTGGTCTGAATGCGTGTACACGTTTGTCCTAGAGGCCTCGTGTCTAAAAAAAAAAAACCCAACCAACCAACCAACCAACCAACCAACCAAACAAACAAACAAAAACATCGTTCCGAACTAATAACGTTTTTTAACAGTACTCATACTGAACAAGTCTACAGTACGTTAATAATTTGATGTAGATAAAATGCCTTGCTCAAAGTGATGACACAATGGTAAACAAAATTTTGATACATGATCGAAAATAGATTTCTAAGAAGAATGACATTAAAAATATGACGATTTTCAATCGACATCAATGCATTTTGGTTAATTTTCTCATAAAAAGTTATGAGCTGACCAAAAAACTTGAGTATGAGGTATGACGTAAAAGTGGGTGCCCAACTTCGCGCATTGCAGTTGTGCTGCGCGCTAGACTGTACAATATGTATTATACCTTGCGCGCATTTTGCTAGAAGTGCGCGACAAGGTACCCACTTTGACGTGGGTACCCAGCTGAAACTGGGTCACAGCCGAGGGGTCACAATATCCCGAAATCTTACCACATTTGGGGGTTTCCTTGGCAAGAGGACTTAAAAAAAAACTTTAGGCAGATGATTTTCTGCTAATAAAATCCTGCTCTTTTAAATGAACCAACATTGTGTCAGCATTGGGTACCCCCTTCAAGGGCATAAGTGCCGTGCCGGGGATCCAACCTCCTCTTCCCACGTCTACTGGACCGCCGCACCTCCAGCTTTGTTTTCAGCTTAGACTGGATAGCGCCATCTTGCAACCGCCTTTTGTTTCTATTGGTTCGTTTCAGAATGATGATCAATGCAAAGGTCTTTTAAAAAGGTACCCAACCTCCGCTTCCCGCGTCTACTGGACCACCGCACCTCCAGCTTTGTTTTCAGCTTAGACTTGATAGCGCCACCTTGCAACCACCTTTTGTTTCTATTAGTTCGTTTCAGAATGATGATCAATGCAAAGGTCTTTTAAAAAGATACGTGATGATGTTGTTGACCAAACTATAATCACCCTTTTCATAAACCGTTTATAGTTGTCTGCATTCCTACCTGAAATATAATGCGAAGCCAACAGAATGCTCTAAGTTTAAATACTTTAAACACATTGACAGAGTTACTACGTAGAGAGAAAAGGATGTATTATGCACGTCAATTCATGAACTGTAAAGATGCGAAAAACACAGAGAAATTAATCAATGGAGTTCTGAATAAATATGAAGAGAAAAGTACAATCTCTTCAATACAAACTTGATTAAAGGATAATTCGCTAGATTTAGTCGATTACTTTAAAGTTTATTTTGTCGAAATAGGGTCAATTTTAGCAAGAAAAATACCAAACTGTAACAGAAGTTTTTTATAATGATTTCTATGGATATTGAAAACAACTTTCAGAATGAAAGTAGTTGTGGTCATGATGGTTTGGACAATTTGTAATTAAGAAAATTATTTTAAGTATTTTTGAACTTTTCGCGTATAACTGTTATCCATCTTTGAGCTCTGGGGAGCGTTTCATGAAGAGTTTTGTCGGTGAAAATCCCCGACAAATGTTATAATCTACTGAAAATCCTCGCATCTGATTGGCTGAAAGCAAATTAGTCATTAAAACTCTCCGACAAAACTCTTCATGAAATGCTCCCCAAGTGTTTATCCAAACAAAATGAAACTAGCCAAAATAATTCCGGTTTTCAAAAAGGTAATTCCCCATCATTGTCATTACAGGCCAATTTTCTTATCAACCGGATTTTCCAAAATACTAGGAAAAAAATAAAGTTTTCTGCTGGAGCGATAACCTTTTTGAAAATGACATTTTACATGAATCTCAATTTGGATTTAGAAAACACCATAATACAACACATGCTCTTCTCACTATGATGAATAAAGTTACTAGTTCCATGGATAACGGTGCTCATCCAGTAGGAGTTTCTTAGATTTTTCAAAGGCATGCAGACTATTGATCATGAACTCCTTTTGAGCAAACTCTCACAAATAAGGGAATTTTGTTAGAATGGTTTCGAAGCTATTTATACGGACGTCAACAATATGTTTGCATTGATAAATGCACATCTCGGCTAGGGAATGTTCACTTTGGAGTACCACAGGGCTCTGTTCTAGGCATTTAAAAATTTTTTTAATTCTATATATTATCAAACTTACTGGCATTTATTATGTATGCAGATGACACAAACTTATTTTCTTCTCATAAAAGCTTGGAAAGTTTATTTGATGTGATTAAATTAGAAGTAGATTCAGTTGCAACATGGATTAAAGCCAACAAATTATTGTTAAATCTAGAAAAAAATAGATGTTATTTAGCACTACTATGTATTTCAACCAGGGACCAGCGGTATCAAAGCTCTGCTTCTTTGCAGGTATCTTTTTTTTTCATTTCCTTGTATTCAGTTCTTTTTCTTGATTTTTTATTTTCTTGCATATTGGTTTCTATCTCATATTCCTTCATTTTTTTCTTTCTTTTCCTTTATTATATTATGTTCGAATTATGATTGTAGAAATTGATATTTAGGAAAATGAAAATAAAATCAAAACTATGAATCTGCGATAGAATCTGATTCTGCTGCGGGATGTTATAACTCCAAACCAGTTGCGATGATAGAAATATAGCTTCCTGGAAGTGCGATCTATTGCTTTGTCTGACCTGCACGTTTTGTGTCACAGCCTGTGATATTCGAGGAAACAATAAACATTTCAGAGGAAGTATTTCAGTGAGTAATCACGAATGAGAAAATCATCAAGAATGGCACGAGATTACCAGTCTATTTGTATGTATTCTATTTAAAAGATCTGCATGAAGGTCAGTAATAGGGCTAGACTTGGACATGTGAATAAAAGCATTCACAAAGTCAAAATGCTTCTCGGGTACTTTTCTTTGTCTATGAATGACCATGATGACCACGTTGATGACCTCATCTGCAGGGATGTAATCGTTAAATCATAGGGCACTTGATCTGATATTCATGGGAATATAATTTTCAAGAAAACTAATTGGGTAAAATATAAATTTCTTTTCTTATACTTCTTCTTTTTCTTCTTTTTCCTTTCCTTCTCTTCTCCTTCTCCTCCTCCTCTTTCTTCTTCTTTCCCTTTCGACGGGAAAAGAGGTTTTCTTTTATTCTCCTCAATAATGTGTATGCAAAAGTGGGAATATGAGGTAATTTCTTCTTTCTTTTTTATCCTCCTCCTCCTCCTCCTCCTCCTTCTTCTTCTTCTTCTTCTTCTCCTTCTTCTTCTTCTTCTTCTTCTTCTTCTTCTTCTTCTTCTTCTCATACCCCTCCTCCTTCACCTCCTTCTCCTCATCCTTCTTCCTCTCTCTTTTCTTCTTTTTCTTCTTCTTGACTTGATTTGAATTGATTTATTTTCTTCTGCATTGATATAAGTACAAAATTTTTGATAACATATTTAAAATAAAATACAAAAGCACTTTTTGACAATGAATCATAAGTAAGCGAGCATATGTAACACTCATTTTTCAAAAACAAACATGAAATGATAAATTGTCAAATTATTGTTATTGATCAAACATAAAATCATTTGCGGAAGAAGGGTGCAATTGTAACCAATTTGCTTGAAACTATGGCAGCCCCTTCTTCTTCTTTTCCTAAGTCTTCTTTCTCTTCTTCCTCTTTTTCTTCCTCCTATTCTTCTTCTTTCACCTTCGTGGCGGAAAGTGGTTTCGGTTTATATTCTACCCCGCGTAAAAGAAAATAAGGAAATCTATTTCATCTCGCATTAGCTATCAAGTAAATTGTGCACTAATGATATTGCATATTAAACACTAATTAACGATTTCTCCGCCGGGAATCCAACCCAGGTCCCTGGCTTTGAACGCCGTATAGAACATACACTCTAAAATAGGTTTTAAAAATCCCAATATTCGGTGAAAAGATTCATGTTAGTTGGAAAAAATGCACAATATCGGGTAAAATGTATAAGTATGTTGGTAACAGTATAACGAAGCATTTGTCGGTTAACTTTACCCAAAATTCGGTACACTCTAAAAAATATTGGGTAAAAATGTGCCATGAGCATGATGAGGGTAATTATGTGTCTAATCAACTTTAGACAATTCTTTGGGCATTTCTTTTTATCCACTTTGATGGAAATTTTGCCCATTCTAAAGAAATTACTGCTTATTTTTACCCTAACTGGAGAATATGCTTCTCGCAGCATTGGGTAAAAATATTGCCTAAAGTTGGTTGAACATATAATTACCCAGTATTTTTTTTACAGTGTACAACTTTCCCTAACAAATGTGCATGTAATCTCTGTACCCAATACACGATACACTTTTAACAAATTTAACCAAGCACTGGGCTTGCTTTACCCCATATTCAATATATTTTACCTAGCAATGGGGTATGTAATCATCTTACCAACCACTAGGTAAACTGTTAACATATTGCTGTAGAGTGAACCAGGAAAAACGATTTTTAGCAGGGAAATCCCCCTAAATACCTCATCTGTTATAGAGAGTGGAAAGGTTATCCACGACGAAAGGTGTTATGATAGATTGTTCTGTGGAAATAGTGTAAACTGTAAACAAGAAAAATGTAGATTTTACTTTGTAAAAAGTGTTCAAATAGGTTGTTTTTTGCCAATTTAGAGGGGACGTTTCCCTGACATCAAGTTAGTTTTACTGAAGAAATGGGTCAAACATTTTAGCGATTCTTTTTCGTTGCTTTTTTCAACCCTTTGAATTTTTAGATATTATAACACGAGAAAAATCAACTAAAAGGCAATATCTAAAGCCTTTTGTACTGCCCTTACAAATCATGTTCGGATTACGTATTAAGCCATTGCAAAGTCCGCACATTCAATTTTCTAAAGGTGATAGACGGGCTATTGAAGCTGCCTTAAGCTGATTTTTCGAAAGTAGTGTTTATCGTGTTATATTAAATAGGACGTCAAGATAAGAGGCAAAAAGCTGTATAAAAGAAACGAGATGGTGAATGACCTGTGATGGCAAAGCAAAGAGAGAACTTGATTACAAAAACACAAAAACAGGATAACAAGTTTCAAATGTATCATACTCTACATACGCTCTATTTGTTTTTATCCGCATATGAAGATGAAAATGTGCCTATATTGAAAATGCATGTATGCATCTTCTTTCCCTCCCTTACACCCCCTGCTTACACCCATATACATATCAGACAATGTGATGGGGGGGGGGGGGGGTGCTGCAGCGAACGTGGCAACTGGGTTTTGAGTGACCATGACATACAACGGACTTGCGTATGGTGGCCCTGAAGTACGCTCGACAACGAGTCATGTGCGACATGAATTTCGGATCCAACGTTGCGTCCCAGTTGCGAAGTTCGCGACCCGGGATGCGAAATTCATGACCCTGGATGCGAAAATCACCACTGGGACGCAAAGTTGGCCCCGAAATGCACGTCGCACATGACCTGTTGTCGAGCGTACTTCAGGGCCACCATAGATGGGGGGGGGGGGGGGGGGGGGCCTGCAGCGAACGTGGCCCCTGGGTTTTGAGTGACCACGACATACAACGGACTTGCGGATCTCAGAAATTGGCCCACAGCTGACCGCAGCCTGCTGATCCATATTACGTGCAAAGAAGACGCACATGTGGATTATACCATAGCATCGGGACATATGAGATCTGCCATGCCTTTGACTCTAGTTTTGTTAAATGTGATGGCAGTCTAAACGATCTCCCTTTCTGAGAATCACAATATTTCGCTGGTATGTTTATTTTCGGTTTATGGTATAAATCTCAATATAGTTCGTATCAGATCATGTGAAATCTATACGTTGACACATTGACGCATCGTTCAAAGAAGACGAACTTTTCATGCTTTTGTAATGGAAATTCCCTCAAAACGGAGATGAGAATAATTATGAAAATATTAGATATCACTTGATGAAAGACATAAATGAAGGCGATATGAGATGTGATGTCTGTGAAGAACAGAATCTGAAAGACTTGGAAAAAAAAAGGTAACCGTATATTTACCAGTAAATACTAGAAAAAGTTGTACCCCTGTGTTTCAATCATGCCTAACGTTGAATAAATAGGTCATCATGCACTTAATAAGGTCATCACTTGATAAGGTAATTGCTAACTGGAAGGGAATGTGATATCAGGTCATTTTTTTTTTTTAGATTTCAGAAAAACAGAATCATATCAGACTTACAAGAATATCAATCTGTATATCTCATGCACTTGTAATTAAGCAATGCGCACTTTGGATTCATTCATAGATGGTTCTCTCGACCTAGATATCATCAAACATCAAAATGAAGTAAAATGGCTTCTTGCTGGTACTGGTAATGGAAGCAATGAAACTAGTAGTCCGTGGGCCAGAGGGGGCTACCGTGCACCCCCCCCCCTCTGACCCTCCGTATTGGGTATCATTTTGTTCATTAGTTTCTCTAGTGTCAGAAAAACGAATGTTTCCAGGAATAAACTCAAATGCATTCTGTTTTTTAAGCCATTCTTTTAATCAATGTCAAAATCCATGTTTTTCAAATTTTGACCCTTTTCTTGAGGTATGCCATTTTTAAAGATTTTAAATGGGCTCTATCTCAACCAAAATAGGCTCAATTTGGTTGAACTTTCTATCATATAGTTTTCATCTCATTAGCAATCAACATGGAAAATTTCAGCCATTTATATTATCATTTTCATATGCAAATTAGGTCATAAAATTTGCATATCATTAAATATGGAGATTTCCTGTTTCAAATATTTTCAAAAATCGATTTCAAGTTTTATTTTCTTTTTCATGCACTACCAATAATATTTTTTTTTCCGCCAAACATCACTCATTCCCTTCATCTATATCTCTACTTATGGAAAAATGATGTTTCCAAGGTCACATGTCCCCCAAGCCTATGTTTCCAGCCCCTTTTCCAACTAAGGTCAAGGTACTTTTTTCGAGGTTTTTGCCTGTTTTTTTGGGTTCCAGCTATGGAACGTACCTGAAATGTCCAGTAGATATTACCAAAACTTAATGAATTATTGAGTAATGCTTTTTGCTTGTTAGTAGAAGGCCACTACATGTTTTCTTTTTAATAAATATAGTTTTCTTTCTACTGCTGTACCCATTGTTAACATAACATAAATAGCATATAAGTGAACATCAATATTGTGTTATGTATTTATCGATCTATTTTGGATGACTATGTGAGCAGTTGTTATTCCTTTGATAATTAGAAACATAGCTATTAGAAGCTGAAGCCAATAATTTTCAAAATCAATTGGCCTGTAATACCACCACTATTTAATACATATTAAGTATAACATTATGTTTAGCCTTCATTTCCAGCCCATATTCTGTGATGTTCTGATACGAATTCATGAGGAACTTAACCCATGGTACAGTCAGCGATTTCAATAGGAGATATTGCATGTACATTGTATTAAAAACTCAGTAGAAGAAATCACTGGTATAAAATGACAGTTGATGGTATCTTTCGATCAAGCATAATATCAATCAGAGAAATATAATTAGTCTATACATCCAACCCTCACTGTAGTCTAGATAACAGCCGATTCACGATAATGTGTCAATACCACACTTCTAAATAGTCTTACATTTTATACTTACCATATGAAATTTGCATAATGACAATCATCCTTCCAGGTATCCTGCTTATTACACATCCATATTCCATTTATAGCAAACATTACCGTTATCATTGCATTTACAATTTCCACAGACTGACACTGAATGAAAGAATCTTTCAACAGTTCATGGCCTTACCATACTCACCAGGGGTGGACAGTTGCCTCCCCCTCCCCCCCCCCCCCCCCGCTGCGTATAAAAAAAATGTCTTTTTATTGTGAAATTTCCAAAAATTCCACCCAAAATGTGCACCAGATCCTTCAATTTCAACTTTAAAACTGCAAAGGGATTTTTTTCCTCTGAGCGGAGACAAGAATCTGTAAAATATTTGAGGGAATAAGTAAGCAAGGTATAGTAAAGCGACCGAACAAGGGAAGGGTGTTGGACAGGTGTATCCCCCCCCCCTTCCCAAAAGATTATATGTTCAAAGATGCTTGGAAGGAAGGTGATCTTCTTAATAGAACAGTGTAGAAGGAGACGCAACTTTTTTTCACTTCAAAGAACGGAAATGAAACACTACAAAGGTATCAGACTTAAAGTCAAATCAAGAAGAAACAGAATTGGCGAGTGGTTTTGTACTGCAGTTAGGCTATAGCAAGGAACAGGGACATGACTATGTACAAGTCAGGAGCCCAGACAGAAACATCTTGTAGCACGACACCATATTGTAGCAAGACATTAATTTTGTCTATAATAAACGCATTTGAAAAACTTCAGAAGGTCGCAAACGGTATGAACTATAATTTGTTTTGGCCTAGAACACTAAGTCATACAGCGCCTTTGTAATATTCGTTGCGGATTGTCAGTTTGAGATGTGTGATCCTAAACATTTTATCAAGTATCAGTGTAAGTAGACCGTAATATTATCAATCAATAAATCAATCAGTCAATCAAGTAGGGCAGAACTCCCAAGATTCACAGAGTGCATCCTTAATGACGTCCTCCTAGGTCTTCCTCTTGCATATCCAAGAAGAGTTTCCACAGGGCCACTGAGTGTACTATGAGCTCTGGATGCGGTTGAGCATTACCCGAAAGACTCTCCGCTGGGTCACTTTTGAGCTGACCTTTGTAAGGTTTCTGGACAGCTCAGAGTTCCTCATTCTCGTTGCGATCTGGTTGACGCTCAGAGCCGTCCTCAACATTCTTATGTTTGTGTTGTTTTTATAAGGGAGGAGATTCCATAAGCCCGTAGAATCTTGATCGGGCAGTCAAAGGCCTTTCTGAAGTCAATGAACACCATGACAATGCAGAGTCTCTTCTCTCTGGTACCCTCAGGAATCCTCCTATAGAACGTGACTGGTGGTGGATCTTCCCTTTAATCTGAAGCCATTCTGGTTGTATCTGAGCTTTTTGTAAATCTCTGGGTCAATACAGTTCAGAATCATCCTGCTGAGGGTCTTTGCAAAAAGTGACATCAGTGAGATTCCCCATGTTGTTGTTGATAAGCATGATAAGGGAGGTCACATTTCTTTGGTACGGGGATGATATAACTAATCCTCCATTGATCTGGGACAACACCATTCTCCAGTGCCTGATTACCTATTTTTGGTGATGATATCACCAAAATCACACCTCTTCATCACCTCTGATACCATTCCATCCTCTCCATACGCCTTACCCTCCTTGATTCCCCGTCTCGATATCCGTATCCTTGCATAGATGCCTGATCTCCCTGGTGTTCTGGGCCGTGGCAGGGGGTTGTTCCTAGTAGGGTCTTAAAATGTTCCAGTCACTTCCCCTTCCTATCCGCATGCCCTATACCTTGGGTCTCACTTGAACTCTCTCTCTTCTTCCCCATGGTTTCCTTGATGATCATCCAGCTCTTCTTACTCTTGATCTTCTCAATCAGCACTGTACATCTTTGCCATGCGTCTGGCACTCGATAACCACCATGACTCTGGTTTCACTGTAACTCCGGCTCGGAATTGGGAGCAACGATCAGGAATACACAGGAGGATGTTGTGGATAAGGTGAATAAGGATTGGGCAGCATACCACAGCCCTGAAGTCTGTATGGAAATCAGACCTCCACAAAGACTTAAAAATATGTCTCTTCACAGCACAGTGGAGTTTGTTTTGTTGTACGGGTCAGAGACCGGGACCCTAACAAAAAGACTTCAGATGGTGGATAGGTGATACACAAGAATGCTGAGGACGGCTCTGAGCGTCAACCAGATTACAACAAGAATGAGGAACTCTGAGCTGTACGGAAACCTTACAAATGTCAGGTCATCTGAAAAGTGACCCAGAGGAGAGTGAAGCTCTCAGGTCTTGCTCAAAGGCATTCATAGCTCACGGTCCACTCAGTGGCTCTGTGTAAAACTTTTAAAAGATATGCAAGAAGAGGAAGACCTAGGAGGACATATCGATTCAGTAAGGATGGGCACTGGTCTCCGGGAGAGAGGAGGCATCACTGAACGCATGAATGACAAATGACAAATAACTTGATTATCCATGGATCTCGCAAGTTCTACTGCAACCTGATTGATGGAGTGATGACATTACAGTTTACTTACACTGATCAAAAACGAATATTAAATGTTTTGTGTTTAGGATTACACTTCTCAAATGGACATATCAGCAACGGATATTACAAAGGCGCAGTATATAATACCACTCTAAACAAAACCCATTATACATCATGTACCGATCATGTTTGCGATCTTTCTGAAGTTTTACGAATGCATTTTGCTACAACATGGTTTGTGGTACAAGATGTCGTCGTCCGGGCTCCTGACCTGCACACTGTACGTCATGTACTTGTTTCTTCCTACTACTGCAGTAGAAAACCACCAGTTTGTCAATTCTGTTTCTTCTTCATCTGCCTCTAAGACTGATACCTCTGTTTGTAGTGTCTCCTTTCCGTTCTTTGAAGTAAAAAGGGTAGCCCATCCTTTTATGAAAATCAACTTACTTCCAAGCAGGTTTTGAACCATATCATCTTGTGTGTGTATGGGGGGGGGGGGGTACATCCGTCCCACCCCCTTCCCCTACTCTGTCGCGTTTGTTTCCTACATATTTCACACATTCTTATCCCCGCCCCTAGCAAAAAATCCATTTGCACTTTTAAAGATGAAATTGAAAGATCTAGCCCACACTTTCGGGGAATTTTTGGATTTTTTTCAATAAAAAGTAGGATTCGTACAAAGGAGAGAGGATGTAACTGCCTCCCCCCCCCCCCTCCTCCTCGGAGTTCGGTACAGTCATGAACCGTTGAAATATTCTTTCATTCAGTCTCAATCTTTGAAAAACTGCTAATGCAGTATGGATGGAAATGGATGTGTAATAATAAGGATGCATGATACATGTAGGTTCATAACAGGTTAGACTATTTTGAAATGTGGTATCAACACATTATCATGAATCGACTTATCTAGACTACAGTGAGGGCTGGAAGTATAGACTAATAACATTTCTCTGATTGATATGACATATCTTTGATTGAAAGATACCATAAATTGTCATTTCATACAAGTGATTTCTTCTACTGAGTTTTTAATACAACGTACATGTAATATATCCTACTGAAACCGCCGACTATACCATGGGTTATTAGTTACTCATGAATTCGTATCATAATATCACAGAATAAGGGCTGGAAATGAAGGCTAAACCCATGTTACACTTAATCATGTTAATTTTGTGGTGGTATTACAGGCTAATTGATTTTGGAAATATATTACACTTAATCATGTTAATATATATTAAATTGTGGTGGTATTACAGGCTAATTGATTTTGGAAATAATTGGGTTCAGCTTCTAGCTACAGAAATAGCTATGTTTCTAATTATCAAAGGAATAACAACTGCTCATAGTACTTTTTTGTTTTTTGTTTTTAGCGCCTCTAAATACCCATTATTATTATTATTATAGTCTTCCAGAATAGATCGATAATTACATAACACAATATTGATGTTCACTTATATGCTATTCATGTTACATTAACAATGGGTACATCAGTAAAAACTGTATTTATTAAAAAGAAAACATGTAATGGCCTTCTACTAAAAAGCAAAAAGCATTACTCAATAATTCATTAAGTTTTGATAATATCTACTGGACATTTCAGGTACGTTCCATAGCTGGAACCTAAAAAACAGGCAAAAACCTCGAAAAAAAGTACCTTGACCTTAGTTGGAAAAGGGGCTGGAAACATAGGCTAGGGTGAAATGTAACCTTGGAAACATCATTTTTCCATAAGTAGAGATATAGATGAAGAGAATGATGTGATGTTTGGCGGAAAATATATTATTGGTGGTGCATGAAAAAGAAAATAAAACTTGAAATCGATTTTTGAAAATATTTGAATCAGGAAATCTTCATATTTAATGATATGCAAATTTTATGGTATGAGGATAGAGAGAGAGAGAGAGGAGGGCAGAGGGAGAATGAGAATGATAATATAAATAGCTAAAATTTTGCATGTTGATTGCTAATGAGATGAAAACTATATGATAGAAAGTTCAACCAAATTGAGCCTATTTTGGTTGAGATAGAGCCCATTTAAAATCTTTAAAAATGGCATACCTCAAGAAAAGGGTCAAAATTTGAAAAATATGGAATTTGACATTGATTTAAAGAATGGCTTAAAAAAATAATGCATTTGAGTTTATTCCTGGAAACATTCGTTTTTCTGACACTAGAGAAACTAACGAACAAAATGATACCCAAGACGGAGGGTCGGGGGTGCACGGTAGCCCCCTCTGGCCCACGGACTATAGAGTTTGTGTGAAATATCATGTTTGTTAGTTTTTATGTATATGAAAGCAGCTGAGAGAATAATAGTAGCGTATGAAAGCATATGTATGCTTGTAAGTAAGTAACCAGGGGACCGACGGCTTTAAGTCCCCTGTGAAGGACTTGGTAATGAGGATTAATACCTTACCAAAGGGCATTAGCGCATCCGCTTGGTTTCGAACCCGTGTACTTCCGGTTACGAGACCACTGCTCTACCACTAAGCCACAGCGCCTCCTTATTTACACTGACTCAAGGCCCATAAGATATTACAAAGGACACTTATTTTAAAAAAAATGTTTATATATTTTTGGTCACTCAGTCATGTGCTCTGTTGCTAAATTATATACCCTGTATATTAAGAAAAAAACTCCAGTAATTTCAATAAATGCAAAGATTGGGGTAGTATACCCATGATATCGCAAATACACTTTGTCATGGAAACTACTTAACGTGTAACCTATTTTAAACAGTGCGTGAACTGTATTCCGGTATTCAATGATATTATCGTCTTTTATCGTTTCCGTTGCATTTAAGGAAGGAAAGGCACAATACAACCCAAACTGATAAAGGTTGTGACTTTTCCAGAAGGAAAACCTCTTCTGCTTAATTTTTCTCCAGCTCTTAATTTGGGTTTCTTTTAAATGTTGCCATGAAACATTGGCAAATGATATATTATCAGTCTTTAGTGATGTGCCAATAAGCCGCTTTATCGTATGCTTGCTAGTGTTTGGGCGATGGAGAGGAGAGGGTGGGTCTTGGTGAGGATAAATTTAAAACATGATTATGTTCATAATTTTACAGCACTCTGAGTTCAACATGTTCAATGGCCATCAAAATGATGCGAAAAGATTTGTCGTAATTTCCACTGATTTCTTCCAAGCCACAAAAGTTGTTTTCTAAAAATTGGGGGTACATGGTGGGCTAATATACAACGTATAATTCTGCTTGAGGAAAAAAAAAATCAGTTTTAAAGGGCGTACTTCTGAGGAGTATCCAGAAGGGTTGTTTACCAGCTTGATAAACTTCGCGCCTTTTCTGCCTCAAACTGAATGAAGTAACCACCTTCGTTTCTCAAAATTATACCAAAAAACCCCCCAAAACAACAACAACAAAAAACTCATTTCTCATTAAAATATTTGTTCTGGGAACCAAGATTCTCTTAAAGCTTTGCGAGTTCCCATTCATACTCAGCGATATTTTTGATGATAATGATAATATGGTGGCCCTGAAGTACGCTCCACAACAGGTCATGTGCGACGTGAATTTCAGGGTCAACTCTGTGTCCCAGTCTCGAAATTCGCGACCCGTCACGCGAAATTCATGACCCGGGCGCGAAATTTATGACCCGGGATGCGAAATTCATGACCCGGGATACGAAATTCAAAGTTCAATTTCACATTTAGCCTGTATGTGTGTGTATATATATCCTGATTACGAAACATCTTACACTGACCTGCAAACATGGCGTTAGTCAACTGATAAAAGAACTCCAGTAATGAATAATAGATGTACAAGGACTGAACAACAGTATCACACCTTTATTTAGAAGCTGAAATGAGTCAGATTCTGATGATGCTATTGTGTCCGTTTTGCAAGAATGGGGCAAGCTGCATCCGAATTACTTATAAGGAAAATCACTTTACTGATTACATAATAACTTAAATTCAGTAAAAAGTTTAACGGCGAGCTTGAGTTATTTGGTGATTATAAATGTATTTCTTGAATATTTCCAAGTGTTTAAAAGTCATGAAAGTACTGTTAGTTGTTAGCTGTTAGTTAATCCATGCACTGCCCGAACTATCGCACACAAACCATGCTAACGGTTCGTTTAAAATAACAAACCCCAACTAGCGATTATTTGAAAGACAACATTAAAACGGTGAATCATTGTTTCATGCTAAAAGTGTTCTTGTCGTAGGCAATGTCTCCCATGTTGATAAATAATAAAAACTAACAAACAAACAATCACAAGAGCAATATAAGAGAAACACCCACTTTGTCTGCTCCCTTCTCAATTTCCTTTTTTTGTTTCCTCCTCTTTTTGTCCGTGTCTATAAATGTGTCTAGGCATGGGGGTGTGTGGGCGGATCGATGGACGTGTGTGTGAGCGTGAGTGCGTGAGAGTGTCTAGCAGTCTCGGGCGCTCTCTCTCTCTCTTCCTTTCCTTTCCTTTCCTTTCTCTTTGTATCCCAACAAAAGGGGTGTATGTCTGCACTACCTTCTCCCTCTGCCCTCCTCTCTCTTTCTCTATCCTCATACCAATAATGAGCTTTTGCATTAAGACATGAATATATCTTGCACCTTATCAAAAAACAAACACAAAGACCAAAAAAAAAAAAAACAAACAAACATACAAACAAACAAACAAAAACCAAAAACTAAAACGATTCAATGAATATATAATGATAGTCGTACCTGGGTCTTTTTCAAGAGAATAAAAAAAAAGGAAAAAAAAAAGCATGAAAGGTGATTTTATTTTTGATTTGATGTTCATTTATTTCCACAAATATCATCACAAATTGACAAATCTTTCGAAATATAGTCACATGAAATCATATATAGAAAAAGGGATCGTCATAAGCGTGAGTTGATCGATCCACTTTCTCCTTTAAATTAATTCCATAATCCTGTATTCATATTTATCAATTCTCTTGTGATTTACAGGCAGTGGCGGCACCAAGGGGGGCTTTGCCCCCCAGTTGCCCCCCCCCCCCAAAAAAAAAAATTTTGAGGACTGAAAAGAAAAATTATACTTTAATTTGTAAATAAGTAGATGTTGTCATAAGCATCATATTCAAGCTGTGAAGTGCTCTAAAATACCATTTTCCGCTCTTCAAAACTTGAACATTTTCTCACTCAGTCGCTGTTGGCTTCCTCGCACACTATTAGTTTGTAATGTAAATATTCAGTTCATGATCCAGTTTTGATCAATATGTTTGCTCCATTAAGCATTACCTGATTTTACAAAAATTTCTCTTTATGTCAAGTGTAACAGTAAAATGTTTATTGGGGCCACTAAAAGCATTGGCGTAAATCCCGGGAGGGGGGATAGGGGGATATATCCTCCAACTTTTTGGAGAGGGGGGGGGGATGGCGTGTACAAATATTTCCCCTCACTTTTTAAGGAGGAAAATATATTTTAATTTATCAGTTAGTAAAAATTTTGAATATCTATCATAAACAACCATCATGTTTTAGAATTTCTTTTTGAAAATGCGATTGAAAACCAAAAAAGTGGTTATTTTTGGCTGGCTCGCTTCGCTTACTCGTCATATTTCATAATTTCTTTTCTAAAATGCGATTAAAAACAAGAAAAGTGGCCATTTTTTGACTCGCTCGCTTCGCTCGCTCGTCATATTTCGGAATATTTATTTGAAAATGTGATTAAAAACCAAAAAAACAGTTATTTTTTGTTCGCTTGCTTTGCTCGCTCACAAAATTGATATTGAAATGTGTGTAAGAGGAAAAAAAAAATCGTCCAAAAATTCAATTATCCCCCCCCCCACTCCTCAAAGTGGATTTACGCCGGCGACTAAAACTCGCGCTTCACGCTCGATTTTTCCATACACGCAAAAAAAAAATTTGACTGCCCCTGCCCCCAACATTTTCTTTTACCCTCCATTTGCCCCCCCCCCCCACCACTTTAACAATCCTGGTGCCGCCACTGTTTACAGGGCAGTGTATAATAATCGATTATATGGCTAGTTAGTTGAAAGCAACGTTACAAGGAAAATATTGATTCAATGAACCTATGATCACGACAATTTGAAATGAATTCAATATAATTATCTCAGTCTCTCAAATACCTTATCAACTATTCACTCTGTATACCGCGCAGCGATTGACCAAACACTTACGAGGGTGAAAAATATTTGTCATTTGTCATTCTCTTGTTAAAAAATTGACTCACTTTTCTTTCAAAGATTTATCGTTTATAATTTTTTTCTTTTGCTCTCTTCTCATAACTATAATATCTGCTCTTTTGAAAGCAATGCAAGTAATCACGGTTACTTTGTTTATGAATGCATTCAAATGATGTTACAGTTAGACACCTTTACATAATATGACCAGTCTCACCTCTTGCGGGCTGCCGTGACTAGAACTGCGTCACAAAAATTTAGGCTAAGTCAAAGACCCCTTTTCGTAAATTGCCATTATACAATTCGGTATTTTTTTTTTCAATTTTTACTAAGAAACACGTATGTCTAGTTGTGTATATTCCGTAATAACGGAAATAAACAGTCACTAATCAATAAGTAAACGAAGGAAACTTCAGAGCATTGACCTGTATCGCAGGTTGTATTTTTGATTGCATTTGATTATGGTGCAGCATCTTGAAAACGGTCATCATCAAATGAATCATTTCCTCATCGAGTGAAGTAAATCTAGCAAATCGGACTCGATCTTGAATTGTATTAATTCAATAAACAATCTGCTAGGATGTAATAGCACCCTACATAAAACTCATGTACTTTGAATGAATATTTTCAAAGACCCCTTTTTCGTAAATTGCCATTATACAATTCAGTATTTTTTCAATTTCTTACTAAGAAACACGTATGTCTAGTTGTGTATATTCCGTAATAACGGAAATAAACAGTCACTAATCAATAAGTAAACGAAGGAAACTTCAGAGCATTGACCTGTATCGCCGGTTGTATTTTTGATTGCATTTGATTATGGTGCAGCATCTTGAAAACGGTCATCATCAAATGAATCATTTCCTCATCGAGTGAAGTAAATCTAGCAAATCGGACTCGATCTTGAATTGTATTAATTCAATAAACAATCTGCTAGTATGTAATAGCACCCTACATAAAACTCATGTACTTTGAATGAATATTTTCATGGACATCTCTCTTTGTCTTCGACATTTCCACTTCTCTTGTTGTCTGTCTGTCAGTCACTCTTTCTGATAAGGATACTGACATTTTTTTCCTTCTTACAATTTGACGATGTACATGTATATAAATGCAGTATATGTTACAAAAAAAAGGGAGGCTAACACCCGAAAAACAGAGCCTGTATTGGCTGATTGGGGATGCCGAAGTCCGAGGACATGATAAGCATAAAACGTATGTTATTTATATGAACATCTTCACCAGGTTTACAGTCATATTGGAGTAAAAAATGAGGATGAAATATATATATCTTCTACCTTGATCACAACGACTCTGTTTCTTTTCTTGCAGAGATGCAATTTCTCTTCTTGATTACAATACTGAAAATGATTGTCCGTCACATTTCTGTTCACTTACTAAATAATTCATGTTAAAGTCTGATAATCAAATATTTTTACTCAATTCATGTAAAAGTTAAATTTTCAAAATTTATCATAGTGAAAAATGTCATACATTTTTTTGTCTAGATCTTAGCTTTGTCTTCAGAGAATGAATAAATTGAGTGGCTGAACAAATTATTAAATCATCTGTCAATTTGAATCGACGTTTGACAAAGTGTTCCTATGTGCCTCATTTGCTATCTATGTGACTTAAATTACGCAGGATGAACGGGCTTTTATGGTACCCACTGATGTAGCGGTGTCCCCGATATGAATGTATAAATTAATAATACAAACATGCCAGCACACAAGCCAATAATGTCAAGGATAGAAACCAATAAACATAAATGGTGTTCATCCGGCTTATGTAATTAGGAATTACATATCCAACGTTGGTGCAATATGGATGCTACTTTTTGCAGCATTGATATCCAGGGGCGGCGCTACAGGGGGGCAGGGGGGGGGGGCGACCGCCCCTATGATTTTTCAAGGGATGAAAAAAAAATGAAAAGAAAAAGAGGAGAAAAAACGAAAAAGATGAGGAAGAAAGAAGTGCATGTGAAAACAAAGGGCTGGGTCATGCAACTATATTAGATAACACCCGTATTGTTTGATGTTTGTTTAGTTATTACATTTCTGCTTAAAAGAAGAAGAAAAAAAATATGTCTTGTGTTATATTGGAAATAAAACCTGAACTTGAACTTGAACTTGAACTTGAATTTAAAACGTAAATGAATTTACCCATGGGTCATCTTGCTCCCTATCAAAATACCCTGGCGCCGCCCCTGTAGATATCCCGTTTTACATCGTAATTGCCCTTCTGATGGTAGATGGCAATTTTAAAATACACTTCATTTGTTATTGCTAACATTTAGCTTTATAGCTAATCTTGAAATGAATAAGAAGGCAAGATGTTCTTACATTTACACATTTGTATGAGTGCTATCATAAAGGACTTTTCAAGACTCAGCGTGTGGGCATGTAAAAAGCAAGGTGTATATCTGATACAATCATCAACAAAGCTTCTATTTCTTTGGATCTTTGGATTATTGTTGTCAACAGACATGTTTTAAATCAGAGTTACATTGTGCCCAGATTAAATTTCATTTCTAGTAATTCAAGATGCCGAAAACGTAAAGGGTCTGATTAAGTAGACTAATCCTGTTTACACTCCAACACGATCATGTATGACTACCTGCTGGTTGGTTGGGTGCCCTCTATTTCATATCTCTCACTCTCTTGCCCACAACTTCCTCGGTCTGTAAATCTAGTTCATCATTCTGAGTGAAACACCGGGTAAGTGATCATTCTCACTGCCACTTCTGTCAGTGTCTGTCCAGCTGCCTGGATTGAGTTGCCGACGGTGACTTCTGCCCGCACTTGGAAGTGGTTATTTCGAAATGAGGAGATAAGAGTAAATTCAATTTGTTTTGTGAGAGGCATTTTTAGAAAAAAATGGATACAACAACGCTCTTGTCTTCGGAAACTTCGATAACAGTGTCACCTACCTCCAGACTAATTGGTTCTACGAACAACACAACTTTCGGTCTAAGGTACTCCAACATGATGGACATTACTACAAGTACTACAAGTGCCTCTGAAACTTTCATGAACTTCAGCGAGCCCGTTCCTCCCCTGGCGGAGAGGGTCATCGAGGCTCTTCTCTTGACTGCGATCTGCATAGTGGCCATCTCAGGGAACACTCTCCTCTTTGCGGTGGTGCTCAAGCATCGCTCCTTGAGAACGGCATCCAACGCCCTGGTCCTCTGCCTCAGCGCTGCAGATCTGCTGGTCTCCACAGCCAGCATGCCAGTAACCATCGTAACCATATCTAGCGGAAAGAGGCTATTTAACGACGCCCTTTGCACTGCGTTGGGTTTCATCAGTATGTGTACTTTCATTGGGTCTGTCATGTCTCTTGGAGCAATCAGCATCAACAGATATGTCTTAATCGTGCACCCTTCAAAGTTTAAGAGAGTCTATACCAGGCGGAATACGGGATTTTTCATAATCGGTGAGTATGCATCTAACACACTGTAAAAATATTGAGTAAAAACGTGCCACGAGGGTAATTATGTATCCAACAAACTTCAGGCATTTCTTTGAGCATTTCTTTTTATCCAATTTGAGTGAGATTTTGCCAAATTTAAAGTTTTTATTCTAAAATTTTTATTTCAGCATTTGGTAAAGATATTGCCCAAGGTTGGTTCGATATACTATTACCCAATATTTTTTACAGTGCAGAATTCATACTTACTTGTAAAACTTGGTACACCCATTAATGTGGAATGAATCAATCAACTTATTCAAACCTGATGACATATTCTTTATGTCTTACGATTGTAGGACACAATTTCTTTTAGAGCTTCTTTATACCATCAGTGGATTCTGCTCAGTTCTAGTTAAGATGAAGGTAAAGGGGAGGAAAAGAACGGGGGGGGGGGGGGGTGTTTCACAAGATTTAAGTTTGACTAAAGTCGCGCTTAAATTCCTACTTGCGTGCTCTATATTACGCATCACTCCATTGGTCAGATCATGCTCAGGGAACGCGCGCTATTGGAAGTCTATCAATGAGATTACGCGTTAAATACCGGATGCGCATTGGCGCTTAAGCACGACTTAACTCTTTGTGAAATACCCCCCATATAAAAGTGCTTATTTTGTTTCTGATGCCCTTTCCGTATACTTTTGAAAAAAAAGTAAATAAAATTATTGTCAGGGGCCTGAAGAGGGGGCCTGGGATTAATATCCATTTTTTTATTTATTATTTTTGATTTTTATTAGATAGGTTTATTGAAAAAAAAAACCCCAAATCTTTTGCCATGTTTGCGGTCGAGCAGTCGAATTGCAGATTCATTTACAATGATGCAATATAAAATACATTTACATACATAATTAAAAATACACAAATTTAAAATTGCAATTTAAAAAAAAGCATATGGCATATCCGGGCTGAACTAAACTGAGCTATTGATTCAGAGACTTAATTGGTCATTGTGAATATTATATTAAAACATATGTACAATTTTCAAGGACGGTTCTCATATGACAAGCTGAAATCGAGTGTTTAAGAGCATAGCCAACCACAGCAGCTTGGGTTCAGTTATGCAGAGCATAGAGATAGATCTGGTTATGGCAAAGACATTGGATTACAAGACAAATTAATCCTGCCTACTTCCGTAGTACGTTTTGGCAAGGGTAAATTCTGTGTTAAAAATGGACTCGGAAAATTGCGTCCGCCATTGATATAACGTGTGAAAAGAGGTCTAATCTATTCTTGATATTTCATATCTAAAACTTTGTTTTTAAAGTCTGATTTTTGCACGAACGGAAGAATGGATAGTTAAAAGAACATTTCATAAAACTTTATTTTCAATAAGGGGCACTACAAATCTTCAGGATCATGCCTGCTTTTTGATAGTCCACTGCCTGGACTGTTTCCGTATCGCGCATTCGATCTGCTACACCATCACCGATCATCATTCGGGAATCGCGCGATTAGTGGAGTACAGCGCTGTGTGGAGAGTGGGGTGCAGTGAACAAGGTTAGCAGAAGGGGGAAAAAAGAAATGAAAAAGGGACAGAGTCTGGACTAGCTTTTTGACAGAGTCACCTGCCATAGGGAAAACACGTGAAAACAGGGATTTTAAGACTGATTATAGTTCCCCTATTACTGGTCTGAATTTATTTCAAATGTGATATGTATGTAATTTGAGACTTTGGAAAAGATTATTAAAGGCTCAAAAAAAATTTCAGAGACTCCCCATAAATTTCGGGTACTATACATGCTTTTGACCCTCTAGCTGCCATAGGTTAATATACAAAACCAGGGAATTTGATATGGAAAAGGTGATTCACGTAAAATTTCAAACTCTGAAAATATATAATTGAATCTCGATGAGTCCAATAGACCCCCCATAAATCCCGGGGAATATGCATGCTTTTGACCAATTTTTAGTACAGTCAAAATACGAAAAAAAAGGGGTCAACCTAGAACTAATTGCAACAGAAACGATTCCACTTGCATATAGTCTGAAAAATACCTAAAAACAACATACTAAAAATTAACAAAAATTGAAGTGGTGGATCAATGCCTAATTTGCATAAATTCAAAATGGCCGCCATTTCAGACTTCAGTAGACATATTGAGACACAGAGAACCTATTTTAGCCTATATCTCGAGATATGAGACACGTAGAGAGCTAATTTTAGTGTCTTTACCTATGTTTTCAGGGTCAAGAAACATGATTATGGCATTATTACCAGCTTACAACTACTCCTTAACTCCTAATTTGCATAAATTTGCATAAAATTAGCCTTTTAAAAAATTCAAAATGGCTCCCAAGTTGCATTTTAAAATCAAAATCTCATCTGATACTCATAGAAACTTAATTTCAATGTCCTTATATCCATTGTTTGGGGATGAAGAAGATTTATTAGCATTACTAGCAAGTTATACCTATCCACTGACTCTCAATTTGCATAAATTTGCATACAATTAACCCCCTTCCACATCTAAATGGCGGCCATTTCAGACCACATTAAACACGCAGAACATACTTTAGCCTATATCTCTACATCCGAGACACGTAGAAAGCTAATTTTGGTGTCTTTACCTATGTTTCTGGGGTCAAGGAACATGATTATGGCATTAATACCAGCTTACAACTACTCCTTAGCTCCTAATTTGCATAAATTTGCATAAAATTAGCCTTTTTGTAATTCAAAATGGCTGCCAAGTTGCATTTTAGCCTATATCTCTAGATCTGAGACACGTATAGAGCTAGTTTCAGTGCCTTTACCTATGTTTTCGGGGTCAGGGAAGGTGATTATGACATTGTTACCAGCTTACAACTACTCTTTAACTCCTAATTTGCATAAATTTGCATAAAATTAACTGTTTTTCAATTCAAAATGGCTGCCATGCTGCATGTTTAACATTCTGTCTCATCTGATACTCACAGAAATTCAATATCAGTGTCCCTGTCCATGGTTAGAAGGGGATGAGGTAGATTCAGCATCACTAGCAAGTTATAACTATCCACTGACTTTTAATTTGCATAAATATGTATATAATTAATCCCTTTAAATTAATAATGGCTGCTTTATGGCCTGTCCAAGAGCAATATAATATTGTTTATTTTGTTGTTATTCTTGGGTGAAAGAACTTGACTGTTAGTCCCAGAAAAGGCGGAACGGTGGATTTTCGGTACTTTAACTTCAGAAAGTAGATAATCTTTTGATTTAGTAGGTAAAGTATCTTCTACCAAAGAGAATGATATCAAGAGCATTAAATATGATGAAGTAATTTTGATTCTATGCCCGTTTCTTAAAATATTTAGAATTTCGCGTGTTTTTTCGCGACAGTTGAGAGCAGAATTGTGGGGGGGGGGGGGTGGGATGGCCTTTCATATGGCATGTGTAGTAGCATGTTTTGTTGCTGACATGCATCAGTGGACATCCCTCAATCATGAAAGGCCATCCCGACACAAAGCTACTCTCATCAGTCGCCAAAAATTTGAAATGACCGTATTTTAAGAAATGGGCATAGCATACAAATTACTTTTCCAAGTTTCAATGATCTTGGTATCATTTTCTTCCTTGGGCGATACTTATGTAAAAACGTTATCTACTTTTTGAAGGTAAAGTACTGAAAATCCACCGTTCCGCTTTTTTTTGGGGGGGGGGGACACCGGGTATATACTGTACTAGTCGGCTAGATAATTTACAAACCTAAATATTTCTTCGCGAAGATTTTTTTTTTCATTAATGATGATAATACTACTAATAATGATAACAATGGCTTCTTACATAGCGCCCAGGTCCGTCATGTCTGACGGAGACGCTCATGGCGCTCCAAACATTATTACCCCGGTCATAGCTTAGATTTGGGTTCCTATGTGGTTAATGAATATTTTCAGTTTTGTTGCCCAACAACAACTTTGAGAAAGTTTCATAATTTGCATTAATATATATAAATACAGGTTATGCCGGTCAAGACAACTTAAATGTATTATACGGAATGTGTAAAATGATCCCTGTATGTTAATTGTGTAAGTGCGGTGATACAGCATTTTAATCTAACTTAATAGTGCTGTTCATCTATAGTGAATTCAGCCTGTGATGAAACGTAACAAGGTAAATTCATGTATGATACTTCCATAAAATATGAGTTTTGTTGAGGCCTATGAATTTTAAATATATTTTTGAAATTAGAAGGAAGTCCCCTTCCACCATGCCCACGGTGTGAAGCTTTTTTCTTTTTCATTATGAAATTATGTGATTTGGTGCATACATTATATGCCGATTTGTATGTACTATAAGGAGACATATTATGATTTTGTACTCTAATAACTATTTTGGTAATAATTGCAATATGTACCTCAGAAATATTGAATCAAGTATACACATGTTGCTAGCAAATTATATTTTACAATAATAGACAGTGCGCAGTACACTCACGTCAACAGTATACGCACAACAACCAATATGATATATTTTGGAGCTACAGTAAACTGAGCGACATGATACGGAGCCCACCAGGTGACATGAGGAGAATAAATTCTCCATGGATTATTGTATTCCCTCAAAATAATCATTTTGTTCACTCTAACTGATCATTTCACTCCCTCCCAACATCACTGCCTTTCCTAATAACTTTTGTGATCCCTCCAAATAACTACTGCGTCCCCTCGCAATATTGTTGACAGCCGTAATATTGGGTGGGCGTGGATTTACTGTATAAGTACCATTATTTTGGGCAGGGGAATGACCTGTATTATCATCCCCCAATGATTCACGATTAAATATGACATGGCCCTTTTTAATCCCCTCAAAAGGCGAAATAAAGAAAGAAAATGGGTAAACAGTTAAACGTAAACTCAATGAAGAAAACAGAAAACCCTGGGAGCGCTCACTCGTTTTGCTCGCTTTCATTTCACGTATCTCAACAAATGCCGGTTATGATCCTAATGAAAGGAAATCGGTACACATCTTGTCTTTCTAATGTTATACTAGGGAGTTGGAAGGGGAGATCTTCCTGGTTATACTATCCTTCTACTCATAAAATGTTTGTCAAATAATTGCACACACTTAGAAAGAAAAGTTGAGTGTTGCACCCTAATTGCAACACTTGCAGCACCTTTCATGAAAAAGGTGCAAAGATGCATCATTTTGTACTTGTTTGCTCCAGGAAGTGCCCGTCTGCACCCTTAAAGATGCAACTTCGCGCCTTTAAGAATGCAGAAATTTTTGCATTCAAAAGGGTACAATTTTGCACCTTTCCTGAAGGGTACAACTCTAGCCACTGCACCTTAAAGGTACATTTTGCATCCTTAAGGGTGCATGGTTGTACCCTTAAAGGTGCAAAGTGCTTTAGGGTGCAAAGTTGTACTCATAAAGGAGCTCCCACTGTTCCATTTGAAGGGTGCAATATTGAACCCGTTTTTTTCTTAGTGCAAGGAGTCGAAGGGCATGACCTAAAACAGAAAAACAAAAATTTTTCAAGAGATTATCGCTTATACTTAATTGCCTATTAATGTCATACCAAATATGAGGAAGGAAAGTAAAAATACATTGCCAAGATAATGAGAATGAAGTAACAATACACTATAACCTGTTCTTATTATTTGAAAAACCAATTTTTCCTCGTTCTGCTCGCTCTTAAAGTATAAATATGGTCAAACACCAGGCACTCCTGTTCCCTCAGCAAGATGTCCGGATATTACAGTAGTTTTGCAGAGGTGTGTAAGTATTCTCGAATTCTGTGGGAGGAGTGCGTCATACAGTCATCTAGTTTATTTTGGTAGCAGATTGTTTCTATCGCTTATAAAACATGAAAACCGGGTGCCAAACAATTACCCAAATAGCCACATATTTGGCAATTAGGTGATCATATATTACATGTATTCAGATTTCTTTGAGGCCCATGGAAGAGTACAAATTTTTCTTTGCTTGCTGCGCTCTCTTGAATAACATTTAGACACACGATAGTATGGAGGGCAATTTGGACATGTACGCGAGTTGACTGAATAGATAATTTACATACTTATCGACAGGCCTATGGTGCATTTTGAAGACAAAATTTATTTCGTCGCTTGCTTGGCTCGCTCGTCATATTTCTAATCGGGGTTATATTGAACAGGAAAAAATAATTGGACCATTGAGGTGTTAGAATAGAGTTATATTTGAAAGGGAGGTGACCGATTATACCATTGAAGACAAAATGCTAGTTTTTCATCAAAATAGTGGGTTTTTTTTTTTTTTTTTTTTAGTTTTTGTTGTTTGTTTTGTTTGTTTGTTGTTTTTTTTTTATTATTTTTTTTTTTTTTTTTTTTTTTTTTTGGGGGGGGGGGGGGGTAGCTCGTTTCGCTAGTTCGTTTAAAGAGTATGGTTTAGACAGTAACAAAGTGCCGAAAAGTCATAATTGGCAGTCAGGTTGCCAAAGTCCTCATATGTGAATTTGATGACAACCATTTGCCAGACCCTTTCCCAGCTTGGTCGCTTCGCTTCCTCACCAAGAATATTCCATAACTGGCAGTCAGAGAATATTCCATCATCCCCAACCACGAACACAAATCAACACCCCTGCTGTGTTAATGCAAGGGAACAGAACATGGCGGCCATTTTGAATTGGCTTAAGGGTGAATTTTATACAAATGTATGCAAATTAGGAGTTAAGGAATAGTTGTAAGCTGTTAATAATGATATAAGCATGTTCCTTGGGTCCCTAAACATACGTAGATACACTGAAATCTATAGATGTATGCTAAATGGGTTTTGCTTGTCTACTGTAGTCAACATGGTGGCGCATAATCCTTAAGGATTATGTTTTCCCCCTTGTTTTCTTTCTCTCGCATTTTTTGCGCCCCCTCAAAGTGCCACCCGGGGCACTTGCCCAACTTGCACCCCTAGATATGCCACTGATTTTATGTAAATTTATGCAAATTAAGAGTCAGTGGATAGTTGCTAGTAATGCTATGATAAACCTCTTTCATCCCCTACCCTTGGATAAGCACAGTGAAATTAATATTTTATGAGTATCAATTGAGGTAGAGTTTTAAAATGCAACTTGGCAGCCATTTTGAATGAGAAAAAGACAAATCTTATGCAAATTTATGCAAATTAAGAGTCAGCAGATAGTTGCTAGTAATGCAGTGATAAATTTCTTTCATCCCCTAACCTTGGACACTGAAATTAACTTTCCATGAGTATCAATTGAGGTAGAGTTTCAAAATTCAACTTGGCAGCCATTTTTGAATTTTAAAAGGCTGATTTTATGCAAATGTATGCAAATTAGTAGTAAAGGAGTAGTTGTAAGCTGGTAATAATGCCATAACTATGTTCCTTGACCTCGAAGACATAGGTAAAGACACAATAATTAGCTTCCTAAGTGTCTCAGATCTATAGATATTGGTTAAAATAAGTTCTGCGTGTCTAATGTGGTCTAATATGGCGGCCATTTGAAAGTGAAAACAGGGTTAATTATATGCATATTTATGCAAATTAAGAGTCAGTGGATAGTTATAACTTGCTAGTAATAATACTATAACAATTTCCGCTCATCCCCTAACCATGGAAAATGACAATGAAATTAACATTACATGAGTATCATATGAGATAAAGGTTTAGAACATGCAAAATGGCAGCTAATTTAGTATGAAAAAGGCTAATTCTATGCAAATTTATGCAAATAAAGAGCTCAGGAGCAGCTGTAAGCCTGTAAGTATGCCACAATCATGATCCTTGGCCCCGAAACATGGGTAAAGACACTACATTTAGCTATCTTTGTGTCTCAGATCTAGAGGTATTGGCTAAATTATAAGTTCTGCATTTCATTATGTACTGTGGTCTGATATGGCGGCCGTTTAAAAGTGAAAAGGAATTAATAATATGAAAATTTATGCAAATTGAGAGTCAGTGAAGAGTTATAACCTATTGCAATGATAAATCTTCTTCATCTTCTAACCATGGATAAGGACACTAACAACAATTTTCCATGAGAATCAGTTAAGATACAGGTTTAAACATGCAACATGGCAGACATTTTGGATTTTAAAAAAGGCTAATCTTAAGTAAATTCATGCATATTATTAGTCAAGGAATAGTTCTAAGCTGCTGATAATGCTATAAACATCTTGCTTGTCCGCCAAAACATAGGTAAGAACGCCAAAATGTGTTTTCTATTATTTTGTCTGATATCTGAAGATATAGGCTAAAATATTGTCTTTATAGCAGCAATTTGGAATTGTTAAGGATTAATAATAGGCAAATTTATGCAAATTAAGAGTCAGTGGATAATTATAACTTGCTAGTACTACTATAATAAATCTCCCTCATCCCCTTCTAACCATGGACAGGGACACTGATATTGACTTTCTATGAGTATCAGATGAGACAAAGTTTTAAGCATGCGGCATGGCAGCCATTTGGAATTGAAAAAAGGGGTTAATATTATGCATACTTATGCATACTTATGCAAATTAGGAGATACGGAGTATTCATTTGGTGGTGATATTGCCAGAATCATGTTCCTTAACCCCCCAGACATAGGTAAAGACACTAAATTTAGCTCTCTGTATGTCTCAGATCTAGAGATATAGGCAAAAATAGGTTCTGCGTGTTTACTCTGATATGGCCGCCATTTAGAAGTGCAAAGGGGTTAATTGTATGCAAATTTATGTAAATTGAGAATTAGTGGATAGTTACAAATTGCTCTCAATCCCATGATAAATCTCTTTCATCCTCTAACCTTGGGTAAGGATACTGAAATTAACTTTCCATGCATATCAATTGAGTTAGAGTTTTAAAAGGCAATTCGGGAGCCATTTTGAGTTTCAAAAAGGTTAATTTTATGCAAATTTATGCAAATTAGGAGTTAAAGAGTAGTTGTAAGCTGGTAATAATGTCATAATCACCTTCCCTGATCCCGAAAACATAGGTAAAGGCACTAAAACTAGCTCTTTACGTGTCTCGGATCTAGAGATATAGGCTAAAATGCAACTTGGCAGCCATTTTGAATTACAAAAAGGCTAATTTTATGCAAATTTATGCAAATTAGGAGTTAAGGAGTAGTTATAAGCTGGTAATAATGCCATAATCATGTTCCTTGACCCCAGAAACATAGGTAAAGACACCAAAACTAGCTTTCTACGTGTCTCGGATGTAGAGATATAGGCTAAAGTATGTTCTGCGTGTTTAATGTGGTCTGAAATGGCCGCCATTTAGATGTGGAAGGGGGTTAATTGTATGCAAATTTATGCAAATTAAGAGTCAGTGGATAGGTATAACTTGCTAGTAATGCTAATAAATCTTCTTCATCCCCAAACAATGGATATAAGGACATTGAAATTAAGTTTCTATGAGTATCAGATGAGATTTTGATTTTAAAATGCTACTTGGGAGCCATTTTGAATTTTTTAAAAGGCTAATTTTATGCAAATTTATGCAAATTAGGAGTTAAGGAGTAGTTGTAAGCTGGTAATAATGCCATAATCATGTTTCTTGACCCTGAAAACACAGGTAAAGACACTAAAATTAGCTCTCTACGTGTCTCATATCTCGAGATATAGGCTAAAATAGGTTCTCTGTGTCTCACCATGTCTACTGAAGTCTGAAATGGCGGCCATTTTGAATTTATGCAAATTAGGCATTGATCCACCACTTCAATTTTTGTTAATTTTTAGTATGTTGTTTTTATGGCTATTCCAGATTATATGCAAGTGGAATCGTTTCTGTTGCAATTAGTTTTGGGTTTTTTCATATTTTGACTGTACTATTTTGTAATGTTTGTAATACACGTGAAACCGTTTGTTGTTATCGATGACGCGCGATATGGGGCTGTACCACGTACCATGTACTACAATACGTACGCGTGCTTTATTTCGGTACTGAGGGTTCTTCGTAATATATATTCTTTGGTTACGATCAATGTCCTCATTGCACGCTTGGAAGATTTTAATCATCGCGTAAATCCATCGGCAATGGGGCTTGCATTGAATAGGAAATATCTAATCTTTTCTCATCAAAGCTGCTTCAGCGGTGTACACAGAAGGACCGACCATGAAAAACAAATTTAATCAACAGGATAGGAAATAGATTTGTCTATGAAAGCGATCGTCGTCATGGGGAACAAAGGAAAATTTATTCATTACTTCATGAAATTATCAACATCAACGAAATTATTAGCCGATTCATCATTCGTTCAATACGTAACGCCCAGTTATAATAAAGCTGTTTATAATGCATATGCATAATGGATTCCGATAGCTACAACATTTGACATTAACCATTCATTTTGAAAGTGCATTCATCAGGGGCGTAGACAGCGAGGGGATGAGGGGTATGCATCCCCCCACCTTGTGAGGTGGGGGGGGGGGATGACATGTACAATCATCCCCCAGGTTTTAGGGAAGGATGTTTGCTTACAATTATTATCAATATAAGAACAGCAATAACAATAATAATAATAATAATGATAATAATAATGATAAAAAAATAATGATAATTATAATAATAATAATGATAATAATAATAATAATAATGATAATAATAATAATAATAATGGTAATAATAATTAGTAATGTATTATTATTAATATTATCATTATGCCTATGATAATAATAATAGTTATCCTCATCATCATCATCATCATCATCGTTAATGGGGAACAAAGGGGAACAAAGGAAAATTCATTCATAACTTCATGAAAATAATCAACATCAACGAAATTGCTAGCCGATTCATAATTCGTTTAATACGTAACGCTCGGTTATAATAAAGCTGTTTATAATGCAGTTGTAAGCACTATCCCTCCTCAGTGATGATCAGGATTCGGATAGACACATTTGACATTAACCATTCATTTTGAAAGTGCATTCATGAATGAGTACCAGGTAGACTATTAACATGAAAGTAAACTCCAAAGTCATTCAAAATGTTTACTGGTCCCATCATACAGTTAGGATATTTCGATTTTCACGGCACCACACTTCCCTAATTCTGTGTAGAACTTCCTCTTTTATAAATAGATTAAATCAATGTAACAATGCAACGAAGTCTGTATATTTTGTTCAACGTTTTACATTATTCGCATGTGTTGGAAAACAACGTTTCGCTTACGATTGTATAAAATGCACCAAATAAATAATGACACTGTCCTATCTCCACTTTGATTCAAGGTACAAAAACTAATAATAACCAGTCTCTACTTACTAACAAGCTAACTGAATGAACAGAGCAGAACTTTACTACCTCCCATGGACGTCAATCCGTTTTTTTTTTTTTTTTGGGGGGGGGGGGGCGTGGGGGGGGCGGGGGCGTGGGGCACTGTCCAGAAATTTGCTGACAAGCAAATAAAAAAAAGTCTTTTTCAGGTGTCTTTTTTCCATTTTTTTTTGGGGGGGGTGGGGGGGGGGGAGGAAAGGGGGGAATACCTATTGTGTCCCCCACTCTAAATCCCCCCGACCACAAACAATTCTCATCATCTTCTTTTGTAGTGTACTTAACTTTGTTCCAATAATGAGACCGAGCAAAGACTCACCATGAACAAATAAAGACTGAAACTAAAACTAAATTATTTTATCACAGTTTCTTACAGTGTTACAACTATAAAATCAAGCAGAAAGAACTTTATGTGCTTATGGCACATTAGATGGCTGGGAGATTTAGTGTCCAATATGGGTGGTTATAATCCTGACGAAAATCCTGGGGTTAAAGTCCACAATAATGGCAGGGCTGATGATGATGATGGTGATATGCGAAGTGAGATCAGCATCCACTGAACTAGGCTAAATGTCCATGAAGACAAAGTCGATGATGACGAGCAGCTGGTATATCCAATTTAATATCCGAGTTAAAGTTGAAACGTTCTCTACAACAGGTTGACAGTATTGGTGAGCACTGAGAATTTCCTCTTAAAAATGGCAAACAGCTCGTTGAAGAACGGAGGTTAATTCTGCTTTTCTGAGAGATTTCCCAGCCTTTTATATGAATTTTCATGTTCTAGAATTATCCATTCATACATGTATCTTTCATAAGAACAATCTTGCTCCTTCTAATTTCTTGAGTGATCTCAGCGTAATTGACATATACAAAAATAAATTGCTATTGTTCCTATTGCCTGTCTGGCAGCCAGGCTCAGGCCATTGTCTACTGAGTTCAATGTAAGGTCAACAACATTTCAGAAATACCAGAAATGCTCTTTTAGCTGGCTCATTAAAAATGCACCCAAAATGAGCTTACAAACACATACTAGTAAATGGAGTGTTAAAACAAGACTTATGGAATAATATAGAAAGTTCTTTTTCTACTGACATGATATAATGATTGCTATAATTCTGTTTCTGTAATTTATTACAGCAAACTAGGTAATAATCATTTCCCTTCTAGAAATCTCTGAAGTTATAAGATACCTGAAAAGAACTTCTCTTACAATTCTTCTTTTATGTAACAGCTGGTATACCTGAAATACCTGAAAAGAACGTCTCTTACAATTCTTCTTTTATGTAACAGCTTACCTAAATTATATATGAATTAGACGGGAATGATTATATCCTCAGAGCACAGAGCATGCAGTACAATGAAGAGGAAAACTAAAGAGCAATATAAATTTCACAGAAGATTTGGAGGAAACAGAAAATCTATTTTTATGAATGATACTTATATTTTTATTTTTTACTTCATTGTATAGGAGCTTTCAATTGAAACACATGGAAATTGGTAGTTCAACTCTTGCGATTTCTATATTGTTTACTTTTATTTTCATTTTATCTATACCATGAATTCTGTCTTTTGTGCTGAATTTCATAAAAATTGCATTCTTTTTTGACAGATAGCCGAATGGTTTGCAACCATTTGCATATTCTCATTAATTCCCATTGGGTATTTTGCCAGAGTTAATGTTTGTGTCATAATAAAGTATGTCTGTATCATCTACATATATACAACAAAGGAGAGTTCAGGGGACCAATAAACACTATGTCTACGAAGTTTATGTTGTTGTTTTTTAAATTCCAAATGGCAAATGAATATCAAAATATCAAGAAACGCAAGTGAAATATTTGAACACAGTCATGTCCGTTTTAAAACCGTAAGAAAATGCAGCTAAATTCATACTGATGTAACAGGATAACTAGCGGAAACATCTCTCTACATTTAAACTTCCTTGTTTAAAGTTCGATAAATGTCTCTTAAAAGAACAAGGAAGAAGTTGAATTGAAATTTTGGGGCACTTGGTGACTATGAAAGATAAATAACGGGATTAAAAAAAGAATGTACTTCAAGAAGAAAATGACACAAAAATTAGATTTGCTATTTCGTTCAATTAACTCAAGCAGTCAAGCGACGGGACCGATCAAAGATTGACACTATACACCGAATGGCCAAAATCTTCTTATTTTATTTCCGTTTTAATTCACTTCTATTTGATAAATATATTTTATTTCAATTCATTTCATTTCATTTTATTTCATTTTATTTGAAAAGTTTTCATTCGTTTCTTTCACAATTAAAGTTATGAATAATTCCATATATTTGATACAAAACTACAAATAATCTTCACGTTACTATAACTATGTCGGAAGGTTTACCTTTCAGTACAGGGTCGCTAAATAAATTTATGTAAAATATAATTGCGAATCGGGTTAAACATTCCAAGAAAAAAATGGATTCATATAAACAAAATTCTCAATGCACTTTCACATTTCATCAAATATAACAAATGTGCTTTCACATAAAGCAAACGCAAATAGAGTTACACATTTCGAATTAAATTGCTTTGATAACCTCAAAGATTTTACATACGGTTCACAATTCTCACAATATTTTTCTACAAAGAGAAAAGAATTTACATAAAGAAAGAGAAGAGAAGAAACACAAAAGAAATGGGATTTAAATAAAAGTGGGGTAAAAAAGACAAGAAAGATAACTTAAAAGCTGTTTGGTACAGCAGAATCGGAAATAGCACTGAATACATACATACATAGGCTTTTCGACTTTTCGACTCAGAGTAAATCGTATGAATTTTCGATTTTTTGGCTTTCTGTTCATTCATGCGAATACCCTGCTCAGTGCAAGTCGAAAAGCTTAAGTACGTGTTGCGTGTGTGTGTGTGTGTGTTCAATGCTATTTCACGAGAAAGAAAACTTACGCCGTCACACCACCCCTCTGCCTTAAAAGCACAAAACAAAACAAAGGTAAAACCGATTTAACCCATTCGTGACAGGAATTATTTAAAGCCTAATTTGATCAGCTTTTATTCTTCAAATTGGCAACACCAACATTTATCATTTTTTTGCTACATTTTTCTTATAAAACGTCATATATCTGAAATGAATATAAATTTACAGAAATTATGATGAGAAGTCAAAAAGTTGTCATTTTGCAGGGGAAAACGGTGTTTTTAAACTTTCTATCACATTGCCAATTTAAGGGTTTTAATGCTTATTTTTCTTTCAAAAATTTTCAGCATCAAACAACGAATAATGACGCAACCAAAGTGGGCCCAGTTTGTGTAGAATTTTTTGCTCTTTCTGCTCATGTATTTGGTATGATTTTTATGGCTTTACATCAAAAGATATTAGGCCAAACCACAAAATGTGGACTTATGTCACGAATGCACAAGAAAGCACAAGAAAAAAAGAATCAAAACAAAAGAAAGAAAAAATTCGGTCAGTCAGGGATCGGTGTGGAGTCAGCGTAAAAGTGCTCAGGAGTGTTCTTGGCGTTTGAGTGGACATCAAACATTTGTCAAAGGCCGTGTCAAGTGACCTTTTATTGGATTTCATTTCATTTCAGAAGCGAAGAAATATCAGTCATTGAAATGAGAGTACCGCCATTGGTTTATAGTACCCCTGTCTTATTGGATTAGGGAATAATTGGCCTACTACTCACTAAAAATATAGATTAGAAAACTAGCAGCCCTCGGTGTTATGGGATTTAATACTATCTTCCACTGCAACCAGATAAACCTGACAAATTTGCTTTCATTTGATTATTATTTTACAGAGCTTCCGAATTGCTTTGCATCACGTGAAGTTTGATGAAAAAGGTGGCACTGCATGCAGACGATTAAATGAAATAATTCCTTTGTGAAACCAAATAAATAAAACTAATTGTGCAAGCTCAACTCCCAGGACTTTCAGTTTTATTTTCAGGAAGATGAAAATACATAGGATATGATATAAACAATGAAACTGTCGAAACGTCATTTAATTATGCTTATTCATTCCTCGAAAATTCACCCGCAGGAAGTGCATATATCACAAGGGCATAAAATCCCAACCTAATGAATATTATTGTATTGGTGATATTATACGTATGATATCAATCGATATCTCCATATCAAACCTAAAATTTCTTATACAATGAATTAAATGATGATTATAATAGTAATGATGATAATAATGATGATGTGATGGTAATAATAATAATAACAATAATAATAATAATAATAATAATAATAGTAATAGTAATAATAATATTAATTATGAAAATGATAATGATAACTACAACCTCAACGGCAACAATAAACAAAACTACTGCAATGCATACTTTGGTGAATATTGAAGTATGATCAGCAAAAAATATGAAACCCCCCCCCCCAAACCTGCATACCAAAACTGGTAAAGATAAGAAGAATTGATGGACACACCTTCCACTGATCATATCTTCTTTGCCAGTTTGTTTATTATTAGGAAACTGATTAACGTGGATGAAGTAAAGTGAAATGACTTCTACTACTCATCGACCAACTTTTTTTAATCGACCACTTTCGCGCAATGGCTTTTTGCGTATAAAGTAAAAATTTACGCGTGATGATAATGAAACATGACAAAATGTTTCCATTCACTTTACGTGCTAAATCACTGGAGAGTGGGGGGGGGGGGGTCGGTTTAAATAATGACCTTGCACAGACAAACAGTGAAAAAAATTACATACGTTTGTTATCGAAATTTCAGTCCGTACTATACGAGTCAGAAATCTGAGCATAAGATGTAAATCTGCCGCATTTAAGATAAAAGTAACAAATATTTTCTGAGATACGATGTAATTAATTAAAGGTGGTCGAGGAGTAGTAGGTCCAACCATACTAACGCGAAAGACTTTGTACACTACCTATTACCGATGACTATAAATAATTACCATGAATATCAAAATTAAATAATCGGAAGTCTCTAGTAAGATTGAATGAGATGAAGTGAATCAAAACGAGCCTTGGACAGAATACGCCCCGTGAATCAACTTGATCACCGCCAAGCTAAAAATAGCTTTTCATTCATCATGAACGAATGAAGAGGTCGTATACTCAAGATAGTAGATACACCTGCCTTTTTCTTTTCTACATAATGCATTTCATATTGAGACGGATACCAAAGTTTATTCTTTGTATCAGTGCACCTGTACCCGAGGTTCTAGATTTCCCCCTTCTAATCCATAACCTCATTGAATTCATCTATTGACCTGGGCCCTCTTGCATAAAAAACTGCGATTAAATGCAAGTCCCAAATACTCATTATCTGGTTGAAAATCAGGTTGCGTTGAATTTTTGAGTTGCGTTTAATCGCGACTTTTTATGCGAGAGGGCCGTGGTTACTAATGTATGCAAATTTCTCCAGAACCTATACCGACATTAATTCCTTTCACCTGGTATGCATAATAACATCTGAACAGATGGAATCCAAGTTTGCTAACATTAGTTGTTGCAACGTCAGGCAAGCCTCTGCCAAGCTTTTTAGTTGTCAATGGAAACTTTTGTTCAAGAAGTATGCATAAAATTAGTAAATTTGTCAGTTGCAATACCTTTATCATGTTCGCAAGCAACGAGAAGTCAGGTACACGTTCTTTTTGTTATTATTAACTCTGTATGAATGCGTTAAAAAATATTTTTTCCATGATTCCATAAATGCTTTGAATTCATCTCGACTATCTACCTCACTATAGTTGCTTTTATGTTGACTGAGAGTATATTTGAACTCGCATTTTCTTTAAAACTCATACTTTGGATATAGTACAGTGCAAATAAACCCCTAAAACACAGCGCAAAATGTATTTTGGTGATTGGTATATATACACTGAAATGTTTCCTTGTATATGAAATTGACGCACAGAAATCGTCGCTGGAACATGCTTAGTATTTTTCTATCACTTGGCATATTAAAGCTTGATAGCTGACGAATATTTATGACCTTTAAGCCATGTTACACCCTTTTTAATGAGCATAATAATGGGGATCTTGAAAGATATCAATAATTACCTTGCACCTCGCATAATGAGTTCTGCATCAATGTCAACTTGTGACACTTCAATGTCGTTTTTACCCTTAATCATGGGTTTGCGGAATCTTTGAATGTCATGACATTTCAGATATCAGATAATAAGAATTTGATTTGCATTTTTCTAGGGAAAAAGATCATTAATGTATAGCATTGCAGTGATTTTGGGGGTCAGTTTTCCATTTCTTCATTGTATAATATCCGGGGCAATAATGCTGCTTACGAATGTATTCAAGTTTATGCACGTTTCTCTCCGGAACCATTACTTATCAAATACCACCTATTCAGTTCACCTGTAATATATAATGGCATATGAACAGATGGAATCCAGTTTGCAACATTTTTTTGCTATGACGGGAAAGCCTCTGGCAAGTTCTCCGTTGTGTGTCAAGGGAAACCTCTGTTCAACCAGTATGCATAAAATTTAGTTAAACAGGTCTGTTGTAAGACATCTGCACGCCGTTTCATGAAACTTGTTATCAATAATAAATTACAATAACTATTTTAAGGGCCTGAAATCCTTGCAACCGATTGGCTGAGAGCAAATTTGTCATACAAATGTGGCAGTTTTTAGTGATAACAAGTTTTGTGAAACGGGGCCCTGGTTCGGCAACTACTAGTACTCCATGGCTTTCTGGCTTCAACCTGGTAAAAATACCCAGAATCCAATATATTCCTCATTCCACCCTAGAGATAACCTTAAATTAACCCCATCGGCGTAAATCCCAGGGGATGGGGGGGGGGGTATATCCCCCACCTTTTAGAGAAGGGGGAGGTGGCGTGTACAAATATACCCTCACTTTTCAAAGAAGAAGTATTTCAGTGAATCCGTAGTTGAAATTTTCGATAAATCTATCATCAACTATTTGTTTTTGAAATGCTATCAAAAACCAGAGACAGGACTCATGGGATTAGAAGGTCCCAATAATTCCGACTTTATTTAGCAAAATCTCCCATCCATGTCCATAACGGACGTGCTTTCCACTGGTAAAATGGACAGGGAAGGTGGATCATGGATCATCCCCAACTCCTCGAAACGGATTTACGCCGGTGATTAACCTGAATCATGATTATCTCTTCCTCGATCCAAGCCTTAACCATTGATATTCGATGACAAAGCAATCAATCTAGCTGAAGTATATCCGTACTGTGTGATAGTTACAGGTTTTCAGTAATTAATTATTATGTGATGAATTTATGCATCAATGCCTCAAATCCAGTGACGTTATCAGATCTGTTGAAGAAAAGTTAGGTAGTACAGCCTTGGTATCTATAATTAAGTGATAAATAATATGCATGCATCAATGCCCCCAACTGGAACTAGTGACGATATCTGCTGAAGAAAAAATATATCGGTCGTACAACCTTAGTTTTAAGTGATGATATTCATAAACAGATGCCATGAAATTAACTGAATTTCATTGCTATAAAGAATTTAAATGTAACACAACCTTGACTTTGTCTTAACAAATCCTTTATCATCTACCAATTGGGGAATGCCAAAGTAAAAAAGTAGATCTTCTAAAGCACACTACTTCGTTCTACTCCCTTTTCGCACGGACAAATTCTATTCTGTTTGTAAACAACGACGAGGAAAACTGTGGCCCACGGAAGGCAATTACATAGTCGCCATCAATGTCAAGAAGGCAATAGCCAGAAAAGCGATCATATCTACACAATGTGTATCTTTTTCATAAAATCTGATATTCAATAGCAAGTGCCACAATTTTATGACATATCTGCCTGAACTCAATCAAGCGGGAAAAGTAGCTGCTATTGCAAGTTGTTGCTTGCAGAGTATTAATTAATCAAAAACATGGAGCATCGGCTAAAAAGAAGTTTTGTCATAGTTGGTCTTGACCTTCAGCTTTTTGCTTTATTGCAAAATTAGAAAATACAAAATCACTCTCTGGCATTATGGAATGACTGCGTACCCCGACATTAACCGAGACCTTTATTTTTCAATGGCACGCGTTAGGACAGCGCTTGCATGCAATCGAGGTAAGACTGGATTTAAGAGTAGTGCTTGATTCAAATAGAACAAATGGAAGTAAGGAATTCAAGTATTAATGTCAGCAAAGAACCACATGACTTTATTTTTTTCCTCAACACCATATCATTAAAAGAATGAATTTAGGTTTTTCACCCCGTTAGTAAATTTTCGTATATTTTCGGAAGGCAGATGGAAGGAATAAGGCTCAAATCTATTGTTTGACATCCGAGGACCATTGCTTTCAGAACCTTTTTCTTTGTTCATGTTCCTCTCTAATATAGCTATTTTGTTATTAAAAAAAAAAAAACTTTTCAATCTTTTTCAAACACACATGCACAATTTCGTATCAATATGCCTATAGCACTTCATTCATTTGATGTACGATAAAAGAGCAATGTAGATAAAAGTGCTGTGCTGGGAGATCGAACCCCCGACCCTCGCGTCTCCCGTCAAGCGCCTTAAACCAATGGACCACGGCACCTCCGTGGCAGCAGAGATATACAACTCCCCCACACCACACACACGCGCGCGAGCACAACACACATCCACAAACCCCGTCCGAGACTGATTTCAACGACCAGAAATAGACTTGGCATGTAATTATTGAGAAACAGTACTGGCGTAGGGTTCTTAAGGAAATTTAGTCAGAGAATGAGTAAGAAAATGAAGAAGTAGGGAAATAGATGTGGTGAGCTCACTGAAAATCAAGACGGAAGGCAGGTTAAGTCTCGATGAGTGCTTAAAATGGGGCTCGCAATTAAATTTCGATTAGACGCTTTCTTCCTCGTACGAATTCGCGGTCACATACTGCCTCGCCCTGCGCCATCATGGTTAAAAACAATACGGGTGATCTAGTGTAGATTTTAACTTTGTCGTGCAGAAGAATATTTCTGGCTAGTAGTTATACTAGTCTCCATAGACAGGCAGTTACTAATTAGCACCTAATTAGTGAGTCATTAATGACTCATTAATAACGGAAAAAATAACTAATTAGTTAAAATTAATAAATGAAACAATGTATACATAATTTCTATTTTCTACTCGGTTGTGTTTTATTTTGATTGTTGCGTGTCTTACATACCGTAAATACCAAAGACCTGCCAACATACATGTTGGATCAAGCCCACAATGCCATGAACATACTTTTAATAATAGAAATGCTGAGTACTTTGAAAATACCAGAGGCATCAATCCATTTTAGGGGTGGGGGGGGGGGGTGTGGGAGACGACCAAGCAGAAGATGAACCCGTGACAATAATACATTAAGTACTATGCTATAAATGCTCTTCAAGAACTCGTTTGTAGCTCCATGCTCAATGTTCTTCCTCCCTACCAACACCCTGCTGCCTATGTCTTTTCTTCCACTACACATCCATATACACCACACCCAGCGACCAGTCCCAGTACACTCTTTTAATTGGTCGACCAATCACGAGTAAAACCCTCTTCTCTCAGTCAATCTTCAACAAGACACAGGATTAACAATCAGCCAATCGCTGCTCCTGGATGCATGCCCACTCTAAACATTCCTCCAATCATAGACTGGTAATAATTCTTCCGTTACGGGTTACCCTTTTTCCTGACAAAAACTTTGCCATCCATTTCCCTCTTATGCTTATTGACCATTGGTTTCCTCCAGAATCATACTCTAGCGTTCGTGTTAGGTGACAACATCCTCCCCTGCTCGAGCCACATCCACATTGATCAAAGAGGAAATACGCAAATAATAACCCTTTTCTTCCTACTTTCCTGCATGGTATTATCATCCTCCTTCATCTCTATGAGATGTCATACAACAGAAAATCACTGACGACTCAACCCATCAGCCTTCTCCCATCTTTCTCTGCATATTCTCTTTTCGTGTACATGCATCACACTACAACACACATTGCACCTCGGTGCACATTGCACGTTTGTAGGGGTGACCAGTACGAATCAACCAATTGATGCGATAATCCTTCAACTATGATTATTATTAGTATTATTATTATTAGTATTATTATTATTAGTATTATTATTATTATTATTATTATTATTATCATTATTAATCTTCATGGAAGTATTAATGCTTGATATGAAGATACGTGGACATCTTTCCGGAGGAAGACTCGTAATTTGAAAAAGAAATGGTCGAAGGAACTCTTCATTGGTCAAAGGAAGGATATTGTATTAACTAATTAGTTAATTTTTTATTATTAATGAGTCATTAATGACTCACTAATTGGGTGCTAATTAGTTACTGCCTGTCTATGGAGACTAGTATAACTACTCTGGCTTATTCAGTTGTAATTATCATTATATTCACATTATGTGAATTATTCTGTCATTATTGAACGCAGACCGAATGAATAATAACTTTCATGATTATATTCACATAATATCCAACAAAGTCGTAAACATCATGAGGAAATAGAGAGTAAAAACTAAGCGTGTGAGTTGTGGTCGTTATGGAGTTGTTCTCCACATTGGCGAGGCAAGGATTATGTGGAGCTTAATAAAGAAATGAGGTCAAACTGTGAATGGAGACAGATAATTATGTTAATAAGCGTTGTTCTTGATCAGGTTGATAAAAAAAAGGGGAAAGGGCGAAAACAATCAAAAGGAAGTAAACAAAAGTAAAAAAAGGAGGAAACCCATAGAATAAGAAAGTTCCTTAAACCGAACAAGAAAATTTGATGCACTTAATGATGCTCTTTGAGCGAGGCAAATTTTGCAATAGTGCTCTACCTATTAACCTTGAGTTGACAGCCAAGCCACGTTATAAGCGAACTGCGCTTATGGTGCAAAGGGGTCATTCCTGGTGATTTGTAAGGGGAATGTATCATCTACTGGTGGAGTAAACTCTGCATCCTTTCTTTCTTAGAGAGGAAGAATGTTCCAATAAATTGATTGTTTCCCTTTTATTCTGCCGCTGCATTGTCGCCCGCGACGGTAAAATGTGTAGATTTTCAATCAAATTTTATCAAATGTTCGTTATTCTGTTTGCTTTATTTTGCTTCTGTCTTTAATTACGCATTTAATTACGCATTTAATTACGCATTTAATTAACACAATTCAAAAGGGAAAAGAGGGAGGATGGGAAAATAAACCTGAAGTGTACACCGCCCATCATATGCCGTACTTGCTGCAATCAGTGTTATTCAGTTTAATTCAAGGCACACATTATATCAGGATAAAATAGCGTTTCACCTGGCGATTGATTGTTCCTTTAATAAGCCTGTGGCCACGAGGACGCACTGCTGGGGTATGCTATTGCTTGGTATGCGCTGTCTCGCCAACCTCGTCCTTGCGAATGTCAGTTTAACAGAACGGCGGGAAGGTTCTCTAAAACATCGAAGAAGTAAGGAACTTTTTAGAGGTTATTTTAAATTCATGAATTTCATACAAAGCAGAGGAGGCAGCTCTGTCGACGCGATGTCTTTCAATATTTGAAGCTCTCGAAACCAGTCTTGTTAGCATTCTCATGTTGGTTGTAGAGAGTGCTTTCAAATTCCATCTGTTCATTCATGACTCTTAATTTCATTAGAGCTTTCAGGCAACAGTGTATAATGGTGTATGGGATGATGGAAAATGCACATAAAAGGTGATCACTTACATTTGGTTTCAATTTCACATTACATCATGTACATATCAAGTTTCCTTTACTACACATGGACAGATGGACGTGTCCTCCTATTTTATGCGAGTATCTTGAGTATGAAAACAGAAATTCGGTATGTACACTTTCTACATGTTTGCAGTGATTTTAGCAACAGTAGGAAATATAAATATTGAATTGAGTTGAAATTTACATTTATTTCCTTATGAGACCTTAACAGTGTTTTTACTATGTACATAAATGTAGTACATGTTACAAAGAATCACCGTGAACATGACAGACAAAGAAAGCGGACAAAATAAACAACCCCTCATTCTACCCTTCAAAATAGTTCTGGTAGTCAAAAGAAAATCCCTTCACTGCTATTGTCTAAAATAATGTGGAACAGGTGTCACATACATATTCACCTGGAACTACATGATTAAACATAATAGCTGTGAAGGGATGTTCTTTTGACTACCAGAACCATTGTGAAGGGTAGAATGAGAGGTTGTTTATTTTGTCCGCTTTCTTTGTCCGCCATGTTCATAGTGAATGAGACGAACGCCCTAAAAGCTAAGCTTGTGTTGGGGACGCCGCGCCGCAGACATGACAATAATGAAATCATGTTAATATGTTAGTTATATGGTTTAAAAAAAAAAAAGATTAGTTGTGTTGGACATCAGAGAAACGTAATGCACGTTACCATGGTTACCGTCGACTAATATCATGATCTCTCCCTGTTGACTTAAAAACTGAAATCCTCTCTTCAAGTTTCGGACCAAGATTTGAAAGAGATAGGCTTCTATAAAAAAAAAAACGGCTGAATTTTCCCCTTACTGATGACATTACGAAACGTTTCCATTTTCAGATTTTCACCTTGTCAACTTCAGTAGATTTAGGTCGAGAACCGACGCGGAATGAAATCTGATATGCTTTCTGACCAGCATCTTCCTTCGCAAGGGCAGACCATAGTGCTGGCAAAAATTTAGAATTTGACCTGAACTTTGGGATGTGAATGGATTTTATATGTAGGCTTATACGCATATTTCGTCTACAATGACAGAAACCAAATAAAACACAAAATTGAGGGGTTTTTTTCAATTGCCAAGAACAATGATGAGATAGATTTAATATGTCATCAATTGCTATTTCATTCACTTATTGATGGAAGCGACTTGTAAAAAAATACGATGGTCACAAACGTACGCCATGAGTATGTGACAGAAGCATTAAAATAAATACTCTCTTTTTAACGTAATTATGTATGTTGCTTATGCTTTCGGAAAAGTTAATTGGTACATCAAACTAACTGCAATATCAAAAATTCAGTAAAGACCGAAATATCATTATGCCTATACAATGCGTTAACCAGAAATGCAACAACATTAAATTTCGGTATATTTCCTTGCGTACTTATAGGAATTTCCAAAGTTTTTAGGTAAAATGTTTTGTGTAGATGGTAAACTGATATTTTTCATCGACCAGCATTTTGGTATCAAGGTTAGTTTTTATGTCACAGTGATCGAGGCTTTTGACGTATTGCACCAGCAATTTATTTTGAGCTATTTTTATGCCAAACCACTAACCTTGTTATCAATACCCGTGTTTGTGTTTATTGAATCCCATCTAAATGTATCAATATTCTGTTGTCGTTTTTTTTTTCAAACGAAAAGTACTTATAGAACGAAGTAAAAGGAAAATGACAGTAACAAAAAATAACAAGCGTAACACGAGTAACACAATAACAAGGCAAAGGGTATTTTAGGATACAATGCATAATTCAATTTTAAGGGATATTATGGGATGGAGTATTGAAAAATAGAATGACAAATACGTCATCTAGGACATTCTAAAAGATGTTGTGAGAGGAAAATGTTTAAAAAGGGCGAGGCCTTTTGACGTGAGCGTTGCTTTATATGTGGCGGGCTCCGTCTTCTTTTCAAGAGTGCATTAGGATTTTCCCGATTGATTTATTTCCGTTTCATTGTAAGCATAATTATTTAAGCATAAGTATATAGGAATTTAGAAACTGATTTAATACAACGTAGTAATATTTGTAGAGAATAGAACGAAAAATATACAGAACTATGATCACTTCAATTTGAACACCCCCCCCCAAAAAAAAAGCAAAAACAAAAACGAAGGGACATGCTGAAGAAGCAATGCTTGTCAGGTACATACACCCCTGAAACTTACTTCCATTAATGATTAGTGTATAATTTTGGTCAAGAACAGATTATAACGATATAAGGATAATGATTTGAATAATAATGATATCAAACATGATTTATGATCACGGTAGCTACTGCTTTCGAAAGTGCAACTGAAGGGCAATACCTTATCAACATGCTATAGACATCATCTTCTGATCTTCGGATTACACAATTCACCATTGCAGTGTTAACACACTGATGGACAAGGCTATTTAAACTGCCTTAAGTTGATTTTTCGAAATCGTGTTTATGAAATCACTTCCATGTGGGATCGAACATGCATTAGAAAACTTATGAATATACAGACATAAGAAATGGGGTGATGTTCGTTAGTCCGAAAATGAAAAAGGGTTCGTTAATCCGAACACATTTGTGGCGTTATTCAGAAGGTTCGTTTGTCCGAAGATTCGTTGGTCCAAAAATAAAATAAGGTTCGTTATTCCGAAGGTTCGTTAATCCAAAAATGAAATAGGGTTCGTTATTCCGAAGGTTTGATAGTCCGAAAATGAAACAAGCTTCGTAAGTCCGAAAATTACCAACGAACTAACGAAACTTATTTCATTTTCGGACTAACGAACCTTCGGACTAACGAACCTTATTTCATTTTCGGACTTACGAACCTTAAGAAAAACGAACCTTCGGACTAACGAACCTTCGGAAAAAGATCCTTCGGAATAAACGAACCTTCGGAATAACGTACCTTCGGAATAACAAACTGTAACCAAGAAATCTATTTGCCTGATATTTCCTTTTCTCAGTTGCACCTAGTATGGTCAGGAGTTGAACACGCGTGTCTCGGAGACATGCTTAGCTCATGATGACGTTATTTTTTCTGTGGAGTGCTTGGGGCAACAAAAGGGCCTGTAAGAATATCGAAGAAGAAACGAAATAAGCGACTTTTCTTGTAAGAGATTACGGTATTCTGAATTCATGAACTCTGTACAACTTGTACAGTGTCTGTTATCTAGTTTCTATCAACATGATCAAATTGGGAATCTCTCATAAATTCTAAATGACAAACTCTATTTTCTGCACAGCTGTTGTTGCCATGTGGGACATGCATTATTTAAAGGTGTATAGGGGCCTTAAATATGTTAAAAATGAGATTAAATTCATGAAGTCAGTATCATCTGAAGACTGTCCTGTCGAAATTGGAAGGAATGATATGTTTATATTTGCGATCTATTTCAAGTTACGGATATTGTTGTATAACAGTTGTGTAAATATCCACTTATGTTCTTTGAAAACATTCCAAAGAGTTTGTTTCATGAAGTGATTGGAAAATTACTATTGATAAAATATACACAGCACTGGCTTTATCCTGCGAAGTAATTGTCATGAGTTCCAATAAGAAGATGAAGAAAAAGATGAAGTTTAATCCTCCTTTGTGAGTCATTTATACCTATCTCGACTGCATTTTCATTTCTTGTCATTTCACTGAAATATCCGTCCTTTACAAGTCGTTATACCTCAGGGAAATTATACCATATTACATTTAGCCAATTGCAGCTGCTCATGAAATACCTTTAAAATGGTTAAGAAACCAATTTTATTATTTCAAATTGCATTTGAAGAGTTACAGATTATAAGACATTCTTAATGCACCGATATCTGAATATAGGGTGGATATCTCATGGGAACAGATGTTCATTTTCCACTGAATTAACCTACGATTCTCAAGGTTTCGGTGATAATTTGACTGCATCCATTGCTGGCAACTTATCAATACACTTGGAGAAAACCTACAAGGCTTCATTCACTTCGAAGGTTTTTGAACAAATAGAGACAGTCCATAAAAGACTCCAGATACCATTACTTTCACTTGAATCTCAGATCTGTAAAAATGACACAATAAATTGGTTCAGATCACGTATCTACTAGGGATGAAGCATAACGTTGTTGACGACAGTCACGTTTTCTCGGTAACTGAATTTATTTTGTGGAGCAAATTTAATTAGATATACATTGGAAAAGTTTCGGAAAAAAATATTGTGTTAACGAAGCACAATGCCATTGCCTATTTTTCTTATGTTCCTTCAGTTACCAGCAAGCATGGCAATGGTTCAAGCAAATAGATATTACTTGAAAATTTTTCTTGAGCAATTCTTTCACATATCTTCATGATCTTTGATTCCAGAAAGATGCTGCTTGATTTGCTTTACAGTACTACTAAAATGATATACGTTGTAAGAGAGAGAGAGAGAGAGAGAGAGAGAGAGAGAGAGAGAAGATAGTAAGATGAGATATTAATTTCCGATTAAGCCTGTAGAATCTTCACACAATGATAAGACTGGCGTGTCCATACACGTATGGTATCGTGCAGTACAGTCTAACATCAACCCACACCCTCATCTAATTACGCTAACAGGCACATACCGATTAATAAATGATGAGAGTTTTAGTTAAGATGCACTGTTGCATTCAGGGCAGATTGTAGGCCGTGATCAATGCCTGAAACCACGATAGAATACGTTTCTAAGGCTACAGACCCACAACTTTCAATCCACCAGCTGTTTGGTTCACGTATAAGATCGAGTAGAACATGATGAAAACAACATGCAGTATTTTAGTGCTAATAGGGCGCAATCGATCAACATGACGAAAAAGCTGATTCTTTTCCTTTTAGTATTTCATTACCCCATTACCTTCATGAGTGTGTGTACACCTCTGAAGGTAGATACAGTCAATGACATGACACAACAACACTCCATTTGGTAAATATCTGGAACGAAGTGTGCTACAGGAGTGCTGAAAGTTACTCCATTGTGACATCAATGGAATGTTTTCGATCGTCTATCGGTTCAACATATAGTCATATCGAGTTCTTAATATATATATATATATATAGAAAGAAAGAAATTTGACAATTTGAGGGAGCTACGCAATTATTATTCTCCCATTTTCATTTCTATCATTATATATATACATATAATAATAATAATAACAATAATAATAATAATATAATAATAATAATAATAATAATAATAATAATAATAATAATCAGAGTGAATCGTAGATGATATGAGATCAGATCGGTGGAAGTAGGAAATCAATCTATAATATCTGGGTATGGCCACGTATCAAAAGTATAACCTGGTCAATATTCTGGTTTCGCGAACCGACTTATCTCTTCGCCTGTATGTGCGTACCTCACAAAAAACATTGGCGTAAATCCCGGGGGGATGTGGGATATATTCCCCCCTCCCCCACTTTTTCGAAGGGGGGGGGGGGGAATGGCGTGTACAAATATCACCCCCACTTTTTAAGGAAGAAATGATATTTTAATTAATCAGTTGGTAATTTTTTGATAATCTGTCATAAACGACCATCATAATTATAGAATTTCTATATGAAAATCCAATTAAAAACCGGAAAAGTGGTTATTTTTGGCTCGTTCGCTTCGCTCGCTCGCAAATAAAAAAAAATATGTGTGCAAGGGGTCCGCTGAGGGTGAGTGAAGGTGTTTGTTTATACTTAAGTGTGAGTACGACAGAAAAAAAGTCGATCACCCCCCCCCCCCCCCCCCCCCCCCCCCGCGGGTCCCCTCACACCTCAAAGTGGATTTGCGCCGGTGCAGCGATGAACGATGAATAATTGTTTGGAACTCCCATGTTTAATGATAAATATTAACAGTGAACTATTTTGTTGTTATAGAAAGCTCACGATAGTTGACAGTGTTGAATTTGGTAATCTAAAATATTCATACTTGGAGTTAGACGACCTATTAATCTAATGGGGATAGACCTTATGAAGTAATATAAATAAATAAACTGCTTTGCATAAATCTCACATGACTCCTGTCAAAGTTTTGAATTAACTGATGCAAGAACGACTTATCCTACGCGATCTTTTCAAAGACGTCTGGTGACCCACACAAAAATCACTATCCTCGTAACTCTTGTAAGCAAATCTAGCTTCTAGTAGACTTCCGGTTGGTCCCGCGCCATCCGGCGTGGGTGAATCAAAAGAATCGTATCATATGTCTACTTTGAAGAACCATAAAGGCAGAAGATATGGAAAAAAAGTTCATGCACATCACCAAATAGAAAACGTACCCCCAGAATAATAATTTCTAATATCTTTCATCACTTGTTTTTAGTCAAAACAAACCAACAGTCTGACTGATTCAAAGTCGTGCTTCCTTTTTACTTCACAAGACTGGTTCAATAGAATACTAATGGCTGAGACAGCATAGAGGGTCTTGTGGCATAGACCACATTGATAGCATTGTTTTTGCCGACCACAGAAATACTTTGAACATCACGCACGGTTATTAGGTTGGAGCTTAGATGTGCATTAAAAGACATAGATTCATTCAATCCAATATCAAGTGCAATAGGAATATCATACATTAGAGACAATGCAAATATGCATAATAAAGTCATAAAAACTTTGGTAGAGTGTAATTAGAAAGAGTGATATAACATGTATAAAGTAACTATGCGAACACAACTAAATGGATTTCGTAATCCTTCTTAGATGTTGACTGAGTTGTAATAATTTTTATTCTTATCTATTTCATCTTTTTGCCATTGATCCCATTTTTCGTAATGATTGATTCTAGTCTTGTGCAACAAAGCAATGACATTAACATATTGTATTTTCGATGTGCTGTCTTCGGGTAACTCTGAGGTAGATTTTCATCAGAATGCTCGTCATCATTTTCTCCCTTGCCGGCCGCTTTAGTAATTGTATGTTTTATTTCCAGCGGTCGGTGTCATAATAGGGAAAAGCACTGTTTGAACATGTTAAAGATTTATGGGAAAAATGCCGAACAATGATCTTATCCAGATAATGATACATAGAAGTAAACACATAATCGATGTACAACATTAAAAATCAATGTGGAATTGGCAATTTGCAGTACAAAGAAAAACTAGTGATGTACATTAAGTCTTGATATTATTTTGGTCAAAATTCTTCACATCATTCTGTCCTTCTTTGTTCTCTCTCGCTCTCCCCTCTCTTTCACGTTCCCTTTTCTTGTTCTGTAACAATGTTCTGCTTGTCATGCTTGTTCTGAATATGATGGTGTGTGTACATGGTGTATGTGAATGAATAGCGTTGAGTTGATATGTGGTGTATCATTAGGCGTATATGTTTGTTTTGATCAGTTTTACCGTTATTTATTTAT
>CM057166.1:14098564-14142605 GCA_029962745.1 Echinometra lucunter
TTTTATTTATTTATTCATTTATTTGTTTATTTATCTTTTTATTCACTATTTTTGTTATCTGTTTTGGGGGGAGGGGTCGTTTTCGGCCCATCGGAGAATTTTATCTAGTGCCCTCTTTTGATAGTTGGCGAATACTGATTCGCTTGATGCTTCTTTATCTCTCTCTCTCTCTCTCTCTCTCTCTCTCTCAGCTAATTAAGTTGTTCTGATGTCCTTTCCCCACTTTGATACAATCAAACCCGCCGTCTAATTTTCTAATTCCATCCCTACTCCCCGTTTTCGACATGTTATACATAAATGATAGTTCATGGTATAGGGGTGTAGCTGGGTATGAAAATGGGATGGAGGATTCCAATGCGACCAGACCACTCAACCAATATCAGCTGACCTTCTTACCACAAAATAAAGCGACCGGCCCTTGAGCCAAAAATACTGTGCAGCCAATGGGGGAAAATTCCTAAATGGCCCATAGTCTGTCCGCCCCCAGGGAAGTCAATTATTTATATATTATGTGTACATTTGTGGGGTTTTGGGGGGCACTCTAAACATACACCCGAAAATTGCTGACAACCAAAAAAAAAAAAAAAAAAAAAAAATCATTAAAAATTACAAAATTTACAAGTCCTGTTTAAAACTGGAGGGGGGGGGGGGGGGGGACATACCCTCCTGTATCCCCACACTAAAAGTTCGGGGACAAGCCCCCCTGCCCCCCCCCCCCCCCCCCCCCCCCCCCCCCCCCCCCCCGATTTACGCCCATTCCACCTCCAGTTTAAGACAAAAACATCAGTACAGCAGCCTTCGCCCTGAAGCAAAGATTTATACGCTCTCTAGCGTTTGGTACTAGTTGGCGCTATTATAAATTTCATCACGGAGTCTTCGAGATCCATTGCACAACAGTGCGGGTGCTATAAACAAGGGCGGCGCTACAGGGGGGAGGGCGAATGCCCCCTCCTATAATTTTTTCAAGGGAAAAAAAAGGGGGAGGAAAAGAAGAAAAAAGAGGAGGAAAAAGAAAGAAGACGGGAAAAGAGAGACCTGGGGCTTGCAACTATCATACTCCTATTTGTTCATTTAAAACATCAATACATTTATATCTTGCCCCCTTATCAAAATACCCTGGCGCTGCCCCTGGCTATGAAGCAGGGCATTTCAGACAAATCAGTATATAAATATCCAAGGGGAATTCTCTATCAGGAAACCTTCAATTTATAGCAAATGGAATGACAGATCTGCTGAATAGTCAAATCCTCTCCCGATTATTATACACCCAGTTGTCCTGTCCAAGGGGGGGGGGGGGGGGGGGGGGGGGATATTCAACTGCTTTGCCCTAGGGGTTGGTTGTCCGGGGTCAGCTGTTCAGTGGTTAGTTGTTCTTGATGTTTTCTTTGTTATAATACACATGTATTTCATTAATTATTTGAAATTCAAATTTCCCCACTGTTGAGTACACAAATTTCAATACAGGTACTCCTGGAGGTGTTTCTTAAAGCTGTTTGTAAAGTTACGAATGACTTTACCAACGACTTGAATATGGAAGGCCAAAAGGGATTCTCAATCACTGTACATCACATCAGCTGAAGGTGAAATATGCAAATGCAAATTAAGATTCACAAACATTTTTATTGCAAAGTATATTTCATGCCACAATTTAATTGAAATTATAGGAAATGCAGTCACACTTTGGTAAAACATCAGGGAAATCTTTGGGCATCCCATTTTGCACTTCATATTCAAGTCGCTTGTAAAGCATGCATAACTTTACAAACAGCTTTATGAAACACCCCCTGGATAATTCTACTCTCTGCTAACTAGATGTATTTTTTGAAGTACATGTATTTTAAAGGAAATTATCAGTGACATGATGCATTTTTTAAAAAAATGTCCTCTCCACAGACATCCATTTGTGTGTATTTTCATACTTTAAAAAATTTGGGCAGTTCCAGGCGCTACAGACATTACACTTTTTCAACTTCAAAAGGTCATTAAGATAAAACCACTTTTTATTCGGAACTCATATGATGGAATCATGCACAAAACACCCTTGATTATAAACAGTGAAAGTTTCAGTCCATTTCAGTACAGCATGTGATAGTTATGGCATGTTATGTTTCGTTATGGACATACCATTTCTTGTCCAACAAATGTAATGTCCGTAACAAAAACATAACATGCTGTAACTACCAGAGAATGTGGTGGAATGGACTGAAACTTTCACTGCTAATGATCAAGGATTATTTTTGTGTGATTGCATCTTATCAGTTCCGCATCATACAGTGGTTTTATCTTCATGACCTTTTGAAGTTGCAAAAATCGTCAGAAGTGTAATATCCGTAAAACTGAAACTGCCTATACATGAACATGATGATATATTAGCCAAGACCTACTAGTACACTTCGCTTTTCATTCATCCCAAATTTTAAATACTTCTGTAAACTGACTGAAATAAAGAAGCTGATTACTCATTATTTACGTAGATTTTTGTTCCATTTCCTTTATACCAACTTCAATCAATAAACATGAATTCTTTTGAACTGTAAAGATAATGGTTTATGGGCTGAATAGCAACTCTTTGTGGATGATGATGAAGATGACCCCAGATGCATAAGACACTTGACTGTAAGTATTACATCGAGGGTTTAGTGCAAGAAAGGGCTATCTGCATTTTTTATTTGAATGAGATTTCGAAATTAAAATGATCCAGTAGAGACCAGGAACCCATCGGTAACAATGGTTTCTACAGCAAACTTTGCTACAGCAGGATATCACCCAAAATAGATATGGCTATCTGCTTTCAACTGCAGTTTGTCAGTGGAACAAATCTTCATTTCAAGATTTATCAAAATTGTCAAAAATGCAGATAGCCCTTTGTTGCACTAGACCCTTGACATTAAGAAATACAAATGTACATGTAGGTCACACGACAATGCCAAATACAGAATATGCTTGCATGGTAGTCTTCACAGCATTGTATCGGTAATTATATCACAAAAACAATGGTGGTCTGATGACGATCTTTCCATGTAGACTGATGGAAGCCGAAAAGGCCAACCTCCCTTAACCCCGTCATGTTAACCTCATAATTGCATATATGATCATATCAAATACTTGTTTTTGACAGCATTTGCGTGTCCTGTCAATATCCCTCATAAATTCCATCTCATCAAAGAACGGTGACATTTTATTGGATTGTGTTTAGTCACCAAGTGTATGTATTTTACTCTGTCTGGGACCTGCAGTATATTCTTCATTGCTTCAGCTAGGTGGAGACCAAACGATTTCATGAAACTCCACTAAGAAATTAATCAAGCCGTCTTTGATATTAATCTGTATGTTAGAAATTCTTATTCACAGGTGTATTCCATACTAGTATTTAACATTCATTTCTTTCTTCATAATATGCATATATTGCTTCATTTGCTTCATAATGATTTTTAATTTTTCCACTGAAAGTTTTGCCCGGTCAGTATAGAATTTGAGATATACTTCAAATCTGAAGAGTATGCAACATTAGTAGATCTACACTGTATGTACATGTATGTAATGAAACTTATTTTTACCCAATATACGCACAAGCTTACTTTACTATCCTTGCTACATATAGCACACTACATCTACACACTGCTGTGACTCATCGGAATTCCGATATTGTTAAATTTAATTTCTAAAATTTAAATGGAAGTGTATTTCTTTCTTTTTCTTCTAAACACATGTACATGTAATCTATTCTTATACAAAATATTTGAAGACTGATGCAATGTGGGGGCTGCTCACTCAGAAATTGTCTCTAAGTGTAGAATAGCAATGTATTCCGCAGTCACAGTATCTTATGAACTGGAGAGTGACAGGCTGACAGGCTGACAACCGGCGTGAATGAAAAGGTTTCTTTGGTCAGAGGTCAGAACATGTAACTGACAGTTTGAAATGCAATACAGTGGAAACTCATTATTACAGGGGCCTTGGGACCACAAAAGTGACCTCCTTATCAGGATTTCCTTATTTTAAAAGAACATAGACTTTCAAGCAGCAAAATTACCATTTTATCACAAATCTCCTTATACTGGAATGCATTATAACGAGTGTCCACTGTACTGCTCTGTTGTCACCCTCTAAACAATGACTGATATCCTACCATGCTGTTAAACATGGAACTGGGCTATAACAAACTCCTTGTGACCAAGAAAATTACCTGTGAAGATTTAATCCTTATTCTATCAGGAGTTTAAAAAAAACCAAAAAAACACCTAATTACAGTACAAAGAAAAGGGGAGAGACAAAAGTACAGTGCTATACCGTATAGTCTGTTAGAACCGAGTTCCTTACGATGACATTCTAATGTATCATCATGCTCCAAGGCATGCGCACGTTAACATAACGACTACTGAATTTCCAATTCTTGTAGATCTTGTACAGGAGTGACCCGCTTCCAGTAGGCAGTACGTCAAGGTCATTTCAAATTGGTGACCTCCTCGGCATTAGTTAGGTGGCACATTTACATGATGGTACGCAGTGTGCGATAACGACACTGCAAGTCTGATACCATTGGCCATTTTCAATATGCATTCAAAGTTATGCTACTGATTGCACTCACCTGGTAAAAAGTCCTTGTGTTTTTTCAATAGTCGGAATGCACATTGCATAATTCATACATTGCTAGGTTGAGCAAACATTTTGCCTAGCCTGATGTAACAAAACTCGACGTATGCAATCTGCAACCCGACCACCGATATACATGTACAATAATGCGCATCAGATGAATGCTAAAGATTGTCACTAAGCAACTAAAAACATAACGCAACTGTCCCCTAAGCAATAGATTTGAATGCATTATGAAATGGCCAATCACAGAAAAAAAAAAAAAAAAAACATACATGCAGATGACTCTTGATATATCGCGAGGCTGGTAATGTAAGAATACATATATAATTTACACAAAAAACAGAGAAAAAGAAAACATCTTCTCGACGTTGAATTTGAACAAATTTAATCTAAAAGCGGTGTATCAAATACAAGTAGTATTGAATTACATAGAATGATAATTTTTTTTTTTTTTTCAAAACATACACGTGGTTATACATCTGCCCATAACAGGCAATCTTTTTTTCGTGTGTGACATAAATAAACGTGTTTTAATTTGGAACATTACACTATTCCATAAGAGGCCAGAAACATAAGAACAAAGGAGTGTATGATCAAATCAAAATTTATCATGCCCTCTTCTTACTGCTGCTTTAAGTTTACTTTTGTTCATGCTAGATATGATGATAGTAATACTTCCCCTTCCATAACCTAATTCAAATTTGCTTACATGCAGTCTACAATGTATATACACTGAATCTACTTTTTAATATTGGTTCCAACAGATTTTTTTTTTCTTCACTGGGCACTGGCAGCATTTTAATCACAAGTGGGTGTAATTGAAGACTTATCACAATGCGGTATGCATGGACCTGTTGTATTCAAATCAACAAGACCAATCCTTCCAGTTCATGGCATGAATTATGCATCATAATACAAATGTTCATGTACAAGCATACATCTCAAAGCATGGCAGAACCACAAGATGATCTTGGAACTCTAGAATGTTGTTATTGTTCACGAAAATTTTCCTGCCTCGAAAAGCGCCCAAGCAATCTCACATGTACACCTGAGAAGATTTACTCATTTCAGAACACATCAACATTTCAACATGACTGTCTTAAAGAAGAAAATAAAGTCCTTCCCCACATTACTTTGCCTTGGATGATATTCTCTACGCTAAGGGGAATCTATGCCTATGACCCCGCGCCCTGCCCCTGCCCCCCCCCCCCCCCTAAAAAAAAAAAAGACAAAAATCTGACCCGATATACACTTTGGTTATACAACATTAAAAGGAAAATATTGATAAAGCAGATGATAATCATTATGTATGTTTGTTTCAACTTTCTTTTGCTTTCTCTCCTTCCCCCTTTTGGGGGGGGGGGGGGGCTCTGAAGATATGTTTCAGACATCTAAGTAGAATTACGGGTACCTTGTCGTTTGCCTGTCATTCTGTTTATTTGCATGTTATAGCACATAGAGCAGAACACCACTTTCCAATTTTAAAAAGCACAGGCATTCCAGCTTGCATTTTAGATCTTTATATTTTTCTGTAAGTAAAAATAAAACTCCCTGTTTTTATTTACCCCCCATCCCTCGTTCACAACTTTCCAATCATAACTGTTCACAATCGAACGATTCTTCAACTAGACAAACATGAGACATGAACGATTAGGATGATTTGTAACACACATCCATATCATACATAATTTGCATGACAGCATAAGTCTGGCCAAGAAAAAAGGAAGAGGGAGAAAGAGAAAACGAATGTACAATAGATTTTTGTCTCCTTTTCACGTACTCTTTGTATAGATACATACATGTAACCGAGGAATAGAAAAAAAAAAATCTTGAATAAATTTGTAGCATGATATTCAAAATTACAAGAATCGCTCTTTTCCAACGCTATCAATGCTTCTTTTTCAAAGAAGTTTGAATTTCCCTGTACACATCAACCCCTTGTAAATCACTCACTGTACCCTTTTAAGTCAAGGAATGGGTTAAGAATATCACCTTCTGAGAGCGAGAAGCCGGAAGAGTGTTACCTCTGCATCATGCCGTGTGGGCAAACTATTTTCTGGCTCTCAAAAGACAATGTAGTCATTATAAACCTCCATGGAGTATTCTAGGCAAGGAGATGAGTGTCATCACCTTTTTAATTTATTTCAGGAATTCATGCAAAAGCTTGGCTGAAGCACAACCTTTTGACTAATCTGGTCATATTTGAGATGTCAAGCACACAAGTATGCTGCGATGAAGAAAAAAAAAAGGAGAATGAAATTCGCAGATTGTGTCTGTAGACACCAATACATCGAAAGCTACAGGCAACTGTGGCATGACTAACAACTAACAAAGCATGCAGTGCATGACAGTCTTCCTGCCGGTAAATACAGACTATTTGTGGGGAAAATAAAAGGATCCTGACCTAGAACCTCCACGGGAGATTTAAATCATCTTTCTTTTTTCCTTCCTAAAGTTGTGTATTTTGATGACCCCTGAAGGGTTCGATTTCTGGAGAATGGAGAAAATTAGAAAGAAAAAAAGAAGAAGAAAACAGTTCTTCAACTGCGGATGAGCCTGCCCTGTGATCACGATGAGCTGATCTAATTGCTCATGGCCTTTGTAGCAACTACAGCTTCTTCATCCATTGCCGACAAAACTGTGCACTGTAAAATTAAAAAAACAAAGAGAGAGAGAGAGAAATTAACACACCAGTCCATTAGAGAGAATCTAAAGTTCTGGCAAAGGCAAAAAAATTGCCAAGTTTCTCCATTCATACATGCTCCATTAAACCACATGTGACCTTTGACATGTGAATAGCATGTTCTTACTACAAAGGTTTAAACATGTACGCTCCATCAAAATATGTTGCTGCTTTCTTAATTGCATATTTTTTTCCCTTAAAAGTTCATGAGACTCTATTGACCTAATTCAACCCAACTCTGGTAATCAATAACACTTACGTCCAAGGATACAGACATGGCCCTCTAAACATCTTGCCCATTGTATATGGGTATACATAGTGAACGAACATTCAGGTCTGCCATTTTGGATTACAGAGAAATATCAATGTAGTCTCCAAAACATTTTGAAAACTTCAAGAGCTTTCTACAATTTTCTTTTTCAAATTAAGCCATTAGAATCCAGGCTGAGCCATAGTTTCAAACAAGTAAAAATGCCCATGGCTTCTTAATTGACCTCAAATGACCTTTGACCTTGACTCTTTGACCAAAAATGCCTTTAACACGTTCTGTGATACTTGATAAGCCTTGTGCACAAGTTTCATGAAAAGTGAATGCAGACATTTGGAAAGGGAGCATTTCTTAAAATGTTGGAAAAGTCAGAAAATTGTCGGAAAAGCAGCACCTATATCTTGCTCTTGCTATGAAGGCGAGACAAAAATCAAGAAAAAGAAGAATAAGACTAGTACCATTAACTTTTTGTTAACCATTCTCTGACAATGTTGCTTGAGTATTCAAAACTGAATATATAAAGTTAATACAGGGTAATACAGAAAGATTTATTTCATTATCTGTTACAACTATATGACTGCCCTAAAATAAGAAGAAAAGAAAATGCAGAGTTTTGGTAGGCCCTCAAAAACTATTTGTCAGACTTCCTTGCTTTCAGCTGGTCAGTAGCAAGACAAAAGCAAACTAGATGAATCTTCGACCACGCGTGGTCGAACTTTATGCCTCCGCTATTACCAAATCAGAAATAAATGGCACTTCATGTTGATTTATTTTCATTTATACAATGACATCTTTGACCTTGACCTTTGACCTTGTGACCCCCAAATCTAATGAGAGCATTGCCCTTTCCATATGCATACATGTACATGAATCAAGTTTGTTGAACCGTCAAATGTTACTGAGTTATCACAAGAACGAACCATTTCTATGTACATAATGACCTCTATGACCTTTAACCTTTGACCTTGTGACCCCAAAATCTAATCAGATCATTGTCCCTTCCATGTGCATACATGAGCCAAGTTTGAAGCCAATCTATCCAATAGTTCTTAAGTTATCGCAAGAACGACCCATTTTTATGTATTATTATCTCTATGACCTTGACCTTTGACCTTGAGACTCCAAAATCTAATCAGATCATTGTCCCTCCCATATGCATACACGAGCCAAGTTTGAAGTTGATCTGTCAAACGGTTCTTAAGTTATCGCGAGAACGAAAACGGGACGTACGGACGGACGACCCGAAAACATAATGCCTCCGGCAACCACCTACGGTGGGCGGAGGCATAAAAATAAGATGCTTGGAAGTTTTTCCTACTAAGTTGAATATTACGCAAACGAAAGGCGAAAGATATTTTTGATCTTGAGCCAGTCACTCAGGACTGCAAACGTGTATAACCAACGAGAATTCTGTTTACGCAACAAGTGTAATCATTATGTGGGAAGCGATCAAGCACAGATGTGCTAGTGTAGGGCAGAGTGTAACAATTACATTGTGTTAATTTCAAATGTTTCCAGTGAAATTCAGTAATCATGAATGGCATATTACATGATCCCAAGTATGTACCTTTTTATGCAAGGCGGACAATGTGAGACTATACTCAATCAGTTTCACACAATTTTCCTATTTGGTACCAAAACTGTATTTTAATTAGATATGGAGGTTTGAAAGTAATGCCATAATGGCAAATTTCTTTCTGCTACTTGTGAAACAGAATTGCCCAGCAAGAGTGGCTCAGTGAACTAAAATTCTACTGCACTTACCATAAAGTTTTCACCGGCATCGGACTTCTTCTGAATTTCTTTGCCCAGATCATTGTCTGGTAGTTTTATATCACTTCGTGTTTCGCCAGAATCTTCCATGAGAGTCAGATAACCATCATCTATATCGAGAAGCTATGGCAGACGATAGAAAGCAAGGACAAAAGAGAAACAAACACAAAATTGTTATTCAATTTCTCACACATCACCAGAAACAATTCCAAGCACAACCACAAAAAAGAAATAATAATAAATTTTAAAAAATAAAACCATCATCACCACATATATCTGCAATAAAACAGTGGTATAAAATGTGATTGCTGTAATGCAGCCACGTGAGATTTTCAACATGTGAGATTTTCGTCAATTTATGTGTTTTCCCAATCACACAAAACATTCAAATAATGAAGACATTTTATAGTCACACAAGAACTGAACATATCTACAATGTCATATGGTTATAAGTATAGCACCATGTTTTAACACTTCTAAGCATATTAAAATGCAATGCAGTCCAATACTGTGATAGCATCGGGAGGTGTTCCAATACTGTAACATGAAGTGTAAAAGGTGCACTCGTATATTGCTCATTGCATTTTTTTAAAGATTTTGTAAAAAAAACAATATTAGATTAAATTCAGTTTTTATTCTTTAGTCATGGTTGAAAATAAACTAGATGAATCCTCGACCGCGCACCGTCGAAATGTATGCCTCCGCCATTGCCAGATCGGAAATATATGGCACATTCATGTTGATTTTTCTATTTTCATGTATAAAATAACATCTTTGACCTTGTCATCCCCAAATCTAATGAGACTATCATGAGACTTCCATATGCACACATGAGCGAAGTTTGGAGATGAACCGTCACAGAGTTGTTAAGTTATCCCAAGAACAAGCAATTTTCATGTATATAATGACCTCTATGACCTTTGACCTTTAACCATAAGACCCAAAAATCTAATCACATCATTGTCCCTCCCATAGGCATAAATGTGCCCAGTATGAAGCTGCTCCATCAAATGGTTGTTGAGTTATTGCGAGAACGGACCATTTCTATGTACATAATGACCTCTATGACCTTTGACCTTTGACCTTGTGACCCCAAAATCTGATCAGACCATTGTCCCTTCCATGAGCAAAGTTTGAAGCCAATCTGTCAAATCGTTCTTAAGTTATCGCGAGAACGAGCCATTTTTATGTGTATTATTACCACTATGACCTTTGACCTTGAGACCCCCAAATCTAATCAGATCATTGTCCCTCCCATATGCATACATGTGCTAAGTTTGAGGTTGATCGGTCAAATGGTTGTTGAGTTATGCCCAAAGACAAACCATTTCTATGTACATAATGACCCCTATGACTTTTGACCTTTGACCATGAGACCCCAAAATCTAATTAGATCATTGTCCCTCCCATGCATACATGAATCAAGTTTGAAGTTGATCCATCAAATGGATGTTGAGTTATCATGAAAACGAACCATTTCTAAATACATAATGACCTCTATGACCTTTGACCTTGAGACCCCAAAATCTAATCAGATCATTGTCCCTCCCATATGCATACATGTGCTAAGTTTGAGGTTGATCGGTCAAATAGTTGTCGAGTTATGGTAAAGACGAACCATTTCTATGTACATAATGACCTCTATGACCTTTGACCTTTGACCTTGTGACCCCAAAATCTGATCAGATCATTGTCCCTTCCATGAGCTGTGCATGTGCGAGGTTCAACGGCTGGAAACAGCAATAATCAATCAAAATTTTGTCTAAAAAACACTTTTTTGATGTGGCGGCAAAAAACGATGCGGGCGGGGACGAGAAACTAATAATTTTTTTTACTTGGCCTTATCTAACAACATGAAAAAATCGCATCACTTTGTGTTCAAGAGTTATGATATGCAAAAGACATAGCAAGAATACTACATGATTTGATTTACTTGAGGAATTAATTCTTTATCTAATGATTTCAAAATTGTGTCACATCATCCTAGAGTTACATGGTGCAAACAAAATAGAAATAATTTGATTTACTGGATGAATTAATTCTTTACCCAACAATGAATATAAATGAGTAGCACTGTCTGTAAGGTAATAAACAGTAGTGGTAGCAAAATGAAAGTTGGCATGAAACTGCTCAAATATAGTTCTATATTGTTCGGCTTGCATAAAAAGATGCATGAGTGAGATAATCTAGTATTCTATTCACGATTTCCGGTAATTTTCAGTGAAACAATTCAAATGATCGTATATCAACCGTTACCTTATACCCTCGCTACGGACCACCTATCCCGACGCTCTCTGCTCAACGGCGCATAGCAGTTCGCACACACTGTTAACACATGTGTGAATTTTTGACGCGGGCCTGCGCTGAGAACTCGACGTATATTCTGTTGATATTCTAGCCATTTCTAAACAAATATTTTTGAAAAAAAAAAACGTAAACTATGTTCGAAATTAGTCATTCTACATCAGTTCATGTAGTAATTTTCATTCCACTTAACAAAGTAGTTAAATATTCAAAGCGCCACCTTTCCCACTACTGCTTATTACCTTTAAAGTGTTACAAGACACAAATGAAATAGAAATGATATGATTTACTTGGCAAACTAATTCTTTATCTAATGATGAAAGTAAATGTGCAACACTGTCTTCAAGAGTTACAAGATGCAAAAAACATGGCAAGAATTTGTTTACTGATGGACTTTCACTATTTCTGGATGTTTTAAACAATTTTTCTCATTTTTTTTTAAAATAAAAAATACAAAAATAAACCGAGGCGGCCTCAAAATTTGAAGTGGGCGGGGACAAGAAACATACATTTGTTTTAAAATTATGCCATAATAGGTAAATAAACTGTTTATTACCATTTGGTTCAATTACATGTATCGTTTGGTCTAATGTCGGTTTGCCCAATATTTATGGTCTATTCAACATACAGTGAGTATCAATAAAAACGTTACACTTTTGAAAAAATTATAAAAATTATATTTCAAAATATTTTGAAGAGTTTTTCATGTTTATAGATGCCCAGTGGGCTCATCTGTTAAGTGCCACTCACAAAACAAATTTTAATTCATGCTTGGCTGAACACCGACTGTTTTTGTTCAGAGTCTGAAAAACGACCTGTGCCAAAATGAAAGAAGAGGGACAATTAAACCAGCAGTCTAAATAAGTACTTCCATTCAAAGAAATTGCTCTTTGCCACAAAGTTGCTCGACTGCCTGACAGCTTGACTGTCTGATCTATTGTTTGGGCAATTCATTTGTCAATAATTATATCAATCAATGATTGATTGGCTGTTGATCAAATGATTACCTTATTGACTGGTTGATTGACTGACTGACTGGCTGAAATGCTGGCATGGATCACAATAGCAATAGCTTGCATATATGCAATATATGCATAATTATTTGGGAATGACAATTACGCACAGAAGAAAGAGAATCACACTGTGCTTTTTAAAATCATCACTCGGTCCTATGTTCCTTCAAATATATTTCAACATATATATTGGAACATAATATTTTTTCAAAATTAATAACCATGTGGTTTCCTCCCTAAACAGCAAAAAGAGTGGAAACTGATGCTTACCTGATAGTCCTTACGCTGCACATGAGGAACGTTCATGTTGTGAGTGGATGGGCAAATGTCTTCATACTTTTTATTGGTGAATATATCTAAAGCAACCAAATGAACCTGTACAGGACGTAGAACAAAATGGAAAGCTTTGTGGAATGATCCAACAGATGCTCCAGTGACACTTGTTTGGGGCATTATTTCGTAAAAGTAAAGGCTAAAATTCACAATAGTCTAAATTTTATCCATGGTTTAACCCTAGAAGAACTGGGGGGGGGGGGAGCCATTTTGGCTGCCCCCCCCCCCATCAAATTTTTGACGATACTTCGCACGACTCAATATTTCGAGAGCTCTGGGATTCCATGAGTTTTTTTGTCTGATCCTTCCCACACGTTTTGAGACCAAATTTGCAACGCCCGGGCATGCGGTTCCAAAGTTATGCATAATTTTATACATACAACGGACCCAAAACTGCTCAAAAACATGATTTCATGTAGAATTTCAATACAAATTCTGTAAATTGATAAATTTATGATTACATGTATTTTTGCTTTTACTGATTAAAATCAATTAATTTTACGCTGTTTATGATCGAAATAGTATCACCGACATATTTCACTGAAAAAAACAATAAAAAAAAAACAAAAAGGAAAAAAAAAGAGAAATACATAAGAAATTCAGAAAATAATAAAATACATAACAATAAATTTTGACAACCCATTTTTTTTCTTTGAGGAATGGATGAGGATGCTATAAAAGACATTTGTACCAAAAATCATCATTGCTAAAGCTTTATTCAGTGAAAAGTAGCCAAAGTTATGATTTCTCACATTTACTGAGCATAACTTAATTCATATAAAATAAAACGAAAAGGTTTAGTGAAATTTAGCCATACAACCTTGTAGATTATATCATTCTCTACCCTCATGCAAATTTTCATCGCAATTGGATGATTCACGGCCGAGATTTTCTTGGGGGGGGGGCCATTATGGCCCCCCTCTGGTTCTAACAAGACCAGAAATAGCCCAGTTCTTTTAGGGTTAAACTTCTATATAAAACTTCCAACAGTAACACACACCGTGGCACATGATAAACAAGCCATATAGAAAACAGCACACTTAGTGATTTAATTTCTTCCTTTTTTTTAAAGGCATTCCATACTTCTTTTACAGTCAAAATTTAGAAATTCAGAATATTGTGAATAATTTTCAACAATTGGTAGGTATGCTCTTAAATGATCTTTGAAAATATTTCCCAGAATCTGTGTGATTATACATGTAGCTCCAGTAAATATCACATAATGTTTCTCACCTTAGCGTGACCGTGCTTTCCAGTCTTAGAAGTTGACATTTCTACGATTTTGCACGGACGGTTCTTGATGAGAACGTGACCATTCTTACGCAGGGCAGAGCACTGCTGTGGGTAACTCTTGGCAGCTCCAGAATCTCCAGATTCAAAATCTTCATCGGCCATTTTGAGGGGTAATAGGGATATTTAATCCTGGAGGGGTTAAAAAAAGGGAAAAAAGAAATCAAGATTATAGACACTTCATATCTGATGGAAGGATGTGGATGAAAGTAACAGTGAACAATGCATACTCCTCCGATTTCCGTCAATAGTTGAGGAACTTCAAGCCATTTTGGTAATTTGGTGTTACATACTTCACCCAGTACTATTAACTTCTGAACATGAATTGAGATTAAAAGTACCATATCATATTATTTAATCATTTAACCCATCCAAACTCTGCAAGGCTTGCAGATTTACTACAATCATGAAATATGCTAGATGTGGTCAGCACTCCGCAATGCGTGGGACAAAATAGCATGGACTTGCCAAGCCATCATCGTCATAACCATACCACATAAAGGCAACGAGGTGCGCCAGAATTTGATAGCGGCCAATGCATCGAGGGGGCATCAATTATTAGATGCAAAGCTTTGCCCCATCAATGCATTGTCCACTCTCAATGTTCTGGCATGCCCGACAGCAAATTTTTGGTCCAACCATAGACATTTTCCAACAGCTTACGACACAATTTCTGAGCACAGAACCCAACTACATCCAACCTGGTTAAGAGTAGATGCACTTGTCTGATGTTCACACTACTATACTCTGATGCGATGTCCAAATGCTCAAGTCAAAACATGGAGTATCGGGGAAGCCAAATTATTTTGGCACATCCTCACTCGAGCACCTAATTACTGTCAGGAAGCACGCTTCACTGTCTTGACCAAACACTTCCTTTCAACAACCGCCCCCACCTTTACACTGCACATCCCTGCAAGTATGAAGCTTTGCAAGTATGAAGCTCCCCCCACTATGATTCTCCATGTTTCAAGACTACATGTATTTGCACCCCTAAACAGCATCACACCGGGAAAACCTACTGTAAGTGGCGTGAACATTATTATGGTACCAAGTAAAATATCCTGAATCCATTCGTGACAGAGGGTCCACATTATGTGGTTAGGTCTAATACCTTTTGATGCAGAGCTCTAAAAATCATACCAAATACATGAGCAGAAAGAGAAAAAAAATTCTACACTTACTGTGCCCATTTTTGTTGCATCAATATTTGTTGTTTGATGCTGATTTTTTTTTAAAGGAAAATAAGCATTAAAATCCTTAAATTGGCAATGCGATGAAAATGTTAAAATTACTGTTTTTCCCTCCAAATTGGCAACTTTATGACTTCTCATCATACATTCTGTCAATTTATATTTATTTCAGATACATGATATTTTATAAGAAAAATGTAGCAATAAAAGAAAAATGTTGGTGTTGCCAATTTGAAGAATAAAAGCTGATCAAATTAGGCTTTAAATAATTCCTGTCACGAATGGGTTAAAGGTGGGGGATCCTGTTTGCCTATTTTTGGTAACATCATGAAACTTACAACGGTCAACAGTAGACCATACTAATTATGTTTGAAATACTGACAGTCATACAATGTGGACTTTGCAACTTTTTTGTAAGAACTGAAAAACTATCCCCGATCCCTTAGAACTGTTACAACAATTTGAATTCAAACATCAAACAGAAAAGTGTCCATGCCAGGAAATGTGCCAGGATCTGTGTGTGTATACAAATGTACATGTATGTGTACTATGCATGTGGTACGTGTTGCCCATAACTCTTTATAGTTCAATGGGATATTCCCGGTCATGTACATCACTGAACTGGAAAACATGTCCCTTCACATACATGTGATGTGTATGTACACGTAGGTGTGTAATGAATTCAATTAAAATTTCTCATATTTTCCTCATTAACAAAAAGTTTACAGTTTTCATCTCCATGTACCTCTACAATATGACAAGCTATGAAGGTAAGTTGATTTTGGGGGCTGCAAAAAAAAGATTCCCTACCTTTGTGTTTAAAATAAATAACCCCTCCTATTAATTATTTATGGGTCGATCTTCACTGATGAAATGCAAATAACAGGAATGAAAATTAGAATTAACCATCGGAGAAACAGATGGAAGGTAGAATTTAAGGATTATATTACCAGCACTTTTACTACCCTTAATGTCGAAGACCAAACTTATTATTTATTATATCCCTTCTATGAATGGTATTCTAAATACATGATTGGTCAATTGGTGCTCACGTGATAAAAGATAATTTCACTTGGAAAAACAAATCTCTGCCAGAGCTCCGAATATCTTTAACTATTTTTTTCCTGGGCAGAACTGCGCATGCTCTATTTACTAATTGTTCCAACGCAGTACTGCGCATGCTCAGGGTTCATTGACAAACTTTGTTTCGAACGCGCAGGCTTAACTTGCAGAGCCTGGTCCTTATACGGACTGTTCATAACAATGACGCCTGCAGTATCGGCGCAAGTCACTGGCACTTTGACCCCACTCTCCAGCGTCCAATCCAGATCAGCTGGTTCGGATCGGATATGTATTAAACAAACATGGCAGCCTCCTCAGTTGCGCCTTTTCTTTGGAGTTTTCATTGGAACTGTGAAAATATTTGTCGTGCGTATGTCATGATCTATAATTTCTTAGAATGCTGCAAAAAATTGTAGAAATTCACTGTTCACCATGAATGATTTCGTCCAAGATTGAGGATCTTCGATCCAATAGCTAACGTTAGTATGGAAACATCAGGTTAGTCAAATGTACCATGTTGTGTTTCTTAAGTTGTAAAGAAGAATTATAAAACAAATATACCAAGCATTTAGTTCGAAAGTATAGTGGAAATTATATATCTTCGCAGGGACTGGCAAGAGTTACTATTTTTTCCGAGGGGCTTTGCCCTCGGAAAAAATAGTGCTATGCCAGTCCCTCCTCAGATAAATAATTTCCACTATACTTTCGAACTAAATGCTTGGTATATTTGAATAGTACCCTAAATGGTGATTGAAGATGTAAAAAAAAACCTTTTGAAGGAAAATGTTGACAAAATTGTATGGCTGAAAACAGACCCCTTTCAACAATTTTTCTGGATGCGGTTGAGTAGCATGTCATGTGGCAAGCGACCCCCTAGTCAACAGTCACCCCTCCGGCTAACAGGATTCCCCCATAACATACTGGAATGCGGGAAAAGCTATACAGATTTTTCTCTCTATTCAGGGTAGAACATAATGCTGCGAAGGGGTACTACTGAGTAATCTACCAATTACTTTCTGAAACATTTAGATTGACCTTCATCACTTGCTGTGGCTGCTATCAGGAAAAGAAATCATTTCCACCATAACAAAACTAAAAATAGGACTGGTTAGGCAGTAAATTGTCATTGTTTGACTATTCTAGGGAAGACAATACATCTCCATATTGCTGCTATTATTGATGGCCATGATCGCACAAAACAAGCGATACTGAGTGGTCCTATGGTAAACACCTCAAAATTCTACTGTAACTGACAGATCCAAAACAAAACAGTAATTTTATGTAGAAATCTATTTCTCTCTGAACCAAAACCAATTGACTTTGCTGCTCCTATTTTAGTCATCTACTGATCTAGGGAAATTTGCTAATACAGGTGCTTGTCCCAATAAAGGCTCAATAAGATATCCAGTGGCAAAACCCAGCGTTTTATTCAGTATTCACATATGTGTGGTAAACCATGCCACTTATGAGACGCCTATTAACTCGTCAACTCCAAAGAAGAGTCTTGCCAAAATTTGCACAGACCGTACGACCAACTCGTAACGTCATATTTCTGTTAACATTAGCACGAATTTGAATTTGATCCGCTCACACCTTTTTGCTGCTGGGAGGCAAAAAATGTATGCTTCTTGCCTCAGCGTTTTTATTGCCGCCTCACAGATCATATTACCAGTAACTTACACAGGTCTATCGAAAAATACTGCAGGTTTGACATATCAGATGTAAACTAGCCTTTAGGAAGACTAATTTTGCTAAAAATTATATTTCTGTTTATTGTTTAGGTCAAGGGGGAGGTTAACATGTACAGAAAATGTTGTTCCTTCAAAATTTTCAGCAAAATTAATGTCAAAAGGCATCTGCAGCCCATTCTCAGAAGCTCTACTTCCCATGTGCTCACACCATACATGTACATAAATATCAGCACAATACAAGAACAAGAAAAAGGACTTTCTGCTTTTCATTGCTTATGTTAAAGTGATTACAAAATGGCTACAAAAATTTTGATGTACTGTATGATCGAGAACAGAATTCTAAGAACAATAACATTAAAAATTGGATGATTTTCAATCAAAATCAATGCATTTTGGCAAATTATTTGTGATTAGTCAAGGGTTGAGGTAGAAATTCGAGTATGAGGTATGACATAGATGTAGATGTGGTTACCCAGCTTTGCGCATTGCAGTTGTGGCGTGCGCTACACTGTACAGTATGTTTTATACCTTGCGTGCATTTTGCTAGAATTGCGCGACAAAGTAACCACAATGACATCATTGTTGGTATCCAATTTGAAACTGGGACACAGCTGAGGGGCCAAAAATAGGTTGAAATCTTACCATATTTTGGGTTTTTTCTTGGCAACATGACTTTTTTACAACTTTAGGCAGATGATTTTCTGCTAATATATGATTTTCTGCTAATAAAATCATGCTCTTTTAAATGAAGGAACACTGTTTCAGCACTGGGTACCCCTTTTAAAGGTAAACTGGAGTAATGAAAGTTTCTCAAAAAATCCCCCAGTTTGTTTTTTTCTTGTTTTTTTATTTCACATGAAAGTTCCATTTATTCAACTAATAAAATAAGCCTGATTCACCCCCCATGTACTTGCATATCTATAATTTAATATTGCAAGTTTTTTTTACTTTTCGACATCGCCCCACGTCAAAAAGTAACACACGTGTAGAACCAATGAGATTTCTGCACATGCAACATGTTTTTGAAGTGCTGTGCACCGCTGTACGGGGAGCTGTTGGAGTGAGTGTCCATAGCATAGCATAGAAAGTAACGGTTGATAACTTGATATGTGATCATTTGAATTATTTTACCAGAAAGTCACCGGAAATCATGTGGAAATGAGAAGAATACCAGATGGTGCCCACATGTGGTATCTTTTTATGCAAGTCGGACAATATGAGACTATTTTTAATCAGTTTCATGCCAATTTTCTTTTTGCTGCCACTAACAGTTGTCCTTTGAAATGCGAGGAGTCGCGAATTCGCTGATCTCCCTGCGAAAAGCGCGGAGGCGAACAGAGATAAAGGTTGGCTGCTGCAAGATTTTCAACCGAGAGGACCTAACGTTAGGACCCTGGATTTATCTGAAAATGGAGAGTTAAAAGGAATAAATCATAAAATCAGTAAGCCATATACTCTATAGATCTAGTCTATAATGAAATTTTCATATCCATGAATAAAGGGGAAAAGTGGATGATTTGAGGTAGTTTTCTCATTGTGCTGCCCAGCACAATTGCACGCACAACGCTTCAGGGCGCTTCTGTCTCTATAAAGAAGTGCCGACCCTACCAGAATACGAGGCTAACGATGACTGTTAGAGACAGAACACTTCGGTCTAACTAAATAGCAACTGTTTTCTCCATGACCATGTTCTTTAATTTATCTTTTCTGGTTTATAATTTATTCAATTATTGAATAGAAAATTAAGTTTGATTTGTTAAGGTTTTATATAGGTCTAGTTTTCACTGTACCTACAACTTACAAGTCAAGGGGACTATGGTCTATGCTTGTAGGGCCATGTTGCAACACAATTCGGCAATGACTAATCATGCATTCACGCATATGGAGCCCTGTGACAAAAAGCCTTCCGGCCGCTTCACTACTGCATTGCATACAAGTTACAACATGCAGAAACCACGTCCACGACCACGTACGTTCATTCATTCATTCACGTATGGTTACGACTTTACGGCTCATTCTAGAAGTTCAGAACTTGAGTTTTAGTTACTACAACATCTCTGAATAAAATAAAATTTGGGAATAATCAGGTTAAAGTCGGCAAACAACTCTGAATGATACTCAAGAAGTATTCAATTACTGAAAATGAGTCCGACAAATTTACACTCTTCAACATGGCGGGTTCGGGCGAGTCACCACACACATTTCTGCAACATCACCACTCTCTTTACATCCACTTACAAACGTCAAATTGAAGAATTTCATAGCAAAATCATAACAAATTGTTTTTCGATACTAAATGGTTAACATAGATTGAAACACACATCATTCAAAATACAATTACAGAACTAGTCAAATAGTTATAAATGGACATACTCACACGTGCACAGTAACAGAGACGAAGGAAAGACTAATCGTGTGGATTGGTACCAGCTAGCAGTGCGCATGCGCGCAATGCGCGAAGAAAGATGAAAGCACGCCATCTCAATTCCTCAAGCGGTATTTTATTGGAAATATCCTAACACAAATTGTTTAATTCGAGATTTTGTAGAGAAGTAATGTCCTTTTTTTTTTCTTAACTTAGATGAACATTTCACACCAGCCGCTGGGCCAGCCACACGTGGGAATCCGAACAAACTCCAAATCCCCTATGCCAGAACCCAAACAAACCAGAAGTCTTTCTTTCCTGACGCAACCAGGATATGGAATTCCCTGCCACCAAGCATAATCAATAGCACCTCCTTAGCGATTTTCAAGCAGGGGGTGCAACAAATGAGGCTTCGTTAAGCCTCTCCTTCTGTTTTTAGTCGTACATAGTTCTTTAAAATATGCAGTGAGCTTTTGACTTGCACATTCATCTGGGCACCCGACAAGCACAAGTACGATAATACGCCAACGGGGGGGGGGGGGGGGATTATTGTATACGACATCCCCTGTGGGTAATAATATTATACCCATATCCCCTGCTGGATTTACGCCAATGGGTGTTTTGAAAATTTTTGCTTATCTATAAGAGGGCTAAGATCTAAGATGCAAAAATATGACTTTCTGACATAAATTCAATTGTATGACGGGGCGTAGGTTCCAGGTCAGATTGACCCGGATACCTCTTGTGTGTTTTATTTTTTCATAACAATAAAAAATTTCAACACAAATTTTTGAATTTGAGGGGGGACACGTGCCCTCATGCCCCCCCCCCCCCCGTGGCTACGTGCCTGCTGACTGGCACGTCATGACTGGTGTTGGTTCCCGTTGTTGGTTTCAGATGTGGCGGGAAAATGGGGAGGGGGGGGGCGTTGATGCCTATATAATTATATACGGACCCCGATACTCTAACATCTAACTAACAACCTATCATAACAAAACTACTAACCAGCACATGCACACTGCAATCAGGACCTGACCTTACTCCCCAAAATCCCCCCCCCCCCCAAGAAAATATTAATGAACCAAAATGACTTCAAAAAGTCAGTACGAATACAGGCGCAAATATTCTAATTTAGAAGTGATAGGCGCCTCTAAACTAAAAAACCAACCACCCGGTGTTGTCACTTTGTATGATTTCGTGTAAGCATGATCTTTCAAAATTTCGCGTAAAGAGTGTCTTTTTTTTTGCATGTTTGCGAACATGAAATGTTCGTGATTTCTAAAAAAAAAAAAAGGGTTGTTTTCATGAGCTTGTACTCGAAATTGAAAAAGAGGGTGTTTTTGAGCTTGTAGACCTCTACTCGAAATTGACAAAAAAGATGGAGTTTTTTTTTTCTGGTCCTTGTTTGCAAAAAGTGTATTTGGAATGCGAAAAATAGGGGTGTTTTTTAAAGGCCAATTTGTATCCGTTTTGTGCCCAATAGGGGTAAAAATGGCTGAAAATGTATTTGAAACACCGCTAAATAGGGGTAAAATTCTGGGTTGTCGAACGATCATGGTTACATCTTTGAATATAGAGTGACAACACCGGGATACGGACTAAAAAGATTCCCCTCCCCTAGCACACATCGATAGCCTACGTGTGAAACGAACAAGTGCCCAACTTTTTTTGGTTTCTGTTGGTTTGTTTTACCTGACTGCATGCTTGTAAGAAAGCAACCAGAGGAACTCAGTCCTCTGAGGGGGTGTTTTACAAAGAGTTAAAATTGATTTTAAAATCGATCCGATCAGTTTTAAGTAACTTAAAACTGATATGATGAAACAGGATATCAAGAATCAATTTCAAATTGTACAAAATGCACATCAATCCCTGTTTAAAATCAATCCTATATCTAAAATCAATTTAACTCTGTGATCCCCCCCCCCCCCCCCGTAGGACTAATATGCATTATCAAACTTGTGCATCGACCTGTTTTGGGACATGGTTCATACGAGACCAGTGCTCTCGTGACCAACTGAGCAGTTCGGGCCCCCAAATTTCATCTTTACTGACTAGCCCTTAGATTATAACCAATAAGTCATCATTAACGAAGATAATAATTGGCTATTCAGACGACGGCATAAATCTGACATCATACGCAGGGCCTTATAAAATGGCGGTATTATACCTGCACACACGTACACCTGCAGCATGGATGATAGCCCCCCTCTTATACTGCATCCTTCCGAGTTGATTTTTTAAAAATTCACCTTCAGCTTGTGGTTAGCGGTGACAGCCCACTTCACCGAAGGCCCGCGAGACCGAGGGCCCGCGAGACCGAAGGCCCGCGAGACCGAAGGCCCGCGAGACCGACTTTTTTTTTTTTTTTTTAAATCTTATTTTTCTTCATCAGGTGCCGCGGTCGAGTGGTTTAAGGCGCCTTGTTGCAGCGGCGTAACAGGTGCCTGTTATCAGAGGGGGAGGGGGGCAGAGCCAAATATTTCCCGGTAACTCCGTCTAGAATTAGTGGCGTAGCTAGGATTTCAGTTTAGGGGGGCGGTAGTGAGCACGGGAAGCGCGCTCCCAAGGGGGGGGGGGTGCAGGGAGGGGGGAGTGTCCCCCGCGAGAAGCGCGGAAGCTCCGACGTTCCTTTGAATAGTTCCTTGTCTGCTCCCGCTCATCTTAATACGTCCCCTGCCTGTTATCGGGGGGGGGGGGGGGGGCAGAGCCAAAAATGTCCCAGTAACTTAGTCCAGAATCAGTGGCTTTGCTAGGATTTCATTTAAGGGGGCGGTAGTGAGCACGCGAAACACTTGTGAAACACTAAAATACTGAGCGTGCGAAAGGCGCTCCCTATAAGGGGAGTTTTCCCCTTCCCCCACGAAGCACGGAAGCTCCGACATTTTCTTCGAATTGTTCCTTGCCTGCTCCTGCTCTTCTTACGTTCTCTGCCTGTTATCGGGGGGGGGGGGGTGGGGCAAATAATTCCCGGTAACTAAGTTTAGAATCAGTGGCGTTGCTAGGATTTCATTTTAGGGGGCGGTGGTGGGCATGCGAATCGTGCGAAACACTTATACTGAGCGCGCGAAACGGGCTCTCTGGGGGGGGGGGGGTGCAGAGAGGGGGCGTTTATTTAGGAATCAAGATGTTAACATAATTGGAAGAGAACAGAGAGGGAGAGAGAGAGAGAGTAAGAGAGAGAGAGGGGGAATGTCAAGAGGAACGATAGGAGAAATTGAAAGTAAAATGAGCTGTGAGAAAAGTATAGAGGAAAAGAACTTGGAAGAATATCCAATTCATTTTGAGCGTGCTCTGTGTCTATCAGTGGGTGGGATGAGTCTGTGCGTTTATTTGCAAAATAGGGTTAGAATATTTCTTTAAAAAAAGAAAAGCTTGTAATTTGTAACAGCCCAATTCGGATGCGGCACCACTGTATTTTGGTTCATCAGTTCATTAAGAATTATGTTCTAATTGTTGTAACATTTTTTTGGTTTCACCACGGTTGTGTAGATTTCTTCAGAGACTTTGGCATGATTTCGTTAGACGATGAAGTGAGAGACGGGATGGGGTGTCCGATTTCGTAGTATCATGGAAAGCATTTTTGCTAACTATTCCAAGTCTAATAAGTTAATACTCCGGCAGAAGCTGAAATTTTATCTCAGAAAATTGATATTAAAAAAGGAATCAATATTAATGAATACTTGAATGAATGAATGAATGAATGAATGAATGAATGAATGAACGCATGAATGATGAATAAATAAATGAACTATTTATTAATTGATTGCAAAGGGGGCGGGGGCAGTCGCGCCCCCAAAAAACGCCAACAAAAAAAAAAGAAAGAAAAAGAAGGGGGAAAACGTAAGAAGAGCAGGAGCAGACAAGGAACAATTCGATGAAAACGTTGGAGCTTCCGTGCTTCGCGGGGAGGGGGAAAACTCCCCTTTTATAGGGAGCGCCTTTCGCGCGCTCAGTATTAAGTGTTTCGCAAGTGTTTCGCGTGCTCACTACCGCTACCTAAAAATGAAATCCTAGCAAAGCCACTGATTCTGGACTAAGTTACCGGGAAATTTTTGGCTCTGCCCCCACCCCCCCCCCGATAACAGGCAGAGGACGTATTAAGATGAGCGGGAGCAGACAAGGAACGATTCAAAGGAACGTCAGAGCTTCCGCGCTTCTCGCGGGGGACACTCCCCCCCTCTCTGCACCCCCCTTGGGAGCGCGCTTCCCGTGCTCACTACCGCCCCCTAACCTGAAATCCTAGCTACGCCACTAATTCTAGACGGAGTTACCGGGAAATATTTGGCTCTGCCCCCCCCCCCTCCCCCTCTGATCACAGGCACCTGTTACGCCGCTGCAACAAGGCGCCTTATACCACTCGACCGCGGCATGCACCTGATGAAGGAAAATAAGATACAAAAAAAAAAAGTCGGTCTCGCGGGCCTTCGGCCTCGCGGGCCTTAAGTCTCGCGGGCCTTCGGTCAAGTGGGCGGACCCCAGGCCTACCAGATAGGCCTATTGCCACACTCCAGCGAAATGAGGGATATCATGCCTCAGTCATGATGGAAATCGGATGTGGGAATTGACATGGAATGAATGGAGTTGACCGGATGGAATTTTGCACAGCCATGACTTGAAACTAACCAATGATAGACAGTATTGTTCTTAATTCCCTTTTGCATGTTCTAATCATCAGCAGGAAAGACATGGTTTGTTTTGTTTTTTATTTTTTTATTTTTTTTTTAAAAAGTTGAATATATACCCCAGCGGGCGCGGAAGCGGGGGAGGAGAGGGGGCTGGATCCCTGCCACTTTTTTGAGTAGACACGTTAACCTCTATACAATAATGCGGCAATGATTATGCTTGTGGCATGCTGTCAGCCCCCCCCCCCTTTCTGAAAATGCCTTTCGTCCGAGTACAGAAGTGGGCTAGGCTCTTACACCAGTTATCAATGAATGGCATAAGTACAATAAATTAAGAACTTAAATTTTTGGACGAAAAAGCCACTGAGAGTTCAAAATGGTGGCTTGAAATTTTGATACACTGTTAAAAATAGTGTTTTTTAAAAAATAGTTTGATTATAGAAACTGCCTTTTAAATAATAACAGCTTAAAGGTATTTTAAGTAGAATTTACTTGTTTTGTCTACGACGTTTTTACTCAATTAAATTAAGTTACACGTATAGAAACTGCCTTTGAAATAGTAACAACTTAAAGGTATTTTAAGTAGAATTTACTTGTTTTGTCTACGACGTTTTTACTCAATTAAATTAAGTTACATGACTTTGATATAACAATTAAAAAAAAAGTTACAGCATTAATATGAAGCACGAATTTAGTACTCAACTAATGATTCACTCAACACTGTTTCAACTTATATTTTAACCAATTATTATCACCATCAAACATTTTTATTATCTCAATCATTAAGGCCTATATATAGGCCTACGCTTTACTTCGGCACATACTGGGTATACATGAAGCGGGGAATCCAAACAAATTGGTTGGAAATTTTCCAACTGAGTGACGATGCGAAATGGTCATTTCTTTGCTGAATTAAGAAATATTTCACACTCACTGATTTTTCATTAATTTTCATGCAAAGACACGAATGAACTGTTTTATTTTTTAATAAATTTTTTGTCTTAATAAATATTCATGCAATATGTATAGTCCTTACTTGAAAAAGACAATGTACAGTTATACCATATCACTTATAATTTCCTTTGAGTTACTATACGAGTTCAAATTATATGATGTTATTGAATTTATTTTACTTTAAAATATCACGTAATTACATTGAAAGTTGGAATTAGCAAGGGGAAACACTTCTGTTTTTTTTAAGTAGGCCTATATTCTACTTAAGAAAAACAAGGATAAATTACCTATGGGGATGAGATTTTTTATATTTTGTTATTATAATTGTTATTATTTTGTTTTTACAGTGTATCCATTTCTTCTACGAATATAGGCCAACTTTATGAACGGCTAAGAACCGAGCTGTTTGCAGGGTTGCCGTATGGAGAATGAAAAAATACACTAGGAGATTAAGGGAAAGGAGGGAGAATGAAAGTGAAGAAACTATAATGAAAAGCAAAAGAGGTGAGAGAATCAGGAAAAGAAAAAAAAAAATCCCAAAACAGGAAAGTTCCGAAGGAGAAGAAAGTAAAGGAATCTGAAAAGGAAATGAAATGAAAGGAAAGAAAAGTCAGTCATAGAAACTAACATCAAAGAGAACAGAAAAGGATAAGGGGAGGAATAAAAATGAATTTAAAGAAATAAAAGAAAGGAAAGGAAAGAAACGGAATGACAAAATACAACGGGAAAATTTTAATGAAAAGAAAAGAGAATTAAGGTGCTTTGAAGATCAATCGATCGGGCGTGTCACTTTTTTCTTCCCACAATACATTTCGTTTTCATGTTTGGTCTAGGATGTTCTTCCGGTATCTCATCAGCACAAAGAAGACCGTTGTGCGAACGAGACGGAAATTTTTCCACCTGAGAAAAACATCATCCAGGAAGATGTCCGAGGGCCAAGAAGACCAGCCCCAGACCAACGAGGCTCCGGAGAAGATCGTTCTGGGTATGTTGGTCAAGTTAGGTGATGTCTTGTAAATTGAAAGTCGGAGAAAAGAATAGTTAAAGTTAAGCTTGCTAATCTCGAAAGGCCGCAGTTAACCTACGCACTCCATATGCATGCACATGGGACATGCGTGACGGCACCCGCATGTATTTGCACGCCCACCCATGAAATTGAAACGCGTGCGTGGCAAATAATATTGCTGGCTGCACTGGCTGGTCTGGTGGTGGTGCTGGCCACGTCGCATACGTTTCGAGGCATGTTTAAAGCTCTAAATATCATGTGTAATGGTTAAGGATGGTTTAAAATTTACTTTAGTAATTGAGTTTGGCAAGACTTACTTTTGCGACAGCCACCCAACTTGCAAGGTGTGCTTTATTCTATTAGCATGTTTGGGTGGCTGTCGCAAAAGGAAGTCTTTCCTTGGCTTGAGTTTTAATTTATTTTCATCATCATTTCGGCATACCTGGAGAATAGGGGACCGGAACGCGCGCGCATGCCATTCATACAGTGCAGAGATCGGCAGAGACAGTCGCTGACAAGTCCATAATCCAGGGTTGTAATAAAAAACATTTTTTTATTTAAAAAAAAAAAATGTTTTACATGTTTTAAGACGTTTTTTAATCTAAATTTTTTTAATGGTTCTTTATTCTTTTTTACGGCTCAGTGCTTTCAGTTTTAATCAGAATTTTTCCCCCAAAAGTCCTTTGCAGTGCCACTACGTTTACATAAGGGCTATTACAAATACACTTTTAATGTTAGAGAGTTTGGATTTTTTTTTTTTTTTCAAATTAAAAAAACAAAAATATCTAATTTATTTAGTCTAAGATCAATTCATTTTTGGAACATGATCACCGTAATTATGAATTCAATAGAAAGAAAAAATATCCCAGTAGTTCACTAAATCTGTCATTTGAAATAAGGATATTGCTGTCTCATATTGTACTTATATTTATACCTAGACCCAGTTGTCTGCCACTACTTTTTATTTTCATGTTTTTTTGGTTTTTTTAAATTTTTCGAATCTTGTAAATGTGTGATTCTTTTGATTTGTTTCAATGCAATATACAAATGCAAAAAAAAAAAAAAAAAACACTCTTGGATGCATTTTTTCCTCAAAACTACAAAAACAATTTTTTTTTTTATTCTCAAGTGATTAATACTTATTTAGTTTCCGCAACAAAAAAAAAAAAAAAAAAAAAATGGAAAAATTCCTTTGGCATTTCTCAATCAGTATTTTAGAGTCGCAGATGGGATGTAAGTGTTTAGTCAGGATGAATTAAAATGTTTAGATTAAAATTTAAATGTTGAACTACAGTGTATTTAATAATATCTCATTGTAGATCTAGATATATCGGTGTATCATCCAGATGATCTGAAAATCCTAAATAGCGCTAACAGTGAAATAGCAGTCTATCAAAGACAAACTAAAAATGGAAGGTCAGTTTGTGACCATGATTGGTTGATTTTTAATTATTCCTTTTTAAAATGATTTGGATTGGAAGGGGGGAGGAGAAAGTTGCCATACAGTTTGAAGTAAAGTTTTGATGTTTGCTCTCAGGATTTGTGAAAGTGATTGTAGGAAAGCATTTACTATTCTAATAGCAGTCTATCAAAGACAAACTAAAAATGGAAGGTCAGTTTGTGACCATGATTGGTTGATTTTTAATTATTCCTTTTTAAAATGATTTGGATTGGAAGGGGGGAGGAGAAAGTTGCCATACAGTTTGAAGTAAAGTTTTGATGTTTGCTCTCAGGATTTGTGAAAGTGATTGTAGGAAAGCATTTACTATTCTACATTTTACATTTTAACGCAATGCTATTAATGTTTCTCTATCTGTTGAATTTCCAGCCACAAAAGTATCGGGAACAGTCAAGTGGTTCAACGTTAAGAATGGCTATGGGTTCATCAACCGGTAAGACACTCTCCATTGAAATCAATTCCCTTTTCAGTATGTAATGCATGATCATTCAAAACAAACATGGCAAATGATTTTGAAATTAGATAAGATGTATTGTCACTTTTTGTCAGATTAAATATGTTTTGCTTAGTGCATGGGTCTGGAACCCACCTTACTCCAGTTAAAATGGTTAGGGTTAGCAAGAAGTTTTAAGAGCTGGAGTCCCAACTGGCAACGAATAATTTCAAGCAGCTGTCCCTTTCTAAGGTTGCACAATAGAATCTACAGGTGTGCTGTTGCCTTTGATGTCTAGGTTCGATGCCGCCAACATCATGGGAAAGCTTGAGTAATGGTTTTTGTCACAAATAGAATATCGTTAATATTTCACTTTTTATTTGAATTAACAGAGAGAAAATTGAACAGGTGGTAAAATATGAATACAAAAGCATATCTGTGTCCAGAAATTTGCGTATGTCACATGGTAGCAGTTTTAATCTGTGAAAAAGAGTAAAATTTTACAATCCTAAAACCCGCAATTTGACACTTTTCCGTTCACTTCCTGCAAACGTAAATTAAAAGTGAATTTGTTGAAGGACAGTTATTTATGATGTAATATGTCAGACTAGCACCCACACATGCCCAGTTGAGTAATTTTGATTCATATTTCAGGAAAATTTGCACCATTTCCTTTCGCTTGCCTCCTGTAAAAGTAAGCACTATGTACTGCTCATATTATCAGACGAGTGGTAGCGAAAAGTAATTATCATTACAAAAGCATATTTCCCTTTGAAAATGGCCCGTAAGTTTGCAGCCAGGCAGAAAATTTTTGTTTACGTATCTGCAAGGAAGATCGAGTTAAGCACATGCCTGACATATTTTTTCCTGGCGGCATCGAATGTCACTTCAAAGGGAATGCGTTAGATATGACTCCAGTTCTTGAAACTCCTTGGGGTTAGAAACAAAGAAAGAAAAACATGAAAGCCCTTTACATGAGAACAAAAATGTTAATTTGCAAACATTCAATGTTTTACATTTGATTTGTAAATCTTTCTTATTTATGTTGTTGAAATGTACATTAATCTATCCAGAAATATTAAGAGTACGAGAAAGAAGTAGATAAAACTTTTTAGTAGCTTTCAAGCAAGATTAGAGTCAGAACTCAGAAATCATTTACATGTACATGTACTAGCAGGCTTCTCACCAGTGTAGACAATGCATGGTTCTAATACTATTCTATGCATGAAATGTCCTTGGTGTGCATGTCAACATGTAATTCATAACAGTAATATATTCCACAAATTGTTTTCATTTCCTTTTTCCCCAACAGATATTCCATAAATAATAAAGGGATATTTGTAAACTTTTCTTTGAAATGAAATTTACTCCCAGAGTTAATGGCACCACTTCTTTATTTGAAAGAGGAAGTATTTTTGTCCTTTTTATGTAGCATACATGCTGACAGACCTGATTTGAGTGTTGTTTGTGACACTTCGAAGTTTCCATTCTTTTTGGGATGGGGGTGGCAGTACAAGTCCCTGACATGTGTGACTATATTTCTGGCGAGAGGCCTGGTTACCAGTATTATTAAAAGCGTTGTCTGTTGATTTCCTCATTTATTTATTTTCTTGCTTTCAGAGATGATACAAAGGAAGATGTATTTGTCCATCAGGTGAGCAATTTGTTTGCTGTAATTGTCATGTAGACCATTTTACAAATCATAATTGAATCATATGCATATTACCTTGTGCTGGGTTAATAAGCCTTTATTCATTTTTTTTAAAGATTTACCGTGTGAAACTGACCATACCATTCAGTTTATCAAGAAAAAGGGAAGACTGTGTATGAACACACAGGCAAAGCATACAAGTGTTGGGGGGCATATGTTGTTAAAACGAGCATCAGTGTTGGTTGAATAGTTCAAATGCATTTTAAGGGGCACAGAAGAAAATGATACCATGCTTTGACAATGTAGTGTCATATAAAGTGTATTACATGTAAATATTCATGGGCAATATTGCAGCTCCAACTAGTGTTCTGCAATCTAGAAATATTAATTGATTGCTCCTCATGTATTGTATCTGTCTGCGACACTTTTGGGGTGTTGCAAGAAAGTTGCAATCGATTGCGAATAATTGCTAATTTTGACACAACCATTCTGATTGGCTTAGGGTCTGCCCTTTTAAGAAGACATGCATGCAACAATGATTTTGATTGGCCAGTGACAATCAGTTGCAACTTGCAATCGATTGCAACTTTCTTGCAACACCCCATTAAACTTATAGATGAGCATTGTTATACCTGTAGAAGATACCTGGAAGCATGTTTAAAAAGCTCATATTATGTAAATTGTATACAACTGTTTATCATTCTGTAATTTCCATTCATTGATTTGTTCACAGTCAGCCATAGTAAGAAACAACCCACGCAAATACCAACGCAGTGTTGGCGATGGAGAGGTGGTAGAGTTTGATGTTGTTGAAGGAACCAAGGTAAGTGAATCGTTTAAGACAGTCTACTTTGAAGATCCATTCTTGTTTTTCTTTCTTTAATATATTGATATGCAAATGCTAAATGTTTGTATGTCTTGTTTGTTTCTGTTGATTGTAAAAATGTAATTGAATCAATAAAACTTAAAAAAGGACAAAAAAAGTTTCCTCTTTCAACCATTTAGTAACCAAAAGAGCATAGCTATCTATTATTTCAATGTCTTTGTGTTAGCTATTCTATCCTAGCGTTCCCTTGACTTAAAAAAAAATGTTCTGACATAGTACATCTACACAATGGAGTATGTGCTAGTTTGGAAGTCAGAGCAAGCAGGAACACCCTTTGCAAATGGTTGTGATCAAGCTTTGTTTTTTTCATTTACTACACTTGTTAAGCCGTTGAACACTTAGCCCGAGATAACTCGGGCTGGGGTCTATGGAAAATGAAAATTGTGCTCCACAACTCCACAAGTTAATGAACTGTACATGGCACCATTTTTTCTTTTAATGTCGAGAGAAGTGAAAGGAGATTTTTGCACTATGATACAGGAATTTTTGTCCCTTGCACATGGACATTTTTTTTACATAATATTGAGAATACTAAGCTGAGACGTAATGGTATGGTACATGTATATACTATCTCTCGGATCCATAAAATGTATCTTATTCATATAAATGTTCTATGAAATTGAAGAATTCTGTATATTCATGTCTCCCTTAAGGGCAATGAAGCCGCCCGTGTGACTGGTCCCGATGGTGCCCCGGTGCAAGGGAGCAAGTATGCGGCTGACAAACGCCGTTTCCGTGGGCGCCCCCGCTATTACCGTCGCCGCAGACCCCGTAACTCGCAGGGAGACGAGGAGGAGATGGCCTCAGATGAGAAAGACGGAGGGGAAGAGAATGAAGCTCCCAGGGAGGGAAGAAGACAGTACGGAGGAAGGGGAGGCTACCGCGGCCGTCGAAGGTACAGAGGTGGACGAAGACCAAGGCCCAACCAGGATTCTACTCCTCCAGAAGGGGAGCAAGTAAGTACCATGTTTGATGAAGCTCCTTGGTGGTATATCCAGAAGCTATTCAAATATATTGGTCTCCTGATTCTGTAGGGATGATTGACTTTAGAACTGTTTTGTACTTTAAAGGAAAATGCTACCTGGCAATTTAAAACAATTTCTATTTTTGTGATCCATGTTAGAAATTTTGATCATTCATGAATGGTTCATCATGCATAATAATGTCACAAGCAGTTTATGAGCAAAAGCCTGCTCATTTGGCTGCATTACAGTGTACTCATGAACAGATCTTCAAACTATTCCAAAATTTTTGATATGCTTTGTTTGTACAGAATGAAGATGACGGAGAGCGACAGGAGAAGGAAGGCGGTGACAAGCCAAGTGGCAACCGCCGACGCCGCTACCGTCCCAACTACAGGTACAACCGACGCTCCCAGCCCCGCGGTGACCAGAATGAGAGTGGAGATAGGGAGAATGGGGAAGGAGGCGAGGAGAAGGAAGGTGGCGGGGAGCAGCGCAGGAGGCCAAGACGCCCTTACCGCCGCCGCTACACCAATCGCAAAGGTGCCTCCAACAAGGGCGGAGAGGGAGACCAAGGGGAAAATGGAGGCCAGGTGAGTAAATTCAGATACACTGTTGAAGAAGGAAATGAGTCACAGACATTTGAAAATAATCTTTAAGAGAAGCATCAGTTCTGGGAAAGGTGAAAAATAACTTGTGAGCTTTCTCATTCTTTCCAGTCAGTTAAGAAAAATATCATATTAAAAATGTCCCTTAGAAAGGATTGCTCTTCAAATGCCCTCATATTGGAAATATGAAAAGAAAAGGCTGAAAAGTTTGGGGGATTAAATTCATGCCAGATTAGTGTGGTCCCATATATGCATTGCTTTCGCAGTGCAAATACCTTTTGGGGAAAGTAAGTGAATTTTCTTCTCAATTCAATTATCTATAAATCTCACACCAGACACCTGTGTTTATATACAACTAATCTAACTCTCCCAGTTGCTTTGGAACAATTTCTTTCACATTATGATCACATGACCAGAACTCCAGTTTATCTTTGAGGAAGGCAGGAAAGTTATTTGCAGTATTCGTGTTCATCTCTTACATAGTAAAACTGCCTCAGTTGTTGCAGAAATGTCCTTTTGCAACAAAAGTTGATTTTGGAATCTTTCATTTTCATCCGTTTTGCCAAATACAAGCAAATAACTGTACTATGTGTATTCATAGCAGCTTTTTGACTCACAGAGTTACTGGATCCCTTCAATATGATTGATATTTTCTGCCTCTTCCTTTGTAGAATGACCCCTCGGACGGACCGGTCATGAAGGAGGAGCAGTCTGCTCCAGCGGATACCAAGGCCACCATCAAGGTTGAAGAGTAGTAGGAGTTTACCACCAAGGAGCACTGCACCCTGCCTTGTAGCATTTCACCTTATAAATCATCATCTTTGACACAGCCACCGGGTTTAGACACTGCTCACCAGCGATGCAAGAACAACACGGCAACTAGTTCAAACACCTTGCACAAATTATTTTGCTTTTCCAGTACTTTATTTGAATTCAAGAATCTTTACAAAGTTTCTGGGTTTTACCAATAACAAGAATACCAAAGGAAAGTCACATTGTCAGAATTATGTGCACAAATACATCATTGACTCTCGGGATTTCAGTAAGTATGTGAAGTGTGTAAGGTTTTCATAATGTGACCATATCGCTCAACAGGTATGTGGATGCTTTCATGTCCCAATTTTTACATTTAGGGCTTGACTTGGCTTGTAACATTTTGTTTATACTGATGGACTATCCGTCCGTCATCAATGCAACCTTCTGCAAATCTCTGGCTCCCTTTGGTTTTTCTTTTACAATCTTAAATGAATGTATAAGAGAAAAAATATGAGAAAAATGGGAAGAAAAAGATGGAAAAAGCGTAGCTTCCAATTGCATTTCTTTTTTTTTCTTTTTTTATGTTGCGATATTCTGTACTTCTCAATTTGTTCGTGGGCAGTGTCGCCTATATTTTGTAGGCAGGTGCAAGTCATGGTATTAATTTGTATTAGTTCAAAGGAGTTTAAAATCAAAAGGAAAAGGAAAGATACCAAAGTAGATCTAAATCTTGTAAAGTAACATCTAGAAGGTACATTGTATGACCTATACCTGTTTGATTTGCCTGACGCAATACCTGCGGCTATCACTATCAGTTGCCGATAATTTGGAAAGAAAACTTAACTTTCAATTGATTTCCTTTATGTTTTATAGTTTTGAATAAGATTACTGTTTAAAAGAATTTATTTAATGATTTTGACTTTCTAAAATGTTTTATATTTGTATATTCTTTCTTGTTTTTCTCACTTGAAAAAAGATATATGAACTGCAGAGAACAGAAAAATTGCTGAAATAGTCTTTTGACAGGCATACATAATTTATTTTGAATACTGTAAGTTTATTTTCACTATTTTATGAGGAAACAGAGAGACTGGCTAGTAGTGTATAGCAGGCAGGTATTGCTGAAGAATGCAGGCATAGATTTTTCTCGAATGCCTCGGCATAAGATTAACACACGGAATTAAAGACCTTTCTATTAACAGTATGCATTTTCATGTTAGTATTAAGACTCGTCAAAAAGCAAAGAAAATGTCCTTAAGATCAAAGTTAAAACACACCATCTTGAGTCTTAAATTTTGCTTATCGCCTCTCTCTTGTAACACATGACCATCTTAGTTCACATGAGATGATGGTTGATCATTGCAAGCTCAAGAAAACAAGACCCTTATTTGAGCAAATCATGTTGTCTTTGTCTCCTTAATGACTATCATTTTACATATCAGGGTAGAAGGAAGTAAGATATTTATATACAGTGGAACCTTGTTTAGGCTTGCTCACATATGAAGGAGCAAGCCCTCCCGGTAACCCCCCCCCCCCCCCTTATTTTCTTATGCATAAATGAATGGGATACATGGGGGGGGGGGAACCAACAAAAAACACCGAGGCAATAAACATCTTTTCAGCCTCCTTGTGGCAAAGAGGGTGGACTAATCAAATTCTTATAGAGTTGGGGCAAAATGTGACGTCTAAAATATGTGCAAGACTTTTGGTAAAACTCTTGTTTATTTGAATGTGAACAATTATTGATGTGAGCATCTTGTCATTCCAAGTGGCAGGGTATATAAAAGAACGGGGGAGTGTTTGCTGCTAAATATGTGAATGAGCCTTGGGACAAATTTATCGGGACCAAAGAAAATACCTCTTGTATCAAAATCTTGTATCAGGGGTGAAAAAAAAAGAATTACATGTGCAAAGCAATGGAAACTGCAAATTTCCTTGTTATGAAAGTTCCTTATGGAAGGGAAACACACAATCACAAGGACCTTGGGACCCTGAAAACTTTCTTATTACATGAGGAATCTCCTTGTATGAGAGTAAAAAAAAAAGAAGTAAGGAACAAATGCCGGGATCAGCAAAATTACCATGTTATATCGGGCATCTTGCTATATTGGAGTCCTTTATAATGAGTTTCCACTGTATTGGTGTTCTGTGTAATGAGGTTCTACTGTATTGTGTTGTTGACTGTGTCTTGGATTGACTGAAGAGGTTAGCTAGGGTGTGTGATTTATTGGGCAAATCTTCTATATTTCCAGGTGACCAAGTTGGTGAGGAAGAGTTCGTTGGAGATTGCATGTGTGGAAATGAATTGATTTCGGCATTGTGAATAGGACTTTATAGGTTATGTCAGTTTTGGTAGGCACTCGGGTTCTCACGGGCATGCGAAGGATGCAAATGTCGAAAAAATTACAGAGTCCAACATTCATATTTTAGGCTCCAGAAGTTTGCCAAACGAGCACGGGAGCTCGGTAGCATCATCGATCATTTTTAGCTCGGTGGGAGTTCAAGAAAATGAATTAATTTTTTTTGGCGAATGTTTCCAGCATCCCCTGAACAATATGACGTTTCCAAACTCCTGTGCATTTGGCGCACTGTTGGAGCCTACAATAAGAATGTCGGACTTTGCCATTTCTCAACATTTGCATCCTTCTCAAATCGTTTGTGTCCCATGAATATCTGCCTTTAGAAGTTTTATGCTAGGATTATAATATAGATGTGATCTCAAAATGTCCCTTTGCAGTAGGGGTTGCTGGAGCCTTTATACTGCATCATGGGTTCAGTCATGTGAGAGGAAAGAGTGAAAGAACAGAGAGAGAGAGAGAGAGAGAGAGAGGGAAGATGAGGTAGAGATGAAGAGACGTCCTATTTTCCCACAATTTTTCCTCTTTCCAATTGTATGTATATCTTTGTCTAAGTGTATTTTGCCCTCATTTCATTTTCAATTTCTGCCTTTGAAACCGTTAACCCTTAACACTTCACTTCCACCTTGACCTTATAAAGACATCTTCAATTTCAAGGCCCCTTGTGCCGGTATCACATTCCTTCATCCTTCATTGCTATTGTCAACTCTGCTTTCACCATTTCATTGCTGAAAGATTATTCCCTTTGTTTTTCATTTTGTGAATCTTCCTCCCTCTCAAACATCTTCAGTCGTTCTCTTTAACACTCTACAATTTGGATTTCACAGGTCTCATGTCTTATTACCTTTTTCCACTTGTACCCTAACTTTGTCTGCTGCTCTCTTTTGCCATTAGAGAGAACTTAGAAGCTAGAGTTCTTGGAAAGATTAAAAATAATTTCTGAGCATTCTCATTCTTTTTTATATGATTATAGAAGAATATTATAGTAGAAAAGTTCCTTGAAAAGGATTCCTCTTCAAAGAGGAGAAATAACTGAAGAGTTCAGGTTGAAAATTAATGCCAAATTTGTAAGTGGTCCCATGTACTCATTTCTGTGTGCAGTACATGTGCTTTTGGAGGAAAGTGAGCAACTATTGATTTGATGATTCCAAAATCTGACACTAGATGCCAGTTTTTATGTACAACTGATATACCTCGTAGAGTTGCTTTGAGACAGTTCATTTTACAATGTAATCACATGACCAGAACTCCTCTTTATCTTTCACTCATTTTACTCTAATCTTCAATATCACTCTTCCTATGTGTCTCTCCTCCTTCCTTATCCCAAGCCTCTACAGATACTCTTATTCTTTTAATTTCATACCCTTCCTTTCTCTCCATTCTGCCATCTCCTCATTAAGAGTCTCTTCCCACACCTTGTGATACCCCTATCTCACTAGAAGGCGATTCCGCTGCGATCCTCAAAAATCGACAAAGCGTGGTGGATCGTGACTTGAGCTTTTTCAATCGTCTCAGTCGTATCTTGAGCCTTTCTGGAGCGCCAATGATCGCCATCATCGCCCTTGTTGCCACCAAGTTTTGAAATTTGACCATGTTCAAAACTTCAGTAGCGAGAGCGCTGAGGTCACCAAGAGCACCACAATCGTCTTAAGAGTGTCTTAAAAACAACATGCCCGTAGCTCTAACGTATTAGCAACGCCTAAGCACACTTCAAGCACATTGAAAGCAGCTCCTACTGCCTGTGCTTTCAGGCCCATTCCCCAAGACGATTTTTCCTCGGTTATGTTTCTGCGCATCTCATCTGCACATCCTGGCTGGTATTGTTACGTCATCATAACAGCAGTGCAATCACTGCGCAGGTCAAAAATGGAGTTGGAGGGCGATTCTACCACGCTCTGCATAATTTTCACAGATCACCATGGATCGCCATGGTCACCATGACTGCCTTTCTAATGAGATGGAGGCCTTATATTTTCCATAATGCTAACAATTGCTAGTACTTCTTGACACTACCACATTTTAAAAGAGAAAAAATTTATTTACATACTATTTGTACAATGATCATAAGTCATGACAAAGTGCTTCTACAAATTTTCACAATGCCTTCAGAGTTTGGGTAAATAAATGCAGCTAATCCTGACAGGTCAGAATTATTTCAAAGATAGGTTTTAACTCTTTCCCTTGGACCTTTAAATGGTACTCATTACTAATAGGGAACTTTCGCAAACACGACACGGACGTTAAGTTAGCGTGTTGTGTGCAAAATTGTGCACTGCGCATGCTCAAATCCAAATAACTCCCTGTCCTGTTAAAAACGAGAACGGTTCTCAGCCAAAATAACGTCCGTTCTCAATGCGGGATGCAGCTGGGTAGCCAGCATTAGTGCGTAACACTACGGTAACGTGCGCAGCATGCCTATCATCAGCACAGCCATCAGAGATCTTGCCTTGCGCGCGCTTAGCCAGGCCATGGCCTGGGAAAAAAATGCGCTCGCGAGAAAGAGAGAGAAAGCAGCAGCTGCTGCTTTCCATTGTGATGTCCTACGTCCACGTTCACCAAAAGAGTGAAAGCTTAACACTGTAGGGCACTGCTGCATCTCTTATTGCTGCTGCGTCCTAAAGGGACGTCTGCGTCGTGTTTGCGAAAGCTCCCTATTATCTTTAAAGTGACGCAGTCCTCCTAAAACCCAGTTCCAGCCAGCAGCCTGCCCAGCTCACATGAGGCGTCACATTGTATCCATCATGACCTGCACTTTATGCCTGCGAAGGCAATTGAACCCGTAGGCCAGTTACTTTTGCACTTATCATTCTGCAAAACACTTTCTCAAATACTTTTCACAAGGTGCAACACTGCAAAGGACCATTACAGCGAATTTAAGAACCTAGCTCTCTGGAGTTTGGGGTATTATTCAATTTTCCTTTTGTAGCCATTGGCACACTGACACTGCATTTGATAGGTAGAATGTCCTTTTTTTTTGTTTGACACAAATTTTGTGAGAGCAAGGCCTAATGTTTACAACATCATTTCCAGAGACAAATAACGTTCATGACATCACAGCAATGTATATGAGATGGTTGTCCCTTTGATCCAATATTAAGGGCTGTTTTCAAGGGCACATTAATGATTTGTGAAGGATGCGAAGTCAAAATAAAATGGCAAAGTCCAGCATTCATATTTTAGGCTTGATTACAGTAGGTTTCCTGTTGGGTACGCAAACACTGCTAGCAATGGATTGCAGAGCAATTATAGTTGTCAAGAGCATGTGGTATGCGAATGAAGTTATAGTATCATTGGGAATGTTCTGCATCTGCTGATCAACTTCAACAATCAGTGGGCCTTTCAGTCCATTCTCTGGTAGTCGCCACTCTAGTCGATCATAAACCATGAGGACTGTCGAGGCATCTAGGCAACAACTTGGCTGCTGTGTTCATATCCTAAGGACCAGAATACCATCTTGGAATGTCCCATGCCAACACGCATGAATGGTAAATAGTGAAGTTCCTCACATTGCAAGTAGCAAGGAAATTAATTAACAGTCTTTCAGATAAACCAACTATCACATTTCTCCACACTGTGAGATGAGCACAGGAATCTTAGGCCTGTTGTTTGGTCCAGTTGGTACATTCTGAAAGCAAAACAGTACCAGTATACAAATTTAAAATGTAAACAAAAAATGTAAATTTCATAATATGCCAAAAATTAAACAATGGCAAAAAAGTGCATCAATGAGAACATATGTTTTTCCTGGTTTATGCCAAATAGATTGTCTCACAAGAAAACACCCCCCCCCCCCCCAAAAAAAAAAATAAAAATAAAAAAATAAAATAAAAAATAAAATAAAAAATAAAACAAAAAACAATACAAAACAAAACAAACAAAAATTAATAACATCAATGAAACTTTTATCAATAATCCTATTTCTTTACATGTAGTACTACACTGAATATTCTAATGACCACCAGTACTCTTTCTTCCTTTTCATTCCATTTATCACATCATCTCTCTCTCCATACTTATTTGTATATAGGAGTGCACAACTGTTTTGAGAAAGAGGAAGAAGAAACTTAATCCTCAATACACTGCACAATGTGCTGTAAGAGAGAAGAATAGAAACAAAACATGAGTCAGGTCTTGATGACCACTGGCACAATAGGTTCCCATGAATAGCATAATCCTTCTATTCACCAAACTGAATGGACAGGAAGTCCTGCTGAGCACTTCTCTAAATCTAGGTTTATTGTTTACCACACCAGCAAGTTTACAACAACAAAAAAATGAAAATATTGCAGGTGGCCCTAAAGATACACAGCATTCAAAGTCAAACAAACAACAGATTCCCTCATTCCCAAAGGGCTAATTACAGGAACTGCCCGGCCTGTATAGGGAAGGGACCAAGCGGATGAGCTACTGCTGATCTGTACACTGTGAGCATGCTCCGTATGCATATTACAAAGTCTGGGGGCAATGCACCTACACATATGCAAGGTTACATGTATATTAGATAACCTGCACCCATGTAAGCCTATACTGGGGAAATCGCTGACAAAAGGAAAGAAGCATTCCTGTCTCGTGTGTGTGACAGAGATCAAGAGTGATGATAAAAAATTTTAAAAAGAGATTCTAAGAAATTCACAAGATCAAGATAATTTAGATCCAATTAAATTATGAGATGGAAATATGATACTTTATCATCCTAGGGTGTAAAAAGTAAATATTTTCCAAGAATTTGTTGACTATTGTAGTGATTTTCTATCAACTATAGAGGTCAGCAGCCACATAAATTTGCACAGCTCTCTATGTGGGGTCAATGATATACAAGGGCATAGAAACACAAGCATGACCGACAACAGCAAATGTGTCAAGCACCTAAATTGTAGCTGATGCTTTTGAAGTCTTAAATGTTGGTATATATAAGCTTGGGGCATAAAAAGTGTCAACATGTCCCTCTTGCTCAAGAAATGAAATAAGCCCATTCAAAAAAAAAAAGAAGAAGAAGAGGAAGAAGGCAAAGCAGATGATGAAGAAGATGAAGATGAAGAAGATAAACAAAGAGAAGAAGAAGAAGAAGAAGAAGAAGAAGAAAGAAAGAAATAAAAGAGGAAGAACATCAACAACAACAATAGCAAGAAGAGATGACAAAGAAGAGAAGATGAAGAAAGAGAGGAAGGGTGAGAAGCAGGAAAAAAAAAAAAAAAGAGAAGAAGGGAAAGAATTTGCATACCTCTATCTTCTCATGACCAGAAGTCCATCTATCACCTTGCCAAGACAACATGCTTGCCATCTAAGAAGTCACATTTGGCACATGTCACAAAGAACTGACAACCATTGGTACCTGGTCCTGAGTTGGCCTGAGAGCAAAAATTCAAGAATTATGATAACTGCTGCCAATTAATACTGCATGTATTCATATTCAAGACCTTTAGCCTGTATCTGAATTGAATTGAATTGAAGGGTTTTATTGAAAATTCCACAATCGGTGTCTTACAACTGAATTGACATGAAAGACAATTTAAAAAAATAACATTTATGTATTAAAAGAGAACAATAGTCATACAACACTGTGACTATAAAACAAACATTATTATACTAAAACTCTATATTAATATTCAATAAAGTGGAAAAAGAAGAGAGTGAAAGAGAAGAAGAGAGAGCAAGAACAAGTAAGAGCTGAGAATCTGAGAATGAGATAGGGAAGATGGGGGGGGGGGGGGTAGCAAAGGGAAATAGAAAGAGATTAGGAGGAAAAACATTTGTTTAAAATGCCTTCTACATCTATGTTTGTCAATATCATTAATGTATCATTATTATAATTGACAAGACAATTTCAAAGTGAATATTCAAAGTTGAATAGTGAACTGTCACTTGGTCTACTCCCACTTGTCTAATACCCATTTAGTCCTCATCCCACATTGTCTAATCCCATTTCGTCTGCAACCAGTCTGTCTAATACCATTTGGTCTAATTGCCACTTAGTCCATTTTCCATTTCGTCTAATTTCTAGTTAGGTTATGTCCACTTCATCCAATACCCACCTGGTCTAACACCACTTACTCTATCTGACTGGACAAACTGGTAATAGACCAAACTGTCATTGTTAGACAAAATGAGGAAAACTAAGTAGACTAAGTGGCAATTAGATCATTTGATCATTACACAAAATGAAAATTACAGCAAGTAATTGGACTAAACGGCAATTAGAACCAAAATGATAGTAGACCAATGGGTTTAGCCAAAGTGGTGTAAGAGGATCTGGCATTAGACAACCGGAAGTAGACCATTGGCTATATACCTCTTAACAATACCTTACCATTGAGAGTAAACCTGGTGAATCATGCTTTAATTTGAAGTTCTCATCTGCAAAATTTGATCCATAGATGCTTAATGAACCTGTGCCATCACCCTAGAGAAGATTAAGAAGGTTCCCAGAAAAATAATTCTTGAAAAAAAAAAGTGTATTAAAAATTTCATCAAGTTTAATTTAGAGATAAATTGCACTTTTCCTGCAAGAAAGAAAGAAAAAAAAAAGGGGGGGAGTCCTCACACATCTAAAAGAATACCAAATCACAAAGATCACTCTGTATGTTAAGGGTTCCATGTCAAAATTACTTATATGAAATATATTGTGAGTTCAAATTGAATAAACTACACAAAACTTTGATGAAAGTGACTAATGACTCACTAACGAGTAGACTATTCAAAGTAGAGCTGTATGCCTGGGCACAAAAGCCTTGAATCAGGACATCATTAAGGAATCTCATTTATTCAACGCATTATGGGTCCTTTCCTTTGTTATCATTTACTCTCTCTCATTTCCTTATCCGTCTACCACTAGAAAGTTGGCTAAAGGGTTTTTTTTTTTGGGGGGGGGATGGTTACTAATATTTCATACATACTGTTACTAGCTGAGCAGCTGTACACAATCTTGTTTTTTTTTCAGGTAAAAATCAAAATAGCTTACTGAAAACTATATTTACCAACCTAACAGTTCTCTGTAAAAGATCTTTTTGTATGTTGTTTTCCTTATATAAAGTGATTTTTCTCTTCCTATGATTAGGTCTCACATGGACCTAACCCATCGGATACTAAGCCCGAGATAACATGCAATGGATTCCATGGAAAATGTATGTTATATTAGAAACGCTTTCCACATTCCACATTCCAATTACATGCAGCAACCTGGGCCCCTTTCATAAACTTTTTAATCAATAACAAATTGCAATAACTGCTATAAGCTACTGAAAATCCTTGCATCTGATTGGCTGAGAGCATTTGTCAAGAATATGGGCAGTTTATTACTGATAACAGTTTTATGAAACGGGCCCAGGTTGCTGCATGTAATTGGGAATGTGGAAAGCTTTTCTTACCTTGATGAAGTCACCTCCTTGATCATGAAATCTTTGATGACCCGATGAAATGTTGCTCCTTTGTATCCTGTGGGCAGGCCATTCTTCCTTCAATCAAAAATAAAAATAGATTTCTATTAAGGAATTTCACTGCCTTTTTTCATAATTCTTTTCATCAAGGAAATGGTTTTTTTGTTTGTTTTTGTTTTTTTTTAATATACAGTATATAAAACAAGGCAAACCCACTGACCTGCAATCAATTAGGGTGTGTACTAACAAAGTTGAGTCATAAGAGCAACAATTGCAATGTTTCAGTTGTCACAAAGGTATTATAAAAACAAATAACAGGTACTGAAAACTTTTTCTCTCTCACTATCCCTCTTTTCCTTTCTCTTGTTCATTCTTTTCTCTTTCTCCTCCTCCTCCTCCTCCT
>CM057166.1:14143105-14164257 GCA_029962745.1 Echinometra lucunter
TTACTGGATCCCTTCAATATGATTGATATTTTCTGCCTCTTCCTTTGTAGAATGACCCCTCGGACGGACCGGTCATGAAGGAGGAGCAGTCTGCTCCAGCGGATACCAGGCCACCATCAAGGTTGAAGAGTAGTAGGAGTTTACCACCAAGGAGCACTGCACCCTGCCTTGTAGCATTTCACCTTATAAATCATCATCTTTGACACAGCCACCGGGTTTAGACACTGCTCACCAGCGATGCAAGAACAACACGGCAACTAGTTCAAACACCTTGCACAAATTATTTTGCTTTTCCAGTACTTTATTTGAATTCAAGAATCTTTACAAAGTTTCTGGGTTTTACCAATAACAAGAATACCAAAGGAAAGTCACATTGTCAGAATTATGTGCACAAATACATCATTGACTCTCGGGATTTCAGTAAGTATGTGAAGTGTGTAAGGTTTTCATAATGTGACCATATCGCTCAACAGGTATGTGGATGCTTTCATGTCCCAATTTTTACATTTAGGGCTTGACTTGGCTTGTAACATTTTGTTTATACTGATGGACTATCCGTCCGTCATCAATGCAACCTTCTGCAAATCTCTGGCTCCCTTTGGTTTTTCTTTTACAATCTTAAATAAATGTATAAGAGAAAAAATATGAGAAAAATGGGAAGAAAAAGATGGAAAAAGCGTAGCTTCCAATTGCATTTCTTTTTTTCTTTTTTTATGTTGCGATATTCTGTACTTCTCAATTTGTTCGTGGGCAGTGTCGCCTATATTTTGTAGGCAGGTGCAAGTCATGGTATTATTTGTATTAGTTCAAAGGAGTTTAAAATCAAAAGGAAAAGGAAAGATACCAAAGTAGATCTAAATCTTGTAAAGTAACATCTAGAAGGTACATTGTATGACCTATACCTGTTTGATTTGCCTGACGCAATACCTGCGGCTATCACTATCAGTTGCCGATAATTTGGAAAGAAAACTTAACTTTCAATTGATTTCCTTTATGTTTTATAGTTTTGAATAAGATTACTGTTTAAAAGAATTTATTTAATGATTTTGACTTTCTAAAATGTTTTATATTTGTATATTCTTTCTTGTTTTTCTCACTTGAAAAAGATATATGAACTGCAGAGAACAGAAAAATTGCTGAAATAGTCTTTTGACAGGCATACATAATTTATTTTGAATACTGTAAGTTTATTTTCACTATTTTATGAGGAAACAGAGAGACTGGCTAGTAGTGTATAGCAGGCAGGTATTGCTGAAGAATGCAGGCATAGATTTTTCTCGAATGCCTCGGCATAAGATTAACACACGGAATTAAAGACCTTTCTATTAACAGTATGCATTTTCATGTTAGTATTAAGACTCGTCAAAAAGCAAAGAAATGTCCTTAAGATCAAAGTTAAAACACACCATCTTGAGTCTTAAATTTTGCTTATCGCCTCTCTCTTGTAACACATGACCATCTTAGTTCACATGAGATGATGGTTGATCATTGCAAGCTCAAGAAAACAAGACCCTTATTTGAGCAAATCATGTTGTCTTTGTCTCCTTAATGACTATCATTTTACATATCAGGGTAGAAGGAAGTAGATATTTATATACAGTGGAACCTTGTTTAGGCTTGCTCACATATGAAGGAGCAAGCCCTCCCGGTAACCCCCCCCCCCCTTATTTTCTTATGCATAAATGAATGGGATACATGGGGGGGGGGAACAACAAAAAACACCGAGCAATAAACATCTTTTCAGCCTCCTTGTGGCAAAGAGGGTGGACTAATCAAATTCTTATAGAGTTGGGCAAAATGTGACGTCTAAAATATGTGCAAGACTTTTGGTAAAACTCTTGTTTATTTGAATGTGAACAATATTGATGTGAGCATTTGTATTCCAAGTGGCAGGGTATATAAAAGAACGGGGAGTGTTTGCTGCTAAATATGTGAATGAGCCTGGGACAAATTATCGGGACCAAAGAAAATACCTCTTGTATCAAAAATCTTGTATCAGGGGTGAAAAAAAAAGAATTACATGTGCAAAGCAATGGAAACTGCAATTTCCTTGTTATGAAAGTTCCTTATGGAAGGGAAAACACACAATCACAAGGACCTTGGACCCTGAAAACTTTCTTATTACATGAGGAAATCTTCCTTGTATGAGAGTAAAAAAAAAGAAGTAAGGAACAAAGCCGGGATCAGCAAAATTACCATGTTATATCGGGCATCTTGCTATCTGGAGTCCTTTATAATGAGTTTCCACTGTATTGGTGTTCTGTGTAATGAGGTTCTACTGTATTGTGTTGTTGACTGTGTCTTGGATTGACTGAAGAGGTTAGCTAGGGTGTGTGATTTATTGGGCAAATCTTCTATATTTCCAGGTGACCAAGTTGGTGAGGAAAGAGTTCGTTGGAGATTGCATGTGTGGAATGAATTGATTTCGGCATTGTGAATAGGACTTTATAGGGTTATGTCAGTTTTGGTAGGCACTCGGGTTCTCACGGGCATGCGAAGGATGCAATGTCGAAAAAATTACGAGTCCAACCTTCATATTTAGGCTCCAGAAGTTTGCCAAACGAGCACGGGAGCTCGGTAGCCACATCGATCATTTTAGCTCGGTGGGAGTTCAAGAAATGAATTAATTTTTTTTGGCGAATGTTTCCAGCATCCCCTGAACAATATGACGTTTCCAAACTCCTGTGCATTTGGCGCACTGTTGGAGCCTACAATAAGAATGTCGGACTTTGCCATTTCTCAACATTTGCATCCTTCTCAAATCGTTTGTGTCCCATGAATATCTGCCTTTAGAAGTTTATGCTAGGATTATAATATAGAGTAATCTCAAAAATGTCCCTTTGCAGTAGGGGTTGCTGGAGCCTTTATACTGCATCATGGGTTCAGTCATGGGAGGAAAGAGTGAAAGAACAGATGAAGAGAGAGAGAGAGAGAGAGCGAGGGAGAAGATGAGGTAGAGATGAAGAGACGTCCTATTTTCCCACAATTTTTCCTCTTTCCAATTGTATGTATATCTTTGTCTAAGTGTATTTTGCACCTCATTTCATTTTCAATTTCTGCCTTTGAAACGTTAAACCCTTAACACTTCACTTCCACCTTGACCTTATAAAGGACATCTTCAATTTCAAGGCCCCTTGTGCCGGTATACACCATTCCTTCATCCTTCATTGCTATTGTCAACTCTGCTTTTCACCATTTCAGTGCTGAAAGATTATTCCCTTTGTTTTTCATTTTGTGAATCTTCCTCCCTCTCAAACATCTTCAGTCGTTTCTCTTTAACACTCTACAATTTGGATTCACAGGTCTCATGTCTTATTACCTTTTTCCACTTGTACCCTAACTTTGTCTGCTGCTCGCTTTTTGCCATTAGAGAGAACTTAGAAGCTAGAGTTCTTGGAAAGATTAAAAATAATTTCTGAGCATTCTCATTCTTTTTATCTGATTATAGAAGAATATTATAGTAGAAAGTTCCTTGAAAAGGATTCCTCTTCAAAGAGGAGAAATACTGAAGAGTTCAGGTTGAAAATTAATGCCAAATTGTAAGTGGTCCCATGTACTCATTTCTGTGTGCAGTACATGTGCTTTTGGAGGAAAGTGAGCAACTATTGATTTGATGATTCCAAAATCTGACACTAGATGCCAGTTTTTATGTACAACTGATATACCTCGTAGAGTTTGCTTTGAGACAGTTCATTTTACAATGTAATCACAGACCAGAACTCCTCTTTATCTTTCACTCATTTTACTCTATCTTCAATATCACTCTTCCTAGGTGTCTCTCCTCCTTCCTTATCCCAAGCCTCTCAGATACTCTTATTCTTTTAATTTCATACCCTTCCTTTCTCTCCATTCTGCCATCTCCTCATTAAGAGTCTCTTCCCCCACCTTGTGATACCCCCTATCTCACTAGAAGGCGATCCGCTGCGATTCCTCAAAAATCGACAAAGCGTGGTGGATCGTGACTTGAGCTTTTCCAACTCGTTCAGTCGTATATTTGAGCCTTTCTGGAGCGCCAATGATCGCCATCATCGCCCTTGTTGCCACCAAGTTTTGAAATTTGACCCATGTTCAAACTCAGTAGCGAGAGCGCTGAGGTCACCAAGAGCACCACAATCGTCTTAAGAGTGTCTTAAAAACACATGCCCGTAGCTCTAACGTATTAGCAACGCCTAAGCACACTTCAAGCACATTGAAAGCAGCTCCTACTGCCTGTGCTTTCAGGCCCATTCCCCAAGACGATTTTTCCTCGGTTATGTTTCTGCGCATCTCATCTGCACATCCTGGCTGGTATTGTTACGTCATCATAACAGCAGTGCAATCACTGCGCAGGTCAAAAATGGAGTTGGAGGGCGATTCTACCACGCTCTGCATAATTTTCACAGATCACCATGGATCGCCATGGTCACCATGACTGCCTTTCTAATGAGATGGAGGCCTTATATTTTCCATAATGCTAACAATTGCTAGTACTTCTTGACACTACCACATTTAAAAGAGAAAAAATTTATTTACATACTATTTGTACAATGATCATAAGTCATGACAAAGTGCTTCTACAAATTTTCACAATGCCTTCAGAGTTTGGGTAAATAAATGCAGCTAATCCTGACAGGTCAGAATTATTTCAAAGATAGGTTTTAACTCTTTCCCTTGGACCTTTAAATGGTACTCATTACTAATAGGGAACTTTCGCAAACACGACACGGACGTTAAGTTAGCGTGTTGTGTGCAAAATTGTGCACTGCGCATGCTCAAATCCAAATAACTCCCTGTCCTGTTAAAAACGAGAACGGTTCTCAGCCAAAATAACGTCCGTTCTCAATGCGGGATGCAGCTGGGTAGCCAGCATTAGTGCGTAACACTACGGTAACGTGCGCAGCATGCCTATCATCAGCACAGCCATCAGAGATCTTGCCTTGCGCGCGCTTAGCCAGGCCATGGCCTGGGAAAAAAATGCGCTCGCGAGAAAGAGAGAGAAAGCAGCAGCTGCTGCTTTCCATTGTGATGTCCTACGTCCACGTTCACCAAAAGAGTGAAAGCTTAACACTGTAGGGCACTGCTGCATCTCTTATTGCTGCTGCGTCCTAAAGGGACGTCTGCGTCGTGTTTGCGAAAGCTCCCTATTATCTTTAAAGGACGCAGTCCTCCTAAAACCCAGTTCCAGCAGCCTGCCCAGCTCACATGAGGCGTCACATTGTATCCATCATGACCTGCACTTTATGCCTGCGAAGGCAATTGAACCCGTAGGCCAGTTACTTTTTGCACTTATCATTCTGCAAAACACTTTCTCAAATACTTTTTCACAAGGTGCAACACTGCAAAGGACCATTACAGCGAATTTAAGAACCTAGCTCTCTGGAGTTTGGGGTATTATTCAATTTTCCTTTTGTAGCCATTGGCACACTGACACTGCATTTGATAGGTAGAATGTCCTTTTTTTTTGTTTGACACAAATTTTGTGAGAGCAAGGCCTAATGTTTACAACATCATTTCCAGAGACAAATAACGTTCATGACATCACAGCAATGTATATGAGATGGTTGTCCCTTTGATCCAATATTAAGGGCTGTTTTCAAGGGCACATTAATGATTTGTGAAGGATGCGAAAGTCAAAATAAAATGGCAAAGTCCAGCATTCATATTTTAGGCTTGATTACAGTAGGTTTCCTGTTGGGTACGCAAACACTGCTAGCAATGGATTGCAGAGCAATTATAGTTGTCAGAGCATGTGGTATGCGAATGAAGTTATAGTATCATTGGGAATGTTCTGCATCTGCTGATCAACTTCAACAATCAGTGGGCCTTTCAGTCCATTCTCTGGTAGTCGCCACTCTAGTCGATCATAAACCATGAGGACTGTCGAGGCATCTAGGCAACAACTTGGCTGCTGTGTTCATATCCTAAGGACCAGAATACCATCTTGGAATGTCCCATGCCAACACGCATGAATGGTAAATAGTGAAGTTCCTCACATTGCAAGTAGCAAGGAAATTAATTAACAGTCTTTCAGATAAACCAACTATCACATTTCTCCACACTGTGAGATGAGCACAGGAATCTTAGGCCTGTTGTTTGGTCCAGTTGGTACATTCTGAAAGCAAAACAGTACCAGTATACAAATTTAAAATGTAAACAAAAAATGTAAATTTCATAATATGCCAAAAATTAAACAATGGCAAAAAAGTGCATCAATGAGAACATATGTTTTTCCTGGTTTATGCCAAATAGATTGTCTCACAAGAAAACACACCCCCCCCCCCCCCCAAAAAAAAAAATAAAAATAAAAAAATAAATAAAAAATAAAATAAAAAATAAAACAAAAAACAATACAAAACAAAACAAACAAAAATTAATAACATCAATGAAACTTTTATCAATAATCCTATTTCTTTACATGTAGTACTACACTGAATATTCTAATGACCACCAGTACTCTTTCTTCCTTTTCATTCCATTTATCACATCATCTCTCTCTCCATACTTATTGTATATAGGAGTGCACAACTGTTTTGAGAAAGAGGAAGAAGAAACTTAATCCTCAATACACTGCACAATGTGCTGTAAGAGAGAAGAATAGAAACAAAACATGAGTCAGGTCTTGATGACCACTGGCACAATAGGTTCCCATGAATAGCATAATCCTTCTATTCACCAAACTGAATGGACAGGAAGTCCTGCTGAGCACTTCTCTAAATCTAGGTTTATTGTTTACCACACCAGCAAGTTTACAACAACAAAAAAATGAAAATATTGCAGGTGGCCCTAAAGATAACACAGCATTCAAAGTCAAACAAACAACAGATTCCCTCATTCCCAAAGGGCTAATTACAGGAACTGCCCGGCCTGTATAGGGAAGGGACCAAGCGGATGAGCTACTGCTGATCTGTACACTGTGAGCATGCTCCGTATGCATATTACAAAGTCTGGGGGCAATGCACCTACACATATGCAAGGTTACATGTATATTAGATAACCTTGCACCCATGTAAGCCTATACTGGGGAAATCGCTGACAAAAGGAAAGAAGCATTCCTGTCTCGTGTGTGTGACAGAGAATCAAGAGTGATGATAAAAAATTTTAAAAAGAGATTCTAAGAAATTCACAAGATCAAGATAATTTAGATCCAATTAAATTAATGAGATGGAAATATGATACTTTATCATCCTAGGGTGTAAAAAGTAAATATTTTCCAAGAATTTGTTGACTATTGTAGTGATTTCTATCAACTATAGAGGTCAGCAGCCACATAAATTTGCACAGCTCTCTATGTGGGGTCAATGATATACAAGGGCATAGAAACACAAGCATGACCGACAACAGCAAATGTGTCAAGCACCTAAATTGTAGCTGATGCTTTTGAAGTCTTAAATGTTGGTATATATAAGCTTTGGGGCATAAAAAGTGTCAACATGTCCCTCTTGCTCAAGAAATGAAATAAGCCCATTCAAAAAAAAAAAGAAGAAGAAGAGGAAGAAGGCAAAGCAGATGATGAAGAAGATGAAGATGAAGAAGATAAACAAAGAGAAGAAGAAGAAGAAGAAGAAGAAGAAGAAGAAAGAAAGAAATAAAAGAGGAAGAACATCAACAACAACAATAGCAAGAAAGAGATGACAAAGAAGAGAAGATGAAGAAAGAGAGGAAGGGTGAGAAGCAGGAAAAAAAAAAAAAAAGAGAAAGAAGGGAAAGAATTTGCATACCTCTATCTTTCTCATGACCAGAAGTCCATCTATCACCTTGCCAAAGACAACATGCTTGCCATCTAAGAAGTCACATTTGGCACATGTCACAAAGAACTGACAACCATTGGTACCTGGTCCTGAGTTGGCCTGAGAGCAAAAATTCAAGAATTATGATAACTGCTGCCAATTAATACTGCATGTATTCATATTCAAGACCTTTAGCCTGTATCTGAATTGAATTGAATTGAAGGGTTTTATTGAAAATTCCACAATCGGTGTCTTACAACTGAATTGACATGAAAGACAATTTAAAAAAATAACATTTATGTATTAAAAGAGAACAATAGTCATACAACACTGTGACTATAAAACAAACATTATTATACTAAAACTCTATATTAATATTCAATAAAGTGGAAAAAGAAGAGAGTGAAAGAGAAGAAGAGAGAGCAAGAACAAGTAAGAGCTGAGAATCTGAGAATGAGATAGGGAAGATGGGGGGGGGGGGGGTAGCAAAGGGAAATAGAAAGAGATTAGGAGGAAAAACATTTGTTTAAAATGCCTTCTACATCTATGTTTGTCAATATCATTAATGTATCATTATTATAATTGACAAGACAATTTCAAAGTGAAATATTCAAAGTTGAATAGTGAACTGTCACTTGGTCTACTCCCACTTTGTCTAATACCCATTTAGTCTCATCCCACATTGTCTAATCCCATTTCGTCTGCAACCAGTCTGTCTAATAACCATTTGGTCTAATTGCCACTTAGTCCATTTTCCATTTCGTCTAATTTCTAGTTAGGTTATGTCCACTTCATCCAATACCCACCTGGTCTAACACCACTTACTCTATCTGACTGGACAAACTGGTAATAGACCAAACTGTCATTGTTAGACAAAATGAGGAAAACTAAGTAGACTAAGTGGCAATTAGATCATTTGATCATTACACAAAATGAAAATTACAGCAAGTAATTGGACTAAACGGCAATTAGACCAAAATGATAGTAGACCAAATGGGTTTAGCCAAAGTGGTGTAAGAGGATCTGGCAATTAGACAACCGGAAGTAGACCAATTGGCTATATACCTCTTAACAATACCTTACCATTGAGAGTAAACCTGGTGAATCATGCTTTAATTTGAAGTTCTCATCTGCAAAATTTGATCCATAGATGCTTAATGAACCTGTGCCATCACCCTAGAGAAGATTAAGAAGTTCCCAGAAAAAATAATTCTTGAAAAAAAAAAGTGTATTAAAAATTTCATCAAGTTTAATTTAGAGATAAATTGCACTTTTCCTGCAAGAAAGAAAGAAAAAAAAAAAGGGGGGAGTCCTCACACATCTAAAAGAATACCAATCACAAAGATCACTCTGTATGTTAAGGGTTCCATGTCAAAAATTACTTATATGAAATATATTGTGAGTTCAAATTGAATAAACTGACACAAAACTTTGATGAAAGTGACTAATGACTCACTAACGAGTAGACTATTCAAAGTAGAGCTGTATGCCTGGGCACAAAAGCCTTGAATCAGGACATCATTAAGGAATCTCATTTTATTCAACGCATTATGGTCCTTTCCTTTGTTATCATTTACTCTCTTCAATTTCCTTATCCGTCTACCACTAGAAAGTTGGCTAAAGGGGTTTTTTTTTTTTGGGGGGGGGATGGTTACTAATATTTCATACATACTGTTACTAGCTGAGCAGCTGTACACAAATCTTGTTTTTTTCAGGTAAAATCAAAATAGCTTACTGAAAACTATATTTACAACCTAACAGTTCTCTGTAAAAGATCTTTTTGTATGTTGTTTTCCTTATATAAAGTGATTTTTCTCTTCCTATGATTAGGTCTCACATGGACCTAACCCATCGGATACTAAGCCCGAGATAACATGCAATGGATTCCATGGAAAATGTATGTTATATTAGAAACGCTTTCCACATTCCACATTCCCAATTACATGCAGCAACCTGGGCCCCGTTTCATAAAACTTTTTATCAATAACAAGTTGCAATAACTGCTATAAGCTACTGAAAATCCTTGCATCTGATTGGCTGAGAGCAATTTGTCAAAGAAATATGGCAGTTATTACTGATAACAAGTTTTATGAAACGGGGCCCAGGTTGCTGCATGTAATTGGGAATGTGGAAAGCTTTTCTTACCTTGATGAAGTCACCTCCTTGGATCATGAAATCTTTGATGACCCGATGAAATGTTGCTCCTTTGTATCCTGTGGGCAGGCCATTCTTCCTTCAATCAAAAATAAAAATAGATTTCTATTAAGGAATTTCACTGCCTTTTTTCATAATTCTTTTCATCAAGGAAATGGTTTTTTTGTTTGTTTTTGTTTTTTTTTAATATACAGTATATAAAACAAGGCAAACCCACTGACCTGCAATCAATTAGGGTGTGTACTAACAAAGTTGAGTCATAAGAGCAACAATTGCAATGTTTCAGTTGTCACAAAGGTATTATAAAAACAAATAACAGGTACTGAAAACTTTTTCTCTCTCACTATCCCTCTTTTCCTTTCTCTTGTTCATTCTTTTCTCTTTCTCCTCCTCCTCCTCCTCCGTCTTCTTCTTCTTCTTCTTCTTCTTCTTCTTCTTCTTCTTCTTCTTCTTCTTCTTCTTCTTCTTCTTCTTCTTCTTCTTCTTCTTCTTCTTCTTCTTCTTCTTCTTCTTCTTCTTCTTCTTCTTCTTCTCCTTCTTCTTCTCCTTCTTCTTCCTCCACTTTTTTTTTTTTTGGGGGGTGGGAGGGGGGGCAGTTGTTGTCTTAAGAATTAAGAACATCAAGGGAAATACAGTTTTCAGATACATGTATCTATGATACAGTGAAACCTGTATATAAAGACCTCATAAGGGAGACAAGCAAGAAAAGCAGTCAGGTGGCCTAGTTCCTTTAATACACATTATTGCAATGAAAAACTGCTCAAGGAAAGAAAAAAAAATGGGTCTTTATATAGGCAGGTGGTCACTAAAGCAGGTTTGACTATATTAAAACTACATATCAATGAACCCAGAGAAGTGGACAAAAGGATGGATAAGATCATTAAGTGAATACTCTTGCTTTTCACTCACTTGAATTCTCCTGTACATAATTGCCTGAAGTTCTCTGCTGTTCTTGGGACTACATCAGCAAATAATTCCATCTTCATTCGTCCTATATCCTGAAAAAAAAAACATACTAACTTACTGAACATATTCAATTTCAAACCATAAAAAGCATAGGAATTTAATAAATTTGTTAAAATAACACCTGGGGAACTATCTCTGATTTCACAAACTTTTCTAAGATTTTGGGTTTCTCCCATTGATTATACTCACTTACTGCAAAAATATTAACTTACTAATTTGAAAAAGATGATGATGGAGGAGAAGAAGAAGAAGAAGAAGAAGAAGAAGAAGAAGAAAGAAAAAAAAAAAAAAAAAAAGAGAAAGAAGAAGAAAAAAAGGAAAAGAAATCAGATTTCTAAAGCTGTATTAACCCCTTTTAAAGTTTGAATATAAATTCAGCATCTGATTTTTTTTTTCTTTTTTCCACTGATAATAATCTTTATGTTGTGATCACTGACTGTTCTATAAGAGAAAAAATGGTTGGTAAGAAATGTTTATAATGAGAGGTCAGTCAGAATTTGGATCTTCAAAATGTAAACTGAGCTTTTATCTTTCTTTTAAACCTAATTTTTAGACTATCTTGTAAAAATATCTATAGATGAAGTGGCTGAGCACAAAGGCTAAGGCTTTAGTTCTGTAGATAAGTCTCAGGGCTGCCAGCTCTCATGCATTTCACCAAATTCTCACACTCTCACACTGATATAAGAATCTCTCATGCTAAAAAATAAAAAATAAATAACAATGATAATTTTAAAAATACCCTTAAAAATGCCCAATAAAAAGCAATAGCTCAACTTTGATTCTGATCTCTACTCTGGCACATCGTTGCCCAGTCAATGGAAAAAGTTTTCATTTCTGCTGGCTTCACGAACAGCAAATTTCATGAGCGCCGAGAGTCGAGTGATTGCGTGTGTACATATGCAAGGAGATGTATACGTAATGTACAACTCAGAAGACACCATATGCATAGAGTTTAATACATAAGATGCACACGGTCCGGTCTGAGCTACTACGCACGGCACATGGTACTAGTAAAAGCCTAAAGAAGGCTTGCGTACGCTGGCCATGGCTTAGCAGAGCCGTAAACTTATGTACGTATTTTACGTATGATAAGCATATAAGTATTAGAACGCATTTCAACATGCGCACCAATTTATCTAGTACTACGCGTACAACTTTCATACTCAAACTTTCAAAGCAATTCAGCCTGGAGTTCAGAGTATAGCAAATTACATTTTCTTTGGCGTGTCTAGGTGATTTTTCATTGGACGTAATCTTGCAAAATTGATGATTCATTAGATTATTATAAAATATTTTTGAAAATTTTATCCTGGAAATGAAAATTTTCAAACACTGATAGCCAATAGCCTGCTGCAGTTGAGAGACGCAGCCGGTACCATGTCGCTCCCAGGCAGGGCCTGAAGTGGGTGCAGAGCACGTGCTAGTGAGTGGTGCATGAAGAATTAATACTACATTTTGTCCTGGAAGTTTTCCAGAGCTCTTCGTGGAGTTTAGGCCATTCAGAATGCAATATACAGTAATTGAAATACAGCAGATTTGAATAAATATTATATTTTTTTCGGTGTGTTTTCCAGCTTTGTACAGAGAATTCGAGAAAATCTGAAATTCAAATTTCCCATTTTTACATCATATATATATGTATCTGGAGGATTGCATAAAGGATGTACACCAATGGTTGTGCTCACACTCTTTGAAATTGAATTTTACTAAATGTGAATTTGTGTTGTATAGCTCTAAAACCCATATGTCTAAAGTACAAATTACATCAATTTCTATTGCCAACCACATTATTGAAGTTTCTGATACATGCCGTAATCTTGGTGTGTTTCTCGACTCGAACTTGACGATGGGTACTCATATTCAATACATCTGTAAATCTGTACGGTATCAGTTACGCAACCTAGGGTTCATACGCAAATATTTGACTCTTGATGCAACAGAGAAAATTGTTCATTCATTGATCTCATCTCGTCTTGATTTCGGCAATGCACTTTTATTTAATCTACCCAGTCCCAAATCTCATCCACTTTTACACATAAAAGCTGCTGCTAAGTATGAATGGAATATAATCCACAATATTATGCACCAGACTGCACCATTTCAAGCTGAAAAATGCAAAAGCTCCCTACCGGGGAAGGGGGATACCCCCCTCCGGCCTCCCCCTCCCCCCCCCCCCCAGTCGCAAGCTCCCTTGGGCTCATTCGCTCAGCTCCCTCGATCACATTTCTCACTCTAAACTCTCATCCAGTGTTGGCAGCCCTGTAACTCTTATTAACTTTATTATCATCATTTCTGAATGTGAGGTCTTCGTCTATTAAGACAAGCTAATAAGACAATACCTTCAAATTACTACTTGACACTTTGCAAATAAAGAAACAATCAAGTAATATACCACTCACACTAGTGCTCGGTTATACTACAGAAAACAAATTATCTTGAAAACCAAGGAAAATTCAAGAAAAATTGAAAAAATTGCAAATTGGTTACTTGAATTGAAACAAATATGATGAACACAAACAAAGTAAAAGGGGGAAAAGGAATGAGGAACATTGTGTAAAAATAAGAACCTTTTCGTTCAAGCACGTATTATGTTAAATGCATTTTAAAGAGCAATATACGCACTAACAGTCATAACAACATCATGATCAACTTCAGTGAACAGATAGATCTACATACAAACAACTAGAAATCCAACACGTGGGACTACACTACCACAACTGGCTCAATAAAGACCGAAATTTACCTGCCCTCCGACGGTAATGTCAAAGAAAACGACAGGATTATTTGGATTAGAAACTTGCAATCCCATCCAAGCCATCATGAGCTTCTAGAACTGAACTTCAGGTAGAGCAACCCTTGGCCTTGATGTTCGGCTGAATCCGAATCCTTTATGTGCAGCACATGTGAGCGAATCACGGAAATATGTATGTTACATGTACCGCGTACCGGTATGTAACTAGTGTTCCGATGTTTGAGGGCAAAATGCCGCCATATTGGTACCTTCGGCATAAGCGCTCGAAAAATTATGGTAAACCGGTAAATGTACCAACATTAGAAAGAGAGAAAGGGGAGAGGGGAGGAGAGATGGAGTGAGATAAAAAGAGCAATGGATCATTAAAAGAATTAAGCCCGTTACAAAATAGAGGACCGTTGGGCAAGAGTTGGGATGGACATCACTCTAACATGCAGCGACGAGAACACACACCTTCAACTTGTGATGTTCTTTCAGAATAATTCAACACATGTTTGGAAATATGACCTCTTTTTCATCTAGATATTCTGAAATATAATTTTATTCATTTTGTATAAAACTCTAGATAGACCCATAGGCTTTGCCCCTCCTCCCGGCCCCCCTGAAAAACCCCTCTTCTCCCCATTAGCAACATCATAATTATCATGATACTTTCCCTCAATTTTCTTTTCCTATAAGTTGAAAATGATAGGGAAATATTTCTACAAATTGTGATTGGCTTGGTTGGTCATCCCCCCTTCCGAGATTTTTTGTGATGTAATGAAATATCACCTCACTATATCATTAATTCATCATCATAACGCCTTTATTCTGATGATAAATCATCGTCATCATCATCATCATCATCATCATCATCATCATCATCATCATCATCATTATAATTCTGGTACAGAATAAAGGCGTTAGCCTGTAATTCCCGGTCACTTCTATATAGAAGAGCAATCACGCTACGTTTGCGAGAGAAGATGAGTCAGGTACTCTATCATAGGTCAAAATATAAACACACAATATTGATATCGAATTTACTAACTTTCCTTTTACTTGGTCTTTTATTTGGTCTTTTATGTATTGGTCCTTGTCAGCCCCCTCACTCTACCCCCGCAACTACATTTTTGTGGCAGATTCGCCTTTTGCTAAATACACGTTATCTACTACAAGTAATACTATTGACTACTACTTCTACTTCACTGCTTACACTCTGAAAACAAACTAGTCAGGTTTGACTATATCCCACGGGCACTTGCTCTTTTCTAGTCACTACAGATTTTTGTGAAAATGAGCAGAATTTTAGTAAAAATTAACCAAACTTTTACCCAAATTCTTGTCAATTTCACCAGAATCAAGTCAAGTTAGTGTTGGTACCTGTATGATCCGGTAGACTAGTCATATTATTTTACTAGAATCTAGTCATTTTGACTAGAAATGTGTCACTTTTGACTAGAGTAGTATAGTCTATTAGTCTGTCAAATTTGACTATATAATGGGAGGAAATCCTGACATCCTGAGAGGACAAGGGAAAGCGTTCCCTTCTCCCCCTTAATATTTTGTAACTTTTTTTTTCATTTCATTTTTCATATGTGTCCCCCTCATGTTGAAGATTTCCCCCATGATTTTTTTTATAAAATTGCCCCCTCTCTCTTTGTCTATCGCAAACATTCATGCACCTAGCATCTATACCCGGCCTCTGGGCCTCGGATGGCGAGGTGTTCATTCCAGGCTATATTATTTCAGTGGTATAATATGGGCTCAAGATTGTCGCGCCTCGCCTCATACGTTAAATTGGCCTTTAGCTTTTGATAGCTAGCGCTAGCGCTAGCGCAGCGTGAATTGAATGCGATATGCACGCAGCAGCTGAACTGAAGTGAGCCTGGGTTGTTCGCCGGGGTTGTTTGTAGTGCGATAAAAACTAAATGAAATCCAAATTTTCTAACTGTACTGCCATTAATCCTCCCGTTTCAAGATATGGTAGGTATTTTTGTGTATCTTACAGATGAAAATTCAACTGTGATATGCGTGAGTGAATATTTGACGTTCTGAGTGACGAACGTAGTATGACGAGTTCTGTAAGATCCTTTGGTACTTGAGCTGATAATGTGGAAGAACGGACAGATTTTGTGCGTTAATCTTTATGGAAAGCCGATTTCAAAGAGAGTCGCATCTAGGAATTGACGACTCCTTGGTCATGTTGGTCGAATGTCGAACTGAAGCAGATATTGGTCTTCTTTTCTTTTCTTTTTCAGAGGCATTTGCGAATATTGTCTAAAAATCAAGTTTAATGTTTATTGAATATATAGGTTTATGCCAGACATGCCAGAAGCTCTATTTGACAGAATTTAATAGAATTCAGTCTTCCTTGATTTCAGAGATTTTTAACTGCTAACAGTTAGATTCTAACTTGGGCCCACCTGATGGAGGGTGCACTGCTCGTTGATGCAACAAATAATGATGGTCTGAATTGAATTTAATTGGTAGGAATGGATTGGATTGGAATACAATGATTTGATTCCAAGGATGATGATGATACATATATATAATCCACAACTTTATAAACTTTCCATTATGAACTTTCCATATTTTAGCAAAACTTCCTTACACGTATGCCCCCCCTTCCCCACCAAGACTTCCAAGTTGAAAGATTAGGGTTAGGGATTGGGGGGGGGGGGGATAAGGAAGTCTTTCCCATATTAGTTTGAAATAGTCAAATGTTGGGAAAGTTTCATGCAGTAATTACACCTGAACCAGCATGCTAACTTTTTCATTCAGAAGGTATAAACAAATGCATACATGTATCTGGCAAGTATTTGAAACTTTAAAAATTGTACAATTGTTTTATTTTCCATAGGAAAAAGGTAAAACAGAAGAGTCCCCTATATCCCTGAATGGGGAAGAAATGAGACCCGACTCTCCAAAGGATGATGCCTCAAATCAGCAGCAGCCTGACTTGAGCAGAGCAGCTGAGATGAGGAAGAGAATGGAATCATGGCTGAATCAACCGATGAGAATACAGATGACTGATGGAAGGACACTGGTTGGCACATTTATCTGCACCGATAAGGATAGGAACGTTATCCTGGGCTCATGTGAGGAGTATGTGAACCCACCAGGTAAACAAGTGCATTCATTGAAATCAGTCTTGAATTGCAGAGATTCAATTTGATTCAAATTAGTAGTGCTGCTTTGTATAACTTATTTTTAAGATAAGTGGATACATTCAAAGAGCACTCCAGCTATTCAATATGCCAGGGGGCAGCTTTTTTTTTTTAATTTTTTTTTATAGAATTTCTTATCAACAACTGTCACATTTCTATGACAAATTTGCTCTCAGCCAATCAGGTTATTGCAACTTGTTGTTGATATAACAAGTTTTATGAAATGGCCCTGATGTGACGTCGTTGGAGAGAGGGAACAACTTTCCTTCTTCTATGTACTGTATAAGCCAATATTTTCGAGTACAGATATTTTCGAGAATCACAGGCTCACAGACATTTCCGCAAGTTGTTGATTTCGCGAGCGCAAGAGCAGTAGCAAGACGGAACTGGACATATGAAAGAGCCATATCGGCAGATCCGTAAGGTTTAGTTTTTCAATTATTTTTTGACAATACCATCACACTCGTAGCTTGCGATAAACAAAAAAAGCCACCATAAAATCCCTGACTTCTTGATTTATAGCACGTTTTCGGCGACTCTCTTTCTTACCACCCCACTAAAGCCCCGCATGCTTTGGAAAAATTCCGCATTTTTGGTAGCAGAATTTGCAAAATTATAGGGGATTTGGAGGTGACTACGGAACTAACTTGTGGTGAGTGACAATTTGCTCTGTGTTGTGATATGATGCTACACACCACACGGAGGACTGCTGCACTTTCCGCATAGTGCATGGCAACAATGTGCCGATGATGAGAGCTAAAGCTAACGTGCAGATATTTTCGCGTGTTGTTAAATTCACGATAGGTGAGTGATTCGCAAAATTCGCAACAATAAAACCACCTGCGAAAATTTCAGCTCATACAGTATCAATCTGAAATGTGATGTTGCATTAACTACGAGGCACTTGATTGATTTTAAAAAAACAAACATGAAAGTATTGCTAAGCAACTACATGCACATGTATTTCATTCTTCAAGATCACCTATTGTTCTTCCATCAGATTCACCTGAAAAAGAGGAACCAAGGGTCTTAGGACTGGCCATGGTTCCAGGTCAACACATAGTCAGTATAGAGATAGATGACACCATCTCCCCAGCTCCCCCCAATTCTCCATTATGACATGCTCTGCGTACTCGCTGCCTCTTGAAATCCCAGTTGGCATGAAGACTCTGATCATACTGTGATATGACATGGACCCACTCACTAGTCTCTGATCAAGAGCATACAATTTGTAGAAGATGCTGATGATGGTGATCATCCAAGCATTTGTATGGTGCTGTTTTTCTTCATAAAAACAGACAAAGGCACATGCTCTTCGAATTAAGTCAGCATTTACATGTCTGCTGAAATAGATGAGTTTTAAGGCATGGGCACTGGAGAATGACACCAGATGAGTGCAAGCCAGGACAAACAGGGTGCTGCTCTATGAGGGAAGTCAGGTATCCAGGAGCTAGACCATGGATGATCTTGAACACCAGTAGCAACTAGCAAGATTTTGAAGTCACTTCAGTCCTTGACTGGAAGCCAGTGCAATGAAGCAAGAATCAAATATCACAACCCTCCAGAACATATTTGATAATTGCACTGAAACAAACATACTTTCAAGATGTGAAAAATTTGTAGACATATGTTGTAACTGCTACGTAAATGATGTGGCATGTACTCGGTGACTGATCACTTTATAAGCAAGTTTGCTGTGGACATATTTATAAGCCACCAGACAACCTATGGCTCTGAATTCTATCTGAGGGACTAGGTGATAAAAACTAATGCTTTGACTCTGGATGCAGTACCTCCTGAATCCTGATTGAGAGTAGGACGACTTCTCTACCCCTGGGCCGTCACACCTCTTCAACATGCAAGGTGTCCTGATGTCTGGTAAATGTTAATGAACTGTGCTCCTTTGGGAAAAAATGTCATCCTTCCAAACATTCTTCTCACTTCTAAGAACTAATATATGTCTTGCCTTTTAGTTACATGATTGTAATCATGACTATTTTTATTTTTGAATAGTTACCAATCATGTCAGTCTTTATTGGATTGATGTGTGTAATATATACTACCATTTGCACCCATAAAATCATAGTACTTTTCAGTTGTTTATTTGTAAAATTAATGACAAACTTGATTTGTGGTTGTTTGATAACAAAGAAAGAAGGTGTTTCAAAACTTTCGAAGCAACTGGGAAAGGTGGATGAAGTACATGTAAATAAAAACGGTTGAGATTTTAAAATCATCACAATGATAAGAAATAAAACGCAAAATACAAAACATGCAAATATTAAAATGGCTATTTTGATATATTGGATTAGAATTTTAGCAAAGATCATACAACAAGAAAATTGTATATCAATTTTCAAGATCTACATGCCACCCGTCGTGAAATTATCAATCACTGAAAAAATTTGATTTTCAATAATTTTCCAGTTTGCAGTCTGGAGGCATTCTTGTGCACAACGACATAAAGGTAAGATGCCTTAAAATGCCTGAAATGCCTGAAATGCCTCAAAATTACCTTGTTATAGCAGGAATCTTGTTATATCAGGTTAAAAAAACTATAAACTGTAAAGAGCTGGGACCAGAATATACCTTGATATATCTGGAATATTGTTATATCTGATCTCTTTATACTGAGTTTCCGCTGTACTCTCATGTAACATAAAAGTGACAGGTGAGGTAGGCTCGGCGACGTACTTGCACGCAAGGGCATAGATTAGGACGGTTGCGGGATTGAACAGCCAGTTGATCCTGTTAATGCCTCATTGGAAAGGTCTTATGTTTTCCTTTATTTACTTCAAACTTGTTGACAGTTAACCCCTAGAATGCCAGGTAAAAAAAAATAAATTCTTGAGGGGGTGGGGGGGGGGTGAGGGGTATTTCACATACAATAGATGGACGCAGATTTTTTTCAGGTGATTGGTACACTTTAATTATCAGAAAAATTTACTCTATCACACAGTTTAACATGCAATATTTACACTCTTTTGATAACAACAGTGAACAGTTTATAAGTGTTGCATTTTTATTGAACCACAGGATACTATTTCTAGTTGTAAAAATTTTAAAAAGCAGGGTCCAGTTTTTGCCCCCAGTCATAATCATGTTAATGCCATATGTTTTTTGCCTGAGGACACTACAAGAAAAAAAACAGTCATTTATTTAAAAGCATGTAGAGTGCTTGCCATCAAATGTCAATTGTCAGATCAAAGAGATTCGATCTTCGACAGTACCCTCTGAAGTTTGATATGGCATACTGCCCTCTTGTGATGAGAATGGATACTCCATCATGATGTGAGAACAGGTTCTCTTTTTAGCGCCTTTGTTTATCCGTCTAGATGATAGGATATGTCCAAGAGAAGACAGGTATTATACAATTCGAAAATAGTTGATTATATTGCATGTTTGATAATGAATGTGAAATAAAAAAGTAAGAAGATCGGAAAATAATGTCATCACAAAATGGGTATAGTTATACGTAACACAAAGTGACTCATGGGCAAGTAAAGTTGACCGGTGATTGTGATGTTGACAGTATTAGGAGAAGGGAAGGTGAAAGAGAGAGAGAGAGAGAGAGAGAGAGAGAGAGAGCAGAATGGCCTTAAGTGTATTTTGACATTTTTTCTGGTACTACTTTGGTGAAGAAAGTGGAAACATTTAGGGTAAGGTGAGGAGGGATAGAGAGAGAGAGAGAGAGAGAGAGAGAGAGAGAGAGAGAGAAGGGTATGGAGGTAGGAAGGGAAGGAGTGTGAGAGAAGGGGATATGGTAGAGATTCAGAGAAGAGAAGAGAGAGAGAGAGGGGGGGGGGGGGAGAGGGAAATGGGGAACGAGAGAGAAGGAAAAATACCTGAGATTCTGAGGAGAGAGAGGGGGAGGGGGCAAGAGAGAAGGAGATATGCCCGCGATACTGAGGGGGGGGGGTGGATGGAACTAAAGAGAAGGAGATTCCGAGGAGGGAACGGCGGCATGGGGGACGAGAGAAAAGAGATATGATTCTGAGGAGAGAGAGGAGGGGGAGGGGGCATGGGGGCAAGAGAGAAGGAGATATCCCCGAGATACTGATGAGAGAGAGAGAGAGAGGGGGGGGGGGGGATGGGGGAACGAAAGAGAAGGAGATATGGCGGAAATTCAGAGGAGAGAGAGCTTGGGGGGGGGGGAATCAAATGTGCATAACGGTAGCTGGCAGAAGAGTACTATAGTTTCCACTCCTTGCAGATTCACAGGACAATGTCATTATTTCATTGCATGTGTAACAACCTTCCCTGCATGTGCCCTCCTGACCTGAAGGACACTAAAGAGTCTTGAGTGGATTATAATGCATTCTTTCAGTACTAATTGATTGATCCTTTTTCCACTTTGATTCCTTATCTTGATTAAATAATATTTTCAGGTGAATTAAGGTCAGCAAAGATTACGGAATTTGCTAG
>CM057166.1:14164757-14194385 GCA_029962745.1 Echinometra lucunter
TCATCCTCATCGTTATTAATGTGAACTTTGAAGTGAATCACTGAAGGAATGATACCGCTGTAAGTTGGGGGAGAGGGGCGGGAGGAGCATTCACCAAATACTCTCTTCCAACATGACTTGTTCAAAGCCGTCCTATCGTTTAAAAAATGACATTGACTTGTACAAAATAAATCAGACATGCGTTTACATGGTCAGAGATAAACCAGGCATGATTCGATGACAACGACATGAAGAAAAGGGCGAAAGGATATTGGAAACTCTTTTCTTTCTTTCTTCCCCCAAACAAATAAGCGTTTAGCAGCGCGGTGGAGAGTCTTGTCAACATTTACCACGGGAAACAGTTAACGGGTTATGACGTGACAGACATATGCATGCGACATTTTACAGAAATACTACAGTACTGTACAAGTACTTTATCTGCAACGTAAGATGACAAATATGGCTGGAACAGGTGTACAGTTGAATGATTGGAAGTGGCAGGGCAATTTATTAGAAGTTTGAATAAAACATGATATGACGAACATTCAGATATCATATCTAACATGCCCCGTACAAGTTCATAAGCTACAATTCTTGTAGTTTGCTGACCCACCCTTTACTGATATATATATATATATATATATATATATATATATATATATATATATATATATATATATATATATACATTCATTATCACGATATGGAGTTCTTGAACATAACCCGCATTTTTCCTTATCAAACGCATGAAATAAAGTATTCCTTAACGTTGATGAAGGCAAAAATGTATGCAACAAACAGTAAAGGTGTATCTGTTCGCCTGAACGAGCTTTGCCTTTATGAGTGTTGCACCCTTGGTTGCACCTGTTTTGCCCATGCCATTAAAACACAGGCGTTCACTTCCGCGTGATGATTGCGAAAGGCATGAACAAAAAGAGATGAATTTATATAGGATCAAAGTGGTTTGTGTGAATGTTGTATTGACGGTTGTCTTTAAGTATCTGGGTTACCAAATTAATCCTATTGGTATTCAAACGTGGAAGAAGGATAGTACAACTACTGAAGATGAACTCTAGATTCGAAAGAAAACTCCCGTGGTTATTTACACACGCACTTGAGCAAGCAGAAAGGCCAGGCGTTTATATTTGAGGCATTAAGGAATGTATACCTTTTCCGTGGCCTTGTTTTTATAGCTACAGGCTATAAGACTGCTCTTAAGATTTTCTTTTTTCAAAGATGAATATTTACACAAGTTTTGATGTTTGAAGATCTTGATGTCTACGTACTTCAAACTCTCACTTTCTTTGTTTGCTATGTGATACTGTGGAACGGTGTAAAAGTGTTTCGAATCCTCTTTGTGGTCACACCGTCTTCGCGGTCACGTGGTGGCATGACTTGTACTCCGGAAACATGGAAAACGGCAGGTTGGAATTACCACTGACATAGTTTAGAAGAAACCCCGAAGTTGATACTGGTCTTACTTTTTAGAACAAAATGAAAACCATGAAACCAAGAACGAGAAGATGTAATAATTTTTGTCAGAAAATAGAAGATTACATATTCGACAGTAGAGGGACCTCCGATCAGCAAATTGCTTTGTGCATGCTGGAAGCCTTAATGAATTTTGTTTTCTCAAGGATATTACATTTGCTCACCTTTAACGAATTGGCATTATTTTGTGCACAGAGGTGCCGTGGTCCAGTGGTTGAAGGCGCTTGACTGGAGACGCGAGGATCGAGGGTTCGATCCCCGGCACGGCACTTATGTCCTTGAGCAAGGCAATTTATATACATTGCTCTTTGTAATATATATAAATATGAATATAAATATAAATACAAATATAAATATACCTAATTATATATACGTGTATATATATATATATATATATATATATATATATATATATATATAAATGAAAAGTGCCAATAAATAAACAAATTCCGTCAGACGTGAAATTTACAAATTTTCGGCCATAGGCCTTCATCAGGTAATGATGAAAATTTTATTAAGTATCAAACATACAAAGCGTAGAGCGCAAAAGCGCAAAAAGCTCCATGGATACCAAGCCAACCAAGGAGGAAAAGGGAGAGAGAGAGAGAGAGAGAGAGAGAAAGGGAGAGAAAGAGAGAAGGAGAGAGAGAGAAAAAAGGGGAGGTAAAGGGGAGGTAAGGGGAGGTATATATATATATTGTCACTAGGTAACATATACAACAGCTTTGGCAACTCTCATGGAAATAAATACATGTGAGACAATTGAGAGAGGAACTTTGATTCATGCTACGCTATTATTCTCTCAATTGTCTCACATGTATTTATTTCCATGAGAGTTGCCAAAGCTGTTTTATATGTTACCTGATCACAAAATGTTAATTATTCCAACATATACATGATATACATGTATACCAAAGCATTCGCTTGGATCCAGCTGAGGTGTGCGGCAGGTCATTGTTCGAAACTCATCTGCCACCAACAAAGGAATTAATTAGTGAGGGTTGAAGATTTGTCAATCTGTCGGTTAAACGAATTTCGAGTCGCCGAAACCACTGGCCCGTCTCCGTGGTCTAGTGGTTAAGGCATTGGCGTTCATAGCTAAAGGCCCGGGTTCGATTCCCGGCGGAGACATTTTTGCAACCTTTGCAAAATTTCCAAAATGGTAGGACAGCTCTGGGGAACTTTGATTCATGATACACTATTATTCTCTCAATTGTCTCACATATATATATATATATCTATTTTAAGAAATTGACAGATGGATGATAGCTCTGGGGAACATTGGGGAAGCTATTTGTTCTCCTATTTTCATTTCTTTCAATGTGTGAATAAAATAATGTATACATTTTTATTGATTTATTTTTTTTAGTAGTCCCCCATACCTCTACTTCATAGGAGATGTGAGGTTTTATAAAAGCCTTATATCATAACATTGATTATAATCTTGGGTAACCTGTCTTCATTCAAACAGAATGCCTATTTTACCTTTTAATTCAGAAACTGAGGAAAGTAGGCATTATGATATTATGATATCAAAATTTGTAGATCTGATTCATGAAATATTCCAATATTATTGCAAATGCAGTTTTGCTCTACTGTTAACTCTAATTTTCTCTTTGTTTCAAAGCTATTAAGAGTGCAACAAACTTGATTCTTTACTGTTATTATTCAAAACTCACTGGTTTTGATGGAACTAAGAGTGCAATGCCTCATGTATTACAACTGGTTATTGCTCATGTTATGCAAAATTCATTTAAATTATCTGATGTTAGGCTTGAAAGCCTTATGGTTGTTTTACAATTTCTTGTTATTATTCAAAACTCACTGGTTTTTGATGGAACTAAGAGTGCAATGCCTCATGTATTACAACTGGTTATTGCTCATGTTATGCAAAATTCATTTAAATTATCTGATGTTAGGCTTGAAAGCCTTATGGTTGTTTTACAATTTCTTAGATGTGGTTCATGACATCAACTCAATCATACTGCAAATGCAGATTCGTTCTGCTGTTTTACGCTAATTTTCATTTTGTTTCAATGCTTATTAGAGTGAAACCAAATTCATTTTGTATAACCTATTATTGTCAAAAACTCATTGGTTTTAATGGAACTAAGAGTGCAATACCTTTACCTTATGCTTTTGCAACCTATAATTATGCATGAATTCAAAACTCATTTCAATTTTGTACTCCCTTTATCTAATGTTAGGCGTGAAAGCCTTATGGTTGTTTTACATTATTTTTTTAGATTTGATTCATGATATCAACTCAAACATATTGCAAATGCAGATTCGTTGTGCTGTTTTACGCTGATTTCCGTTTTGTTTTGATGCTATTAGAGTGCAGCCCAATTTATTTCGTACAACCTATTAGTGTCAAAAACTCATTGGTCTCTTAATGGAACTCAGAGTGCAATACTTGTACCTCATGCTTTTGCAACCTATAATTATGCACGTTATTCAAAACTCATTTCAATTTTTTACTCCCTTATCTGATGTTCGGCTTGACATGCTTGAAAGCCTTATGGTTATTTTACAAATTTTGTAGATTTAATTCATGAAAATATTTCAGCATATTGCAAATGCAGATTCGTTCTGCTGTTTTACATTAATTTTCTTTTGTTTCAGTGCTTATTAGAGCGCAGCCAAATTTATTTTGTATAACCTATTATTGTCAAAACTCATTGGTTTTAATGAAACTAAGAGTGCAATACTTGTATCTCATCATTGCTCATGCTTTTGCAACCTATAATTATGCATGGTATTCAAAACTTATATCATTTTTTTTACTCCCTTTATCTGATAGGCTTGAAAGCCGTATGGTTATTTTTTACAAATTTTGTAGATTTGATTCATGAAAATATTCCAATATATTGCATCCAGCTAGCCATCTACACACGTGTTGCACAGTTGGGTGTAACGTAAATCAGACTCCTTCTACTGGTCTACAAAGTGGACAACACAGATCTCCAAAATATATCGAGGAGTGTCTTGTGCGACTTTCTTATTCTAGCTGCACTCGTCTATTAACTTTGCATTGAAAAGCATTCCGACCTGTGGATGACCACTCTGTATCCACTGGAAAAATGTCAATTTGACAGTCTCATTATTGCTGTTATTTCTGTTAATGTTTTGTTTGCTTGTAATTATTGTTCCTTTTCTGCTTTATTTGTTATTGACATCATTATCAAAGCTATTAATATTACATTAATTAACGTTAGACACTTCTCTGTTATGCAAAGCTATTCATTGGAGTTATCCATCCCGAAAAAAAATACAGGAGAAGACCGATAACCAAAAAGAAATAAATAGTTATATCTCACGAAAGGAAAAAAAACCAGAAATGCAGACGGTGAAAAAATGGAAGGGCATTGTCATGATTGCGGAAGCATATAACGAAAAAATAATCAAAATGTAAGTCTCGAAGAACATCCTGCGTACAGCCCTGCTTATGTCCCCCTAAAGACAATACTAGAAAAAAGATGAAAGTGTGGGGCTAAGTGCCCCAGTTACCACGTCGATACCACAGATTAGAATGTCAGAGGGATTAGATTAGAGGCTTACGTCACAATAAAATGATCAACCTGTGGGCACAGCTTTTTTTTTTCATGATTCGTGGCTACTATTATTGATGTCAAAAAACTAATACTGTGATCAACTTGAGACTCTTTTAGCCGTGATTTTTAAGAAATTGCCCTTGGACGTCTGTGGTGTCTGTATCTCAAACAGGATACTTAGAAAGAGAAAGGCACAGGGAGAAGGGCAGACAAACACAGAGAAAGAGACCGAGAGAGAGAGAGAGAGAGAGATAGATAGATAGAGAGAGAGAGAGAGAGAGAGAGAAGAAAAGAAAGAGGCACAGAGAAACAAGCACAGAGAGAGAAGAAGGAAGGTGAGAAAAAGACAGAGAAACAAGGAGATGGAGAGAAGGAGAGGGAGAGAAAAGAGAGAAGGAGAGAGAGAGAGAGAGAGCAAGAGAGAGCATGAGAGAGGAGATACATAGGGTGGGAGAGGATTCCTATAGACAAGCACTATACGTTATCCAAATATTATTGCTACATCTATTATCAGGAAATTAGCTCGACCAGCCCCGTGGCAACTATCTTTCAGAATCATCTTTCCCTGCCAAAACAATTTCTCCTATTCCAAATGAGACCCCGAGTACAATAATTTCTCGCTCGCTTACCCATTAACGATCTCTGCATGTGATTACGTCTTTATGGCCCAACACGATGCGTATTATTACTTGTTATTTATGTCACTTTCACTAATCAAAAGTCTGAAAGAAATAAAGAGTACGCTACATTGATACATCATTAACTCTACAATTACCCGATTCGCACCGTAACACTTTGAGAGTACATTGGTAATTATAGGCCCAGAGTCCGTCAGCGACGTCTCTTCGCAGACGATTACCATGATTATGAAGAAAAAAATTATCCAGTCCGGACAAACGTGAGCATATAAAGGAGAGTTAAGAATGCCAATATTAATCAGCATTATCAGAATCCCTATTATTGGCTTGATGACTAGTTCAATAGCTCATTCGGAGAGAAGATTGAAACCAATATTATACAGACAGCTTCTTGCGTGATTATCATCTAATCATTATCATGAATACAGCCGAATCTCAATCTCGAATCAATACTGTTGAGCTGCTTCAATATTCATTTCTTTCCCGTCCGCATTACTTAATTAAAATGCAGATTTTCACGTTTTGGTGGTGATCATGGTCGTGATAGTAATGGTGGTGGCGTTGATGATGATGACGATGATGATGATGATGATTATGATGATCGAGATTGTGATGATGGTGATAACGATGGTGGTGGTGGCAGTGGTGATAGTAGTGGTGGTGGTCATGGTGGTGATGATAATGTTAATGATGATGGTGAAGATGATGATGTTAATTATGGTGATGGTGCAGTGAAGATGATGCTTGTTTTGATGGTGGTGATGAAGTTGATGTTGATTGATGACGATGTTGATGTTGGCGATGGTGGTGATGATGATGATGATGATGGAGATAGTAGTGATGATAATGGCGATGACAGTGATGATGATGGTGATAGTCGTGATGATGATGAAGAAGAAGATGATGGTGGTGGTAGTAGTGATGACCATTATGATGATGGTCAAAGTGATGGTGGTGGAAGTGGTGGTGCTGATAGTGTTGATGGTATATAAAGACGATACTTAGTACGCTTGTATCATAGGAGATGACGCTTATCATGATCAGGTGTTGGTAATGATAGTAGATAAGTTGATTGGGGTAAAGGGCTTGGTATAAACTGTTTGTGGTGATGTCGGTGGCACCACTTATGGATAGAATTGATCCTTATTTCTGATGGGCTGTCTATTACAATCCTGTTTATTTTCTAAACAGGAATTAACAGGACTGCATAGCCTACGTTTGAACGTCTGAACCTCAAAGGCACGATTGTCAAAATTGAACTTTGAAATTGTTTTTAGAAATGTTGTGTTGAAGTGGTCAACTGCAGATACTGACAAACATCAACGGTCAACTGTTTCTTCTGCCAACCAATTCAGAACAAGAAGAAAGAAATGATAGGAATTCAGTCAAATTCATCAGTAATAACTGTGATTTCCTCCGTATCCAACCGTTTTCATTTCCCACCACAAGGTGACCAAAAATCTATGTCCACCACTATCATTATTTTTTTTTAAGATCAACACGGTGCCACTTAACGCTCATAGATATGGTGTTCTCAATTTCCGAAATAAGCCCCAGTTGGTCCTGACTATTCTAGAAAGCTTATAATCAAATAATTATTAGCCGCAAACACGTAAATGATGCTCAGCTTTCACCTTGGGGATGACGCTGCAATCTAATTACACCACCAATGGATATAAAACCGAGAAATCGTCGGTAACCCATTACGTACAGCGCCCCCAGCGTATTTGTTTGAGGGGCAAGGGGGAAAATATGACCCTTCCGACAGATTTCAAACGTTGAAAATGCACCCACAATTAGATCAATTCAGTTTATTTTATTTGTGAACGTTTTCTTAAAAGAAGCACGGTAGTCTCGTTCAGAGCCGCAGACATGGCAGAGGGCCTGCTTTGCAATGGAGCCCCAGAGCTGTAATCAAGGGCTCTGGGGAGCCTTGCTGTAAAACAAATTCACAAATAACGTAAAAATCGTTTGTTAAATATAAACATAACATTTTAAGAGAGCAAACAAAAAAATTAAAACCCCCATAAATTCAAGGTCAGTTTTGGACATAATTTCAAGTTTATAAGAGAAATGCACCAAACATTTAGCATCGTTAAACAAATGCCCTCAAAAAGTCCTTGCCTTGCCATGGATCGACGGTATACAAGACGAGCTACCCCTTCTTGAGGCCAAATGGCAAAGGCCTGGCTACGCCGCTTCTCACAGCTTAAATTGTGCTTATACTGCGATACCACCGTAATACAACCACGTCACTTCCACACCAACCCGATCTTTTGGTGTTTTAAAAAAGATTTTGAGGGGGGTTGATTTTCTTTTTCTCTCTCTCTCTTTTCTCTTTCTTTTCTCTTTTCTTTAGTATATTTTCCTATAAAGGAAATTAACAAAATGGTATGTCGTGTATCCTTATCATTTTTATCATTGTTATTATTAGTATTATTATTATTATTATTATTATTATTATTATTATTATTATCATTATTATTATCATTATCATTATCATTATTATCATCATTATCATTAATATTATTATTATTATTATTATTATTATTATTATTATTATTATTATTGTTATTATTATTATTATCGTTATTATTATTATTGTTATTATTATTATTATTTTCATCATTATTATTATTATTATCATTATCATTATTATTATTATTATCATCATTATCATTAATATTATTATTATTATTATTATTATTATTATTATTATTATTTTTATTATTATTATTATTATCATTATTATTATAATCATTATTATTTTGTTATTTTTATTATTACTGTTGTTTTTGTTAATGATGATGTGATACTAATGTTTTGGAAGCTGAATTTCAAGCTTTCCTCCACGATACAGCGATCATCATATTTGTTGATATGCTTACTGCTTCATAATACGTACTGCATTGATTTCGAAACTTTGCATAATTCTTAATTGTTGGTTTTCACTGATACATATAATGATTCTGAAATGTGAAAGTCTTTGTAAAATTTACATTCGCTGTTAAAGTGGCAATAATCCCAAAAAAGCCCTGGCTCATAGATCTATAAGGCACACCGGACTCGATATTTGGAATTCCCTACCCATTGACGTACGGTCAAGTCCAACGAAGTTTATTTTAAAGAAACGCTTAAAATATTATTTTCTCTCATGTATTGCTGGTAGGGGTGGTAAACACCTTTTCTAGAGGTTTGGAATTTTATTTGTTCCACCTGTGCTATCTGAATGCAACTCTCTCCCCCTCCATCCCCCTCTCTCTCTTTCACACACACAACACACAAACACCCACCCACACACACATACACACACACACACACCCACACACACTCTCTCTCTCTCTCTCTCTCTCTCTCTCTCTCTCTCTCTCTCTCTCTCTCTCTCTCTTGTATATTTATTTTTCTTACGTAGGGCATTTGCTTTCCACTATGCATTGTTTGCATATGTATATTCATTGCATGATCAATTTATCTATGATTAGGACGTCAACTCAAGCTCTGCTTATGACGATCCCTTTTTCTATATATGATTTTATGTGACCGTACATATTGATAGATTGTTAATTTGTTATGTATATGGAAAAAAATGAATATCAAACAAAAAAATCAAATCGATGAAATGAAATGAAATAAAATAAAAATGCAGATTGTGAAAAATCATTTGCAAGTTGGTAAATGAAAAATGTTTTGGGTTATTAAACCAAATTCGCATGAGATATAACACCTCATATACGATTTGTTTATGTGAAAATACTTTTCTTTTTTCCATAAAATGCGGAACTTTAATTATATTTTTATTCATATATTTTTTTTCCTTTTTGAAATGTCTCACTCTATTCACAATATATTTTACATTGAAATTTCTTGTAACTTTGTATTTAGCTTAATGGCAGCTATTGAAGATTGTTTGTAATCTTTAATAAAATGATAGCACTAATTCTCAATTTCGTTCATGAAAAATAAAATAAAATAAAAATGATAAAACAAACAAACAGTCTTGGCCATTTGATGTAATGTAATGTTTGGTCTGCCGTTGGTCCGCCGTTGGTCTGCTGTTGGTCCGCCGTTGATCTGCCGTTGATCTGCCGTTGGTCTGCCGTTAGTCTGCCGTTGGTTTGGTATCTTTCCGTTGCTATGACTTGGGTACAAGTTTATCATTAACGAAACTTGAGAGAAACAGGGGTAGCTGAATTGGGAAGGATGAAAATAACTCGAGCATTTGAAGAAAATCTCAATGTCCTTATAGGCAATAAACAAATGCGACGGGATTTAAAGCGCCAATCATGTCCATAAAAGCAGCAATTCGCTGTTTGTGAGTGATGATAAGACGAACATGATCTTTTTATAGCTGTAAGCTTTCACGCCAGTGAGTAAACAACATCCGTTTTCTGCTTTTAACGTAGTTTTGCACCATACATGATCTCATAAGTATTTAAGATATCTGCAAGATACAGTACCTAATCATTCCATACTATCTCGTGAGTTTGGGGAATATCGTGTTCCAAAATGATCATGGAAATGCTAGCATTCCGATTATTAATGATATACGATATACGCTAGGGGCAGCCTGGTATGAAATGTTTGTCGAGTACTTGTGAATTTGAGCATATTCACCCATAGCTCCAATCGGCATCTGCCGAGGTCATGCGGTAACACCAATACATTTTCTTTGATTCGGACGCATAAGAATAATGATATTTAATATTTTCAGTGAAGTTAAATAAGCTATCCTATAATACCATTCCCTTTCCTTTCATATAGGATTATAAGTAATTTCACAAAGTTAAACGAAACAAATTAGTCTTGGAAGTCCACCGGAGATATCAGTGATCAAATGTGAGTCTTATTCGTTTTACCTTTTAAACAGGAGATTTCTACAAACGTACCATTTTTGTCAAGTAAAACCTTTGAAAAGACAAACGGATAAAAAGAACATTGCATTTGATTATAAAAATCACACATATTAGGAAAAAAATCAAGCTCATATCTCATACGCTTTGATTAATGAGAATATTTTTTTTTTTAAACTATAAATTTGATATGCTTAAAGTAATTATTTAAATTTCTTCTTGCAAGATAATCTTGGAAGATAATTTTGGGAATAAAAATGCATGATGAATGCATTGCATGCAGCGAGCAATATCAACATCAATACGCTTTTCAGCATTTTCGCTTATGTAAAAAAAAATTACTAGGGAGAGTACTTAGGGGGATCAATACAGGGACTGACAAAAATTGACTGAGGTCATAATTACAGACTACCGGGGACTTCTTGTGAAGATCGTAACACATAAACGACGAAGCCTGTAACCAAAGAAAATAAATAATAGATACATAAATACATACCTGTCTAATTAAAATATAACATTATATTTCATTTTAAAAAAATACAGTACAAGTAAATATTAGTCTTGAAAAAATCAACCAAAATATAATACATCTGATTTCTTTTGCTTTGAGTGTTGGAAATAAAAAACAACAACAACAGGAAAATAAACACAGTTTTTTTTTTCGGAAATACGGAATGTTAATAACGATTTAGAAAAAACCCGCTCTATTAACATCATTACCAAAAACAGATTTCCGCATTACCGAACTAACAAGTAAAGCTAGATGATGGAAAATGCAATTTAGGTTATTGAGCGGAAAATATTTACACCTCTCCAAATATAGGCCTCGGTGATATGATTACATAACACAGTTCGGGGGGGGGGGGGGTATTCCAACTTCGAAGTGCTCATTTTGCAAGCGTCCGGTACGGTGATAGCAAAGATTACTTCCTTAAATCAATAGTTATTCCGAAGATCCATAATTCATAACAATGTATTATTTTTCACCCAGAAGGGTCAGAAACGACTAGTATTCAATTTCCAACGATTCACAATAATGAACCCTTTTTAACCCATTGGCGACTGGTACGGGCGACTCCTGTATTAAGTCTATAGGAATATAGGATGTCAGTGCTAAACGGGTTAAAGTTCCAAATGTTCGTTATTCCAAGTAAAGGAAGCTGTGTTCTATTTCTATTTTGTAGCCCATTTTATTACTTAAAGCTTGTGTAATAATTGAAATGTTATTCTTGTAGTTTATTCCTCTTCTCATTATTCTTCTCTTCTTTTTCATTTTCCTTTTCTTCTGTTCGCTCTCTCTCTCTCTCCATCTTTTAGTGCCCTGTATAATTATATTCACAAGTGTCATTTTTTCACTAATGTCATTGGTCCCCCCCCCAAAAAAAAGAGAGAGAGATAGAGAGAGAGAGAGAGAGAGAGAGGGGGGGGGGGAACCCGGTAAATTTCTGTTCTTGACGAAACAAGAAATGACAGTCACCAAGTCCGCCTGGCGATTTCGGTGATAGGACCAAATCCGCTGAGGAACAATATCTGCCTCAACATCGGCTAAATTAACAGAGACTGATGCATAACGATGTGATCTCTACAAACATGGCCACATGTCAAATCCGTTGTTTGTGTAGTCTAAGATGAGATGTCTACAAATCAAATCTGTCACTAAGCCGACAAGCAGTGAGATGTTTTGAATGACATATTCCTGAATCTCGCCGCCATTATTGTATCTATTACACCGAAATGTTCTGTTTTGCTTGTATTCCAGATTTTTTTCAATTCCATTCGGATAAAAAAAAAATTGTAATGGGAGATAGAATTAGGCATCTGAACAGGCACTTGATTTCTTTGTCCCGATACTTATATCCAATGAACATTTCAGAGACAGACAGAATGAAGTAGAGGAAAGATACAATAATAGAGGGAAGAGGAGAAATGATTGGGGGGGGGGGGGGGAGAGAGAGAGAGAGAGAGAGAGAGAGAGAGAGAGAGGGGGGGGGGGGATATTTAGAGGTAAAAAAACCTTCCCCGTCATTCTGTTAAATATACAGCTTACTTACAGTTTGTTCGTCAAACCAAGCATGGTAACCAAAGACATGCTCATCACCATGCAGCAGGATCTACTGCAGACAAAAGGACAAGGCCACTGGTGTACCGATGGGGGCTTTGGGCAGGTGCCCCCCAAAAATCAAACGTGGTTCATTTCTAATTCGATACCAGTGATTTACAAATGTTGCTTAAATTAAATGACGTGATTTTCAGGGGGGGGGTCTTCACTTTTTTGTCTTTTTTTTCTGCCCCAAAATGTTTTTGCTCATTACGTCACTTGACAAGGCCGTAAACTTTGGACAGATAGTTAACGCTCAATACGTTCAGACCAGCCTAGGTGGCTCCTGATCAGGGTATCAAGAGTGGAGAGATGGAGAGATAGGGGAGTACATTCGGGGGGGGGGGGGCGTTTCATCAAGTTTCTTGTTGGTGATTTTCACCACAAAGTCTGTTTTAACCGATAGTTTTTGATTAGTCTTATATTCGGTATCAGTTGTCATCCGCTGATAAAATTGTCAGTGCTAACAATTTGTCAGTGGACAAATGTTGATGACCCCCCCCCCCCCAAGTCTACTCTGGTTGTGGTCGTACTGCAAGAATATTCCGTATGGAGTGGAAATTTTCGTGCCAACCTAAAATCCAATGGTGAGGATAAAGACATAATTGAAAAAAAATTATGATTATCTTTATGAGTACTGAAAAGATTGCATTTATAATTTTTCCCAATAGCACTCGGGTCCGGTTTTTTTTAAATCCTGAAGAGTCTCGCATTGATATCCGACCTTTTAATTAATAGAAAATATCATTACATGTTGAAGAAAAAATTAGAACACATGCAAGCAAATTGTACTTTATGAATTCATGTATTTCATTTATCCTGTCAGTCGTCTTCTCAGCCCATTTTGCTTGAAAAGAATTTCGTTCAAGCCCTTCACTGGCGTCCTGCTGGCAATGGGATCACAGAATAAAACAAACAAAAAATCTGGAAATGTGTGTTTTCTTGCACGTTTGACATTTGACGTAATTGCCCTTGATAACGCGAATCATTTCCAGACTCAATACTCACAAACAAACATTAGCTCAAGAGTGACATGAGAAAATTTGACTGCCTACACTTTTGATTATCTCGGAAAAGGATTGAAGACCCCCTGAAGGAACGATTGAGTAAATAAATACAATGTATGTTGCATGAGTAAATAAAGAGAGTGTACTTAGGACATTATTTTGATTGTCTTGCAAGTGAGAGAGACTTGTCTGCCATTGCAAAGACCTGAAAATCATACGGGGACGCGAGGTGATGAAAGGGAAGAAAAAGGATGGAATATCATTTAAATGTTCCTACGAATATGATGTTTTCTCAGAATCATTAAACAGAGTTTTGCAAGACTGTAATATCCTATTCCTATCATTATCCCATTCCCTTCCTATCCTATCCTATCCTATCCTATCCATCCACCTATTCCTTTCCGTTATCTGCACCATTGGCGTGAATCCGGGGGTGGGGGTGGGGCATATATCCCCCGACATTTTAGAGAGGGGGTGGCGTGTACTTTTCAAAAAAGATATAATATTTTAATCAATCAGTCTGTGTTGAAATTTTTGATAAATTTATCATAATCGACGGTTATAGTAGTAATATTTCTATTTGAAATGCTATGAAAAACCAGAGATAGGATGGGTGTGTGTATGGTTTAAGCGCTTGACTGCAGACGCGGGAATCGGGGTTCGATTCCCGGCACGGCACTTATGCCCTTGAGCAAGGCATTTTATCTACATTGCTCTTTTATCGTACACCAAATAAATTAACGTGCTATAGGCATAATGTTGCCAACGTGTGCATGTGTTTACAAAAAAAGGTGTGTGTGGGTGTGTGCTCGTGTGAGTTCGCCCTAGAAATTTCGGCACAACATTTCGATCACCCCCCCCCTCCCCCATCTCTTCGAAACTGATTTGCGTCGGTGATATGCACTGAACTATAGCCCAGGTTTTTTGCCACCTTCCCCTTTCATTTCAAATGCCTTTTAGGTGTTTTTTGAGAGCGGGCATGCAGGAGGGGGGGGGGGGGGGGGGAGGCTTTGAAGATAGGGTCGAAGGTGTTATCTTGATTTCTGGGGGATGTTTCACAAAGACTAAGATTGACCAAAATCGCACTTAACTATGGCTGGCCATTCATGCCATTGTTTTCTTTCACCATGGATCTCTCAAAGGATTTGCAAATCATGGTCACAAATCTGCAGAATTGACCATTTTTTATAGTTCATTGATGAAGAAAACAAAAAAAGAAGTAAATTCTTCAAACCTGTGACAATGATTTGCGCATCCCTTGAGAGACCGATGGTAAAAGCAAACAGTGACATGAATGGCCAGCCATAGTTAAGTGCGATATTAGTCAACCTTAGTCTTTGTGAAACACCCCCCTGGTCTAACCGAGACTAAAGGTGCACAACATTCAGCGAAACTTGAACTGAATGCTCAAGACTGAACTGATGAATGGTCTCTGCCAAAAGAATTTGGAATAAGATGTTTGTTGGTTTGCTTGGTTTATTTTTCACCACGCTTGTCATCAACAAATAATAACATTCAGTGAGTTACATTGAAATACATGTATGCTTAGTAGGAACAGCGTATAAACAAAGAATGTTTGAAGCGCAACGTCCCTATGGTATAAACTGATAACCATTTTCGTTGAGAGTGAACATTGCGTAAAATAAGACATTCTGTAATTACAAAGGTGATGAGAAAAAATACAAATAAAGGTAAAAAAAAGAAAAGAAAAACTATAAAAAAGAGTATAAGCACTGAGTAAGTAACAAAGACAGGTATGGAAAAGCTCACAGTCCTGATCACTTGCATGAAAAGTGGTCTCACATGCTTATAATGTGGGTTAAGTATTCTCTTCGATGAATTATTTTTTAAGCTGGGTTTTCCTGTTTTACTGATTGCAATACCGATCTACTGCAAATGTAAAATCCAGTTTGGCGTGAAATGAAATTCCTCTACTTTTGTCTTCAAACCGGCGACACATTAACGCGGATGACAACAGGAAAAGTATGGGGGTGGGGGGGGGGGCAAATAACAATCATTATAAAAACTATCAACATGAATACATAGATCTATTTCAGGATGTCATTTATCAAAATCCTTTCACATATGGCACAACTTCGTAATGTGTTCCACAAATCAACCCTAATCAATGTGCATTCTGTCGCATAACATCCGGATATAGTTACTAGAGTCGTATTATCATTCAATGTGGAACATGACCGTCACTCTTGCACGCGGAGAGCCATCTTCCTCTCATGACAGTATGTGACGAGATAATGGATTGCAGAAATCAAAGGGGGTAAAATGGCGTATTATGTATCTAAAGAGAAATGAGAATTCTAGATTTTGAAAATAATGTCACCTTCATACACAATATCTAAAAAAAAATCAATAAGGTGCAACGCCCATGCCATGTAAAAATCAATGAAATCCTCTGTATGAGCCTTGACGCCATTCGGCTGTGTCGGAGCACTCACTTATTAATACTACGCAATTTCACGTGACACAGCTATTCAACCAATCAGCGACGCTCTACGTTCAGATCCAGTAATGAGGCACAGCACGGTCATCTATGTCTAGTGATTATTTTATCCCAATGAAGGGGCGGCGCCAGGGGATTTTGATAGGGGAGGGGAAGATGACCCATAGATGAGTTCATTTACGTTTTAAATGAACAAAATATAGTTACATGATCTAGCCCTCTCTTTCCCCATACTCTTTTTTCTTTTTCTTCCTCTTTTTTCTTCTTTTCCCCTTTTTCTTATAACTTAAAAATGCCCCCCGTAGCGCCTCCCCTGCCCAAATAGATTCACGTTCATTCCTGTGAAAACTGTTCTCATGAAGACTGGATTTGAAGTATTTAAAGTAATGCAATGGAAAAGAACTATTCTGACGTAAAATTAACCCAGATTTTTATCGAGGTAACGAATATACAATAAACTTTAATCCTCCATTCTTTTTTTAAAGATAAAAATGAATGGCTTTATGTATTTGATAAATGACTACATGTATTTAACAATAATTATTGATGGTAATCGCCTTGGAGCAATTCTTTACTTAGGAACAATTTTGAGTAATATTCCACAGGAAGATGTAATAAATAAACGCCTTGTTTTAAAGATTTTTTAGTTTAAAAGGTGCACATTTTCAGTGACTGTGCTCTCCTTCTGTCGCTCTCTCACTCACTTCCTCTCTCTTTCACTCTCTCTCTCTCTGTTTCTTTTATTTCCCTCTCTCCTTCTGTAGGTATTTAGATGGATAGGAAACAAAAGTGTGCAATTAGAAGTAAAACTTTCTTCGTTTAAGTTAAATAAACCGCTATTAATTTCATCCCGCCCCGTCCGCCTTTGCTGAGCGTCCGACATTCAATCACGCCATCCCCTCCGGCTGGTTTAGGGAAGACGGGTTGGGAAGCTCAGAGAACAGAAATCAAAGAGATGAGAGGTTGGGGAGAGAGGAGGTGTTGGCATCCATGACGTTTGATGATAATCGGCGTTTAAAGAGGACGTTGAGTTCTGTGAAAGGTTACAAATGATTTTGCGAGAATCCTAATAGGTCAGCTTGATAGATGGAATGTCATAGTAGAAAGGCTTTCTGAAAAGGATTGCTCTTCAAATGCCCTCATATTCGAAATAAAACGAGAAATTGCTGAAATGTTGGTGCCAAAATGTTCATTTCACATTTGCGTGTGGTCCCACATACTCTTTACTGTGTGCAGTGCATGTATTGTTTTATTTTTTAAGAAACACACATGCACACGTTGGTATCAATATGCCTATAGCACATTAATCCATTTAATGTACGATAAAAGAGCAATGTAGATATAATGCCTTGCTCAAGGGCATAAGTCCCATTCCGGGGATCGAACCCCAGATTCTCTCGTCTCCAGTCAAGCGCCTTAAACCACTCGACTACGGCACTTCTACTCTTTTTTTAGCAATGAGATGAATCCAAAATCTTACACTTTAGGGTCATTCTCTGGAAAATGAAGCTTTTGGTCACACACGTGACCATCTATTTTTGCCTCATTACTCGAAAATTAGATAACATGTTTTCATTTTTTATTTTAACCAGTTTTTTACATTAAAAAAGGCTCCTCTTTCTTTGATAAGAATAAATAATTTCTCAACTATAATGTGCTTACAGAGCCATTTAAAAATGCCCCCTTTTTGAGTGGTCACACACGTGACCGACCCAATTTTCACCTCTAAAAGAACAGAATGTTCATACATTTATGGAAAATTGCTTTAAAACTGTTTAGTGCCATCCCCATCATGCAGTAATGAAAAGTGGAAACTTACACTCCAAGAGAAATGCGAGAAAAATAGGTTTGAATGCCAACAAGTAAGACCCATTTCCGTGCGAAGTCACATACGTGACCGACCTAATTTGACTTCTGAAGGAAAGATGATGTTCGCTCTTCTAAAATAATTGCCTTCATCCTATTGGGGGTACTACAGTTATTAAAAATTCCAAAAGAGAGAATTCTGCTACAAGATAAATAATGACAAATTAGTTTTGAATGGGCTATATTTCATGATTTTAGTCACACACGCGACCGAGAATGGCCCTTCAACGAATCTATACCTTTCCCAGTTTGCGTGGAGACATTTCTTTCAAAATGTCATTGTATTACCATAATACACTTTTATCTTGCTTTACCTGCCTGAATAGACTCGCTTTAACGCTGTACGGCAATCTGTATCACGTTGATAGGCCAATAATGTGAAGAGATATGGCAAATGAAATGGCTTTCACACTCAACTCCTGAAGAAAGGAACATCGGAAAGATAGAGAGAGAGAAAGAAAAAGAAAAGGAGAGAGAGGGGAGAAAGAGAGAGAAAGAGAGAGGGAGAGAAAGAAAGGAAGAGAAAGAAAAGAAAAGAGAGGTGGCAAAGTGAGCGAGAGAGAGATGATATAAAAAGTGTGTCAGTATGGGGCAAAAGGAAGAGAGAGAGAGAGAAGGAGAGAAAGAGAGAGAGAGAGAGAAAGAGAAAGCGTGAGAGAAGGGGATAAAGATAGAGAAGAGAAATGGTAAAGAACTACAGCCACCTTCTAAGAAAAGATATACTGAATAAGAAAATAAAAGTTAATTTAAAAAAAAAATCCGAAAAGATAAAATCTACTGTAATTATTATTACCGAAGCGTTCCCCATAGATGACGCTGCATAGCTCTGGTCCTTGCCCCATTAGCAAAGAATATTGAATAAAAGAATGATTCAGTACGACTCATGTAAATTTGAGTACCGTCTTCTCATTTCAAATATTATTATAAATTGAGCTTGCACGATTGAAAACCAGAAAAGTGGTTATTTTTGGCTCGCTCGCTTCGCTTGCTTATCATATTTCAGAATTTCTATTTGAAAATGTGATTGAAAACCACAAAAGTGGTAATTTTGGCTCGCTTGCTTCGCTCGCTCGCAAGATAAAAATTTAAATGTGTGCAAGGGGGATCCGTGCAGATGGGTGAGGGCGTGTGTTTATACTTAAGTGTGAGTTCGACAGAAAAAAAAATCGGCCAAAAAGTCGATCACCCCCCCCCCCCCTCCTCAAAGTGGATTTACGCCGGTGGGGGGGGGGGGGTGAGTCTGGAAACGGCAAAAGTCGCGTTATCATTAAGTGTAATGATTTTATAAGGATGAATTATATGTTATTTGTAGAACTGGAATTCCCATTTTTAAAAAGATATTAAAGACCTGGTATTTACGATATGTTGATTGGATCGAGGTCATAATTGTATTAGATGACAATTTTTTTTTTTCGTTGTGATGCTTTCCGGTATCTGAGACAAAAACAACAACAACCAAAAAACACAGTCATTCCTTTCTTTATTCGTTTTTATTTTTATTTTGATAGACAAGAATTGTAAGTAAACATCTAGTCTTTCCATAATCAATATATGTCCAAATTTTAGATCGTAGATCAGGCATCTAATGAACTTTTCAAACCGTTTGATCTTTTTAAAAGTTGAAATAGACATGAAAATCATAATAATCTGAACCAAAAATTTATTACTTGCTTCGCAAAAATGTATCAATGAACGAGTATTACGTGTGCATGATAGCATCTACAGGACCCCATTTATGTAGCAAACTTTTTGAGAGTTTTTTTTTTTAATCATAGTACCAACGGGATTGCTTGACTATTCACTGTCTTGTAAAGTATGTGTATGTGGACATGACGGATGGAAAACAAATATCTATTTGGAATTCAAATGAGATGAATTTGTCTCAAACTACGCATAGGCTTAATGTGTGGTGTTGCCAAGCAGTCAACAAGCGTTGTAAACTATTGATATCGCTTCCTATGAGAAACATCTGATTTTCCCCTCCCTGATGGAAGAGAGAAAGAGAGAGAGAGAGAGAGAGAGAGAGAGAGAGAGAGAGAGAGAGAGAGAGAGAGACAACTCAGTCGTTTATTATGCCAAGCCTTATTTGTTTTGCAGTTGCATGAATTTTGTTCACGTCCAACGCGATGCGCAGGCGTTTAGAGCGAGAGCGATACTCCCAATTATGATCGTTGATATTTTGTCGTCTGATCTGTCAAAGCTCCCTGTTCATCTGCGTGGGTGTGTCACTGGCAAAGCCGTCAGAAATTCACTGTGAATCTTGAGTAAGTTGCTACTGCTTATCTGTGGATGACTCAAGATACTTGCAGTACGGCAGCGCATCATCCGCCACTCACGATCGAGCCAACCATGAAACGGTCCAATTAGAGGTAGCGATATTCCTTAAAAACAACAACCGCCACAATTCGTCTGCCATAAAGATATCGGTATGATCTGACTTTGTTTACAGACGATGCTCAACATATCGCCCTGTTTTCGCAATCGAAACTAGTCATACGTATATCGATCATAATAATCAAGCTTGGACTATAAAGAGAATGAAAGATCAAAATGTTTTTACGGGCCGCGTATTATCCTTGACTTTTTCTCCGAGGCCGCTGAAAATGATACACCCTTTAATTAAGAGAGCAGGACGACTTTTGATCGGTTTGCCTCATGGGTCGCTCCCGAATCTGTGTCCATTTTCGTTTTTGTTTTATTTCTATCTTTTGAAACGTATTTATAGGTTTTTATTGGCTTGTTTTCACAGCCTCCGAAACGAGTCTTGGGCAATTACAGCACGAAGTCCCTCAATGTTGCTAAATGCATTTTACTTTCTAGGCAAACGTTAACGATATGGGTATTTTTGTCTCTTTTTCTTTTTTTCGCTCTGTTCTATAAAATTTCTTCAATTCGAAATATCAAGATTCGTTAATCAAGTTCGTAAACAAGGGATTAATTCCAGCTGATGAAATTAGTAGGATCCAAGCGATTTGGGTTCAATTCTAGCCTGGAAAAACTGTGTTAACGGTAAAAACAAAAAGGTTAAAAATGACGCAAAAAAGGATAAGATTGGAACAAAAAGTAAAAACAAAAATGAGTCTAGACGGATCTTTTACATGTTTTACGAGAAGAAAATTCACAATTATCAATTTAAAGTTTTGAAAAGTAGGATATAGCAAAAGCTAACATGAATTTAACGTTTCGAAAAACTTGAAAACTTTGTTTTATCTTAGAAATCATGCAAATGGATGTTTGGTTTTTAAGAAAATGGAATTAGAATTTTAATGGAAACATTGATGTAGATCAGACCAGACTGAATTAAAACAAAAATGGTTGGATGATAAATCATTACTGTAAGGATTCCGCGGAAGAAAAACATAGGGTCTTCGTTTAATTACAAATATTCATCTTTCAAATAAATTATGGATATCAACTGATTCATGTAATTATAAATAATATTTACTAACAACCAAAATGTTGCTTTGTTTTCGTCGGAGATCAACTGTGAATTCCATGGCACATATTCAAAATATAATCATAAATAATGTGAACCTAGTATGATATAATATCAAATCGACTAAATTATTTCGACAGCCATTATAGGCTCCGGAACGCTAAGAGAAGACAAAGAAAAGGGAAGGGGAACATTGTCAACGAACAATGCTCTGCTCTCCTCTACTCTCTCTCCCCCCCCCCCCCCCCTCTCTCTCACGGTTTTGGCCCTACTGCCGACGACGTAGTGTGAAAATGAAACCTCAATTCTTATCATGCTTACAGAACACATTTTTTTGATAATGGAAACTGTCTCGTTCGATTACTTGTCCTGTCAAAGTCTTGCAAAACCTTCTTTACTTTTGTTTCCAACATTGAAAGGTCGGCGTACAGTTTATGTCCAATAAACAAAAGTGCTTTATAGTTCAGCGTTATAATTCATAACACTCATCACGTTTTCTCTTGCACTTAGTTATAAGTACATGTCAGTGCAATCATCACATTCATTGTCAGATTTTTCCTTCTCTGAATATTTACAAAAATGACAAGGTACACATAAGACCAACAAAAACAAAATAAAGATTTCTAAGAGCAATCTAACAACACTGTACAGCAATTGTGGTTAGCGGCAAATACGTATGGCTCTGGCAGTGTTTTGAATAGTTGAAATTGATTTTTTGTCCCCAAGAACGATGATTAATGCTGCGTCACGATTTTGGAAAGACATTCTTCTGAAGTAGATTTCACGGGTTGTTTGAGAAATAAAATCCTGATCAGGAGGGAAAAGGAATAGACAGGAAAAAAAGTCATGCCAAACAGCCAGATCTCAATCAGACTGAGACTTATAAACGAAAAGAGCCAAAGAGACAGTGCAAAGATTTTTTACACACTTGCTCTAATTACGACTTATTAATCAAAACACGCTTGGCCTAATTTCTACATATGTCAGAATGGTGTGTTGCTTATTATTTCCCCATGACGTCACATGATCAGTGACGTATATCGTGGTTAAGATATTCGTAGTAGTTATACGTACATTAGTTCAAATGACTCTTAACCATGCACGACCTTTCTTCTCATAATCATCATTATATGCAACGTTTAGAATTCTAAATAGTACGTGCATGTTATATCTTGAACTGTTTTGAAACTCTTTCTGGAAGTTTCGAGCAAAACGATAATTATTTAATGAACTTAAAGGCGCTTTCTCTCTCTTAAGTACTTTTTAATTTCCTGAATGGATGTCTTTCAGAAACTTATGGGGCATACGAATTGAATTACTTAAAGGGATATTATAGTGCTGAATCTACGGCATTTAGCGTGGCCCACGTTCGGGATGAAGCGGAAATCCTCGGCCGTATACTGCACTGGCAAAGAACACACACGCGGCACCGAGAATTGCCGACAATATTTTTCACTCGCGCAAAATTTGATAAAGTTTGTTGACCTTTGTGCTGATGTTTAACTCGATGCCAAGAGATACGGTTTCGAAGTAGAAGCAAGGGGAGTCAACGAACATCTCAGAGCCCAATACATGTTTCTTGATAACAAGTTAATATCTACATGAGATAGCTTTTTCCCCTTCCGCAGCGACCTTTATCAAAACTAAACGAATTCGACGCATACATATCCACAGAAATGATGATTATGCAAACAATAAATCAAATTAAATCAGTACATAATGGCTAGACAACAATTTTCATGATCACCATAGCATTATCCTATAAGTATGTTCAGATTGTGTCTATAATCAAGAACCCCCCCCCCCCCTCCATTTTACCAGTAAACATAATGAAGCGGATCAAGGACTGCACATTTTCGTCGAAAATAACCTATACTCAACTATATCTTTAAAAAAACCTTCCTCCAGAAGCAAAAGCTCAAATCATCCACTTAAAGATATTAGAATACACTGGTGCGTTATTCTAGCTCTAATTGAAAATCGGCTTGTCATCTTAAAAGTGTCAATTTGCATGAAATGTAGACTTATATTGCATTATTGACGGAAGCAATCAAATCAAATGTTTTCAAATTGACTGATCCAATATCTAATATCAAACTTTTCCCATTGTTTATGCTGCATCTTCCCCCTCGGGTGTTTATGAAAGAATATTGATATTACTCCGCCTCGGAAAGAAACACACACCTGCTTCTATTTTATTAACTCATGCATTGTCTCCCAATAATTTGACTTCTTATTTCCTAGTCTCAAAATATAGGCCTTTATGACGTAACAATGCTCACCTCCACAGCCTCTATTTATGTTTCAATTATTGCCTGCGTATGTTTCCGCCTACCTTTGTATACTTAACCACACACCCACCGGCGTTTGAGTTATATTCTTCACATTTCTATAAGCCCTTAGTCCGACTCGAGACGTTTTCTGTAGTGGAATCAATAACATATCACATGGACTTTTGGTACATTTGTCTGGGCGAGAAAAAATAAGATGGGACAGAGAGAGAGAGAGAGAGAGAGAGAGAGAGAGAGAGAGAGAGAGAGAGAGAGAGAGAGAGAGAGAGAGAGGGAGAGAGAGAGAGAGAGAGAGAGATAGAGAGAGAGTAGGTCCGGTAATTAAAATATCTCTTTACGAGCAGTTGTCTTCGCCCGTCTGCCCTTCCTCAGTGCTTTTCATATTGTCTTGATGGATTGAAACATATTAGTTTTCTGGAGAGATGTTGAAAGAGAAGGAGAGATAAAGATAGTATGACAAATAAAAAATGAAAGATAAAGTCATCAGGCAGAGTATGAATAAGGAGAAAAACAGAGAAAGCTAAAGAAGAGAGAATGACGACACATCTGGAAGGAAGTTTTGGAAAGGGGGGGGGCACTGAGATTGATTAAAGTTTTAAAAGGCACAAAGAAATATAATTTTAAAAGGCGGAAAAGGAAAAAAAGATGAAGAAAGTATTTATGACCTGATGACTGAGAGAGAAAGCAAGATAGATGGGCAGGGAGAAACTAAGAGAAAGAGAGATTGAAGTGGTATATGGAAAGAGAATGAGAGAGAGAGAGAATGAGAGAGAGGAAGGAAGGAAGGAATAGAGGGTGAAAGGAGCAGAAAGAGAGAAGATGTAATGAATGAGAGAGGATGAAAGAAAAAGAGGAAAATAAAGAGAGGGAGAGAAATAAAGAGAAAGAGAAGAGAGAAAGAAAGAAAAAATGCTTATTTAACAGACAAAGGAAGAGAATATGAATGAGAGAAACAGTTACAGAGAAAGAGAGAGAAAAGTCGATATGGACAGGGAAAGAGAGAGAGAGAGAGAGAGAGAGATCTAAGAAATAAAGAGAGAAACGTGTAAAGAAGGGAGAGATAGCAGATAGATATAAGAAGAACCATAAGTACACCTGTCCGCTGGTGGCTAACTGTTAAAACGCTCTTTGTACGAAGCAATCCCATCTCACCCGGGCTGGCCAGGCAAGGCAAGAGAATATATACACCGCTGGGAGCAAGGTTTTGATTAAGCGTGCTATGTGACTTCCCCCGAGACAATAAAATGTGAGATACCTCTCAATTGAAAAGGAAAATGAACAAAAGAAATAGTGACGCCGGGAGAAAGACTTGTCAAAAGGTCGTGATATTATCCATGAAGAAAAACTATGGTGGACTGGACAGTGCATACCTCACAGGGGAAAAAAAGAAAATAATATTCAGTGAACAGTTGTCTTTTTATTTCATTTTTTTCATTTGCTTTACGTCTGTCTTTCGTTGATGTATTGAACCAAACGACAAACTCTAGTCATCTTTAGAACATTTCTACATAATCTTGAGAGTTTAGAAAAGTTAGCACGCACTTTCGACAAGTGACAAATAAACTGAAGGGAAACAATATCCGGTGATTAGAAAAAAAAAGAAGTACATTGAAAAGTGCATTAGTTGTTTTTTATCAAGAGCGAAAGTGGGGAAACATAATGTGAAAATTAATCAAGTGTGAAAATGAAAAGTTCAACTACGAAATAGTTCTTTTTATTCAATACGTATTCAATGAGTTTAGTTGCTCTGCATGTCAAAGAAAAATCTTTATAATATTCCTTTTTGCATAACGTCTCTTTAGTCTCTTTGTTCTATGTAACCTTTTCGCAAAATCATATTTAATTTTGCTTCAAATTAAACGCAGAATTGGTTTGGGGAACCTTTAAAAAAACTGACTTCGTCTTTCTTTTGTCAAAATGCTCTTTCAGAACAAACAAAAATAATGTAATAAACAGATATTATTTTGTTTCTAAATTTTTTCGGAATAACGGATTCAAAGACGATAATGAAGAGAGGGGAATTGAATGTGAAAGTTATATATGGCGCAGATAGGACGACAGTGGGCACACCCTCCTCCTTCGAATAGCGAGCAAAAAGCTAGAGAGAGAGAGAAGGGGGGGGGGAGAGCGGGGGAGGGGACGTGAGAGGGCATTTGAAAAGAAAAACCGTCCTATACTTCACTCTTCACTTGATTGCCTTATTCTCTCGCCATGTTCGCATTTATCCGCTTAGGACGGGTAAAAACCAGAGCCCCCAAAGGACACCAGTTCCTCCCTAAAATGCTTGAACCACGCTACACCATTGTTCCTAATTAGTTTGGTGCTTCACAATAGTGATTCGGACTCAGCATGGGCGGATATCAGATACAGTTTCATTAATTGTGATTGACACTTCCAAAACAAACTCTGATCAAATCAACGAGTAGCAAATAGGTAACAAAATCCTCTCGGCAATAATATTGCACTGCGTCATATTATCTGGTAGGAGAGAGAGAAAGAGAGAGAGAGAGAGAGAGATGAGGAGAAAGTGCGAGGGGGAAGAAAGAAATTGAAAATGGGGTCATATGAAGCGAAAAAAAAAGAGGGAGAGATTTAGATAGGGAGAGAAAGAGAGACGGAGATGGAGAGAGAAAGAGAGAAATGGAGAGTAAGAGATTGAAAGAGAGAGAGAGATGAAGAGAGCGATGAAGAGAGAGAGAGAGAGAGAGAGAGATTGAAAGCCACGGAAATGACGGGTAAATGATTTTTAAAAAGAAAATCGAGAAAGAAAATGACAGCTAGAAAGGGAAGAGTTTGGAAATTGGCACGACACGGGGAGAACTTCTGAAATGAGAAAGAGAGCCTTATTTATTAGATAAGCACATGTAAGTAAACAAAATGTACACTCTGGAAGAACTTTCACCCCTCCCTCCTTCAGCCGCCCCACCCACCCACCCACCCACCTACCCACTTCCCTACCCACCTGCCTACCTACCTACCTACCTACCTACCTACCTACAATTTCTCTCTGTCTCTCTCTCTACTCTCTCTGTCTCTCTCTCTCTTCCTCGGATTTTTTTTCAGAGAGAGAGAGAGAGAGAGAAGAAAAGATAAACCATCCAACAAACAAACTTAGCAAGTAGGATAGTAGAAAATGCATAAACCGTTTCATCGTAATAGTGTGTAGCTTTGACACGATTGATTGATTGACTGGTTCGGTCCATCTGATTTGACTGATTCGATTTGACCATGCATGCAGATACATTTTGGTGGAAGAAATTAAAATAAAGCAAAGTTAAGACTACATAAGCTATGACAGACAAGCAGGACGCCTGAAAGAGTTTTCCCCCCTCGATCCTCGTACATTTTAAAAGAGAACTGTTGAGAAGTAACTGTCCCTTTTTCAGAAAATCATAGGCACCCAAGAGCGACGTAACTGATCTACCAAGATAGTTACCTCAGCAGGACATAGCTATAGACGCTGCTAGAGAATGGGATTTAGATGTATATACCTTGCAAACGTAACTGTACAGTTTGGGTAATATACTTTTTTTTCTTCAGGATTTTAAACCCTTAATTGTCCTCGGCGTTTCTCCTGATTTTCAGGAAAATCACTTTCAAACGATTCTCGTTTAGTTCCATCATGTGATCTCTAACGAGCATTGATTTGTCTTTCAGCAGTGCATAAACCATCGATTTTATGACAAATTTGAGTTCCTAGCAACCTATTACAAAGCGCGCCCTTCTGTATTCGAAGGTAAAATGACGTGAAGCGATGCAAGATAGCTTGATAACGAGAGGAAATGCCTCTCAACATATGTTATATTATGCTGGATAATTGTTAAATTGTAATCGATGTTTTCTTCATCAATTCTCTTGGCACCGCTCTTGATTCCTGTTCATTATTTGTTGAAGGCTAGTGTTTAAATAAAGCTCGGAGTGGAAACATGGCCGTACGTAGCGGGGGAGAGGGGGGGGTGCAGGAAAGCAGTTGCCCTCCAGAAATTTTCTGACCCCTTTCTTTTATTTTTCTAATTATTTATCTATTTATTTATTTACAGTTTTAAGCAAGGTTGCCTCTTCAGTTAAAAAGTGCTTTCAATAAGGGCCCTGCATGATATAATTTTCCAAAATATTTATTTTTCAAGGTCTTCTGACAACCTTATACAGCCGGATTTTTTTCTCCCCTTCTCGTATTGTTTTGATACTTGTACATGAAATAAATTTCAAATTGCTTCTTTCAGAAAACACTTTGTTGCTTGGGCTATTTTAAACAGACCTGGGTTTATATTTCGGGAGCTCTTCTGCTTTACGTTTGGGTGAGAACCAGTCGGGCTGAGAACCTTCTTGACCACGGATCAAGGCAAATTTAAGGGGGTCGAATTTCGTTGGCTATAATGAGCTGACATTTTCAGGATATGCTTATGGCCTATCCCTACAGGAAGAAACGTCATTAATGGAATTCCTTTCTACACATTAACGACAAACCGCGTATCTAAAGTCGGCAAACTGTGTGCTCAAAGCTAATGAATGGAATTATTTCACCCTCAAAATGCCATCAGCAGGGGAATAATGGCTGACAGTTTCAAAAATGAAGGAAAAATATCAACACCAAAGAAAATTCCATAATGCTTGTCCAAGGTTAATATACCATGTCCTTTTTTTGTAGTTCGTAAGGATGGACAAAACTAAGTTATGAATGACCTTCTAAGGCTTTATAAACACTTTATTCATTATAATGTCAACTTATTTTATATATCACAGAGACTGGGCAGTATATTGCGCGTAAAATAAGATTACAAAAAAAGTTTAGAGGAGGGACATTTTACTAGGAAACTGGTTGATCATCACGGACGAGGACGAAATTTTCTTTTAAAAACGAAAACTAAACCAAAAACAGAAAAAGGCATAATTACGTCAAGTCAAAAATAGTGGAGTGATAATGGTCATACACACGGAATCAAACAGGATGTACTTGTGTCCTTTGATCTTCCATTTTTGCTTTTTTTTTTCTTTCTTTTTTTTTTTTTTTTTTTTTACTTTTCTTGCTATACAATGAAACAGGAAATTCGAATGAGAGGGTTCAAACTCCTAAATCGGTAAACACACCGCATACGTAACTCGAAATATATCAGTTTCGGAAATGTATCGTTTTTTGTTTATTCTGGCCGGTCATCTCAACCTATACGACGCGCCATCGCTGATATGTTTGTCCACCCCTGCGGAAAATCAAATCAAATCATTCGATTTCAAGAAATATTGATTTCTTTGCTATCTCTCTCTCTCTCTCTCTTCCCCTCCAGAGAGCTTCAATATCTTTGTCATTGTCTATTCCAGTCGCGGTGCATGACGTCTGCTACATGAATATATTTCCCAAATAGTCTCAAAGAGGAATATATTCTTCATCTTCTTTTCATTACCAAAAATATTTTTGCCTTTTAATGATAAATGTCGAAGGTTGAAACATTCTTATTCCCAAAACGCCGATTGAATATCAACCAGACTTCTCTCTGCCAAAACTATTTTTGATGATTTTTATTTTTCGGTGCTTTACATCCCACAAATGCGATTATATCGATACTGACGTTGGGCATGATCAGCTTATATGAAATACAGTCCGGCAATTCCATTCTTGAGATATGCTACACGATAAGATCGTGTTCTTTGTTGAAATAAGAACGAGTTCAAGGCTTATATTCGCTTGAGGTATTCAAATAAATGTATCATCTGTTCTAATTTTTCTGACAATTTTTGTGTGTGTGTGCAGTAAGCAAACGATTTGATATGAATTATTTGCGATAATCATAAACCATATAGCTATAGAAAGACGATCAAACATGGATACTGACAAAGCTTACTGCATATCCATTATTTTCATCAAGTGCCTGCAATATGATTGAATCTACCTGCCCAGATTGGCAAAGAATATTTTGCATTCTTCTGCTGCATCTTCGTGGAAAGTATTGTCCTGGGCCGCG
>CM057166.1:14194885-14197385 GCA_029962745.1 Echinometra lucunter
TATTGTCCTGGGCCGCGTTTCGTAAAACTTACTATCATTAAGAACTGCCACATTTCTATGACAAATTTGTTTTCTGCCAATCAAAATGCAAGGATTTCAGTAGCATAAACTAGTTATTGCAACTTGTTATTGATAACAAGTTTTATGAAACGGGGCCCTGATCCTTACCACGATATAATTCCATTCCTCATGAATAACTGGGTTCTTATCACTGGAACGAGATACCGTTAACCTTGTCTGGAATTATTTACACCTTGGCCACGTTTCATAAAACTTGTTATCAATGACAAGTTGCAATAACGGTTATAAGCTACTGAAATCCTTGCATCTGATTGGCTGATAGCAAAGTAGTCATAGAAATGTAGCAGTTGCTACTGATAACCAGTTTTATGAAACGGGGCCCTAGAATTGTTTTACACCTTGACCTCGTAACAATAATTACCACGATATGATTCCATTCCTCATGAATAACACAGTTCTTCTCACTGGAACGATACCAACGTTAACCTCGTCTGGAATTATTTTACACCTTGACCTCGTAACAATATATGAAGCATAACTCCTCTAGGCCTACTGATGACCGAGGTAAGACAAGTCTTGGTTTTGGGTGAGGATCCTTGTTGCTATGAAGATTAACAAGTCAATCCCATCGAGACTGTAAACGAAGAGCGCATCCAATGCCAGTGGAGTAGCCCCAGGATGCATAGGGCACGTATCCGCCCCCTCAACTGAATGGGTAAAAATGGAAAGAAAGATAGATAGAGAATAGGAGTCAGAGGGAGAGAGAGAGAGAGAGGGGGGGGGCAAGGCATGATAAAGATCTAACTATACCCCTCTCCCACCCTTATCCCAAGGAAAGGATTAACCATAGGGAGGCGGGGGGGGTATCATTGTTGTTCGAGAGCCCGTCGATTTGAATTCGAAGGGCCTGATTATATTGAGTGGGGGTCACAACAAAATCTTTCTCTGAATTTCCGTTCCACGTAGTAAGACGGGTGCGACATGACATGAGCGCCTGGTCCCCCCCCCCCCCCCCTCCCCCCATTGTCTGCATCCACGCCACGACACTGGTACTTGAAATTGGGGATATTAGACATGTTAGAGCTTTAGTGGATTCAATAACCATGCAGTATGTGACACAGAACAATTCTCGAATGAGCTCCGATTCCTTTGGTTATTGTATACATTTACAACAAGGCGACCAAATAGGCAATCAGAGGTGATTTTAGAGCGATGGCCAATATTCACCACGATCACCCAGTTTAATTCTTTTTAGAGACTTAATTGATTCTTACAAAAATCAAGGCGTTAATAGTTCATTGTTTAGAGACTCTTTCTTAGGTCATTGGTAAATTAAAAAATAATCTTGTTTCCTAATTTCATTGTACTCGTACTGTTTTCTAGCGCCTTGATCATTTTGCGAAATGAATATGACGCTGTACAAAAAAGTCTTAGTAACAACAACAACAATAATCATGATAATAATAATTATGATAATAATAATGAGGATAATATATCTTTATATATATATATATATATATAATGATAATAATAAGGATAATAATATCAGGATAATATATCTTTATCGTTATTATCAATATTAGTATCATCCTGATTATTATTATCATCATATATTATTATCGTCATCATCATCTTTCATTATTATCACACTTCAAACTTCACAAAGTCGTTGGCCAGGAAAAAAAGAAAGAAACGAATTCGTAATATTTTAAATTGTGTACAGATGAAGGGAGTTCATTTAAATGAGTTGAAATTTCATTTATCTGTGTGCTCTTTAATCCTGATTCGTATTTCGAAAATAATAATAATAAAATAATTATGACGCAAAGCAGTTATCATATTAAGGATACTATGATTAATTATTCTGTCTTGATGTATCTGGGTTTCACTGTTGAAATAAAACTTTCTAAAGAGGACAAATATGGATTTGTTTACTCACGTTACCATTCCAAAATCAATAACTTTCACATAAATGGGCTTAGTAATAATTCAATCATATATGTCATATTGCATCTTCTTCCTGTATTTTTCTAGGCCTGACATACTTAAAATGCCCTTTCAGTTACATTGTCTTTTTAAAAAATTCTACCTACTGATATAATCGTGAATGCTCCATATGTTTATTTATAACCGTGCCTTCTCCTGCTCAGTAATGCATTACGAAAAGCAAAATCGATTTTAGAACATTCCATATTATGAAAAACAATCATGCAAATTCCATACTTGATTACAACCTGCAAAACCACGGAAGAGGGGAGAGTATCGATTCGTCTTAACCTGAGAAGTAAAATAATTATCTTTAGTTCTTTCCGAATAACTCTCTCCATCTAATTCACCTTTCGTACCATTGTCTTGTGTTCCATGTGTTTGCTGTGTACCTGAAAAGTTCAAAATAAAGTCCCCCGAGCTCTTTGTCAAACAGGTATTGACCAAATGTAAGCGCTGTGTACGATTGTATCGAACTGAAGCAAAGTGAATG
>CM057166.1:14202385-14255076 GCA_029962745.1 Echinometra lucunter
GGCTGTGTCAGAGACGGGCACGTGTTCTTATGTGCTCTGTGAAAGTGACTCCGCACAAAATAAGTGAATGCATAATGATGATAATGATAGTTAAATGTATAGCGCTTGAAAGTACGTCATTATTATTACGCCGATCACTGGATTAAGATGCTGTTTCACACATAAAGTTCACCATCTCCAACCCCTAGGGAGCATTCCAGCCATGAGCCATTTTACAAGGGCATGGCAATCTAACCACGTTGACGTTCGCATCCTGGGGACCCATTTCAGCGGCAGATTCAGGATTTTTTTTTTAAAAAAAGGGGGAGGGGGCTGTTCAGGTGCCTATTTACCCCGAAAATTCGCTGACAAGAGAGAAAAAAAGAAGCTCCGCTAAAAAAACAAAATGGGGGGGGGGGGCGCGGCCGATTAGCCTCCGCCCCTGGATTCGCCACTGCATTGAACACCTGGGTGGAGAGTGTCAAATGTTGATTAATGTCTTGTCGAAAGACTTTGAGAAATCTAACTAAGCCGTTTGTGAGTCAAGTAAATGAACAATAATGTGTTAGATCACCGAGTCAGACATATTATGATGAGTTAATCGCCTAAAAGGCTCGATCAACGCACATAACGCCATAAAATACGCCTCATGATCATCTCAACATGTGCGAAGGCTTAGGATCATACGAGGTGATATTTTTTAACGTCAGGACAGGTCTTTTTCCCGTCATAAAAGGCAGATATCGTTTAGAAAGTATTTACAGAATAAGCAGTGTAAACATTACTGTCAGTATCCGGTGTATGGGTTGACCAATTCATGATAGGAATTATTTGAAGCCTCATTTGATCGGATTTTTTTCTTCAAATTGGCAACACAGGTATTTTTTTTTTATTGGTACATTTTTCTTATAAAAAGTCATGTATCTGAAATGACTATAAATTGTCAGAAAGTATGTTAAGTTGAAAATTTACATTCGCAGTAAAACAGTGATCTTGAAATTTTCTTAGCCAGTATATAGATTTTTGTGCTTCTTTTGCTTTTAAGAATTTTCAGCATTAAACGACAAATGGGCTCTGCATTCAACATGTTCAAAGTTTTCTTTTTTTGCCAAACCACACAATGTTTTTTTTTAATGGCATTCACAATCTCGATAGGCGCAGGTAATGACGCAAACGAAAGCTAAAGGCCCTGTCCCATACTACCGTTTAACGATTCCGTCTGCCTCCGTCTGAATATTTATGTTAGACGGTGTCAGGCGGAGGCAAATTCAAAAAAATTGTGGCCATGAACTAGCGCCGTCTAGATACGTTTGTAAATCAGCCGAAGAACGAATTTAAAAAGTCCAATAAACGTATGCGTTCGTTTCTCAGACGGAAACGTTAAATGGTAGTATGGGACAGGGCCTTAAAGCTGTGGCCCTATGCGAAAAAATTAAGCCTAAAATTATTGACCCCTGCACCAGAATGGAGGCATTTTTAGCTTCTCCATCAGAACGTTATAATGGCTATTCATGATGGCTGATTTATTCCCATTGCTTGATTCACAGCGTCTGTTCTCAGTTCACCATTATTTTCCACCTGTATTAATTGCAGACAGTAACGGCAGGTATGAGTATAAAAATGCTGGTATTAATTGCAGTCACACAAACACCATGACTCTTGAAAACAACACCACAAAGACACTTGAACGAATGATGACGTGGGCGTTGAAGTTTGGTGAATAAGCCGCATGCAGAGCATGACGTAAGAATCTCACTATGGCTATAATACTACCATCCTCTTGAAAACCATTATATAAGCAGTAAGATCATTATCGATGGCGTACCTAGAAACTGTAAAAACAAAATAAGCGATGGAGCTTCCTGGAAGTTTTTTTGGGGGGTGGGGGTGGAAGGAAGGAAAATGGGAGGGAGAAGAGGGGGAGGAATGATAGCGATAATTTTTTATAGCGCCTGTATTCCGCTAGGTACTGACGCTCATGGCGCTCGAAAGTAATCCACATCAGAGCCCTTGACTGGCTCTGATCCACATTAGAGCCTTTTACGTAGTTTGACCAACTCGGTTTCAGTAGGTATGGCAGGTTACAACATGGCATCTATTGCTTTATTAGCCAAACACAATACAAAAGAAATTGCGCCATATTGTAACCTACTGAAACCGAGTTGGCCAAGCTGTAATAAAGGCCTCTGATCCAAATTATATTTCTATGTATAGTGAACAGTCACTATGAACTTGGCGGACAAAGAAAGCGGACAAAATAAACAACCTCTCATTCTACCCTTCACAATGGTTCTGGTAGTCAAAAGAGCATCCCTTCACAGCTATTGTGTTTAATCATGTAGTTCCAGGTGAATATGCATGTGACACCTTTTCCACATATTTTAGACAATAGCAGTGAAGGGATATTCTTTTGACTACCAGAACCATTGTGAAGGGTAGAATGAGGGGTTGTTTATTTTGTCGGCTTTCTTTGTCCGTCATGTTCATAGTGAGTGACAATCGCAGAGTGTATCAAATAAGAACCTGTATATTACACAAAAAATCTAAAGATAATTATAAACACAATGAAGCAAATGATATAATAGGTGGAGGTGCCGTGGTCCAGTGGTTTAAGGCGCTTGACTGGAGACGCGAGGGTCGGGGGTAAGATCCCCAGTACGGCACTTATGCCCTTGAGCAAGGCATTTTATCTACATTGCTCTTTTATCGTACATCAAATCAAAGAAGTGTTTTTAGGCATATTGATACAATGTGTGCATGTGTGTTTAAAAATAAGAAAATAAAATATCTTAATCTAAAGTATATGTATCAGAATATAAGGGAAATATCACAGTTATATAATATGATTTAAAGGAATCTTTTTGGGGAAAAAGATGAGGGCAACTTTCAAGTCAGAGGGCTGGTAGAGTATTATCTTCATTATCTTGGCAATCGTGTGTGCCGTAGTTCTATTGATTTCCCCACCCCACCCTCCTGCTTGAACACGTCACTACTAACGTGCCCTGGACATGCTGGAGAGACTAGGACTCAAAAGTGCTTATAATCCCTTCTGTAACTTTTGTAAATAAAAATATCAGCGATACACATGAATCATAAAGCAAAAATCTTATGGTGAGTGGCGATGCTAAAGCACTGTGGGCATGGGCGTCAATCGGGGGAGGGGGGGGGGGCACAGAGGGACAACAATTTTTGAGGGTGGGGTACACAATAGGGTATGTCCTCCAAATTTGGGGGGAAACACCTAAAAAGCCAATAGGGTATGTTCCCCCCCCCCTCCCTCAAAAACGTAAGAAATAGACACACATGAAAAAAAAAAAATCGTCTGCACATGTTTTGGGTATGCAACCCCAAATCATTTTTGTCATTTAAGCGGAGGACTTTTTTTTTTTTTTTTTTTTTGGCTTTATGTCAGCAAATTTTGGGGTTTGTCCCTGTCACGAACGTGATTGAAATGCTACATAATAAACAAATTAATGTTTTTTTTGTGCGCATGAGGGCGCAAGCGAGAGATTGATTATAAAGACACACACACGAAAAGTTCACTGTAAATTTTATTTGTTGTTTCCATTCATTATTTTCGTCTTTGTTTGCTTGGTCATAGCAGGAGGGTCAACGAGATCAAGAGAACCCCCCCCCCCCCCCCACACACACACACACACTTTTAAGCCTAGGATCTTTTTTTTTCTTTCTTTCTTTTCAGCGCATTATCAGACAGTGTCCCCCATCAAATATAAAACATATTGACGCCTCTGACCGTGGGTGATAACTGATACAATAATCACTGCCCAGATAACAGCTAAATGTTTCGAGTAATTGCATTTCGGAAAAAAAAAGCTTATTCTGAAACATGAAGATAACAGAAAAAATACTATACATAATGTTTTGAATTCTTTATCACTTTAATATGCATGTACGCGTCACTGTCCTGTTAAACACTGGATATGTACAAATACATGTTAGATCAAAGATAACATGCATCACATAATTTTACGTATTTCAAAATGGGAATAACCTCTTAGAGGGCTGCGTAAAATTGTTCAAAAGTTTAAAGATGATATTTATTGCTGTCATCACAAATACGAACATCATGCACTTTTGTAAATTAGACACATATCGTGACGATAAAACGATGATTTTGGTCAAAATGCGTCTGGGGAAACGGGAATAGAAATCGGAAAAAGATCTGTGTCCTTTTCATGGGTTCACTGATTGAGAGTAACGAGGGAAAAGTGAGGTTCGAAATACACAGATCTTCTCGGAAAATTGTGAGGACCGATTCCCACCAATCAATGTAAATGGTTTTATGCTTTTAAGACGTATAGAACCGGTGAAAACTAAAATTGTCAAGCCGCAATCAAATAGATACTGTAACGAATGCGAGATGGGACAGAATAATGTAAGAAAGAGAGAAAGAGAGAGAGAGAGAGAGAGAGAGAGAGAGAGAGAGACAGACAGACAGACAGACAGAGAGACAGAGAGACAGAGAGAGAGGGACAAAAAGAGCATGAAAGTTTGATAGGTTTGATAGGTTTGATAGCGGCGGACATGGTAGAGGAGTATAGTCTGATAGTTGAGGAGTCCAAGTTTAGGATAGTCCATGAGATACTGGATGGAAGAGGCAATGACATCGAGACAACGGAGAAAAGCAATGGAATATGAAAGTGAAGATATGGCGGTGCCATGTTGATAGGACCTCTTTATTAAAAAAGTTAACCAATGACCAAAAGACGTTATGTCCCGAATGTTAGAGCTTCCATATTAGAGTCCATATAATGACCTTCAAATATTCCTACTGTAATAAAAATATTGCGAGTAAAAAATGTACTCTCAATGAACATAAAAAGCCACTAGTGAGTAGACTATACCAAACGGTAATTCTTTTCCTCTTGTTGTGGTCTTCCGATTCTTCAAACCACTTAACCGTTAATCCCCAAGTTATTTCATATGTACCAGCTGTAATAAACAAATAACTTTATTTTTTCCGGTGAATGGTACACTTTTAAAAAGTTATACCCCAGACCCCAGTCATAATACTCTATCGTGGTTCCATAATCTATGTTGCAAAATAGGCAATTATGATCACTTTCCGCAAGAACGATTTTTGTTGTCCCCCCCCCCCCCCCTATCAAACGGAATAAGAAATATAGACATAATAGAAGGGGAAATTTAAGAAAGGTCTTCATGGCTCATACGAGACCTATCAAAGTAAAGATTAATACTGCTTTCAATTTAAAAGGTGAAGAGATGCAAATTATTTTACTGTGATTATTACCGAAGTAATGGTCGCAGTCCTTAGATTATGGAAACTACATGAAAGGGAGCGCAGCATTAGTGTTTTCTTCGTTCCTTCAGCATGTAAACAGAGCATAACAGAGTGACAGAATGACCAGTCAACAGAATGAAGGTTCCTTTGTACAAAATAATATATGGATGTATATAATTCTCCACTGGCGTAAATCCTGGGGGATTGGGGAGGGGGGTTATATCCCCCACTCTTTCGAGAGAGAGAGAGAGAGAGAGGGGGGGGGGGGTGGCGTGCAAAGATACCCCCCTGATTTTAAGGAAAATAATATTTTGATTAATCAGTTGGTGAAATTTTTCCTAAAAATGTCATAAACGACGGTCATATACTGGAATTTTCATTTGAAATACTCTTTTAAAAAAAATTGGTTATTTTTCGCTCGCTCGCAAAATAAAAGAATTATATGGGGGGGGGGGGTCTGCTCGGGTGAGTAAGGGTGTGTGTGTGTATACTAAAGTGTGAGTTCACGCTAGACATTTCGGCAAAAAAAGTCGATCATCCCCCCAATTCCTCAAAACGTCCATGCAGATGCTAAGGCATCGTCAGACCAATTTGTAGCTTCTTATGATGTGACATCTCCAGTCGAAACTCTTTTTGCTGAAATCCAAGAAGGCCTAGATAAGATTTTGAGAGGAAACAAGAAGAAATTGAAACCTCATAAAGCAACTGGATCAGACGGCATATCTGCTAGATTTCTCAAGGAGACAGCTGACCAGATCTCACCTGCCATCACCCTGCTTTTCCAGGCCTCCCTTCTTCAAGGTGACATTCCTTCTTACTGGAAAAAAAGGCATTTGTGGTTCCCATCCACAAAAAAGGGTGCAAGTCATCTCCAGCAAACTACAGACCAATCTCATTGACATCAATCCTATCCAAACTGTGTGAACACATAGTGCATTGTGCTGTTATACATCACCTTATCAATCATAGCATCTTGTAGGACTCTCAACATGGTTTCAGGAAGCGGAGATCATGCGAAACGCAACTCCTCCTTGCCATCAATGATCTTGCAAAAGGACTGGATGATAAAGAGCAGATAGACTGCATCCTGCTAGACTCTGCTAAAGCGTTCGACAAAGTTTCTCATCGGCAACTCTTACTCAAGGCTGACCATTATGGCATACGTGGCACTACTCTCAGATGGATTGAAAGCTTCCTGAGCGGCCGCACTCAACAAGTCATACTGGAGGGTCAGACTACTCATGGAACCAATATCTTGAGTCCCGCAAGGTAGTGCTCTCAGGCCGCTCCTGTTCTTGATTTATATCAAAGACTTGCCGGACTGTGTCATGCACTCAACTACACGCCTTTTCGCCGATGACTGCATGCTATACAAGCAGATTAGAACAACCCAGGATTGCACAAACCTCCGGGAAGATCTTGACAGGCTGCAGGAATGGGAGAGAAAGTGGAAGATGAAATTCCATCCTTCCAAGTGCCAGATTTTGCGAGTCACCAACAAGAGGAAGCAGATCCACTGCCAGTACAATATCCATGGGCACACACTTGAAGTAGTGAGTTCTGCAAAATACCTGGGCGTCAACATTGATCAGAAGCTCAACTTCAACAGTCATGTTGATACTACAGTCAGGAAGGCCAACTCTGTCACTGAGTTTCTGCGACGGAACTTCGAGCACTGTAAGCGCCAGATTAAGCTGGCCACCTACTTCACATATGTTCGACCAGTTGTGGAATCTGCTGCAACAGCATGGGACCCACATACTCAGCGGAACATCAACAAGATAGAAATGGTCCAACGAAGGTGCGCAAGCTATGTCACCGGTGACTACAACCAAACCTCCAGTGTGACGGCCATGCTTAACAGCCTGAACTGGCCATCTCTTCTCAACAGACGCCTTCGCAGCCGTCTTGCGATGCTGTTTCAAATTCGCTATAATCTTGTTGACATTGCCTGGCAGTCATATCTCATGGAACTATCATCAACAACCAGAGGATATAGATCCCGTTTCGGGACATTCCACTGCAGTAGTCAGGTGTATGCTTCTTCCTTCTTTCCAAGAACTTCCAAAGACCTTCCACAGGATCCAGCCCAATTTCCCTCTCTTGATGCCTTCAGGCTCTTCTTGAGTGGGATGCAGAAGTAAAGCCTACTAAATTATGTTTTTACTTACACATGTATATACGCACCTGCACAAAAGGGAATGAAGTTAAACAAAACATGACATAATTAGGACACCGTGTGTGAAGCTCCACATGCACACAGATCTACAGTGCGTTATCTTCAGCACCTTGAAGCAGCACTTTTACTGGAAGAAGAAGAAGAAGAACGGATTTACGTCGATGTATTTCTCAACTGTGTTGCACCGAAGGCATAGACATTTGAACTCAGATATCAAATTTGTTCACATCGGGTGGAACAACCAATTATTTTCTCATATTTTTATTTTTATTTATTTATTTGATTTATTCCTAATCTTTTGGCAGGGTAGCCCACTCACCAGTAATTAGTGGTCTTCCATGGGGCCCTGAATGAACATATTTACACCAAAATGCATAACGTATATACAGAATAGTTAAGAATAAAATTCCATAACAATGTCAGATAGATATACAAAGAAATAATAGATGGGGCACAAACGAATATTTCGTTTGTAGAAAAAACATAATCAGTAACTTAGTTCAGTTGCAGAACCAAAGAGGGAAATATTGATTAGCCCCATTGTGCATTAATCATGTTAATATTTCAGAGTAAGCACGTACCTCGTAGTGTATGATCGCCTGAGCTATTCACAAGTTACAACTTTGTTTAAACAATATCTTAAATGAATTAATGGAGGGAGCTTTTCTTATCGAATTGTCCAGCTTATTCCATTCAAATATAGAAGATACAATTGAGCTACACTTATAACAATCAGTGTGAAATCTTGGTACATGTAAGCATCCACTATCTATTTGCCTTGTATGATGCTCATGTACAACATTAGGCTTGATTAAGCCTACCTGAAGGTAAGAAGGTGCTAAGTTATGAAAGCATTTATATATCATCATAACGCTACTTAACTCAAACCGTTTGTCTATACTCATCCATTTCAGACTTTTGAACAAATCAGCCGACGGCGTGTCATACGTTTTGTTCAATATTATTCTTGCGGCCCTCTTTTGAATTTTTTGCAGCATTGTTGTATGGGATTGAAATCTATTCGACCATACAACAGAGCAGTAATCAAATCTTGGTAGCACTAGACTGTTATAAAGTAGATTCAAGGAATGTTTGGGCAAAAAACTCTTAGCTCTCTTTATTACGCCAATGTTTTTCTGAGTAAGTTTACTTACGTTTTCGATTTGTTTAGACCATTTCAATTCTTCATCTATTAGAACTCCTAGGCATTTGGTGAATTGAACTCTCTTTATCAAACTGCCATTTAATGAAATGGTGAAAGATTCAATTACCCTCTACAAATCATGTATGAGATCATAAACAAGAGCAACGACTAGAATTGAATGATATTTGCGCGCTGTTCTATCTAAAATCAATACACCCTTCCATCAATTCGAGATGATGCCACGTGCGATAGTGTGAGCGACACCAACGGAGTGCGGTAGAACGCACCGTGTCAATGAAATGTCATGTAAGACGGCCCCCGTAATTATTCATGAAATCACTGCAACGTAATAACACTAATGGGGGAATGCTTGCACTGATATGGGGTCCTCAGACGGGCGGAAATATGGGGCAGCATGAATGGTGCTGTCGAAATTTAGAAATGCTGCAGTTTGTCACGCTCTCATGAAATAATCAAAAGACGATTTTGCAAATGGAATGGGAAAGCTCATGTCTCCCTCTTTCCCCATGCATTGTACAGCTCTGTGAATTCCTTTCAGTCATTTATATTCTCTACTCTACTCAATTTAAGAACTATACGTTATGCATTTCTAAAGCGCACAAAAAGACACACTCACAAGAGGACCACACACACGCACACCCACACGCGTTTCATAAATATCTGCTTCTAGTCAAGTATTTTCTGAAAAGTTCGTGAGATTGCGAATATGTACCTGTAGCGAGGTTGTAAATTTTGAAGATGAGATTCTGATTTTTCTTCATTTTTTTCCCCCTCAAGAATCTTCTAATATTTTCCCCCTGTTCTTTTATTTCATAAAAATGGATTAATATCTCAGGTTGGAGTCCGAAATGGATAATCTCTAGAGATTAAAGAAGTATCCTTTACGAGAATATTTGCACCTGTCTGATATATGCACGTAGTCTGCGCATACAAACCCCTTTTCAGAGCCAACGCTCATTGTCATGACTTCCTATCAACCTCAGGCTCATTGCACACGAGGCGTGATTTTGATAACGTCATTGCCATGGCTTACGGAGCCTGTTTAAAGGTTATAGCCAACATGCCAATCATTCAGAACATTGCTGACACTGTTCATTTGGAATACAGATTGTATAACTCCCACGTGATACTAGTACATGAATTTTAAAAGGCCACACACATGGGGGGAAATCTGTCTTTAAACACGAGGGGGACAATCTGAAGTTTGGGGACACATCTGAAAAGAAAAGAAATAGAAATACAAAAGGTCCTCAACTCTACCGAACAACCTTTTTACTACTTCTTTCAAAGAAAAGTTCGGGCGTGGGGGGAGGGACACGGTCCCCGGATATCTTTCTTGGGGAGGGGTATGCACCATCCCTCGTCACGCCCGTGGCACCAGCCACTGTCGTTTTAGCAAAATACTTCGTGAGTGCAGTGGGCTTGCATGGCTACGTCTCCGTTCTCCACAAGCTTTAAATTTTCTGAAAAATCATTTTAATGAATTAAAATATTCTGAAATTATTTTTGGAAGGCCACCAATCACTCAAAAATTATCATCATTTTGGTTTGCAACTAACCGTGACTTTCACGATAACCCTTGGGCATCCATGACTTTTTGCGTGTGTCACATTGCAGATTTGCAGAGTATCTTATATCAAGCTACCCATCGGAAAATCTTCAACGGCATTTCTTATTTATTTTAAGATTTGTCTATAAAAAAATTCGAGCGTTTTATTTGCCACTGAACGTTTAACATCCTAAATTTGCATTTTATATATACATTTAAGGGAAAAAAAAATCAGTGAAAGATCTTATTTTAAAAGGTTGCTGCTAAATTGGTATCCTCGTATACTGTGAACAGTTACTGTCAGTCATACAGACTCGAAGGACGGAATCAGATCTATCCTGCGGGCATGATGAAACATTAATATCAATCCGTTTTAACTCCTTGAAAGTCATTGTGTTGTACTGTAAGAAGACGAAGCCCCTATTCTTCCCTATACACACAAACATCCCTCCTCATCAGAAGGTCGGAGGAAGTCTAACATGGAACCACACATTTGGCACGCGAACCCAGATACACCCCCCCCCCCCCATCGGGTCGGGCATGATTCCCCCAGCCCTTAATGTTGCATGATCAATATCTTAATACAGCTTTGAGTCAGGTAATGCGACATTTTGCACCTTCTCTGTTTGCTGTATTATTTTATTGCAATTTCATAAAATGTGAATTCAATTCAAATTCAAATCTGCGACGAAATTGCTCCGGGTTTATTTCGTCAAACATGCAGGGCCAGGGCTGGGACGAGGTTTAGGTTAGGATGGTTAGTTTTAAGGGTTAGGGTGATTTTTAGAAGTTTAGAGTTTGATCCAACGCTAAAATAAGCAGTTCGCTCGTGTAAGACATTGAACCCGAAGCAAGTTTCGCACAACCTTGGAAACATCCTTACAATACAATCCCTTTGCGGTATTCAAGGGCTTAAGATTTGCTTCTCGAGATTCAAGCAATGTCCTGTGAGAGGAGACTAACTCGGACATATCCCGATGAAATCTCTTCCGGATTTACAGCTGACAAGATATTGATATCATTTATTCCAATTCTTTAATGGGCCCCCAGCGGCCTGGAGACCCACGTAGACTGCAACATGTTACACTCGATGGCGAAGCTTTTTACACCTTTTTAACCACCGCATGGTGATTTCTGTGAGGAAATATAAAGGGGGAAAATGCCAAGTACTTTTTCATCTAAGTTTGACCTTTTTCATTACATTAATGGGAGCACCATGGCATACTGGTGAAGGCTAGCACCTCTCATACGAGAGGTTCTGGGTTTGATCCTCGTTCGGTGCTTGCATCCTCGGACAGGGTGTTTTGCCCAAATATGTCTCCCTCCACTCGGGAGTATTAGATGGGTAACTGGCAATGCTGGGATAATAATAATTGCAGGACACTCAGGAAGAGTAATAGTGATACTGCTGTGAATACCTTGGGAAATAAAAACCAATTACAAATAATAGTTATCGGTACTCGTCCTTGTCAAAACCCCATTCTCCCATGCTCATTATGAATTACCTTTTGATAATTATGATTATTCAAGCTTCTCACACTTTCTCTGCTGTTTTACCATATTACTGCCCCCCCTCCCCTCCCCTCCACTCTTCGTCACTCCGTTTCTCCCCGTCTCTCTCCCTGTCTTTCTCTCTCTCTCTCTCTCTCTCTCTCACGCTCTCTCTCCCCTCTGTGTCCGTCCTGTCACATGACCCTTTTTTTCACGTTTTTTCTCTCCTCTTTTCCCTCTGTCTACGTCTGTCTCTCTTTCTACCTCCTTTCTCTCTCTCTCTCTCTCTCTCTCTTTATGTCACCTCACCTCTCTCTCTCTCTCTTACTCATTATTTCGTCCCAGTGTGTTTGGCAACGGTTAAGAAATTAACTGCTTTTTAATCAAATCCCTACCATTTAAAGATACATACAATAATTGTCTATCAAATTCAGGTTGACCCAAATTTTATCCAAAAAAAATTGAACATTGTTTTCCTTTTCTCCCAGTTTTCTGTATTTGTCTCCTGAAGTACCTCATTAGAGGTTATTTCTAGCTCGAAAGAGTATTAAAACGAGGACGACTGAAGGAAATTTGCTTATTAATGCTTATTCAGTGAACACGTAAATATCACCCTGACGCCGGCTGAGGTTTAATAAATATACATAGCGCTTAGTGATTGCATTGAGATAGCATTAAATCATTCGCTTTGGTGTTAGCCCAGAAATAATATGGATTATGAAAATCAAGGGATGCATGGATTTATTGTGTAATTTTGTGATAATTATTAGTCATTAATACTGAGTCTGACCTTGAGTTGCTCTCAACGCACTTTTTTTTCATAGGATGCCAACGTTTCAAAGGTATGGCGGTTTTTATTTGGTTTAATTACGAGACATTCTACATACGTATGTCGTGAAAATATTTTCTAGATTTTCGGGAGCTGGCAGACTATCTACAAAAAGGAAAGCGGTCCAGAGCTAATGTCCGAGAGTAAGAAAGCACTGAATTATCTCGAAATGCCAAATCATACTACATGTAACATGGGATAAAGTGTAAGGATTTAGAAAGTTCACGTTCGAAAATTAAGATGATGCTAATGACGATGATGATAGTTATAATGATGATGATAACAACAATAATAATGATGATGATGATAATACTAATAATGATATTGATAAGGGATATGATAATAATAATGATGATGATGATAGTGATAATAATATTCATGATAAATAATGTTTTTTAAGCATTGTAATATTTCTCTATGTGCGCTTTACAAGTAATACAAGTATCATAGAGACTTAATCTATAGATAAATGATATAAGATGGAACGAACGTTTTATTTCAGTACATCAAAATTCTAAAAATTCTAACAATAGTATAAATAACAACATAATATCATCATAATCATTAATAGTGATACGAAATTATAACAAATTATTATTCTAGTGATATTACAAATAACAAAGCATTATCATGATTTATGTTTTTAAATATGTAGGTCTCTTAGCGGTCTTGAAGGTCTGTAGGGTAGGTGTGGTGTGGATAGGTGATATCCATGGTGTCATGAAATCAAGGGCACCTATCAAAAAAGCTAAGACCTGACCACTATTCGCAGGGCAACTTCTAGTAGGAAGGCAATACAAACACTCACAAAAGAATAAAGAATCTGATGGAAGTATGTTGCAAGATAGTCAATGGAAAAGATGGTCTAAGTCCGGAAAAAGGGATTGATCGAACTAACAAAACAATCAAGGGCGAAACTACGCATTAAGAATCTCTCAAGAAAGCAGGAATGCGAAGAGTACGAGCGGGATGGGCAAAGAGAGAATGAGAGGGTGGGAGGGAGTTGTTAAGACGTATTCAGAGGTGTGAAGCAGTTGTGGTATAAGGCCACCTGGTAGCAATTTGCAGTGTCCTGGAAGACATCTCCAAACGATACTATACCACCACCTTCAAGAGGAAGTTGGTATTAACACCTTTGATGGAAGACCCCGACTCTCTCCCTGGGAGATGACATTTTCGTAAGACTAAGCAAAATGATATCACCTGCCAAAGATGCATCTACGGAGATGCCGAACTTGTCGAGGTACGAATGCTGTTATGATTGGTATTAAAGAGAAGCTAGAGTTCTGGGAAAGACGAACAATAATTCTGTGAGCGTTCCATATCATCTTATGTCAATTTGGAAGAATATTATCATGATCATGCAGGTGAAAAGGTGAACGGGATTGCTCTTTAAATCCTTCGTATTTAAAATATGACAGGAAACAGATTCACTGTTTGGTCCGAACCTTTCAGCAAGACCATGTTGGTTTCTTATGATTTTCATGATATCAAAACCTCGAGGTATACATTACTTTCATATACTACTTAATCAACTTTTCCCAACTACCTTGAACAGTTTCTTTCACGCTGTTTTTTCCATAACCAGGGCCCCGTTTCATAAAACCCGTTATCAGTAACAACTGCCACATTTCTATGACAAATTTGGTCTCAGCCAATCAGATGCAAGGATTTCAGTAGCTTATAACAGTTATTGCAATTTTTTTTAAAAATTTGATAATAAGTTTTATGAAATGGGGCCCAGAACGCAAGTTCGTCTTTAAGGCGTCCTCCACTTTTGTTTACGTGTACACGATGTAGAGTACTACTAGTATATTGAAGTTAGAATTTAGCTGTGGTCATGGAATTCTATCGTGGAAAAACAAACTATCTGGAAGTTGCTGGAAAGTTTCTCCTGGAGTATATGAGAATAATTTTATGTTGTTGATCATGTTAAGCTCTTTTAATAATGAAAATTATGCAAATTCAAGCTAAGCCCTTCATGCTATTTCAAAAGTGCCAACAACAACAACAAACCGTCAAGAGTGAAATACAACGTACAAAGTTATTGGTAGATGGGACTGCATGCACATGAAAAATCAGTTTGGATGACAGATTTCATTTTATTCATTTCATTATCATATTCATTTTATCATTCGATTTAAAGGTGCCCTACTTTCCTAGACTTTTTAAAAACTTATTTTTAATATGTACAACACTCTAAATTTCTTAGATTATGGAAACTAATCTAAGTCGATTGTTATCAGGGACTACTCCAAAATTAGATTAAGAAATCATTATCAATAAGACCGATTTCAAAATCTATTAGTTTAAGCTTATTAATCGAATTTTGGAGTTGTCCCTGATTTAAGTCTAAGAAATTTAGAGTGAAGGCATGCTTATGAAAGATGTAGTTATAATGAAGTAAGGGTTCACGGTGTGGATGATCATGATAGTACTGCAGTCATCGCCATGAACATGTAATTCAGTAAAAGACGCAATTGCAAATTTTGATGTTGTGATTTTTGTGACTGCCTTCAATCTTTTCCTTAAAGATTACTAGAAGAGCTCAGTCATCATGTGAAGACAGAAATAGACAGGTGTGCATAAACCATTGTGACGTCATCTTCATCCATCAGATAAGCAAAATTCTACCAACAAGCAAAAACCCATGCAGCTAAGAATCATCATGCCATAACTTGCTGGAATACATGCATAGTCTTTCTAACCACTTACTAGCTGGTCGAGTAAGAAAATTGGCTGAAGTGATAGCGATAACATTTGGGTTGACCCACATGAAAATCAATATATTGGACTAATGGCTAAAAATCGCGCGAACGACTGGATGGTATGTGATGTTCTATACGCAAAAGGCCAAGGTACCCATATTGCTATGCGGTCACAGGCGGCATGACTTCAATAGAGAGATTAGCCTGAATATGGCCTGGCTCTTGGCAGTCTCACTCGGCTTCCTATCGATTTAAAACTAGATGGGGAAGCATGCGCACATGATTCCGCTACACCCCTTCCCGATGGGAAAAGAGGAGCGGCGGATACAGGGGTGGCGCAGGGACGCGTTTACCTCCTTATCTCTTTTTTTTCGCAGCGCCGAAGGCTTTGAAGTTGGCACCATCTCACATAACACGGCGCCATTGCACATAAAACCGGCGCCTTCTCAGAGTAATAAGTTACTGCGCAGTTGACTTACTGATCAAGCTAGCGCCGCTCGATCCAGAGCCTCGTTTTCAAATCCTTGTTCCACTTTTGAAGAGGGTGTGTTGCGTTGAATTTCTCAGTATACGAATGTTTTGTATTGCTTTACTTTTCGAACAGCATTTATAAAGTATAACATGCTCAAGGAAAACAGTCTGAACAAAAGAGAAGAAACTAACAGAACTGACAAAAATCTATGATACTTAGTGATTAAGTAAATAAGTAGAGAAGTATAAATACTCAGAGTTGAAAAGGTTGTAGACTCTTTCAGATATCTCAATTTGTCATATTTCAAATATTTGAGCACAAACGGCGACATTGTTATGCACATTAGCTAATTTAGCAACATTGTTTTTACGTTTGATATTTGTGAAAATAAGGGTAATGTATAACCAGACGAAATGGCCACTGGTTGACTATTTAACGGAAAGCCGTGAGCAAGCGGCCGTCAGAGACTAAAAACACAGAAGGTCTGGCTCATAGGAAAATGTTGTGGATATCATCGAGGTGCGGGGGGGGGGGGGGTGGGGCGTGGTAGAAAAATGAGCTTTCTAATGCACGGTCGCAAACATATAAGGATAATGAAAACTTATTTAAACAAAGAAAAATTGAAACAGCAGGGAAAGAAAGAGGAACATGAGAAGAAGGAGGAGGAGGAGAAGGAGAAGAATTCATGAGGAAAATTAGAAGAAGAACCTGAAGAACATGAAGAAGAAAAAAAAAAGAAAAGAAGAAAAAGAAGAAGAAAAAGAAGAAAAAGAAGAAGAAAAAGAAGAAGAGAAAAAAACCCCGAAAAATAGACGAAGAAGAGGAAGGAGCAGCAGAAGATGATGAAGATCAAGACTATTGTAGTTATTGGTTTCCTAGTTAATATTTTCAAACATGCTTAATCTCGACACTTTTTTTCCCTTGAAAGCGGGCAATATTCCCATCTTCCGGCTATACACATCTCTATGTTTCAGATGACAGCAGATTTCGGTATTTAGACTCACATCTGTGCAAAATCGCAGCCACTTCAAAAGGTTAATGTGAGAAGACGGACATTAAGCAAGCTCTTAAGTGTCATTTATGCCGACAATTACGCCATGATTAATCTTTGGTAGATGTTAACTTAGAAGATAATTCGTATCAGCGAACGCTAAAAGTGTTCTTGAAATGTGCTAAGAACGGTGAAGATATTTTTGCCTAATCAAGCGAAACTTAAGTAGAATATTGAAAAAAGATAAATTATGCAAAAAAGAAAAAATGGCGGGATATATAGCCTTCGGAGCAATAAGCAATGCAAAATATTAATCACAAGCTAGTCGTCTCGACATGAGCAATGACAGGATACTCTTTCCAAATCTAACGAAACTTGTAATGAATTTTCAATAAGAAGAGAAAAAAGAAAGATAATAACATAAAGAAGAAAGATAGGCAGATAGGAGATACCAAGATGGGCATATTAGCCTTTGGAGCAATTAGTGACGCTTAAGATTATCAATCATGCTAATGGTACGTATGTGCATAACTCGAATGGTATCTTTTGATGTCAATTGTGCTTTTTAGTGCTTGATTTTCGGCAAGCTAGGTAACTGTCTTTGTTGAAATTCAGCTGTTCATAAATTATAAAGACAACTCATCTAACACTCTAAAAACATTGAACATGCTGGATTCAACACTATACATGCTGGATTCTAACCTTTATAGTGTTGAATCCAGCATGTTCAAAGTGTTAATCTAACCTTTTGAAAACATATTCACTCCTCCACCCTTTCAAATGGTGATTCAACATTTTAGTTTTTAGAGTGTATTGTATGGCAAACAATTCTTATCTATTTGGGCCCGTCTTTCTGAAAAAGCAAATGCATTTCTAGGACTCGAGATTAACGATGTCTGAACGTCATAAAAAATCTAAGTTCGAACGGTAATAAATACCTTCCTACCAGTTAGGATAGTCGTAAAAGTCCTCACACCAGTATCATTTTGTTTTCGGACATAAACCAGTTAAACTTCTTCGTGAGAAAACGTACTGATATTAATGCAATACACCTCATTGTGCACTAATACTTTCATCCGTCCACAAGTGTCATCTCAAATTTTTCCTATCATAAGCATCTTCCCAGCCTTCGGCCTCATTTAGGTGCAAGTCCACTTGGGAAACTCTAGATTGATTAAGATCCATATCCCAGCAGATCCATCTTAAGTATTCCATCCTTAAAATTTCAGAAATATGGAATAATGTGGACTTTTCTAGGAAAACACTTTCTCGGGGGATCTTTGCTACAACAGCTTCACTGAATGTTATCGTCCAAAGCCCTTACGGCATTTTTTTGCAAGAGTTCTAACTTTATCTACACTGAATCTATCTATAATGCCAGTGAATAGGAGATTTGTAGCATTGAGTCTGTATGATTCTGGGACGAAATCACGTAATACTGAAAGTATGTTGAAATACATTTACATCATTCATAACTTTACTCCAGAGAAATAACGAAATTGTGAAAAATGAAACAAATGAGAAAATCCGGCATGAATTGTATATTTCGATCGTTACATTGCCTGCAGCAAGACAGTCTACATTAAAATCTTTCTATTATGAAAAATAAAAGTATGCAGCGTATCTCGCAATGTATACTCACCCATCGCCACCGTGCCTGACAAAACGTGTAAATTCAATTTTCAAAAGGCGCGTAAATTCAGTTCGTGCGTTAGACTTGTTGACATAAAACGGCAGGCGAAAGAAAATACACACGGGAAGAATTATTCAAAATTATGAAATTTCGCCCTCCCTCGCATATTAAGAGATTTATTCTTTGAATGAAGATAGGAGGAAGGGCGGGAAGCAGTGTGACTCTTATTTTTTTTGTTTTGTTTTGTTTTTGTTTTTAAATTTTGTTTGTGAAACTGGGTTTTCCTGCCTTATGTTGATTGAGCATGCTAAAGACAATTGCTGGAATGACTACACAAGACAATTTGAAAAAGTTTAAAATATCAGGAATGTCGGAGTCAGACCAGTTTAACCGCCATGCCTGGGCCAGGATATAAATATTTCTCTTTAAAAATGCCAGGAAAAATACACAATGATAATAATGATGATGATAATAATTTGTCATCATCATTGATACTGTAACGGGTTTCATGAGCATTCAGAGCAACACGTTTAGGTTTTCTTTTTTAAAGTGTCCTACATACACATCGACAAGAATTATTCCCAGAAAATAGATTTCACGGATAATGAGAAATTATTTATCATTTCTCATTCATAAAAACTTACTAAAATAATACACCAACCTCGATTTGGTCTTTATCAGGAAGGTCATGCGCTTTCGCTGTAAGTGGCTTATAGAGATCAATTAAACGGGCTCATCTTCACTTTAAATTCGCTTTCCATTGCGGTAAGACCTTGTAAAAGATTATCTTCTATTCGATTTCTGTATCTTTCTCTTAAAAGGGTTAGTTAATGCCGTCCAAAATCATTGTACGCCTGGCTGAATTTATAGGATTTTTACAATCATTTCTGCCTATGGTTTAGCAGGAAGGAGTATTTTCAGCAAATTTATTGCTAAATGTTTATTGCTAAATGACCCATTTCCAATTATAACAAAATTGTGTTTAATCCAATGAATCAAATCAGTACCATTCATTTGACCACTATCTACCAAGGGCATACTTGTTGTTGTGATATAATCATAGGGTTTCCAACAGAATACCTGGATGAACTGATTTCTTCTGTCCATTCATTTGACACCTTTATTTTTGCTATTTCGGCCTAAGCTTTAATGAAAACATTTTGTTTTCTTTTTCATTTTGGTAAAAATCTTTCTGGCTCCAGACCCCAACCCTGTTTGGTATTTCTGTCGCCGAAATCTAGAATGTAACAGTCGTTTTTACTCTCCTGTTGGCAAGTTTTGCCGACTTACTTTGCCTCCCCCCCCCCCCCAAAAAAAAATCATTTCTTAAACATTCTCATAGTCGGAATGCTCCGGGGGTTGATGGAAGGAAATACTGCAAGCTATGCAGAAGCCAATGACCTCCGTTAAACTCTCAATATTTACCAACCTTATTAGCAGACACGCTATGAAAATCTCAAACACGTGTACCTAGTTCATTTTAATATAGCGCTGTTTGTAAAAACAGAACATAATTAAAATAACCGGTGGAAAATTAGTAATGGCTTACTCGTCATACGAATAGAAGAGTCATGGTTCCGTTTCATCCGAGATTTAATCCCTGGTTCAACGAACTCGAACGGCCTTTGAGAAAAAATTTAAATGACTTCCTCCATCTGTTTGGAAATTTTAACGATTTTGTGAAGGCGGCATATGTCTATAATTTCACTTGTATTTCAAAAACTTTACGCCTTTTCTTAAACATGCTTGAGATGCTGATATTTTCTCTTTCTTACAAACTTCTTAGGTCTAATTCCTCTGGAGTACATTGCTACTTCCTCTCTGAAATGAATTAAAACTAATGTTTGATATTTTTTCAGAAGAACCTTCAAGTCCATAACTTTGATTAAGGGAAATGGAGACAAGGTTTTTTTTCAATATTCTCGATACTTTCTGTTTATCATGTTTTTTTAGACCAATGACTGTGGTGACAAGCTGCATAGTTCACAAGACGCAGAGTCGCCGATGCACATAGGACGAAATATAGAAAAGGCAAGTTTTCTATTGTGTTTCGTGTCACATTGGGCTTATATCACGCATATTTGCCATTTTCATATTCTTCTCTTTTCCCCACGAACCCTCATTTTCCTGATCTAAAAACCTATATCTGTAAATCCACTCAAACCTCGGCTTCAATAGAAAAAAAAAAGGCCGAGGATTTGCCATTACGCCGACTCATTCCGATCGCCGGGCATTTGAATATGGGGCTTTCATTACCATCAAAATGTCCCCCTGCTACAGGCGGCATAGAAAACTGGATCAGGGACATGTTTTAAACGTGAATCTGGGGATGAGAATTCAATTTCCTAAAATTCATGATATAAATTGAAAAATTTCAGTGACATCTAATTACCTTCATTAATTTTTTAGATTGCCCATTGTACCAACAACTTTGTTGTTAGATTATCGATTTAAACATAATATGAGAGAAAATCTCCACAAATTACTCAAATAATGAAATACAATATTTTGAAAGGCAAACAATTTATTTTTCAATTCCTAAAATTATTTTTATGAAATATCACATGAATTATTTACGTGTTTCAGATTTTAGAAGATGTGTGATTTTGATCAGAGGATAAAATTGTTTAAGTCGAGTTCGGAAAATCTGTGGTCAAGTGTATTTATGCCTACAGTGCTGTATTCTTACTGCCGCCCCCGAAAAATATTTTGGATGGATTTCAAACAAGAGGGCAACAGTAAGAGGGGGTAATGCCATCTCATTTTCCAATGTTTTCCGTTCTTTTCCTTTTTCCTTTTTTTCTTTTTTTCTCTTTTTCTTTTTTTCTTTTTTTCTTTTTTTTTTCTGAGGTGTACACGAACATGATGGTACAATAAAATGCATTAATGTTTTGTCAATTTTTAACAAAATCAAGAACCATTTTGACCATGTTAACTTGTAAATCCTCAACTAAATCAGTATCCACTTTGACCAGGTTACCAGTGGTTACGATATACTTTGTTTCTAAACTGATAAACGCCAATCTCTATACTCCAAGGCAAAAGAATTTACTTTTCTCTTCCTTCATAACTCGTTTGTATATTCTCTAACATGTCTAAAGAAGAGTGATTTTATTTTAATCCCAGGAATCAGGTCAGTTAGGAATAAATATCGAGTGCGGTTTGATTGAAACAGGAGTGGATGTTCACTTCATTTTTGTTTTCATATCAGTCATCACTGTCTTAATAGGAACTATATATCTCTGTGCACTAAACTTATCGCGCAGCAATATTACGGATATTTTAGTGCGTGATTTTTTAAAAGTAAAAAGCCACAGTGCAAGGGATAAAAAAATCATGAAAGTTTCCATGGAGATCTTGGCCGAAGAAAGGGACATTCCCCTTTCTTGAGTAGTATAAACTACAGTAAAGTAATGATAAAAGTGCCCTTGAAGATATTTCACCGATTATCTCACGATCGTGTGACGCATCACTTCTGCTTTATCGCGTTTTATAAATTCTCACGGTCACAGCCTGTCGATAATATCTCGAAGGTCATTATCTTTCATACATAATATAATAACCCCGTTTTATTGTGAGCATGGGCGGAAATCCCTGGAGGCGGAGTGACATCCCCCCTACCAATAAATTGGGGTAGGGGTCCTGGGGGACATAATCAGATAATATAATATCTCCCACATGATTGTCTTTTGCAATGATTTAGTTCCACAAATTCCCTCTGACTGCAATATGAAGGAATGCAGCGGTATGATTTCATGACTTCAGACAAATTATTTGTCGCAATTGCCTGAGATGACTTTTCACTTATTCCTTTTGTTCTATGAGGGCAGTGCATGCATGAGAATTATTCGTGTCCTCAAAAATATGATCACTGTGAGAATAACGTCGGTATCATGTGGGCGGCATTTTCAATAAAATTTGATTTGGGGAATAACGAAGATATTTATGAGCAGTGAGGGGATGATTAAGAGAGGGAAAGAGAGGGAGAGAGAGAGGGGGGCAAACGGAGGCTAAGGCAGAGAAAGAGACAGAGAGAGAAAAAGGCAGAGAGAGAGAGAGAGAGAGAGGGGGGGAGAGAGAGAGAGATGAAGTGAAATAGAGAAAGAAGAAAAAAGGTTGAAAGAAATGGGATGGGCAAATGGGAGAGAGAGGATGGGAAAGAAAAGAATAGGTACGACACAAACACATGTCATGAGAGAAAGAGAGAGAGAGAGAGAGAGAGAGAGAGAGAAGGAAAATAAGTGGATGGGAAGAAGGGTATGAATCTTTTCTTTTTCACTATGTCCATTGTGAAGGAGAATCAGATTTTTAAAATGAATGGCTTTGCCATATGAAGGATATATCTGGACTGTACAGAATTACTGCTATGCACGTGTAAGTCTTAAGAGTTCTTACCATGGCAGGTCCATCATGTCCATGATCCATTCCGATATGTTTTTTATATACATCTCACCTTGGTGTCTACAGAAATCCTTCATATACTATGATACAGTTTATTAATTTATCTTTATTATAAAAAGAATCAACATTCAAATAAAGAAGATACACAGAAAACCTAGTACCGAGGTTTACAGATAAAAGTATAAGTTCCTCAGGCCATGCAGGCAGGGTGACATAAATTGTACATAAAAGACAGAATATAAATACAAAATACATATGGCACCAACTTATCAAAACTGGCCTCTTGTTACCTTGACTCAAAATACAACATTGAAAATAAAAGATTACAATTATGTGATAGTGGTAGGTTACCGTGAATTAGTGTTATAAGCCCCCCCCCCCCCCCCCCCCCCCCCCCGAAAAATAAATTGAAATAGAATCCCTATGACAGCGAGAGAATAAACCCGATTTGTAAACAAACTACTAGAGTATAGTGCACATTAAAAAAAAATAACAAAATCATGAATTACAGCCTGCATGACCTGGGGCCCTAGGTCATCACGATAAGAAATATCAAAATCTGTATTACAATTTTTCCTTTATGTAGCCTTTTCCTTTGCGTGCGTTCCCATCTTCATGTTCATGTTACGAGCTGAATTGAGCAAGACATCGGCTCACGAAAGGTTTGTCATACAGATTTTGATATTTCTTATCATGATGACCTAGGGCCCCAGGTCACGCAGGCTGTAATTCATGAATTTGTTATTTGAAGAAAAGTCCAAGTATATCTACATGAGTTTTTATGTTTCATTCACAATCATTGTAATTCATTAGAGTATCAAAAAACAGATAACTTAATTCCTTATCGTACGGTTAAAGGGGGTACCCAATGCCGAAACAATGTTAGTTCATTTAAAAGAGCATGATTTCATTAGCAGAAAATCATCTGCCGAGAGTTTTTTTAAAAATCGTGTTGCCAAGGAAACCCCCAAATGTGGTAAGATTTCAGGATATTTTTTGACGCCTCAGCTGTGACCCAGTTTCAACTGGGTACCCACTTTGACGTCATACCTCATACTCAAATTGTTTTGTCAACTCTTGACTTTTTATGAGAAAATTAGCCCAAACGCATTGATTTCGATTGAAAATCATCAAATCTTTAATTTTATTCTTCTTAGAATTCTATTCTCGATCATATATATATATATAAATACCATAGTGTAATCACTTTAAGAAGAAAACTTATGCAGTGCGAAATACAAATATTTGTAAAAAAAAAAAAAAGAAAAAGAAAAAATAAAAAATAAAGAAGAAATTTTTAAAAAGAGATGGCGTACACCCCCATGTAGAGGTGTTGTGGCTCAGTGGATAAGTCTCTGGACTTTGAACCACAAGGTCCGGGGTTCGAATCCCTGCCGCGGCGCTGATGTCCTTTGGCAAGATATGAATTTATACATTTGCCACATCTTTCGGATGGTGACGTTAAAGGTCGGTCCCAGACGTAAATAATCATATTTGATGATTGATACACATCTGTAAAAACCAAATTCAACAACAACAACCCCATTCTGCTTTTACTTTTAAAAACCATCGAAATAGGCCAATACAGTATGTTTCTTCTTGATTCACACCTTTAAAAAAAGAAATTAGTTGTCTTTCTCTCTTAACAATAATGAGAAAGTCAAAATTCCAACCAGTATTATCAATTTGCATTGAATGCTTTATGTTTTACCCTTTCTCCAACTATAATTCCCTTTCTCAGCAAATGATTTTTCTTACGTCACGAGTCTTGTACCCAGGTTTTTTTTTAAGGGCAATAGTGTATCCAGAAATTGATAAACGTGTGGGGGCGGAGAAAGGAAAATTGACCCAAGCTCCTAGAATATAAGATGCACCCCTGTGAGCGGCTAGAACCCTATAGGAGTCTGCTGGGGTAACTTTCCTTTAGAAACTCTTGAATCGTGTAACCTATCATTCCATAATCTCAAGCATTCCTTTCTACTCTGAGTTGTTCAGAGAGATCGGGGGGGGGGGGCAAACGGGGAGAGCGTTGTCCTGCTCTCCTATATTAAACACGGCACAGCGATGTATAAACCACAGTTATTTTGTAATAAAATCGTATGTTTTATCCCAATTCCATATGATTTTTCTCCTCCAAATGTCAATATGATATTCTCATCACTTTGAAGGTCAAGCCTAATCTCCCAGAGAAAGGTCACAATTCAAAATATTTTTGAATCAAAATTGGTGAAATGTCAGGAAAGGGTAAGTGCTTAGAAGAAATAGCACACAGCAAGTAAGAAATATTACAATGCAATACAGGAATGGAGGAGAAATTGTCATGTATTTTTTGTACTGAACATTGGTGGAATAACTGCTCCGATGGAATGCTTATACTGTTATACCTCCCCTATATACATTTTCATATTACCCTAATATTCCTTCCCCTCCCCTTTACACCCCCCCCCCCCATTTCTCTCTATAGTCCCACCCCCTTATTCATTCACCCTCCTCTGCCCCTTTCTGTTACAGACCAGACTTCATGAAACTGCAATATTCAACACGTTTCTCTCGTAATAAGTGACGGCTAAGTAAGAAGGACCTTTGATGAAGAGATGACACGCTACAGATAACATCGAACCAATCATGTGACTTGCTTGAGAGTTCCTTAACATTCATCAGTTCATAGGAGGGCGATGGCCATACACATTTCCTCGTTACCTGAGTATGTCCATACGAGATTTTAATCCTGCATGATTCGAATACAAAAATCGTCTGAATTATTGGAATCGGGAGAGTCTAAGCATGCTAACTCAGATTAAGGAATAAATTTCAGCTCCGGCGATCCACGATCGCTTCTCAATTTTTCTCACTTCAACTTTTCATCAAACACTATGCCTAACCTTTACTAAAACTATATGAAAAATACTAACAAAAACCCTGAAAACCTTGGTTCTAAATGTAACCCGAGTCATATATGTACGAATATAATATATATATATATATATGTAATAGTGCAATATTTTCCACACATCATGCATAATACCTTGATTCTTTACTGTTGTTTTCATCATAGTTTAGATATCTTTTTGTAGTTTTTCTTCTTCTTAAAAAAATTTTCTTTTAATATTCATGATTTTTAATCTCAGGATCAGTGGATCAGTTAACTGATCTTGTCATCCTGATTAAATATGTTTGAATAAATAGAATAAAATAAATAAATAACCTTCTACATACTCTAACCTTAGATTTTTGTTCAAATCCTTTTATGGGCTAAAATGTTGCCCAATAACTTTGTTTCACTCTCTTTAGTTCTTCCGAATTATGACGTCCTTCCAGCGCAAACTTGTATTGTCTTCTCCTTTTTTCCCGTAACCATGGTAACATGAGAATAAAAATCTATTGACTGAAGCATAAGCTCGTGCCTTGGAGGCGTATATTTATCGAAAAACGAATTCATCTTCGAAAAAAACAATTTGTTTTCTTGCTTCTGTATTCGCGAAAGGTCGAGCTAATGCCAACGTAATGTGTTTAAAATCAAATACTAAATGTTTCTTGAACAAGGGGCTGTTTGATTTATTAATTCCCTCATTGTACTGATTTTAAAATGACCCGTGCATGTGGGAAAAGTGCCCTGGTTTTATCTAGATTTGAAAATTCATCATTTCTCAGTACTCCTGCATTGGAATTATTTGTTTGGATGAATCAACATTCTCAAGTGACAAGTCCAAAATGAAAACACTGCTACATTGTAGGTGAACAGAAAGGAACTTCTGATTTGATAACATATTTTTGTGTTCAAATGGAAATCATTAAAAAAAACACACACACACACACACACACACACACATGCACACGTTGGTAACAACATGCCTATAGCACGTTAATTTATTTGATGTACTATAAAAGAGCAATGTAGACAAAATGCCTTGTTCAAGGGCATAAGTGCCGTTCTGGGTTCGAATCCCCGACTCTCGCGTCTCCGGTCAAGCGCCTTAAACCACTGGACCACGGCACCTCCACCTTGAAGTGAAAAGCGATTTCAAGATGTTTACCAGGGGCAGTGATGGGAGTAGGTTGTTACTTTACCACTGATTTGTATGGTGGCCCTGAAGTACAACAGGTCATGTGCTACGTGAATTTCGCATCCCAGGTCCTGAATTTCGCGCCGCGGGTCGTGAATTTCACGACTGGGATGCAAAGTTCGCACCACGGGTCATGAATTTCGCATTGCAGGTCGTGAATTTCGCATCCCAGGTCATGAATTTCGCATCGCGGGTCGTGAATTTTACGACTGGGTTGCAAAGTTCGCGTCATGGGTCATGAATTTCGCATCGCAGGTCGTGAATTTCGCGCCACGGGTCATGAAATTCAGGACCTGGGATGCGAAATTCACGTCGCACATGACCTGTTGTCGAGCGTACTTCAGGGCCACCATAGATTTGACTCTTGTGTTTATTAATCCCCAACCCCCGTGAATGTTCACACCAATGGGTATGAAACCAGACAAGGGAGCGAATGTCAACAAGGGAAAATGTGAAATAAACACCTCAAATTGACGTAATGTATCAAACAAAATGATTTATATTTCATACAAATAGAAAGGAGGCAGGTGCATAGTTTTCATACCCTGAAAGTTTAAAAATCACCTGAAGACATTAAGCTCTGTATGTCAGGGGTTCAGTGTCATAATATGCCACAATATGCGCTTCAAATATTACTTCTATAAACAGATATTGCGAGTTCAAACATACTCTCAATTGACAGACTAGAGAGAGAGTGACGTAGACCAGTGGACGTACGCGAAAGCCAGGGAATGAATTAAAGCGCGTCTATGGAATTTAACAGCCATTGGATTCCTTACATGCCCTCACTCTTCTTATGCATGGCCGTATCGCAGAAAATTGGAAAATTTCCAAAAATTCCACCCAAAGTGTGCACCAGATCGTTTAATTTCAATTCTAAAAATGCAAAAGTTTCTGCTCGTTCGCTTCGCTCCTTCGCTTGCGTGTTCCCTCAAATATTGAACATATTTTTGCCCCCCCCCCCCCCCGGAAAGAAAACCTGCGTATGGCGTTGGTCTTATGTTATCATCATTTTCTTTATTTCCAACCTTTCCATCCCTGGAATGCCATGTAAAGTTCTTGGGGGTAATCTACAGATTTTTGTTTCCCCAGGTGATTGGTACACCTTAAAGACGCTAGGTCGTGGGCTTTCATGGGGAATGGATCATAATTTGCTGACACCAGACTTTGTGAAAAATACCTCTACTAGAGCTACATTTCTGGAGCACAGCAAAACAAGCTGTCCCACCACAAACATTCTTCTGCCTGCTTCGGGCGTTCTTGGGCCATGGAAAGTGAGATAATGACTTTGCCATATGGGGAAAGGGTGAAGATACAGAGCATTACATAAGGTCTGTTAGTCATAAAACTCACAGTGATGGACAACACCTGTTACTGGGTAAGCACCCATGGTGTCGAATTCCCCATGAAAGCCCACGACCTAGCGTCTTTAACTAGTTAAAAGGAAGGCATAGTGTCATTGCAGTGAACGAAAAGTTCAACTCGGGGGTTGTGAAAGAAAAACGATATCAACAAGCAAACAACAAACAAAAACAAACAAAAAAAAAAAACTAATGAGATGTATGGAAACTGTCCGAAAACAACATTACGCTGCGAAATGGATATCCCGAGTGTCATTATGAAAATGAGAAACTCACAATATCATCGAATGACTCAAGGAGCAGGGAAGGGAAAAGGAATAAATTCTATGGAGTACATAGGACTATTAATGCCGTCGTATGACTGGTTTTGCCCTATGCTACCACGAGGCGTCCATGTAGAAGTTCACAGAGTATTTCACAATTGAGTACATGTCTGGCAGCACATTAGATAGACGTGGGGTAAGGTTTGGTAAGGTTGGTTTGTTTGCTTGTTTTGATTTCCGTTCAAAGCAACATAACATACAAATATATACATATTGGATATAAACGGCGGATAGCCCATTTCAGTCGTATTAACAAAATACTACTGTTTGTTCCAATATAAAATGGTTATATTTAAGCCATACGACTGTTCTTCCATGGGGTCCCCTTGAACATATAATTTATCATCGCCTCTTCGTTATTCTCAAATGATCTGTAGGTTCTGTAATGAAACCCGGGATGATTTTATTTCTTCTTGTTGCGAGGTGCTGTGGTCCAGTGTCTCCGGATATGTCTCCGGACTGTCATAAATACCACAGGGTACGGGGTTCGAATCCCTGCCGCAGCACTTATGCCTTTTGGCAAGACATTGATCTGTATTTGCCACACTCGACCCAAGTGTAGTGAGTGGGTACCATAGGCCTGAATGCACCATGGCAGCTCAACGGTTGCCGTGCTAAGGCTGGGTAATAATATGATTACAGGGCTCTATATAACAGTACAGTACTGGAGAGGCTACCCTGGGTAAAATGTAAAATGCATGATGTTATTTTATAATGATTTATGTGTTTGATTTCTTCTAAAAATTGTTATAAATTGTTTTGTTGGAAATGGAAATAAACTGAACTGAACTGAACTGAAACAAGACATGTTATTATTATCATTATCATCATCATCATCATCATTATTTTTACTGCTATTATTATTATTATTATTATTGTTGTTGTTGTTTTTGTTATCATTATTATGGTGATCATCATCATCATCATCATCATCATCATCATCATCATCATTTGTTCCAATGTAAACTGATTATATTTCAGCCATACCTTGGCAGGCCTAAATTTGTTTCCTTGCTTGATGCTGACGAGTCTTCCGTTAGCCCTAGGAACGGGTTAACAACCTCTCTCAATGTTCGTTTCTATGTACGAAAAAATGTGGATGAATATTTCAAAGAGAGGATGGTAAGTGTAATATGTCACAACGAACTAGCCAAATTGGGTTAGAAGCATGATAAAGATGGGATTCACAAAACGCGAATTCGAAATCTTCGAAAAGCCAACGAATTCAGGCTTTATCTGTTTATGTTTTGTGCATGTTGCACATTTATTTAGCTTAATGGAAATTGTGTCTGGCATTACTACCAGCGTATTTATTAAGGCAGTACTGTTATGAAAAAATAGAAATTTTGGTTCGCTTGAAATTCAAGGTTGAATCGCAAAAGAGAAATAAACACACCAAAAATATACCCAAGATGTGGAAATATCAAAGCAATATGTAAGGATCATTTCGTCAGAATAGCAAAATAATATGATGAGCACAATACGAAAATCAATACCGACATTTCTTTCGTATTCTGTTGTTTTTTAGATCGATGTGATGTTTTGGGGGGAAATACTTCAAGGAAAGTTTTTATTTTCATGCAACATTCAAAGTAGGAGAGAATTTATAGATATTGTTGATAAGAAGGTATTGATTATGGGGAAGTGAAACCGTAATTTCTTTCTTTTTTAAAAGTATATGAAACCATAATTTGTTTATCCTGGTATTGATTTTCGTTCTCGTGGATGCATTCGTCATCAAGGTCATTGTTTCTATGTATCATAATATACAATGTATTAGTGTGTCATTTCACGATGGCGTAAAGACAAATGACACCTAATTACCGAAAATAAAACAGAAAATAGAATCACTGAGAATTGAAAGAAATAAATTCATCCAAGGTAGAAACAGAATAAAACTTTCTGGGAATTCATCGTTACAGTCGTAGCTTAAAATATGCTTAAGAATTTTTTAAAAATTCGATCAGAAAAGTAAATACCCTACTCTTGAACTCGAATTAAATATACCTTCTTAAAAGACGCCATGACATTTTAGGTTAATTCGAATTCCGTCCTTAAACAACTATTAATGAGATTTCTTATACTTTGATACGTTTATCTATCGATTTAGTTAATAAATCATGTTTAACATATATATATTGAAGTAGATCAAAAATGAAATAGGCGTCCTGTACTGACGAAGCGAAGGCAGAGATGATAACTGAAAACAGTAGGGAGTATAGAAAAAAAAATCATTATGCTGGCCTGAGCTAGATTTACCAAATCAACTCGAAAAAAATGAAACATTATATTTAGATTTGCGATTCATACCCCGCAATAATTCAGTGGTTTTTCCAAATAAATTCTGGGAAATGATGCTATCAATCAAACCAAATACCAATCAATATTCTCTGATAAATCCCTTTTCATGTCCATCTAGTAAATCATCCTTAAAATCATTCGATGCCAATGACAGCCGGCATCAGGAGAGGATAATTGAAATGTGAATGAAAAGTGCATACCAGGGCAAACCATGTCATTCATAGGAGAAAGTTATTTTCAGTTCATTGTGAAGATCAGAGATGGTAACTGAATGTCAGTTAATGACTCAAACGTTTAGAAGTCATGACATACTTTGGAATAGTTGGAACTTAATGTGCCTGCAAAGTTTAACCCGATCTCTCCCTCTCTCTCTCTCTCTCTCTCTACCCCCCTCTCTCTTTCTCTCTCTCCCATTTCCCTTTCTCTCTCTCCTTTTATCATTATTGTTTATCATTTTATCATGTTATGTTTACTTGTTCTGTTGCTTGGAGTTCATTGTCGATTTATTAGCAAATGAATATGTTCGAAAAAAAGTTAAAGGTGGAGTTATTCTGATAACCATTATAGCTGTTGGGAGATGAATACTTTTGACTTTAAGTGTATCTCAAAATGAACCTTCTAATAAAACTCTGGATACATCACTGAGATAGTAAGTTCATATTCATCTTAGTGAGTTGCTTCAGCTTTTGTATCCAGAAATTCTCCGCGATCACGAGAAAATATCACTGTTATACCTAGTTTGGGTTTTAAAATTCGTACTATGTGCACATTTATACAGGGCGTTATCTGTTTTAATGCGCAAAGCATTCCGGATAAAAAAGGTGCCAGGAAGGCAATGTCCTCGCCCGCCCTTCTCCCCCCCCCCCCCTCCCCCGACATGTCGCATACCCACTTCACATTTGCCTACTTCTCATTTTTAGAGATGTGATGTTACAGCCTGCGACTTGAAACGGTGTCGATCTGTTGCTCCGTGATCACAGCAATGAATTGGCGCCAAATGCCTGTTTATCACGTCACGGTCTTATAAATCACGTGATCGACTTTGATACGCGGGCGAAATGACACTGAAATACTTTTTTTTTCCTTTTCAAACGGCTCCCTTCCAGTGGCATGTGACATGATGGCTTTATTTTCCTTGTGTAGAAGAAGTTAATTAAGGATATTGCGAACAAATTTCCCCTCATTTTACACCGATCAAAAGAGACGCCATTTTGTATCCCATTCGAAAAACAGGCAACAAACAATCATTACGCTTGTTTGATCCATATGTTTTCCACTCGCTCGCTCCATCGTCAACCACTTAACGTTCGTTTTGCTCTCGTCTGTATCCGAGTTATCGACTCAAATTGAAATCTCGAAAAGTATCTGTCTTAAAGTGAATATCATCTAGCGTATCCTCGGGGTGTCTTGCTCTATTAAGTGGGCCATTATTTCTTGATTTCTTCGCCACCAGTTACGACACCCCTCGGGAACAATATTTTTTGCTTGCCAATAACCCGTCACCGGCATCCGATTTCAATCGTCGTGAGTCTCTTTCTCATCTTTAGAAAGCGAAAAGAGAGAGAGAGAGAGAGAGAGAGAGAGAGAGAGAGAGAGAGAGAGAGAGAGAGAGAGAGAGAGAGAGAGAGAGAGAGAGAGAGAGATGGATGAAGAAGAGCAAGGAGAGGATGTGCAAAGATGACATTTTATTGCGGTGCGGAATTTTCATCGGTTTTCGATTTCTAATTTACGTAATGAGTTATCGGCTCGCAAACAGATGGGAACCTAGTCTACCGAAACCGACTTTATGCGTTGTTCCCAAAATCGATCTTATTTCCTTGAAGGTTTAAAATGGATCTAATGGGAAATAAAATCAGCAATTATTGTAAAGATTGGGAATGTCTTTCTTGTAAGTGCACAGTCAGCTCTCGTATACAAAGGTACAAGCGGAAAGTGCCTGTTTCGGAATCAATTAAACTCAAGGATTTAATCTCTTAGACTATTTATATTTTGCATGCGGCAAAGACCCTCCATCATAGTACTCAGCAGCATTATCTTTCCGTCGCTTTTTCTATTCTTGTTCGTTATGGTTTGGATGTAAGTCGAGCTCATACCTTGGGACGCAATATGCGCGGGATTTCCGTAATTACAATCAGTTAATCACCACGATCTCACCTTGAGAACAACAACAAAAACAACAAAGACCTCTATAATGCATCAGAGATAGCTGCAAGCAGATACATCTAGTTTTCCAGTGATACTGGGTATAGTATGACTGAAACTGGAATGAAGACTTTGAATTAAAAAAAACTTTGAAAGTGAATCATGGACTTTATAAATCAAGGACTTTCTACAAATCCAGCATCTTTCTGCGCAGTAACATGAATAATATGCCATTATTAATGAAGAAATACTGGATACCTTAAACAAAACCCTGTGATATTTGGATAATACTATGATTATTATGAACGTATAGTCTAAACTTGGGGGGGGGGGGGGGTGAAAATCATACTTTTTGTGTGTGTGTTTAAGCTGTCACTGTTGCCACCTCTTGTGCTTTTGAATTATATGATTTAGTGGTGTAGTGGTGTAAATATTTTGCAAATACTTTTTGCAGAGGGTAGGGGTGTAGTTGTTTTATGGATTTGTCAAAGGTTAAATCTTCCTGGGCTTAAGTAACTATTGACCAGGGTTACAAATTCGCAGTAATTATTGTGGTTGGTGGTTGTCCTGAGCCTACATCACCGGGGTCGTTTAAAAAATCCTTCGGGGTATGTTCAGAGGATATATGTCTTCATGGATTATTGTTGGAGATACTTATCCGGTGGTATGGTTGTCGGGGGAAATAGTCTAGAGGGTTGTCCTTGCGTATAAGTCTTGAGAACTGGTAGAACGTGAAATTTTGAATAAAACCTATTCTGTCATATATCTGTTTGTTTGGAAATATCGCAATAGTCCAATACATAAAAGGCTACACTCGATAAAAAAAAAAAACAAGAAGAAGAAGAAGAAGAAGAAGAAGAAGAAGAAGAAGAAAGAAAAGAAATGCTTGATACCAATTTCAAAAGACTCTTGATTAGGCCCGAACCTTCTCATTGTTTTGTAAGAATGTATGTAAACATGGTTAATACACCCTTACTGTAACATCACTTATGCTTATATTATTTTGCCATTATCACCGATTGTTCTACATGTATGTCACTAAATATAGTCCTCAAATACGTTGTCTTATTCTTCATCTTCTTCATTTCTCGTTGCTCTAAACTTCCTATGCTACTTTCCTTCACACTGTCCCTCTCTTCCTTCTGTTAATTTTTTTTACTAAGTCTTTGTGCTTTTAGGCGTGCCTGCCACAAGCATTTGCTTCAGGGACCACGCCTTCTTCCATGATTATATTGTTTATTCTATTGTGACATATTTGTGTTACCATAAATAAATTGTACAAGTTGAAAAAACGTTATTGTCAAATTGTACCAATTCAATGGAAGGAAATAGATATTTGACTGAAAGGAAATGCATGAAGATCATGTAGGTGCATGCTCGAGTAAAGCAATACATTTTTTGTAATAGTATGCAGAACATGTACCGTATATATCTGCCCATAATACGGAGTGGAGATAAGTTGTAGATACCTATCAAGGATTTTTTTATGTTCGCCAAAGAGAAAAGTCTACAAATTTTAGTTTACATATATCCAATCTGAATATTAGTAAGTAAAGACTGATATGATCCTTCTACCATCCTACCACGCCTACCTTCAGAACTTAAACGGCAAGCCTGCGTCATTCGCGAACCGAAAAAGGTGTCCTGAAACTATCAAGGATCATTAATTACCATGGTGATGCATTATCAGGAAATAAACTACTGAGCTAGAATTATGGAATATCTAACTACAGGCGTATTTCGTTAGTTCCTTGATACAGGAGTAAGAAGGAAGATGGGAGAACACTCCAGTGCAAAGCAGGGACTTTGACAGAAGGTGACTCCTGATTTTGAACTTTCTTAATATCATCAGTTATATAATGGTGTCAAGGAAGGCCCTTAATCAGAATCAATTTGAAAAGAACTCGATGTCGCAAAATCAGGAAAATAGGTGAAACCGATTTGGGCGACATCTTGACACATGACATGAATTACATCTAATAACAGGGAATTTGGAAAGTTTCCCCCCCCCCCCAAATTCCGAGGGGGAAAATGCCTTAGGGTGCGTTCATGGCTCTTTTCTGAAGCCAGATTAGACACAGTTATGCGCTTTGAAAAGCTGTTCCAGTGTACCTTGTTTAATATAACTCCTGACTTCCTTGAAAACTTGGTTTTGAAACTTTTGTACGTTTTGAACTGCTATTAAAAAAAAAAAAAGGAGCTCCAGACACACTGTTTTGAACTGAACGTGCATGTAGCCTATCAAAACGAATGGAAAATGAGGATGCTAAAACAAAACAAACAAAACAAATCAAAAACAAACATAAACAAACAAAAAAGCCGCCGGGACAAAAAGCATATGTTTTGCCTCATGGCGGCAAAAAGGTGTGGACCAATCAAATTCTTAGAAAGTTAGTGCAAAATATGACGTCATGAGTTTGTCTGCGCAACCTTCGGCAAAACTCTCTTTTATTTCATAGAGTAAAACTTTGCTGTGAACTAATATTGAAGCCTCATTAGCATATTAAACTGGCGCTGTTAAAAGAAAAACAACAACAAAATGATAAAGAAATAGATAAACAAACAAACAAAAGCCCGGGGGTTTTTCCTCTGGATATCTAAACGAACCTTTATTCGAGCAACATGGGGCATAATTAGTCACCTTGGCGCGTTCCAATGTTTCCCAGCAGAGTATGAGGAGTGGGCGTGTGACGAAGATGTTGTTTCATAAAAGCATTGGTACGGAGTGTTAACATGTATAAGAGAAACATGAAAAACGCTAACTAGCATGATTAGTGCATATTTTTAGCTTGTGGCATTATAACAACATTATTGTATCTAATCCTTCGATATTACGTCCGTTTGGAAAGCGGCATGATATGGATTTTTTTGTTCATTGTGTCTTTATTATCGCAACCAGCAACAGTTGTGCTCGAGAGAAATTGTGCTCGAGAGGATTAGCTCACATTTTAAAGAATTTGAAAACACAGCGCTTTAATAATCCTTTGCTTTGTCGTGATTGTCATACGGTTCGGTGAAATGTGGAATGAATTGTAATTCTCTTTGGAATGATTTTGTTTTCTTTTTCAGTCGCTGCAGGTTTCTACCTCTCAAAGCTTTTCTTGGGATTATTCGGCTTAGTATATCTTAGAACGGAAAAGTATGATTTAATCCTTCCACCGCGAATATAAACTAAGATCATGGGATAACTGAATACACGACAAAATCTGTTTACGACGTTTGAGATGCTCTCTCTCTATCTCTCTCTCTCTCTCTCTCTCTCTCTCTCACTCTCACTCTCTCTCTCTAATATTGAATATTCGCAAAGATTCACTTTAAATCCAATGTATATTATTGTAAATTTTTCCATATTGACAACGTTTATTCTATTATAACATGAGATGATATGATAAAAAAAATGAGAGGTGAATGAACTGAATTATTAGATGATTTTCGAAAGACTGGGAGAATATAAAGCGTTTTTCCATTACTAGTATCTAGGCCTATACTAATAAGTACTTTCCCATTCTTGCTTCGCTTTATTAGCGTTCTCCGCTATTTCAAGCACACTTCCCAATTGTCACGTTTCTCCTGAATATTACCGGTATACTAATCTTACTACTACAAAAGAAAATTATGTTCAAAGTATATAGTGGAAAAAGACAACAAACTCGTGTATAATGAGATGGAATCGTATACGTCGTGCTTGACGCAAGCTTAAAATGCCAAAAGTGAATTCATTCCACCTTAAACAAACAATTCCTGTCCTACATAGGCAAGAGGGGAGAGTTATCCCTCGCAAAAATCCGCATAAAACATTCAAAATACCAAAATAACTCTGCCACAAAGTGCCTCCTTTATCATTCATAATACCGATAGTATAAAGGAATAAGATGAACATTTTTCGAGAGTGCACACTTGAGCCCACCTTTATTAAAGGCTAAAGGAACCCAATTTCGACTGATTAAATAAATGCGTGCGGGCAGAACCTCGGCATGGGTAGAAGTTCGATGTAGGCGATACGGAATGGGTTTGCTCTGTCTAACATAAGGTGCACGGATTTAAGATGAACGAGTTACATAAGGAAGAGGGTTGGGTAAAATAATACTACAAATCTATCAATCCCGCAAAGTGGAAAGTAAGAATGGAGGTATCTTCTGAAATGAAAATGTTACTTTGAAATTGAATGAAAGTTAAGAGAAGTCAGATTGGATCTGTATTCAGAGTGTGCGATAGATCACACATATATCCTGATTATGTGATCATGCCTTTATGCTTCCATGCCTGCCGTTAAATGAAGTATGGTTTTCCCATTCAGTCATAAATTCTTCTACAAATTTAAAAAAGATGTGCATTCGTCTTAATGAACTGAAAGGGAGGGGTACATATCCAACTGAGATTTTTCCCCTAAAAGGAGGAAAAGAATTCAATTTAAAACATGTCTCTCTAGAGATTACAAAAACTGAAATAAAATAGATAATGAGTAAATGAGGTACTCGTTTGTTCTGTATTCAAAAGAAAATCGACTGGAAAGTTGTTAAACAAGTTCTCGTAATATTCATTTTGAATCAAAAAGGGTGTTTTCCATATGACTTCATATTTTCATGACTTATGATGCATCTAACATAATATGCGAAAGGAACCCCGAAGCAAGGCTATCTGAAATACTGCCTGCTTTGAAGAAAGCGTTCGTGTTTTTTTTTTTCTTCTTTTTCCTCTTGATTTCATTTTCTTCCTTGAGTTGAAGAAACATGACAGTAGCTTAGAACTATGAGTACATGCAAAATCACAAAATAGAGGAAGGTGTGCGGGGGCGTTTGTGGGTGTGGTTTTTTTTGGGGGGGATTTTCTTTCGGGTGGTTTTGTCGTGAGTATAGGTGCCATTTTGACCACATAGAGATCATCCAAAACTCATAGGGTGACTCGTGTAGGCAAAACTCACCAGATTCTAGTCTTTATGCTATGAACTTCCAAGACATTTACCTCATAACTATATTACCTCTGACAACTATAGCTTCACTTGTTGAAATTCACCTCTGAGAAAATTATCTCCCCATATAAAACTAAACCGTTTAGCAAAACAAAAAATCAAACAAACAAAGGGGGAAAAGAAAGAAAGAAAGAAAGAAGCAAAAACAATGATAAACACACACAAGGACAACTATCTTCGGGCTAAACCACTTGTCCCAGAGGTACTTCAAGCCTACTTTTTCGAAGGGATTGTTGTCTTCAGGGCTGTTGTTCGGGTTCGTAACCCCAAACCTCATCGATCTAGAAAATTTGCTACGTCGGACGATAAACAATAAAGTATTTCTTATATATAAAAGCGATCTCTCGCTGAAATTCTTTTATGTAAATCTCTTAAGTTATTGTAGGCTATATATTTACCATGCTTAATGCCTGTTGAGTAAGGGTAAATTACATTCACGAGATTTGCAAGCTGTAAATTGACTCCTACCACTAAGCTTCCATATCATACCGTTTATTACCCTCTCGCGTTACCATGGGAACGATTTGAAGGAAAATGAAATGAAGACATTGATATGTTAAAAACTGCAGCAAATAAAAACGAATACATTCCGATTTCTGTGAAAATACATTAGGACTTTGGTGAAAGGAACATGACTTCATCTAAGCTAATCTTTACAATGATCTGCCAGATTCTCTAGAAAGAGCTTAGTATGAGAATCGTGGAGGCATTTACCATGATAAGCTCTTATAATGAATGTCATATGATTGTAATCACATTCTACTCGCTAAATCCTTTCCAATGCATATCATGCATCGACCATCAAGTTGTTTCTTTAAAAAAAAAAAAATTATTCCTCTGCAACAGCTGAGCTTGAATTCTTCGTCTTTGTCCTACGTCTATCTGTTATTCGTACTTCATTTGATAGATGTCGATCTCTTCTTCAAATCATACTTCAAATCTATAAACTCCAACCCCGAAATACAGGTTTAGCACTGGGAGTGGCGTACCCAGCATACGTTAACTGGGGCGGGCGCACGACCTCACTCCTTTTTTAAAGTCCACTGCTCTACTCTACGCTACCGTTTCCATCCCTTGATGCATTTCAAATTTTGCTTTTGGTGGGGCATCCGCTTCCCCCCCCCCCACCTGCTGATAAATTTCTGGATATGCCACTGGAAGATGTATTTTGAATGTCATTTCAATGGAGGGGATGGAATCTGATGTCTTATTACAGATAGTTTGGAGTGTAATCATAGTTGAGTAATTGCGATTGTGATCACAAAAAAATAGCGAGTAATTGCGATTGTGATCACAAAAAATAGATACATGAATTTCAAAAAAGCAAGCTTAACATTTCGTCATTTTAATCACCCCTTCCATCTCTGCTGTCCAGTGTGTCTAGCAAGACTATTTATGAATTGAGAAGAAATTAATAGGAAACAGCTCAAAGAGTACCAACAACAGTTTTTTATTTCCGCGCACCATTCAGCGATTCAAGAAAGCATATATCTAACCAATAACGAAGCCAATTCTATTGGTAGCTTTCGCATATCACCGTTAGCTTTTAGGCCGGGGGGGGGGGGAGGGGTACTCGCCTAAAATGGTATATGGGGGTGTGACTCTCTATTGGGTCGCGCTTTTTTTTTTTTCTTTTTTTCTTTTTTTGCAAGAAATCTCTAAACATGGGGTATGGTTTTTCCCTGAAAATCCTTTAAAGGAGAATGGAACCCAGGCATCAGTGTGCTTTTTAGTGAATGGAGATGAACAAGAAAGATTAAACAGTGAAAGTTTGAGCAAAATTGGACAATCCGTTCCAGAGTTATGAATTTTGAAAGTTTAAGTAAATCCCTATTATTGGGATCCTTGAGTTGGCAACTTTGCCACCATCTGTGATGTCATCGTGGACAACTCCCCATTCATTTTGTACACAGAATTTAACATTTTCTTCATTTTCAAGAAAAATAGAAATTCTTTTAATTTACTGTTTGAGTATGACATGGCTACATCAATTCTTCAAGCTTTTTGTGAAGAATTATGTTGATTCCTGACTCGAAATTTTGTATACATCAATTATTCTGAAAAATTGTGTACAAAATGAATGGAGAGTTGTCCACGATGACATCACAGATGATGTCAAAGTTGCCAACTCAAGGAGCCCAATAATAGGGATTTACTTAAACTTTCAAAATGTATAACTCTTGAACAGATTGTCCGATTTTGCTCAAACTTTCACTGTTTAATCTTTCTGGTTCATCTCCATTCACTAAAAGCACACTGATGCCTGGGTTCCATTCTCCTTTAAAATGCCCCCACTTTTTTAAACATGGGTAACTTTGTTGTTCAGAATGACATTCTCGCCCAAATTGTCGCTAATGTACACACCCGAGATTCAAAATCCCTTATAATGGGTACCCTTTTCTGCCAAAATGACCCTTAGACGGGTTAGGAATGGGGTGGTTCTGCATGTTCTGTGAGGGGGGGGGGGGGGTATTGCTCATATTCCCTTTATACCCTGGTATTATGAAATCACTGAATGAGGGTTGACATCCCTCGATCTTATTAACCTCTCATTTCGCGCTTGTCGTTCAGGGATCAAAATGTTCTGTCATCTTCTCACTCGCACCTCTGCTAATTTAACGGATTCTTCTGTTTTTTACCCACCTGAGATCCACGATTCTGTTCTGTTCCCTCATCATACCACGTCCTTGATTGGTGTAATAGACCGCGTAATGAAGAGACAGATGGCGTTCTAGGTTGACCAGGGCCCGGTTTCATAAAATTTGTAATCAATAACAAGTTGCAATAAGTGTTATAAGCTACTGAAATTCTTGCATCTGACTGACTGAGAGCAAATTTTTCATAGAAATGTGGCAGTTGTTACTGATAACAAGTTTTATGAAACGCGGCCCAGAAGCTTGTTTTCCATTGCAGGGGATGTTCGTAGAAACTTCACGTACACGTAATTCTTGGAAATACCTGTATTTCTTAAAGCCAGTGTTCTAAGTCAGTTACTTCTACAGGATCTAGTACGATCGTCCATAATAATCGGTTGTGATTTATTTATTTTTCCATCATCTGGTATCGTTGCAGAGAATTAGCACCAAAGTTCATAACATCAGCAATCGTATCGTGTGAACTAACCTGTTACAGTCTGTTTCTTTAACCCCTTTAAAATCATGCTCAAAAGGTTTTTTTGTTTCGTTTTGTTTTTATTTGTTTTTTGAAAACTGTCATTCTTTACCCAAATGACATTTATAACATATTCCAACACATTTACAAAGATATTTATTTCCTTCTCATGATAAAAAAAAAAATCAATTCGAAATGAAATTAACATTGGCCATAACATGGTGGGAGGTGGCGAGGTTCCTTGGAAGCGGGTGGCTTGTACGTGTTCGGCTCGCCGTAAAAATTCATGATATCACAAAACAATCATAAAATGCATTTTAAAAAACGCTAGAAAGAAAAGTATAAGAAAAAGGTAAAGTAAAGATATGATATCATTGCTTCGATATTGTTTTTGTAGAGAAGAAGAAAAAAAAATCATTGCAAAAATGTCTATGTTATAGTACGTGTAATACTTGTTGCTTTTTCATACATCGCTTCATACCTACCACTCATGTCCAACTGTCAACAATGGTCAACAACCCGACAACTACTAGATTTTTAGGTATAATTTTAACCTAGCTCTTTTAAGTAACATCAAACTGCATGTTGTAATGTTGCTCCTCCAGCAGGCTCGTGTTTTCTTCATTTGAGGCTGTCAAATAGCAAGAAAAATGAGCGATCAGTACCTCTTTTCTAAGAAGTGAGCTGTATTTGTCCATGCTGACTGCCTGCCTGTCTTCGTAAGTTCGTTCGTTAGACACGTTGGAGTGTTTAATGGTATTTCTATACATTGCCATGTGGCGTTATTTCCGGGTTTGAGTTTCTCTGGGAATGAGCTGTGACGTCATCTTGTCCGAGCCATAGAGCCACGCCCCTTCCACTTCACCATCCACTCGCCTACACCCACTCAAGTCAGCCCACACACTCATTCTCTGCTGGTCTTTATCCCAACACGGCTGATAAATGGATTAGTATGTTTTGTTTTCATTCTGTTCGGGGGAGTGCGTGGAGTATGACAATGTTGATCAAAAAACTTTGACCAGCCAAGGCTATACTGTCTTTTGCACGTGTCAAATCATAAGCATGCATCTTTAAAAGAAAACAATTTTCTTCTTTGAAGAAGTTCGAAGAAGTTAGCAGGTTCAAAATGATACAAGAAAGGACAGATCGAATACTTCAATTCAAGTCAGTAATGGTTTTTGCTATAAAATTCCTTGCAGCTAGCCAAAGACTAAATTGAGCATGTGCACGTGAGTTTCATGACATAAAGTCACTATAGTATCGTGAGTATAAACACTTCAGCATTATAGGTGGACTGCTTAAAATTACTAACATGTATATAGTTACGGTATTTCACATCATCTGAAAGTACCTGGTACATGTATGCACATTAGTTTTGAAAAAAAAAAAAATGTCTGTAAACATTTGAAATAATGATCCTCCCCCCCCCCCCCGCAAAAAAAAACCAACAACCAATATATGGGATCTAATATGTCAAAATGTGTATGTAAAATGCCGAAATCATTACATCTCTGTATATGACAATAGATATTCATTTAGAACAAAACATGTCAGAAAAATGCTGCTCCATGCACGCTTATCATAACTTAGTACACTGGAGATATTTCGAGGTAATAATGAAAGCGCATCTTTAAAAGTTTTTTTTTTTCTTGTAACGGTTCTCCTTCAATATTCGGCATAATTAACGCGGATCCGTCACAGAATAGTAGCAATTTTATAAGGGTGTTATTCTGGAACCATGGAATGCTTGGCTGTGGGTTTGACATGGTTGAGAAAACGAAATATGGGTCACCTTTAAAGGCACCATTCAAAAATTTTCAACTATGATAATTATGAAATATTTGCTCAATCCTTGTCTGAATATATTAACCAGAAAAAAAACATAGAATAAGATACTGCTCAATATTTTTCTTAAAAATTAGATGAAGTGAATTTCTGGGGGGGGGGGTGGGAGGTTGGGGCTAGGGCAATCAATGATTTAGGAATTATACGCTCCAACAAGTTCTCAGATGAGTTCAAAACGATTGTTGGAAACTCATCTCCCCTTCCAGATATGGATCAACACCTCAATACTCAAAATCATCCCACAGAGTTTGCACTGCGAGCAAAATAATCTCGAGTATAAAACAACAACAATAGCAACAAAACTGAAAACATCTATAAAAAAAAATCATTTACGGATAACTACATCGAACTGAACTCGCATTTTGTACATCTTGTTTTTCAAAGAGACACGGAAAATAGGGTAAGACATAAACGGCGAATTCATTTTTGTCTTCATTAATTTGTGAGAGGTGATTGTCCATTCAAAGACATGACAACTACAATGAGCATTACCTTTCAAAACTTTGTAAATTAGGAAAAAATAACTTCGTTTAAAAACGTTGGTTGTGTAACCATGATTCGAAAATGAAAAATAGAAAATAAAGACGGGGAAAAAAACTCATCACGCGGGGTCAAATCCGTTCTTAATTGAAGTCGGAGGATGTTGGGGGCGCAAAATCTGAAATAATCTGAAGAATGTTTCTCATTCATAATAAGAGGCCTATGTTTTCATGATTTTTAATAAATCAAATCTCTTTACCTGTGAGGCGACTTTAAAAAAATTTTTCAAGCGGTGATCGGAGGGGGCTGTGATCACAGAAATCATGCATTTTTTAAAACAATTGGGTAACACTCATAGTCGGGCTATGACAAAATGTATGAGGTGGACTTTTTTTAGGTTACTGGTATCTTATTACACCTCTAAACATGCTAAATAAGAAATAATGCGTCGTTTATTTTCTTTTATGTAATCTTACATAATTTCTCAGAATAGAAATTGACTGTCAGTTGTTGTTTATTTTATATGCATGTTTAGACATGTGTACACCCACGTCATTTGTATTTTGTTATATGATCCGTCATACTGTTGATGTTATGTTATGTTTCATTTGAAATGCGAACGATCAATAAAGCACAAATTACAAATATACATATATATTTTCAAGGTAATATACTATCAAAATGTTTGCTCTCTCGTTTCGCTCGCTGACAGAATTTCGAAACTGGAATTTACCATGCGGACAAGAGGCGTCAGCTCCCCCACCCCACCCCCTCTTATATGCCTATGTTGATGGATTCATACAGAAGAAAGATGGCATTTACTTCTAGGTGTAAACCAGACTCAGCTAGGACTATTCACATGAAATTTCAAGGTCCTTTTTTAAAATGACTAATTCATTCTCCTAGTGGCATTTAACAGAATCTAACAAAAGTGTTTCCATGCCATCCGATGAATTTATTATAAACAACTGAACAACTGAATACATACTATAAACAGTAATGAAGATAATTTATGATGAAAGAAAAAATTGTTTGTGTTACCCTAAATCCTTGGTGTTTTTGTAATTATTTAGTCGAAGAAACTTGTGCTTGGTCAAAATTGTTTAGTAAACCTTATCATTATGCACTGGTGAATGGATTTAGATAACGGTGTTTTGGCAACAGATTAGCGAGGAAAGAGGTTGCTCATACATTGAAGGCTAACGGGGGCTTGATAATTACATAATGGGAATATAATGCGGAGAGGTATCCTCTAAAGACGAAGTGGAGACCCGCAGGCTATGATGAATGCGGAGGCCGTTGAAAATGGCGACAAATCCACTCACATCCACTTCACTGCACAAAAACTCAAAACCCTGTACTTCTTCGCGGGCATTTAAGTGTGTCCAGTCTTTATGATTTTGATACAGAAAGTTCAGTACATGCATATTTTATTCGATGTGGGTGCTGTAACGCGTACACCCGCGCCATCATGAATGAAATAATTTCGGTATTAATTTATCTGATCAATAATTCATACCATCACTTTGTAGCGGAAACAAAGAAAGTTAATGACGGATTGAAATGAGCTGATGTGTAACAATCGCCGAGTGAGTACTTCATAGGGGAGGGCGAATACTGCTAAAATGGAAAGAAAGAAAGATATGAAGAATGATCGTTGAATCGGTAACAAATTAATTAGAATCAGGGAAAGTGGGAGAGAGAGAGAGAGAGAGAGAGAGAGAGAGAGAGGGAGGGGGAGGAAAAGAAAGATAAAAATCATACAAAGAGACAACAGGCAGAAAGATCTATAGAAATTGCATAATGACGGGAAAGAACTGAAAATACTCAGCAATCGCTGGAATGGCCAAACTGACTTTTCGCCGATTGCTCAATCGAACTTAACCGTGTAATCAGTTCACTGTGTATCGCCAGAACGATGAGCGCGCGCACACAGCATCGGTTGTCTTGTCTTGTCTGTATAAATAACGCCTGCTCATCTTAGCCACCAACCATATCACTCATACCAAAGCGATCTATCAATCTATATCTCCAATTGACGATACGAAGCCAGGGATACCTTCACCCATCATCTCTACAAACGTACGACGAGAACCTGGTCAGAGTTTCCCACGTTTTGTTTTCCCCTCATTACCCTCCGTCCAACCCGCCCGTTTCTTCGCGCGACTCCTCACGGAAGTGGTCCCCGGTAAGACAGGCGAGGAAAGAAACAACCCGACACGGCATACCACCACTACCCGTCTTAACCAGTTCATTACTTTTTCGCCAAATTATCCCTTTTTTATCGTTGACTGAAAGTATAAATGAGGACCTGAGATTTTTGGACATTGATACCACGATATAACGACTGGTCGAGGCTCTTGGGATAGGAAAACAGAGCAGCGAGCTGGTAACATCCCTTCCAGTAGTTGAAATCGTCGGATTAGAGCGATGAAGATCACGGGAAATGGCCGAGGAGCCTTCCTCGTCATCGGCCTCGTCGTCGTTCTCTGCTTGGTTGACCATATGGCGGAATGTAGGCCGGCGAGAAAAACTAGAGACGTGGACGAGGTAAGTCACTTTATGTCGGGGAGATCTCAGGCAAGCCATGGCTACTTCCACTATTCCTTCATGGCCTCTATCTCTACTAATCCTTATTCACAAATTTTCATCAGTAGGCAAAAGCCATATTCGTAATACATTTAAAGTTATGGAGATTTCCTCTCCCGTTGCCTAGTAATGAACGTACTTCCACCTGTAACGAGTTCATGTTATTTTGTAGTCTGAATGAAGATTCCATGCTTTGTTCTTGCCAAGTTGGGCAGAGCTCTGACAAGAGTTCAAGATGGTCGAACATTCTGTTATCCAGTCTATATTACATAAAGTTTATTATCATGGTAGGAAACATTATGTATTACAAGTGTTTTTCTGTGGCCGTGAAAAAAATGATATTCTCTGGAGAAATCTGTAGATGAGCCTAATCAGTCAGTCACGGGCGGACTTTATTTTGACATACTTTTGACAGTTTTAAGGCCTGTAGAATTGGAGAGAGCTGATTTCATGTTTCATTGTGAAGGGTAACGCTGAAGGATTATTCCATGAAATTTGATTGCCATAGTCATTCAGTGAAATTAGAATCCTCAAAATATATTCATGTCACGGACGAACGAAATGTCTACTTTTAACAAATCAGCCCCAGATCGTACAGACCTAGAGCAAAGCGTTATGCAACCTTTCATCCCTCTGGAGATTCTTGTTTCTTCGTCCTTGACGCACTTTCATCATAACTTTCAGTGTCAGTTCCCGATCATTGGGCAAAATAGTAATTTGATAAGATTTTATTCGTCATCCAAGCATCCATCGTGATGTCATACACCTTTTTATAGCTGAAACGAACAAGTTCTAGTGGCGTTCAGATTAATAACCAACTGTAAGAGCAACGAATTACCACACTGCTAAATTTTTGCTTTGCAAGCACAATAATTTTTTCTGTGCATATTAAAAAAAATCAGAATGTGAGGACTCTCTCCCCTTTTCTCCTAACTTCATAAACGCAACTATCACCACAATCATGACAAGGTCTACATATTTCTGAAAAGTAAATGAGACAGCCAATATATGTGTTAATGTAAATTAATTTTGACAGACAACGCGGTCTTCCATAATTATGATTGTCATAGTAGTAAAGATGGACACCGACATTTCTCCATCAGTCTAACGAGCATGACGAGAGAGAAAAGACCCGAGGGTCGTTGTGATAACGTTTGCTTTTCGCCTCCCACATGTATGATCTCTGCCAGCGTAGAAGATGTCAAATATTCAAGAATTGCTATACTTATCAAGCTAATGATAATGTCAAGGATGGCAGAATGAAATAGTTACTTTTTATTAGAAACAGTTTACAGTTGGTGAGCTAAATCATATATGTATATCCTTAATGTCAGAGCGTATACGCAAAACAGAACGAAACCTTGACATTATACGCTCATTAACTTCAAAACTTTCTGAATAATACAATGTATTTTATTCAACGCCGACCTTGCGCAATTGAAACTGGTTGTCACTTTTCAGAAATAATTGTCATTATTTTTGCCAAAATGCTGTCCCCAATGAATCCTTCGAATGCTGAGACGAGTGTTGACGAATGGTCATTCCTTTTGGCTGGTAAGAATGCTAATAATATTCATAAGTTTTTCTATAAGCAGAAAAGGAGATAAATTTCTATGACTACGAGATAGATCCTTCAATTATTACTTGCGAACCTACTCCAGTTACAAGTACATCCTGATGCAGACGACAATGCGAGGTAAAAAAATTATATAAAAGAGCGGGAAAATGGAAAAGAAGCGAGATTGATGTCGGCGCGTTCCGAGATTGTCATGTTTTATAGCTGGACACCTCTATTCAGAGTTCGTACTAATGGACCCCCAAATGAATAATTCATAATCTTCTCTTTACCTGACTGATTACAATATTTACGGTTCCGTTACGGCTGTAATATGCATAGACGTAGAATCGAAATAGAAAAGAATGGGTAATTACAAGAATCTTAATGATAAAACAAATATTTTAGATGCTCCATTGCGTAAACATGGTGATTAGTTTCTCTGTTCGCCCACATTTACACTTTACTTTCACTTTGTTTTCTATTACACAGCTTTCCTTTTTTTTTAAGCGGATTTTTATCTGCACTTTAATCTCGCTCACTAAGCAGGGTGATCTAGCTAGAGGAGTTCGCTTTTTGCCAAAGTATGATTATTACACTCGAGCGGAAGTATTGGAAATTCAAACTTTGCTTTGATCTTAACTTCTGATTCTATCTTCCGCATTAACTTCTGATAGTTTTTGCTATTCCAAGGTGCCTACAAAATACTTTTAAGAATACAATGATTTGGAATATAAGTCCTTCAAAAAGCACATTATGAAATAAGGCGAAAATTAAATGAAGAATAACTTTCTCCAAACTTTTTGAATGCAAGGGATAGCCAAGCTTGATTTTGATTGATCAAAATACAAGGGCGCATTTCGACCCACCCATCATGTGTTTGATGAAGATATCGTTCTGAGAAAACGGTTTAAAACCTTTTGGATAATAATTTTTACACTTAAGTGCAAGGGGATTGCTCAAGTGGAATTTTTATTGTATTTTTATTTTCAACATACTTGTGTGCGTCTCGATCATATCATCCCAAGCTTTTTTTTCTTTTAGTTAGTTAAACTCATCTCCAGTTGACCATTACCTATAATGGTTTATCTTGAACCTAATCGTATTACATGCATTCTTTATCTCATTTGGGTCGTTCGTTTATCGCACGGATTCACAAACATAGAAGTTGTTTAGGTCATTTCCAGCGCTGCCACCGTTATCCGCTCTGATATAGAGGGTCTTCTCCGTAAAATACATTAGATCCCTCTCGACTTCGGCGCCTGGTCATCAAGCATTTGAATCAGTATATCGTGATCGTGGCAAGACCGTGGAAAGAGCTTCGAGAGTAAATAGGAAATCGTAGGAAAATGAAATTCGCCATCTGCTTTCTATTGGAAATTTCAAGCTCGGATTGTCTCATGATTACAAATATGGCTCGAATAAAAACACATACAATGAATATATGATAATTCATGAAATTACTACTTTAACTGTTATTATTACGAGTGATTTCTTCCACGAGTGATATTGCATGTTAATAAAATCTATTGGCGTAGTTTGTAGGTTGCTTTAAAGTCTATAGATTGTGATATGGGGTTTTGTTATTCCTTTTTTTTTAAGTGACCCGATGTTTGCATAGTACATATTTTGGGCTTTATCATTGGCTTTCAAAATTATTACAATTGTGGTAAAAAAAAACGATAATTAGAAGAATTAAAAACACCAAAATTCATAGGAATTCACCTTGTGTTTAAAGGGACCCGATGTTTGCATCATGCACTTTCATGACTTGGGCTTTATTCTTGGCTTTAAAAGTTGACCTTATTTCAGAAGAATGAAAAACACCGAAATTCATAGGAAAAACAAGAAATAAATAACAGTGATTATTTGAAAATAAGTCTGTAATTTCGTGAGTAGTTAGTGAATTATTGTTACTAAAATAGACTGCTTGACGACAGTCAATTATACTTAACTTCTACCTTGATATACCGGAATTACATTTTTTAAAAAGTTCATCATAGTACCTTTCATGGCCGCCACTAATGGCTGTCAAGTAAATTATCTAAAATAGAAAGCGATTAACACAAAAATCTGACGCACACGTAGTTGACACTTTACCGTTCAATAATATCACTTTTGTTTAGTCTTACTAGATATTTTTAATAGAGTTAAAACAACTGAATAAATCAAGAGACCTCATTGGCATGATTGGTGGAAAATCCCATATACTGTAGTTCATAAAGAAACTATGACATAGAATAGACTCTCTAAAGTTAAGATTGGGAATTGAAACATTTTGTGGTGTTTTGGACAAGTAGTCAACTTCTTTTCAAAATGTGCTGTAAGTTCCTAAATTGACAAAACGAACATTGTCGCTTTTTATGTCTTTGATCTGCGCCGATGTTCTATAAAAACTTTTCGGAATGGCAAAAGTATGATGCCTTATAAAAGTGTAACTGATACCTGATTTAATTTTTTCTTTGAACGGTTATCGAACTGTATTCAAACTAAATCTCGAACGGTTATCGAACTATTCATACTAGATTTAGAGTTTTTCATCAAGAACCACTTTATCTATGTCTTCTTTTCGTCTACACCTCCTCTCTCCCTTTCTCTCTCTCTCTCTCTCTCTCTCTCTCTCTCTCTCTCTCTGTTTTCTTTCCCTTTGCCTTTCCGTCTCTTCTCTTCGCGTACTCTGTCGGGAGCCTCTGTTGATCTACCGACTGTGATATTTCGCATAGCCTCAGATCATCCTTCATCTCTTTCTCTCTTCAACGTTGTCTGGTGAGGGTAAATGTCACACGTGGTTTACCTGAACAATGTAATCATGAAAATTGCGCCGAACCTTTCCGCTGGGTATCAAAACCCAGTCGTGTCATCATTATTATTGGCAAGAGGAACAATGCTTACCCCCTCTAAGCTATCAATAGAATCATGACAAAGTGATTGCACCCAGAGAAGGTATAGAGAACCGGTAGAGTGCATTAACCTCGTTCAACGATGTTCAAGTGCAGATTCGTGTTCCCTTTATTCCCTTTATTCCCCTATCTTTTGCCCGCTTATAGCCAGGATAGGGAGAGGGCCTAAAGTTGCTTTCCCAACAAATCACCAAACACATTACAGGTCGTGACAAAGATTACCAAATGCAAACCATGTTGCTTTACTGCTTTAGCGAAAGGTCTCGGGTATATAAATGTTAGGTTTTGATTAAGATCCTGCGCGGATCATGGGGATGAAATTGTGCAGGCAGTCATGAAAATACGTAATAAGAGAGCAAAAAATGTTATATCGAAGCAAATTAAATTTCAGGAGGGGGGGGGGGGGGCAGACGCAGCATTTAATTACGTACACGCTTCAGTCGTGGCGACGAAATAACTTGGTTTCAACAAAATTTGTGCTCAAGAAAGAGAGAAATCAAATTCTAAGCCTGGAAAATGATATTTCAGTCGTCCCTTAGGACTGAGGTAATAATGAAATAAAGCGCAATAAAATCAGAAGCTTGGAATAGGCTGAGTAGATTCGATTTAAAGAGAAAAATTATATATATTTTTTTATATCGCTTCCGTTTCTCATGTCATCATAGGGAGTGAATCGCAACTTTCTAATAGATGTCATTTCTTCATAGTAATCTGTACTCTGCAAGGTATACGTAATGAAGACCCTGCACGGTCTTTAAAAAAAAGAAAAGTATATCACAATTTCTATTGCTTTGTTTAGATATTTCGTGCACTTCTCTCTTGTAAGAGTTGTTTTTTCTATTTGCCAAAATGTTTTATTTTCGTTGTACTGGACATGCATCAGGGGAGCGTTTCATGAAGAGTTTTGTCGGTGATTTTCACCGACTAATTTGCTGTCAGCCAATTAGATGCGAGGATTTTCAGTAGCTTGTAACATTTGTCGGTGATTTTCACCGACAAAATTCTTCATGAAACGCTCCCCTGGTTTGAGCATGTTGAGGATAGAAGGAATTATATTGCTCTAACATTTGAGAGTAAAAATCGTTACAATAATCCACAGTTCCAGAGACCAATATTGTTTCTTCTATGTCAAAGAAATAAGACTTGGATAAGATAGACATGGAAACTAAACCCGTGATGTATGAATATTAACACATCAGTTTTATATGAGCTAGCGCATACTCGCTTAAATGGAGGGGAGGGGGGCTCCTCTCAGATTAGAGGGGAGGGGGGAAATGATTAAGGAGGACAGGAAGGGGTGGTAGAAGGGGAAGAGAGAGACAGATGAGGAGATATAAAAGGGGAAGAATTGTGTTTCATGGCTGCGGAACATATTCTTGCCTTTTGGAAACGTGTCACGTCTTTCTCTTGTATTTAATTTATCTATTTTCAAAAAAGCAGACAACATTTTGGAATTGTTTGGAAAGATGTGTCTAGTGGCAGGCTTTTGTCTCTAGCGAGTGTTGCATGCGCAGCTACATGTGAAAGATATTTATGCGGAATATGAAATAGCTTTATAAGATTTTCAGAGAATGGTCATTATCCAGGACGATGTCTCAGACTGTATTTGTAGAATCAACCCCATTTCAATTGAACCCTATACTTGTATGCTCTGTTTATTCTTTTCCCCCACGCATGGACAGGTATATCACATTATTAATAGAAATTTATCATTTGTATCTTGCAGGATTTGTTTTTCTTAGTATAGTCATGATGGGCCATCCATCAACCATTCCTTACAATTTTACGAACCTCTGATCCCATGTTTTAAAGAGATCCGGTAACCGTGTGGAGGTTTGATTTTTGACGGTCTTTGTTGTATGAAGATGTTCAGAAGGATAAATAAACAGCAAGGACTATAAAGGTTTTGAAATATGAGATGTTATTATCGAGATATCTGTCACTGAATTCCGCCATTCGCAAAACCAACCTAGGTATGCTTTTGTCTAGCACTGCAGTCTATGGGGATGAAAAAAGTCTGTCATTTCGGTCACTTGTATAATTTCACTTTTTGTGAAGCACATGATGATGCCTTTAAGTACAATTTTTTAAAATTTCATATTAATTTTACACAAGACTACATATACTGATAGCATGCCATTTAGGACCATGCAAGCTGAGATTTTTAAAAGTTACTCAATGATGGCTTTAAGCGATAGTTCGACCGGGAGGAGATAAGAGGAAAAAGGGAAAGAGGCAGAGAAGAAGATAGGCAGAAGGATAGAAAATAGAAAGAGAGCGCAAAAGAAGTGTAACGGGAGAAGCGAGAGAAGAAGAACTGCATCAAGAAACGCCAAACAGAGAAGAGGGAAGGAAAGAGAGAGAGAGAGAGAGAGAGAGAGAGAGGAGAGA
>CM057166.1:14255576-14297242 GCA_029962745.1 Echinometra lucunter
AGACGGAATACTTTGTTTTCTTGAATTTAAAATTGGTTTTCTTGGTGAATAGTTTAATTGTCTAAAGAAAATATAAAAACGATAATCACCTTTGGTGATAGTCCTTAGCTCAATTATAATTTCGTATCTGGGTTATTTTCACTGTTTATTTGCTTGAAAATCATCATAACCTGCACTAAAAAAAGAATTCCTTGAAAAATATTTCGAATGAAATTCCTTATCGAAATCACGATTAAACAGAGTATTACAGGAAAAAATTCCTTGATAAACTTGAAGCTACGCTATAATGCAATACATGTATGATGTTCATCTCTACATACACCCCGGCTCTACAACTATCTGAGATCAGTGGTGACGTCCAGTCTTTGTACGCTAGCTAGCCATTCCTATCAAAATAAATACGAGATTTTAGTCAAGAGGAATGTTTGTAGATCAAGATAGTTTCTACAAGAAGCATCAATTTTCTTAGACAACAATATTATCTAAGTAACTTTTACATACAATCATGATTTGTCGAGCCCGTCTCTTAATCAGTTCTGTCTCTGAGAATTTGATTTTGGGACGTAGTTTGACGTTTGCATCCCGGCCAGGCTTGGTTTTCTTTGTCATTTTCATGTAAATTTCCTACTTTAAATTCTGCTTTGACCAAAAAAGAAAAGAAAATCGACTCATCAGTGAGTAATGTAAATATTAAGCCACTGCTTTTGTCTGCTCTCTTAATAACAATATCTAAAATCCATCTAAATTGCATGCGATCATCTCAATGCACAATGTTTTATTATGTGCAAGCGCTAGCTCCCCGCAGATCGTCCATGTGCCTACGTCATCATTGGGGACCTGTTTCGCTCGCAGCCACTTCCGGGTTCTGAGAATCAGAGGGGCGTTTTGGAAAATATGTTTTTAGATAATTTCTTGGAATTTACAGGAGCAATAATGAACACCACTGTCTTCTACATACTTCCCCATTTCCATCCATATTTTATAATTAACCCTATTCCGTGATTTTCTTTGAATTTCACCTTTAAATATGTGCACGTGAGTTTCATGACATAAGTCACTATCGTGAGTATAAACACTTCAGCATTATAGGTGGACTGCTTAAAATTACTAACATGTACATAGTTACGGTCTTTCACATCATCTGAAAGTACCTGGTACATGTATGTACATAGTTTTGAAGAAAAAAAAATGTCTGTAAACGTTTTAAATAATGATCCTCCCCCTCCCCCCCCCAAAAAAACTGATGGGATCTAATATGTCAAAATATATGCAAAATGCCGAAATCATTACATCTCTGTATATGACAATATATATTCATTTAGAACAAAACATGTCAGGAAAAATGCTGCTCCATGCACGCTTATCATAACTTAGTACACTGGAGATATTTCGGGGTAATAATGAAAGCGCATCTTTAAAAATATTTTTTTCTTTTAATGGTTCTCCTTCAATATTCGGCATAATTAACGCGGATCCGTAACAGAATAGTAACAATTTTATAAGGGTTGTTATTCTGGAACCATGGAATGCTTGGCTGTTGGGTTGACATGGTTGAGAAAACGAAATATGGGACACTTTTAAAGGCACGATTAAAAAATTTCAGCTATGATAATTATGAAATATTTGCTCAATCCTTATCTGAATATATTAACCAGAAAAAAAAATAGAATAAAATACTGCTAAATATTATTCTTCAAAATTAGATGAAGAGAATTTCTGGGGTGGGAGGTTGGGGCTAGGGCAATCAATGATTTAAGAATTATACGCTCCAACAAATTCTCAGATGAGTTCAAAACGATTGTTGGAAACTCATTACCCCCCCCCCCCCCCTTCCATATGGATCAACACCTCAATACTCAAAATCACTCCACAGAGTTTGTACTGCGAGCAAAATAATCTCGAGTATAAAACAACAACAACAACAATAGCAACAAAACTGAAAAAAAAATTATAAAGAATACATTTACGGATAACTACATCAAACTGAACTCGCATTTTGTACATCTTGTCTTTCAAAGAGACACGGAAAATAGGGTAAGACATAAACGGCGAATTCATTTTTGTTTCATTAATTTGTGAGAGGTGATCGTCCATTCAAAGACATGACAACTACAATGAGCATTACCTTTCAAAACTTTGTAAATTAGGAAAAATAAGTTCGTTTAAAAACGTTGTTTTGTAACCATGATTCGAAAATGATAAATAGAAAATAAAGGCGGGGGAAAAATCATCACGCAGGGTCAAATCCGTTCTTAATTGAAGTCGAGGATGTTGGGGGCGCAAAATTGAGATAATCTGAAGAATGTTTCTCATTCATAATAAGAGACCTATGTTTTCATGATTTTTAATAAATCAAATCTCTTTACCTGTGAGGCGATTTTTAAAATTTTTTCAAGCGGTGATCGGAGGGGGCTGTGATCACAGAAAATCATGCATTTTTAAAACAATTGGGTAACACTCATAGTCGGGCTTTGAGGTGGATTTTTTTTAGGTTACTGGTATCTTATTACACCTCTAACATGCTAAATAAGAAATAATGCGTCGTTTATTTTCTTTATGTAATCTTACATAATTTCTCAGAATAGAAATTGACTGTCAGTTGTTGTTTATTTTACATGCATGTTTAGACATGTGTACACCCCGTCATTTGTATTTTGTTATATGATCCGTCATACTGTTGATGTTATGTTATGTTTCATTTGAAATGCGAACGATCAATAAAGCACAAATTACAAATCTACATATATATTTTCAAGGTAATATACTATCAAAATGTTTGCTCTCTCGTTTCGCTCGCTGACTGAATTTCGAAACTGGAATGTACCATGCGGACAAGAGGCGTCAGCTCCCCCTCCCCACCCCCTCTTATATGCCTATGTTGATGGATTCATACAGAAGAAAGATGGCATTTACTTCTAGGTGTAAACCAGACTCAGCTAGGACTATTCACATGAAATTTCAAGGTCCTTTTTTAAAATGACTAATTCATTCTCCTAGTGGCATTTAGCAGAATCTAACAAAAGTGTTTCCATGCCATCCGATGAATTTATAATAAACAACTGAACAACTGAATACATACTATAAACAGTAATGAAGATAATTTATGATGAAAGAAAAATTTGATTGTGTTACCTAAATCCTTGGTGCTATTGTAATTATTTAGTCGAAGAAACTTGTGCTTGGTCAAATTGTTTAGTAAACCTTATCATTATGCACTGGTGAATGGATATAGATTACGGTGTTTTGGCAACAGATTAGCGAGGAAAGAGGTTGCTCATACATTGAAGGCTAACGGGGGCTTGATAATTACATAATGGGAATATAGCGAGAGGTATCCTCTAAAGACGAAGTGGAGACCCGCAGGCTATGATGAATGCGGAGGCCGTTGAAAATGGCGACAAATCCACTCACATCCACTTCACTGCACAAAAACTCAAAACCCTGTACTTCTTCGCGGGCATTTAAGTGTGTCCAGTCTTTATGATTTTGATACAGAAAGTCAGTACATGCATATTTATTTCGATGTGGGTGCTGTAACGCGGACACCCGCGCCATCATGAATGAATAATTTCGGTATTAATTTATCTGATCAATAATTCATACCATCACTTTGTAGCGGAAACAAAGAAAGTTAATGACGGATTGAAATGAGCTGACGTGTAAACAATCGCCGAGTGAGTACTTCATAGGGGAGGGCGAATACTGCTAAAATGGAAAGAAAGAAAGAAATATCTGAAGAATATCGTTGAATCGGTAACAAATTAATTAGAATCAGGGGAAAGTGGGAGAGAGAGAGAGAGAGAGAGAGAGAGAGGGAGGGAGGGGGAGGAAAAGAAAGATAAAAATCATACAAAAGACAACAGGCAGAAAGATCTATAGAAATTGCATAATGACGGGAAAGAACTGAAAATACTCAGCAATCGCTGGAATGGCCAAACTGACTTTCGCCGATTGCTCAATCGAACTTAACCGTGTAATCAGTTCACTGTGTATCGCCAGAACGATGAGCGCGCGCACACAGCATCGGTTGTCTTGTCTTGTCTGTATAAATAACGCCTGCCTCTCATCTTAGCCACCAACCATATCACTCATACCAAAGCGAATCTATCAATCTATACTCCAATTGACGATACGAAGCCAGGGATACCTTCACCCATCATCTCTACAACGTACGACGAGAACCTGGTCAGAGTTTCCACGTTTTGTTTTCCCCTCATTACCCTCCGTCCAACCCGCCCTTTCTTCGCGCGACTCCTCACGGAAGTGGTCCCCGGTAAGACACGCGAGGAAAGAAACAACCCGGCACGGCATACCACCACTACCCGTCTTAATCAGTTCATTACTTTTTCGCCAAATTATCCCTTTTTTATCGTTGACTAAAAGTATAAATGAGGACCTGAGATTTTTGGACATTGATACCACGATATAACCACTGGTCGAGGCTCTTGGGATAGAAAACAGAGCAGCGAGCTGGTAACATCCCTTCCAGTAGTTGAAATCGTCGGATTAGAGCGATGAAGATCACGGGAAATGGCCGAGGAGCCCTTCCTCGTCATCAGCCTCGTCGTCGTTTCTCTGCTTGGTTGACCATATGGCGGAATTGTAGGCCGGCGAGAAAACTAGAGACGTGGACGATGGTAAGTCACTTTATGTCGGGGAGATCATCAGGCAAGCATGGCTACTTCCACTATCCTTCATTTCCTCTATCTACTAATCGTTATCACAAATTTTCATCAGTAGGCAAAAGCCATATTCGTAATACATTTAAAGTTATGGAGATTTCCTCTCCCGTTGCCTAGTAATGAACGTACTTCCACCTGTAACGAGTTCATGTATTTTGTAGTCTGAATGAAGATTCCATGCTTGTTCTTGCCAAGTTGGGCAGAGCTCTGACAAGAGTTCAAGATGGTCGAACATTCTGTTATACAGTCCTATATTACATAAAGTTTATTATCATGGTAGGAAACATTATGTATTACAAGTGTTTTTCTGTGGCCGTGAAAAAAATGATATTCTCTGGAGAAATCTGTAGATGAGCCTAATCAGTCAGTCACGGGCGGACTTTATTTTGACATACTTTTGACAGTTTTAAGGCCTGTAGAATTGGAGAGAGCTGATTTCATGTTTCATTGTGAAGGTAACGCTGAAGGATTTATTCCATGAAATTTGATTGCCATAGTCATTCAGTGAAATTAGAATCCTCAAAATATATTCATGTCACGGACGAACGAAATGTCTACTTTTAACAAATCAGCCCCAGATCCGTACAGACCTAGAGCAAAGCGGTATGCAACCTTTCATCCCTTGGAGATTCTGTTCTCGTCCTTGACGCACTTTCATTCATAACTTTCAGTGTCAGTTCCCGATCATTGGGCAAAATAGTAATTGATAAGATTTTATTCGTCCTCCAAGCATCCATCGTGATGTCATACACCTTTTTATAGCTGAAACGAACAAGTTCTAGTGGCGTTCAGATTAATAACCAACTGTAAGAGCAACGAATTACCACACTGCTAAATTTTTGCTTGGCAAGCACAATAATTTTTTCTGTGCATATTAAAAAAAATCAGAATGTGAGGACTCTCTCCCCTTTTCTCCTAACTTCATAAACGCAACTATCAACCACAATCATGACAAGGTCTACATATTTCTGAAAAGTAAATGAGACAGCCAATATATGTGTTAATGTAAATTAATTTGACAGACAACGCGGTCTTCCATAATTATGATTGTCATAGTAGTAAAGATGGACACCGACATTTCTCCATCAGTCTAACGAGCATGACGAGAGAGAAAAGACCCGAGGGTCGTTGTGATAACGTTTGCTTTTCGCCTCCCACATGTATGATCTCTGCCAGCGTAGAAGATGTCAAATATTCAAGAATTGCTATACTTATCAGCTAATGATAATGTCAAGGATGGCAGAATGAAATAGTTACTTTTTATTAGAAACAGTTTACAGTTGGTGAGCTAAATCATATATGTATATCCTTAATGTCAGAGCGTATACGCAAAACAGAACGAAACCTTGACATTATACGCTCATTAACTTCAAAACTTTCTGAATAATACAATGTATTTTATTCAACGCCGACCTTGCGCAAGTGAAACTGGTTGTCACTTTTCAGAAATAATTGTCATTATTTTTGCCAAAATGCTGTCCCCAATGAATCCTTCGAATGCTGAGACGAGTGTTGACGAATGGTCATTCCTTTTGGCTGGTAAGAATGCTAATAATATTCATAAGTTTTTTCTATAAGCAGAAAAGGAGATAAATTTCTATGACTACGAGATAGATCCTTCAATTATTACTTGCGAACCTACTCCAGTTACAAGTACATCCTGATGCAGACGACAATGCGAGGTAAAAAATTATATAAAAGAGCGGGAAAATGGAAAAGAAGCGAGATTGATGTCGGCGCGTTCCGAGATTGTCATGTTTTATAGCTGGACACCTCTATTCAGAGTTCGTACTAATGGACCCCCAAATGAATAATTCATAATCTTCTCTTTACCTGACTGATTACAATATTTACGGTTCCGTTACGGCTGTAATATGCATAGACGTAGAATCGAAATAGAAAAGAATGGGTAATTACAAGAATCTTAATGATAAAACAAATATTTTAGATGCTCCATTGCGTAAACATGGTGATTAGTTTCTCTGTTCGCCCACATTTACACTTTACTTTCACTTTGTTTTCTATTACACAGCTTTCCTTTTTTTTTTAAGCGGATTTTTATCTGCACTTTAATCTCGCTCACTAAGCAGGGTGATCTAGCTAGAGGAGTTCGCTTTTTGCCAAAGTATGATTATTACACTCGAGCGGAAGTATTGGAAATTCAAACTTTGCTTTGATCTTAACTTCTGATTCTATCTTCCGCATTAACTTCTAATAGTTTTTGCTATTCAAGGTGCCTACAGAATACTTTTAAGAATACAATGATTTGGAATATAAGTCCTTCAAAAAGCACATTATGAAATAAGGCGAAAATTAATGAAGAATAACTTTCTCCAAACTTTTGAATGCAAGGGATAGCCAAGCTTGATTTTGATTGATCAAATACAAGGGCGCATTTCGACCCACCCATCATGTGTTTGATGAAGATATCGTTCTGAGAAAACGGTTTAAAACTTTTGGATAATAATTTTTACACTTAAGTGCAAGGGGATTGCTCAAGTGGAATTTTTATTGTATTTTTATTTTCAACATACTTGTGTGCGTCTCGATCATATCATCCCAAGCTGTTTTTTCTTTTAGTTAGTTAAACTCATCTCCAGTTGACCATTACCTATAATGGTTTATCTTGAACCTAATCGTATTACATGCATTCTTTATCTCATTTGGGTCGTTCGTTGATCGCACGGATTCACAAACATAGAAGTTGTTTAGGTCATTTCCAGCGCTGCTGCTGTTATCTGCTCTGATATAGAGGGTCTTCTCCGTAAAATACATTAGATCCCTCTCGACTTCGGCGCCTGGTCATCAAGCATTTGAATCAGTATATCGTGATCGTGGCAAGACCGTGGAAAGAGTTTCGAGAGTAAACAGGAAATCGTAGGAAAATGAAATTCGCCATCTGCTTTCTATTGGAAATTTCAAGCTTGGATTGTCTCATGATTACAAATATGGCTCGAATAAAAACACATACAATGAATATATGATAATTCATGAAATTACTACTTAAACTGTTATTATTACGAGTGATTTCTTCCACGAGTGATATTGCATGTTAATAAAATCTATTGGCGTAGTTTGCAGGTTGCTTTAAAGTCTATAGATTATGATATGGGGTTTTGTTATTCCTTTTTTTTAAAGTGACCCGATGTTTGCATGGTACATATTTTGGGCTTTATCATTGGCTTTCAAAATTATTACAATGGTGGTAAAAACGATAATTAGAAGAATTAAAAACACCGAAATTCATCATAGAATTCACTTTGTTATTTTTTTTTTAAAGGGATCCGATGTTTGCTTCATACACTTTCATGACTTTGGGCTTTATTCTTGACTTTAAAAGTGGACCTTATTTCAGAAGAATGAAAAAGCACCGAAATTCATAGGAAAAACAAGAAATAAATAACAGTGATTATTTGAAAATAACCCTGTGATTTCGTGAGTAGTTAGTAAATTATTATTACTAAAAATAGACTGCATGACGACAGTCAATTATACTTAACTTCTACCTTGATATATCGGAATTACATTTTTTAAAAAGTTCATCATAGTACCTTTCATGGCCGCCACTAATGGCTGTCAAGTAAATTATCTAAAATAGGAAGCGATTAACACAAAAATCTGACGCACACGTAGTTGGCACTTTACCGTTCAATAATATCACTTTTGTTTAATCTTACTAGATATTTTTAATAGAGTTAAAACAACTGAATAAATCAAGAGACGTCATTGGCATGATTGGTGGAAAATTCCATATACTGTAGCTCATATAAAGAAACTATGACATAGAATAGACTCTCTAAAGTTAAGATTTGGGAATTGAAACATTTTGTGGTGTTTTGGACAAGTAATCAACTTCTTTTCAAAATGTGCTATAAGTTTCTAAATTGACAAAACGAACATTGTCGCTTTTTATGTCTTTGATCTGCGCCGATGTGCTATAAAAACTTTTCGGAATGGCAAAAGTATATGGTGCCTTATAAAAGTGTAACTGATACCTGATTTAATCTTTTCTTTGAACGGTTATCGAACTGTATTCAAACTAAATCTCGAACGGTTATCGAACTATTCATACTAGATTTAGAGTTTTTCATCAAGAACCATTTTATCTATGTCTTCTTTTCGTCTACACCTCCTCTCTCCCTTTCTCTCTCTCTCTCTCTCTCTCTCTCTCTCTCTCTCTCTCTCTGTTTTCTTTCCCTTTGCCTTTCCGTCTCTTCTCTTCGCGTACTCTGTCGGGAGCCTCTGTTGATCTACCGACTGTGATATTTCGCATAGCCTCAGATCATCCTTCACCTCTTTCTCTCTTCGACGTTGTCTGGTGAGGGGTAAATGTCACACGTGGTTTACCTGAACAATGTAATTATGAAAATTGCGCCGAACCTTTCCGCTGGGTATCAAAACCCAGTCGTGTCATCATTATTATTGGCAAGAGGAACAATGCTTACCCCCTCTAAGCTATCAATAGAATCATGACAAAGTGATTGCACCCAGAGAAGGTATAGAGAACCGGTAGAGTGCATTAACCTCGTTCAACGATGTTCAAGTGCAGATTCGTGTTCCCTTTATTCCCTTTATTCCCCTATCTTTTGCCCGCTTATAGCCAGGACAGGGAGAGGGCCTAAAGTTGCTTTCCCAACAAATCACCAAACACATTACAGGTCGTGACAAAGATTACCAAATGCAAACCATGTTGCTTTACTGCTTTAGCGAAAGGTCTCGGGTATATAAATGTTAGGTTTTGATTAAGATCCTGCGCGGATCATGGGGATGAAATTGTGCAGGCAGTCATGAAAATACGTAATAAGAGAGAAAAAAATGTTATATCGAAGCAAATTAAATTTCAGGAGGGGGGGGGGGGGGGCAGACGCAGCATTTAATTACGTACACGCTTCAGTCGTGGCGACGAAATAACTTGGTTTCAACAAAATTTGTGCTCAAGAAAGAGAGAAATCAAATTCTAAGCCTGGAAAATGATATTTCAGTCGTCCCTTAGGACTGAGGTAATAATGAAATAAAGCGCAATAAAATCAGAAGCTTGGAATAGGCTGAGTAGATTCGATTTAAAGAGAAAAATTATATATATTTTTTTATATCGCTTCCGTTTCTCATGTCATCATAGGGAGTGAATCGCAACTTTCTAATAGATGTCATTTCTTCATAGTAATCTGTACTCTGCAAGGTATACGTAATGAAGACCCTGCTTGGTCTTTAAAAAAAGAAAAGTATATCACAATTTCTATTGCTTTGTTTAGATATTTCGTGCACTTCTCTCTTGTAAGAGTTGTTTTTTCTATTTGCCAAAATGTTTTATTTTCGTTGTACTGGACATGCATCAGGGGAGCGTTTCATGAAGAGTTTTGTCGGTGATTTTCACCGACTAATTTGCTGTCAGCCAATTAGATGCGAGGATTTTCAGTAGCTTGTAACATTTGTCGGTGATTTTCACCGACAAAATTCTTCATGAAACGCTCCCCTGGTTTGAGCATGTTGAGGATAGAAGGAATTATATTGCTCTAACATTTGAGAGTAAAAATCGTCACGATAATCCACAGTTCCAGAAACCAATATTGTTTCTTCTAAGTCAAAGAAATAAGACTTGGATAAGATAAACATGGAAACTAAACCCGTGATGTATGAATATTAACACATCAATTTTATATGAGCTAGCGCATACTCACTTAAATGGAGGGGAGGGGGGCTCCTCTCAGATTAGAGGGGAGGGGGGAAATGATTAAGGAGGACGGGAAGGGGTGGTAGAAGGGGAAGGGAGAGACAGATGAGGAGATATAAAAGGGGAAGAAGTGTGTTTCATGGCTGCCGAACATATTCTTGCTTTTTGGAAACGTGTCACTTTTTTCTCTTGTATTTAATTGATCTATTTTCAAAAAAGCAGACAACATTTTGGAATTGTTTGGAAAGATGTGTGTAGTGGCAGGCTTTTGTCTCTAGCGAGTGTTGAATGCGCAGCTACATGTGGAAGATATTTATGCGGAATATGAAATCGCTTTATAAGATTTTCACAGAATGGTCATTATCCAGGACGATGTCTCAGATTGTATTTGTAAAATCAACCCCAATTCAATTGAACCCTATACTTGTATTCTCTGTTTATTCTTTTCCCCCACGCATGGACAGGTATATCAAAATATTAATAGAAATTTATCATTTGTATCTTGCAGGATTTGTTTTTCTTAGTATAGTCATGATGGGCCATCCATCAACCATTCCTTACAATTTTACGAACCTCTGATCCCATGTTTTAAAGGGATCCGGTAACCGTGTGGAGGTTTGATTTTTGACGGTCTTTGTTGTATGAAGATGTTCAGAAGGATAAATAAACAGCAAGGACTATAAAGGTTTTGAAATATGAGATGTTATTATCGAGATATCTGTCACTGAATTCCGCCATTCGCAAAACCAACCTAGGTATGCTTTTGTCTAGCACTGCAGTCTATGGGGGTGAAAAAAGTCTGTCATTTCGGTCACTTGTATAATTTCACTTTTTGTGAAGCACATGATGATGCCTTTAAAGTACATTTTTTAAAATTTCATATTAATTTTACACAAGACTACATATACTGATAGCATGCCATTTAGGACCATGCAGCTGAGATTTTTAAAAGTTACTCAATGATGGCTTTAAGCGATAGTTCGACCGGGAGGAGATAAGAGGAAAAAGGAAAGAGGCAGAGAAGAAGATAGGCAGAAGGATAGAAAATAGAAAGAGAGCGCAAAAGAAGTGTAACGGGAGAAGGCGAGAGAAGAAGAACTGCATCAAGAAACGCCAAACAGAGAAGAGGGAAGGAAAGAGAGAGAGAGAGAGAGAGAGAGAGAGAGAGAGAGAGAGAAAGGGGTGGGGTGAGAGAGAACCATAAAAAGAGAAGCTAAGGGGAAAGGGCATAACAAACAACTAAAGCAAGGCAAAACAAACAAAAATATATTTAGTGAAAGAGGTTTCTAAGAGTTGAAATTGAAAGACTGAATGTTTTCAACAAGCCATTTGAAATTCATTCTCAATAACATACTTATGGTAGTTATTCAACTTAGAATAAAATTGGTATTTCACCTATGTCACATTTTACTCTTCAGATTCATCTTTGGCATGACAACTTAATCTTACGTGAATAAGAATAGGATCTCATGAACGGCATAACTGAATAATTTGTCAAGAGAGAATTGATCCCGAAACTTCTGATGTACACCTACTCTCTGAATATATTCATGAGCAAGTGTATGGAAAACTGATTCACAAAGTAGGTGTTTTGCCCTGTTTTTAGCTAACTTATAAGCATTATGCATGCCACTCTACGGTAAATTGTGAAATCTGTACAACCTTTGCATCGCCGAAGAAACAATTTTCATTTCTGGCCTATTTGCAAGACATTTTCATTCATTCCACATCGTAATTCTCCCACTTTTTGAGAAAAACAAAATTTGGCAGTCGGGAGAAAAATGAAGTAAAATTGTCCAATTATTGTAGATAATGATTGGGCAAAGTTTGTTTACCTCTATGCATAAAATCGCGCAAGGCACAATGAATCCATTGCCATGAATCCTCGAAAAATGTTAAAAAGTGCTTCAGGAATACATAGCTTTGATAATAGCAGATATTTATGACAGCCAATGTAAAGCTTTGATAAGTCCAATTTTTGGCATATCAATTCTTTTGGCTTTATCATAGGAATATCGAAATATGTGATATTAGGAGCCTCTACAGCTGACCGTCCCTCCCCCCCCCTCCCATGAAGTTAGAATAATAAGTGAATGTGGAATGTACAGTGCTTTTTCAAAAAATCCTGACGCTTTATCTGTCTTTTAATTCCCAATAATAGTTTTTTTTCTACTTTTCTGTCGGATATTCACGGTATATTTATCATGTTTATGGTAAAAGACTGGTTTAAGTTTTTGTCCTTACGATCACATCTGTTATTTTCATGATTGTTACTAATGCCATCAACATGATGAATGTAAATAGCCTTTTAATGGTGATGGATAAAGAAATACGAGTGAGGATAAAAACGTGATAATGAATAATTTAATCCTCTTTTCTGATCATCTTTTCAACATTCAGTTGACTTTCCAACATCTTTCCCTTAAGCTATGACTTTTTGTTTGTTTTCTTTTCACCAATGTATTAGGTTCAGCTTTCCAAGGTTCCTCCTAGTTTAAGCGGATCTATAGCCACTTTAAAAATGTCACCAAAATGGCGCTAAAAGTTTCTTTATCCCTGAAAATGAATAAAACGGAAATGTTAGGCTGTTTTTCTGCCCTTCTTAAAAAAACATGAAATATGGAATGATAAAAGGATATCAAAAGAATATTCCTAAAAAAATGGAGACTTAGTTGTATTTTTGTGTGCTATTGTTTGCACGTTACCAAAAAGGATCAGTAATTATTCAACACTTTGAAGTGGCAGATAAGTGCAAATCGTTAAAAACAGACACTTTAAAAACCTTTTAATTTTTGCTTTGTATTGAAGTGGAATAATGGACTGCAGTCCCGTCATAATCATTTGAGCATGTTGAAACACTTTCGATATTCATTCAATAATCCGAGTGGTATTTTGCTAAGTGTCGAACCTCTATACTTTGTCTTTTACGAACTTTTACCTTATGAATTTGCATGGAAATGGATTTCATGAATAAATTTTGCTGAAGACAGATTCTTCAGTGAATATAAAGACGATATGAATTAAGTAATGGTCAGTGTCAAAATTATATAATGAACAAATACTTCCAAACACTCATTTCAGCTGTGAAATATGAAACAGTAGCAAACTATGACTACGTAGGTCAGCGAACATCATTATCATCGCAGAATATTATTCAGAATGTGTCCGTACGCTGTGACACCAAAATATGTATTTTCAAAGGATTTCAAAAGACGTGTAAATCCCAGTATGAAGGTTATTTGCCACTTATCAATATTCTGTCATTACATGAAGATACAGACGACTACAATCATTAACAATCCGGTGTATTTCCCCGTCATCACATTATACCCAATTAAAGTAATTAGCGTCATTAGAATCGCAGTCAGGTATACACTTATATACCTTTTTCTAAGCCATCGATCTGTCAATAAGTGCACGGTGGTAGAAGTATGCTGGTCGGATGTTATAGAAAGTTATAATGTGGTTTTGAACTCGAGATGCTATACCTGTTAGTTCCCAATTATAAGGAATGTGAATAAAAATGATGCCCATTACATTTTGTGAGTGTATGGTAATGAGAATGCATTGCATTTCACCTTACTTTTCTAACATAAATATGACATAGTGTTGATGACATAATTTCTATGCCAATTAATTTGTTAGTTACGTCATTATCCTAGGTGACATGTTTAACGTTCGGCAAGTTCGGCAGATCACGTCATTGTACATGTTGTAGACGTAGTAAGATTTGAGGAAAATGTAAAATTCTTGGTTTTTGTTAATAAATCAGTTTACACGGTCCTCAGACGTGCAAAAATATCTAAACACGGACGTTTCAATCTACCTCGTGTTCACGACTAGAAAAAAAAATAGTAAATTTGATTTTTCGGCTTACAGATCTAGAGCATTTATCAAATTTAGAAACATACGATAAACACTCCATCTCATGAGAAACATTTGTGTTTTGGAATCGAATTTTAGCCTGTTCAACAACGATTTCCACGAAAAACACGTTTGATTTTTCTGACCGTTTTGCTATCAGTCATGAGCAGCGAGTTTCAACATTGCCTGAAACTATTTTCGGTCTGGGAAAATTTGCTTTTCTTCACGATAATTGACGCATCTTATTCGATCCAGTGATCATGGTGATATTGATATACGCACCGTCACTCATTTTTTTGATGGCGAAAGAAACGCCACCGTTTATGTCAATATTTCTCGCCATGTTTGAAGTCTTTCTCAAATTTACCCAGGAATCAATCTCGGCCCTTTACTTCTTCTCTCTCCGTTGAGTTCGTTCGCGCGTCCCTATTTTTTTTTTCAAATGATACTTTCTGTCAAATAACTGATTCATTGCAGTATTTTCGTAATCGGTAAACTGACGGATCGATGTATATTAAATAAACAGTAAATCATAATTTACGTTTGAATTGATTTATTTTGCAGGACAATGCCCTGTAAATGAACTGGACAAATATACATTACTCAATAATATTTCATTGCAAACTTTTGTCCTATAATGTATTGTACATTATGATGTTTTGTTATGAGAGATCCTAGTCGGACAAACTTCGATACCAAACCATTTGTTCGTTTATCAGTAATCCAAGCGACCTCAAAAACACGGGATAATTTTCTAGATAGCTCCTCGTTGTCTACCATGCATTTACCATGTTTACTGGCAAAGGAAGAGGGTAGCCTATTGATTTACCAATCAATAGGCAAATAAGAGGACCAATAATTCCTCTAAATTACTGAAGTTGTTAGTTAATAATAAATATAACGTAAACTTTGACTACAAAATCAATATAGAAAGTTGAGACATTAAGGTTCAGAGTGATTTGATAGGTAGAAAATACAAATATCATTTTATGGAAAGATCCCATGACAGATAAATTGAATATGAACAAATTATGTTTTACGTCAAGTGAAAAGTATTTTCAGCATGTAGATTAATTACAAATTCTTAAAAGTAATCTATGAATTTATTCTGTGGAAGTCGGCAATTTAAAGCGAGGAGTGGATTCACTCGAGTGTCTCGAAAAGGAATGACCCTATGAAATGCGTCAGTGCCGTGTATTTGCCAGTCGCATACCTAGTGATCAACATAATATTTTTATCGTTTATTTCAATTTACTGTCTTCTTTATGAAAAGTAGGGTAGTCCCATTCAAGCCATAAGACCTGCCTTGCAAGGGAGCCCTACTGTCAGGGGCGTCGCTAGACTTTTTTTAATGGGGGGGGGGGGTGTAGAGGCCAAATTGCCGACAAATTATGCCTCCGATTGCCGACGACCAACGTCGACAAATTCAACTGTATAAAGTCCACGAGGCATGTTCAATTGTGTGCCTCTATTATATTTTCCTTCTAAATGATATTTGTTCACCTCACTTGCTGAATGTGTTAGCTTTCCGAAAACATTCTCTATCTAAATATAATACGAGCGAGCGCAGCGAGCGAGGAAAAATATACACTCTCTTTCGTAGAAGTGATAGTTCTTCATCAAACTACATGATGGGCTTAAAGATATCTAAATCATATATTTGGTCACCTCTCTTACATGATTCATTCGCTTTCAAAGACCATCCTAAATCGTAATATTATACGAGCGAGCACAGCGAGCAAGGAAAAAATCTATATACTCCTTATCATATAATCCTTTTCATGGTAGAAGTGAAAGTTCTTCATCAAAATACATGATGGGCCTTTAAGATATCTATTTTGATATTTTGGTCACCTCTCTTACCTAATTTATTTGCTTTCAAAGACCATCCTGTATCTAAATATCATACGAGCGAGCGCAGCGAGCGAGTAAAAATACATATACTCTTTTTATGGTAGGTGATAACTCTTCATCAAAGTACATGATGGGCCTCGCTTGCCGAATTCGTTTGCTTTCCCAAATCCATCTTGTATCTGAATATTGTACAAGTGAGCGTAGCGAGCGAGGAAAAATACTCCTTTTCATGGTAGAAGTGAAAGTTCTTCATCAAAATACACGATGGCCTTTAAGATACCTATTTTGATATATTTGGACACCTCTCCTAGCTAATCTATTTGCTTTCAAAGACCATCCTGTATCTAAATATTATACGAGCGAGCGCAGCGAGCGAGGAAAAATATATTTACTCTTTTTTTTATGGTATAGAGGTGATAATTCTTCAACAAAATACATGATGGGCCCCAAAATATCTAAATTATATATTTGTTTATTTCACTTGGCAAATGTGTTTGCTTTCCGAAAACATCCTGTATCTTAATATAATACGAGCGAGCGCAGCGAGCGAGGAAAAATAGGCTCTCTTTCGTGTTACCAGTGTTATTTCGTCGTCAAAATGCACAAGCAAATAAGCCGAATATGACTCTATTTGGGCACCTTACTCATCTTTCTTTTTTCTTTTTCCCTCCTTCCTCTTTCCTCTCCTTTCTCTCTCTCTCTCTCTTTTTTGCCGACAGCGATCGCGAATTTGCCGACAAGAATTTTTAATGGGGGGTGTCACACCCCCCCCACCCCCCCCCCCCCCCTCTAGCGACGCCCCTGCCTACTGTAACAAAATCAGCAGAGAGGTAGGGTGGGGATCGCGGAATGTATGGTAGTGACACTTTCATTGGAAATATTTGTACACATGCAACCCCCCCCCCCTCCGCATCCCAATATATTTCCGCCACTGGTGTAGTTCTTTGTTGTTGCTGTTGTTGTTCTATGTCGTCTTTTCACTTTATTTATTTCCACTTCCAACAAATACAAACTTTAATGTACAAAGGGAGAAAAATGAAACTTAACAATAATAATTAACACGATAAAAACTACTTCCGAAAAATCAACCCGTGTGCAATTTCTAAATCCTGTTGTACTGCCCATACAAATCATGTACGGATTACGTAATAAGCTATTGTAAAGTCGGCACATTTCCGAAGGCGATAGACAGAGCTATTGAAGTTGCCTAAAGTTGATTTTTTTCGAACATGTCGAAAGTAGTTTTTATCGTGTAAATTACGTATAGCGTGATAGCATTACACGTAGTCACAAACACTTTTGATTTTGAAACCATTGCTGTTAGCTTCTGAACCTGCTCCAACACATTTCAAAGAATTTTGTTTGCGCCGCCAATCACAGTGGAGGGGAGGGGGGGGGGGGGGGGGGGAGGGACGTACGCCGTATCACTTTGCTTGATACGCCATTGTTTACTGTCACTATCTGAAGACCATGGTCAACGGGATGGAAACCAAGTATTTGCTATATAGGAAGAATGGAGATCAAGGACTTCTTCTCGAATCACGTTTCGGAAGATTTTAGAACACACTTGTTCTTGGTTACTAGATACATGAAATCGTTCACCTCGTCGAAGACAGACGAGGCGGAGAATAGCAACCCTTGGCTGGAGTAAAGACAAAATTTTCTTGGACGGGGGGGGGGGGGGCGGGCTTTATATCTTTTGCACAAAATATCGGCCTACATATTCCTCCATCTTACGAACGAGTTAAGCATGTTAAAAAGGAGCGAGCAAAGAAAAACTCTCTACTCCCTATCACATTTATTATAGAATGTAAATTTGTAACCAAAATAGGAAAGGTTAGAAACTTAAGACGAATAAACCACCCTGTTGCCTGTTTACAAGGAGTACCTTCCCAAATATAGATAGGATGGCAGTTGCCCAGTTAATCATGGCTTTAGAAATGTCTTTCACCGGTAATAACATAATCCTGAAGATTATGAATGTAGTCTAAAATATGAAAAGATATCATCAGGATAACATAGAGATTGGAGAAAATGTAGAAGAAGGTGCAGAAGAAGAAGAAGAAGAAGAAGAAGAAGAAGAAGAAGAAGAAGAAGAAGAAGAAGAAGAAGAAGAAGAAGAAGAAGAAGAAGAAGAAGAAGATGATGATGACGATGAAGAAAAAGAATAAAATGAAGATGAAGAAAATAAGAAGATGACGAAGAAGAAAAGAAGAAAGAGAGAGAGGATACAGTATAAGTATACAGTATAAGAAAAACAAAGGAAATTGGTAGACCCTGAGAGTAAAGAATTGATAAGCAGATAAGGGAAAGGGGAAATTAAGGAACAGAAAAAAGAGCATAACATTTGTTGAGATACTGATAACTATACATTACCTCATGCTTTATGGAGTACGGCCACTGATACCATGAGATAAAGATCAGTGAGATTGCAACATGAGTAACGAGATTAAGGGATTAATTTTTGAGATATTGAACAATCTTGGAATTCATCATTAGAGAAGATCATGATGAATTAGTTTGAAGGTTGTACCAGACATAGATTTAATTCTTCTATCTCATCGTTCTCTCTCTCTCTCTCTCTCTCTCTCTCTCTCTCTCTTCTCTCTCTCTTTCTCTGTCTTCCTCTGGCTGTCTTTCTCTCTTTCTTCGTCCCTCCATGCCACTATCTCCTTCACTCTCTCGATCTCTAAGTTTAGATTCATAATTAGAAAGACGAAGAAAACACATATCCTTCACCCATGCAGTCTACGTCAGCTTAAAATTACGTCTGCCTCCGTGATTGTCCATCATAAAATGTTTCTTTCGATCAGCTAATTCTGAAATCGCCATATCTCCCTGTTCTATGATACACCGACGTAACAAATTAAGACCCGATATTACCTTACAGTTTTTGATGATGTGTCAAGTTTGACTTGCGAGACTGCATTACTGTTTTAAAGGCATTATGCGCTATTTTGATAAGCCGCACAAATTGTTCGTTATATTCATGTAATCTTTGAAAGTAGGAATGTATGTATTGAATATTGCAGAATGAAATTTAGTGAGTTGACTTTTCACTTCAACTGTTAAACAAATGAAAGGTTATAGATCCCTGCACAGTTTTCATCTAAACTAACCATTCGTTTCCTTTCGTTTTGTAACTTTCAAATATCTCTGCAAAATTAGTTTTCAGTTGATGTCTAGCTGAAATTTGTCTACGCGCAGAAAATAAACCACGACGTCATGTTGTGTTTCTTGCCGACATCGGCTTTAAATTCATTTAGAATGTCATGTCCCGTTGAAGGAGCTGTAAAGTGCCCCTCTTCCCTTTCCTTTCTCTTCACTAATTATATTTTCATTTTTTCCATTCTATTTCCATTTCCTTTCCCTCTTTCTCTTCCTCTATTTCCTAATTTTTCTGAACCCCCTCCCCCTTTTCCGTTTCCCCTTTCCTCTTTGAATTGCTTTGTTGCCCGGGTAAGAGGCCAGTAAGTGCATACGCATGCCCCCCCCCCCTTAGTGCTACGCCACTTGTCAGGCCAATCACACTACACAATTCACCAAATTTCAACAGATCTTATCCTTGCCCTTCATGTCATTTTTTTAACATCGCAACAAACAAATATATCATTTTCTTCTCTTGCTCAAAATTATGGCGGGAAAAGGAACAAAAAAATACGCCAACGCAAATGGGTGAACGATGTTTGTTACAGAGGCTCTTTCATGTTTTCAGAAAATGCGCATTGTTTTGAACGTAAATATGATATTCATAGTTTTCTTTTGAGATACAGGAAGATTTGGTGGAGCAATTCTCATCGAGGCTTCAATGCCACTGCGGAGGTGCATGAAACAGTAATTACTTTGTTGGCAGACAATTAGAGGCAGGCATGCAGGGGCAGCGACAGGCTATTTTGAAGGGAAGGGGGCAAGTGATTTTATTTACGCTTTACATGTTTTAGATGAACAAATAGGGCTATTTTATGTAGCTGCATGACCCTGCTCTCTTCCCCATACTCTTCTTTCTTTCTGTCTGTCTGTCTTTCTTTCTTTTTTCTTTTGTTTTTTTTCTTTCTTTCTTTCTTTCTTCTTCTTCTTCTTCTTCTTCTTCTTCATCACTTGAAAAATCATAGGGGATAGCCGCCCTGCCTCCCCCTGTAGCGCCGCTCCTGGAGGCTGGGGAAGGTACACTTTGCATATAGGGGTAGAGAAAGGGAGGGTTGGGGGGGGGGGGGGCTGGCGGAAGAGATTGAGGAAGAAGGATAGAGAAGAGAAGGATGGGGCATGCAAATAGAAACTATCCGGTAATAGAAAAAGTAATGGTCTATAATTATGTATAACCTGGATATCAGGGACTTGATTTTACTTTAGATGTTTTCTCATCCGTCAAAGGTATGTCTGAATTTCATCAAAATTCAAAACTTTGTGAAATGGATTTCGTTTTCCTTTCAGAGCCATGATGGGGTTCCTTCATATCCCAGCTTATATACATTCACTAAGAATTATTAACAAGTGTGATATATCATAATGTCAATATTTTGTTTGATCCACCACCCCCATTTTTAAAAGCCATCTTATCCCATAAAGACCCATTTCCAATACGTCTTTAAGGCTCTTGCTAGACTATTTGTACTCGAGTTAGGCTGAGATTCGATGCAGCACGCTTCATAGTTGTTCATCCGTGGAAAAATAGATTTGCTTCATGAATTTTTCATGCTATTCGTCGTATTAATATTCGTTTTCTTCAAATGTAATTCATATAGATCTGCGCCTAACCCTGCACGCTTGACCGGATGTAATGACCGGAGCTCTCTCCATCAAGTTGTGATTGCTAAAACAAATATAGGGCGATTTCATACCTGGTTTTATTTATGTTATTTCCGGTGATTATTAGCTTCGCTTGACCGTGAGCTCTGGGTGTCACTGAATTTTTTTGTGTTTTTTCTTTCATTTAAAGAGAGCACTTTTGTTATAATGATGGTTATGGATAAAATGATAATGGTATTGATAGTAGTAAAAATAATGATTGATACAGTTATAATAATGATAATTATTATTATGATAACTATAAAAGTATTCATGATAATGATGATGATGATATGATGATGATGATGATGATGATGATAATGAAATTAATCATAATCATGATAATTACAAAAATGACTATAAATATAATAACTAAAATAATTCAATTCAATTTCAATTAAATTCAATTTTATTTCACATCTCTTTAAAAAACACATCAGAAAATATTTGACAGATCAAATTTTACAAATCAATATGAATATTACATAATACAACATATTAAAATGACATACATATACATGGCATTATAAAAGATAAAAGAAAGATGGAGTGTGGAGGATGTGGGGGATTAACAAAGGCCATTGGCCTGTCAATAACAACAATGATGATAATAACGATATTACCGACAACAGCAATAACAGCAGTCTGATCTAGCAATAAACCATATAGACAATACAGCTCCACCCCCGCCTTGTTTAGCAAATTCTTTATATTCAACCTCACTCATGCAGTTTATTCATTATGTTTTCTCCGATATCAATAATTAATTCAATACATGGTACTATAAAATGCGTAAATGTATTTCCTGACCAGGTTTTCTATTTCAGCTGATGTAATATAAACCAATTCTCCAACAGTTGATAAATCAAAGCTAAGCGACGAAGAGAAAGACTTATTCATGGATGACAATGAAGCTAGAGAAGCATTGTCCTTTAGGTCCATACCAGATCTATACATGTATTCACGTCTACCCCGCAAACATTGGGACGGACTGATTGAAACCAATGACAGAAATATGTACAAATCAATATCCGTTTCCACGGCGACGCCTATGAAAATAACTTGATATATCCGTACACAGTGACGTGTTAGTTTTATCGTGTGGGTTACTTTGTTTGATAATCTTAACCACGAGTTATTAGATTCATCATTATTTCAAATGGTTTCCGCTTTAATATTCCACTGGATAACCTTTCCAGTGGTGCATTATTTTAATTGCAGAAGTTCTATTTTAGGTTAAAAGCAATTTAGATGTAGCTTCGAACTCACTACAAGCATTGGAGCTTAACATTTTACAATTTAGATGGACAGCTTCTATTAACTGCCATAACTTGGATTGTAGAAAAATAAATGATACAGTCACTGTACTGATTCTGCTTAAAATATTTTGTTCTTCATGAATAATAAACGTACACCTGTTGATTTTAATAGTCATCGCCGAAAATGTTATTTCTTCAGCAATTGACATAAACATTGAAATATTATTAAACAACTTACTCGCCTGAATCACTTGAACGAAAAGACATCTTTGGACACCATTTTTCCTTTTCACCTTCCTGCCACATTAAGACCTGAAGCGAAATGAAATAAATGGACTTGTTAAAAAAATGATAATTATAAGCGGACAGTTAAAAACTCATATTCACCTGGATATTACAGAATGTCTTCATAGTTAATATGATTGTTGTTTCCACTATTCATTCAAACATTCATCATTTCAGTATATCACAGAATTATGCAATATTACAATCAATTTTCTCTTAAACATGTTTAATTAAGGTTCTTCAAAGACTATACCTAGAGAGTTTTCGCTGTTACGTTTTCTTCGCTGTTACGTTTTCTAACAAAATTAGAGATGGTATCGAAATAGTGCACATCAGGAAACAGTACTCCTGAGACAAACAGTACATCTCAAGAAAAAAAAAAGCCTATTTTTTTGACTGGAAATAATACAGAATCGTACTGCGCTAACTGTACGTTTCGTTTCCTCTTTATGGGACTTTAATCTTGAGACAGGACGAATGAGGAATGTCGCGAAATAATGGTAAAATCTAGCAATGATTTTCGTAATTCCCTGATTTTAACAGAGCTGATGCTACTATAACAAATGTAAAATAAGATTATAGAAGCATTCGGAATGTGGTGATTAGGAGTGATTTTTTTAGTATAAGAGAGGCGGTTTTCGCAATAACATGCCTAAGCCGATGCAATCATTTCCTGAAACCACGTTTGAATAATCGTCGCCACCATCCATGAAATGTAACCGTCAGGGGATTAATCTATGATGAGATTAGCTGAGATGTGAACCTTTTAATAGATTAAGGGCTAACACATTTTTTTCAAAAATAAATGCAAATCAGCATTAAGATATTCAATTATCTAGTGCGCGAGAAAATCATCAAATCAAGTAAGTTTTTTTTTCTTTTGGCAACGCATTGAGGGAAAATAATCCTGGAAGGGTACCTGTATTACAAAATCATGTGATTTCTTAATTACAAGATTATAAAATTCATCCTGAAAAAGAAAATGTACTTAAGAAAGTAACAAGCACTCAGACAAGACACTTATTTTAAGCTGTTTAAGCTTTATCTGTGTGCGTTTGTGAGGTTGTGCGATATGGTGTGTTGTGATGTGGCAACTTGGAATCGAATATTTATCCCCCCCCAAAAAAAAAAAACAACAAACACCCCCACACACTTACATTAATAGTTATCATTATTCGTATCACGAGCCTGAAGGAATTTTTAAAATAAAGTGCTCTTTATGCAATCACAAGTGGAATTTGAAAATGAAATGCCAATCAGATAGGATCCAAGGCTTTAACTAATGAATAAATGGTCACACGAGAGTTCAAAACACATGCTTGAAGAAGTAAAAAAGGTAGAGAGAGAGAGAGGGGGTTGAGAGAGGAGGGGAGGGGTAGCACGAAATAAGTTCGAGATTGGGAGGAATTAGGGCAAAAAAGAGATAAAGAGAACAAGAAAGAGAGGGGAGTCAAATTTGACTCGGACATTTCGGAATGGCGTTAGCTGGGAGTCAACTCTATTCCGAGTTAAAGTGACTCAGATTCCGAATTCATTTGACTCGGAATGGTGTGGCGTCAACTGAGAATCGACTAAATTCCAGTCAAAGTAACGCCCAGTTGACTCCCAGCTGGCGCCATTCCAAGTCAAATTTGGCTCCGCAGAAATAAGAGTGTAGAAGGAAAGAAGGAGTAAGAGTGAACAAAATTTCAAGTTGTATATGTTGATACTACAGGAGAGAAAAAGAGACGAAGGGAGAGAACGAGTATGAGCGACAATGATGCATGACTTTCAGTGATTTTGTATCAACAAGTTGCTATTTCTTGTGTTAATTGCGTTATTAACATTTTGTGTTGCTACTTTCGAAATGGGTGTTTAAAATCTGTTCTCTACGCAAAAAAAAAAAAAATGGAAAATCAAATATCAAAAAGGCTAAAAACAAAAGTTGAAGCAATAGATACTCAAGTTTCCTCACTTTCATCATAAACTGATCCGATTGCAAAATATGCATGGAAGAGGAATCGGCCGGATTTCCGATATATCATCTATCGTCTCATTTCATCCTTGTAAACATTCCGTCCTATCGTATGTCTAGCAAAATAATGCGCGGGAAAACTACGTTTGCTTTTTATGGTGACGCTTCAAGTTTTTATTTCTTTTCATCGCAAAATGCATTCAGGGATAATTATGACTGTAATTTAAGAAAGCAGCATGGTAAGGGGCATCCAATTTACACTTAAGGCATTCATGGATTGCTCATAATAATGTCTCGAAAACTTAGAAAAAGGGTAAGGAAATCTGTCCAATTTTTCTATTTAAAAGTCATAAAAGATCATTAAAGTCGTCTCCAAATTGCAAACATCATGCTGTTCTCACCAAGTGAGCGCGAAATTATGTACGGCGGACTGGCTAAAGTCTTCTGAAGCCCCCCCCCCCCACATTACGAAATGTACGAGTAGACATTAAATTTTTTGGTAATGATTATGACTTGGTAATATGGTCGTTCACGTGCCCCCCCCCCCCCCCCCCCCCACTTTTACGAACAATCTACGTCCCCTCCTTCCACCCATCAAGATACCCTCGCACTTTTTTTACTTTCTAAATCTGGAACATGACGGTTGCATTCGTCGTCATTCCGTCTGGTGGCAATTAGTGCGATTAACGATTTATCGAAATCGGACACGAAATTAATCCAGAGCTTTCTTCAAAACCTGATTTCACCGAACAGGCGCGTTCACACTGTCACTGCATGTATAAGGTTTTCTGAAAGACCATATATTTTGTGGTTGGACTGTGATTCGGGCAGGCCTAATTCGAATCTATAACATAAGGATGACTAAGAATTAAATTTGGGCCTTGCCTGGCCCAAACTTGATTTACTCCAAAGCGAACCCGCGAGTGAGCAAAGCAAGAGAGCAGAACTTTGATAGGAATGATACCAAAATTAATAGTTTAACACTGGTGTCCAAAACTTGATAAAATCTTCAATAAGGAGACGACTTTGAATGATAAAGTGACTTCTAAATAGCAAATCGAGCATATTTTCTTTCCCATAATCTGTAGAAAAAGATTTGAGTTATAGAGGAGGAAACCTAAATAGATTTAAATGTAAGATAAACTGGAAGTATTTGCAAGCATTAGAAGTTGATGATACGTCAGATATCAGATCATTATCTATTCGGGACAATGCGAATTCCATTTTCTTAACAGAGTGACAGAAGGGCGTTATTTCTATGCAGAAAACGGCCTTTTGACTTTCTCTAGACGCATCAAGATAATAATCGAAATACGTAGGTTTTCTTTCAAAGAACATGAGCCCTGTTAAACAAGATTTTTCGATGAGAATGCCCACGTGCGAATCATACACGAGTCACTTCATACGACTGCATACTTATCAAAGTCTGTAAACAATTCCATCCTTCCTCTGAAGTCGAACCGCAGGAGTATATCTTTTTGGAGAGATTACAACCAAATTTGCGGGAAAAAGAATCTGCAAGTATGCTGATGCTAATTAACCCATAGGTCGGTTGGTTATGGAAATTGTCAGCTCAGCAGAATACCAAATTCACAGTATCCGAGTGTAATACAAGCGAAAAAATAAAACATGAGCAAAATCCAAGATGGTCACATGTTTTGAGAAGCACGTGCTTAATAACTTTGTTGTCAAACAATGCCCTCCATCATTGCAGTGCAGTTTAGTACAATCAGGCAGCTTCAATTCTTTACAAAGTTTCACTTTCTGAAGAGTATATACCGATAATCATAGTGTGTGATTAATTTCATTCTTGAGAATATCGGGGCTTCGGTATTTGCTCTAACAACATTCTCTTTGGTTTCGTTTCTTCAAAGATACAGGATTGGTGCTAGGGATAGGATTAGAATTAGGGTACGGTTTTTTTTTTTAGTTAGATAATTAAGTCTAAGGGCTAGGTATAGTGTTTGGTACACATTTGACCCATTCATGACAGGTATTATTAAACCTTATTTGATCAACTTTTCTTCTTCAAATTGACAACACCGTGCAGTATTTTTCTTTTATTGCCACATTTTTCTACAATAATTCATGTATTTGAAAAGACTATAAAATGACAGAAAATACGTTGGGAAGTTAAAGATTTGCCAATTTGCATGGAAGAACAGTGGCTTTTAACTTGCCATGGTGTTGCCATTTCGTAAGGATTTTAGTGTTGTTGTTTTTTATTAAAGAAATTTTCAGCATCAAACTACAAATACTGAGTCAACCAAAATGGGCACAGTTTGTGTAGATTTTTTTTTTTTTTTTTTTTTTTTTGCTCTTTCTGCTCATGTATTTTGCATGTTTTATATAGAGATTAGTATCCAAAGTTATTGGGTCGAACTACAAGATGTGGAATTCTGTCACAAATGGATTAAAGTGTGCAATTCAGTGTAGTCGGGAATGAATCTTCCGAGCAGGCCTATTAATCGTGAACATGGTGTATTTAGCTCTCGTGTAGACAGAGGTAGGAACGTTGTATCAGATGGACAGGAACTAATAGATATTGCATTTTCAGAACAGTGTGGACGGTCTTATAGGTGGGTATCTTCTCTACCTATATACCGGAAAGGAATTCTAATGTGACGAACCCATCTTCCAAATCAAGTCCATATCTATACCTTAGACGGGCATTGTCAAGATCGTTCACGTAATCTGTCACCAACTGGAAAGACCGCAGAAAGCATGCGGAGCAGGACAGATTTTAATTTCACCCAAGAAAAAAAATAGAATAGATAGAAAAAGAAAGAAAGGGACAGAGAGAGAGAGAGAGGGGGGGGGGGAGATAGAAGACGATAAACTAAGGAGACGGTGCAGTTTAATTTCACCCAAGTAGATAAATTATGGAAAAGGAGAGAAAGGGAAAGAGACCGACAGAGGCAGAGAGAAAAAAATAAGACGAAAAATGAGGAGGCAGTACAGTTTGAATTTCGTCCATGAATGATGAGAATAAAACAGGGAGAGTGGATTAGTGAGAGAGAGAGCATGAGAGGCAGAGAGAAAGAGAGAGAGGGACAGTGAGAGAATAATACGTAGCGTTTTTAATTTCACTCAAAAAGAATGGGAATGAGACAAGAGAGAGAAGCAGTGAAAGAGTGAGAGAAAGAGAGAGAGAAAGAAGAGAAGAGAAGAGAAGAGTAGACGAAAGAACTGAGAAGGCAGATGAGATGTAAGGTTTCACGTTTGAAATGAAGATGTCACTCTATATGCGGGGTGAGAACGAACAGAGAAGTGTCTAGGTTGGCAAAAAAATTAGGTTTCGTTTTCTAGAATGGAGTAACAGATTCGGGAGAAACGATCCCGGAAAAATAACACTCGCCAAAAGTGCGAGGTGAATAGGAGCTTGTGAGAGGAGGTTGGAGCTAAGAGCAGAAGAACTTGAACGCTCGAGGGAAAGTACTTCTTAAGGTCTAATTTGAGGAGCTGGTGAGAAACACATTTTGAAGATGAGGAGGGGAAGAAACAGAATATTGGTACGGTCATTCTGGGAACGTAACTCTCAAAGAAAGGCCACTCTGCAAAGGACTTAACTTTTATACCGTAAAGGTCTCGGTGATATTTTAAGAAAGCCATGTCGTGGTGGAAGTCTAATATCGGAACGCATACCCCAGACTGAGGCGTCTCCAGAAAAAAAAGTTACATGAAAGTGGAGGGGAAAGATTTTGATATTGATTATTTCTTCCAACGTCGACTTTTCCCCAAACATGCCAAAGGTTGGTTACGCCAGTTTTAACCACACATAACTTCAATATTGTTTTTCTTACTTTATTTAATCATATTCTGAATGTAAAAAGGGGGCAGTGATCCATTATCTCACCCCTCCTCCTCCTTCCCTCATCTATCTCCATCTTTCTCTCTCTCTCTCTTACATATATATTTTTTTCTGTCTCATATATATATATATATATGGGTTTTTTCTCATAATACATGACTCTCTCCTTGATTGCCTTCCTACTTGACTTTTCTCTCGCCATTTATTCCTCCTTGCACCTTCCCCCTCCCCACCTCCTTTCTTTCTTTCTCTCTCTCTCTCTCTCTCTCTCTCTCTCTCTCTCTCTCTCTCTCTCTCTCTCCATCTTCTCTTTTTTTCCTTTCACTAACAAACTTTGTCCTGCCAGCTCGATCAGTCTGAGCTGCACGTCAGTGGCTCCAATAATAAAGAAAGTTGCACTCTCACTTTTCCCTGTCTCTTCTTTAAAATTTGTCTCCTCGACGGGAGAACGAATGTAGCACGTGACCCCTAAAACTTTCCCATGGTGCAATGCAAGATTAATGACTTGGGGAGCCCTCGCACTTTGTCAAAGATGGATGATTTTTGGAAAGCCCATGGACATGTAAGACAGTGATCTAATCTGAGTAATCTAGCTTCAATTATCAATGGCTTTCACCGAAAATCAAAGCAGCCCACTCTACCGGTTTCCTCCGTGAGTAGAAGACAAAATGAAATGTAAATTTTTTGGACTTCCTTAGTTCTCCCTGAGAAAAAAAGAAAAAAATGAATGATGTTCGTTAAGATTTTCAATGCGAAGAATTCAAATCTGGTTTTCCGTGGTAGCATAATCTCTGTCCAATATTTTTCTGCAGTGCACAAGGGTGTGTTAACATCTAATAAAGATCGTGTATTCTTAAAATTAAGGTAAATATTTAAACAATTCCGTCTTTACCATTGTAAAATGCTTATACACGTCTTTATGAAAGTGAATGACAAACCCGTCTCCAATTCTTTCCAATAATATATTTGTTTATATATTTACTTATTTTATTTATCCATTACTGTCATTCATTCATTATTTGATTATTCCTTCATTTATTTATTCATTTGTTTATTTATTATATTTTTATTATCGATTTTGCACCATATTCAGGACAGTTTTGCATCATCAGCATTAAAGGATCATAAACTTACGATTATTAGCCTATTTTCCAGTGCACCGATGTTCAACTTTAAGCACCTCTTATATCATGTATATTGCGAAATGATTCAGAATTTTGTTCGACTATTACATTCCATTAATCCAAGTTTTGAATACACTTTACACCGTAAAGCTAACAGCTCTTCATCCAGTGCTATTTTCCAGTAAGGAATTGACCATGGTGACTGAGGTGATTATTTTGATATGGACAGAAGTCAGACATCGGCACCTCATTATAATCGTCAGCCGCGGGCGAGTGGGAAGAAAGGTCATCAAAAACTTGGAAATGAGGCCAAACAATTCGAGGAATTCTATGCAATCCTAGCCATTTTCTCGTTTTTAATTAACCACTGTCGTGGGCAAGTTCTATCGCGGCAGGCGGATCGCGCACCAAATCAAACGCAGACGACGGAATTGGGGTATCGTTCGACCTCTAGAGATCCATGGAGACGAGTAATAGTATCGCGAAGAACTCACATTGAATGATCGTGATCGTATGGCTTAGATTGTTGACCTTGAAGTAAACGGGGGGATCTATTTTACTGAACTTAGGGCTTGTGCGTTTCGATAATGTTTGACAAGTGTTGCACGATTGCGCAGATTGTTTCCAGCTACTGAGAGGGTGCTTGGATCATATGAGAAAGGGGGTAGCACTGATCTTAATTCACGGATGAATTATAAAAATAGAAGAGGCCGTTGATTAGAAAGACTATGTGGTAGGGGTTACTGCCATCTTCTTTTCACCTTCCCTTCCCCCTCTTTCTCTCTTTCTCTTCTTTCCCTTTCTTCTTTCTTTAAAGTGATTTGATTGAGGGGGCACGCGTCCCCCTCCCATAACAACGCTACTAAATCTTCATATACCTTGAAAAAGTATTTTGAATATTTGCATTACATGATATTTCATTTATCCTACCAAGAAATTTTTTACTAGGACCCCTTTTTCATTATAAAGCATATTATGTCCGTCCCGTGCCTCTTTTTCGCCGTTAAAGCTATGACCTTTGGTCGTGCATTAAGGCTGGATTTCATCGAATCAAATCGTAATCTAATTTATCAGATGCACTCACTTTTGCACTTTCATGTTTCCGCTTATCAATGAGTGCACTTAGTATGAAAAATGGAATCCGTCTGACTGATCTTTGATATCACGCCGTTCCGAGAAAAAGTGATAGTAGTAATAGTAGTAGCAGTAGTAGTAGTAGTAGTAGCAGTAGTAGTAGTAGTAGTAGTAGTAGTAGTAATAGTAGTAGTAGTAGTAGTAGTAGTAGTGGTAGTGGTAGTAGTAGTAGTAGTAGTAGTAGTAGTAGTAGTAGTAGTAGTAGTAGTAGTAGTAATAGTAGTAGTAGTAGTAGTAGTAGTAGTGGTAGTGGTAGTAGTAGTAGTAGTGGTAGTGGTAGTAGTAGTAGTAGTAGTAGTAGTAGTGGTAGTGGTAGTAGTAGTAGTAGTAGTAGTAGTAGTAGTAGTAGTAGTAGTAGTAGTAGTAGTAGTAGTAGTAGTAGTTGTAGTAGTAGTAGCAGTAGTAGCAGTAGTAGTAGTAGTAGTAGTAGTAGTAGTAGTAGTAGTAGCAGTAGTAGTAGTAGTAGTAGTAGTAGTAGTAGTAGTAGTAGTAATAGTAGTAGTAGTAGTAGTAGTAGTAGTAGTAGTAGTAGTAGTAGTAGTAGTAGCAGTAGTAGCAGTAGTAGTAGTAGTAGTAGTAGCAGTAGTAGTAGTAGTAGCAGTAGTAGTAGTAGTAGTAGTAGTAGTAGTAGTAGTAGTAGTAGTAGCAGCAGTAGTAGCAGTAGTAGCAGTAGTAGTAGCAGTAGTAGTAGTAGTAGTAGTAGTAGTAGCAGCAGCAGAAGTAGTTGTAGTAGTAGTAGCAGCAGTAGTAGCAGTAGTAGCAGTAGCAGAAGTAGTACTTGTAATAGTAGTAGTCGTCTCGTAGTAGTAGTAGTAGTACTAAAGGAGGAGTATTATACTAGGAGGATTAGGAGGAGTAGCAGAAGTAATATAGTTATATTTTGTTGTTGTTTTTGTTTTTGTTTTTTGTTTCTTTTGTTGTTGTGTTCTTTCTGATTGTTTTTATCATTCTTGTCGCTGTTGCCACTACAGTGATGGTATAGTACTGGTCGCAGCAGCTGTGAGTCTGGTCTATTGTTCGCATAAACCTTAAAGCATCAGCGTAGAATTAGCATTGTAGTGTGGTAATATAATGAAACGGTGCCGTGACTGAACTTGCCGCTTCAACAACGCAAACTGACTATACTCTAGCCAACTATCTAGGTTAAATTGCAGAACAGATCAAGCTACATGGTCTTTCGGTGTAACTTTATCAAACAGAAAGTATCAGTGCGGCGCATTCGACTGTAAACATGTAAACCAGGTCGTACTGCATAAGAGAGTATAATTTTATGTACAGTCGGTCCAATGCAAATTTGTGAAATATAGTCGAACAGCCGCAGAGGCTTTTCGGGGATACGAATGTTGAAAAGAAAGGAAAAAAAAATCAGTAGGTTAAAAAAATCTTCGGCATAAATCTTGGTAACTTAAAGGGTATACCCTGGAGAAGTTCTTTGAAGAAACATAAAAATTATATGACTTCTTTCACAGCGGAGTGAAATATAACGTACATGAACGCGTAAATGTTGTCTAAAAATAAACATTCTCGGAAAAGCACTTTTACCAAGATGCAAATTTCGATAAACAAGCTTACTCAAGAAATGAAAAGTGCATAATCATGATAATTGCATGTTTTTTATGCCGCTTTTTGTCTGTTTGTGCGCAGTTGCCAAACGTGACCAAGAGTGCCATAAAAAAATCTTGAATAACAAACGCGAAGACTTTACAAATTCGATGGTGCATTAATCTCTAAAGATACATTTTCGCGATAATTTTGAAATAATTTCATGTGGTCATTAATCTACAAAATTATCAAACTGCATTATTAGAGACTCAAAATGATGGACGGGTGCCATCTTATTGGATTCTCGAAAGCATCTGCAGCATGTTGCGTGATGGTTGAAGCCGATATTATTCCTTGTTAAGTTTAGGATGTTTGTCGCGTTGAGGGGGACAGTAAGTCCTGGCGGTATAACCAATTTCTGCGCAATGAATCGATTCCTTCTAAGTGCATGATATCGAACGGCTGCTGACTGAAATCATTTTGCCACTTGCCAGATGCTTCGCAGAATCAGATTTTAGACGTTTCTGTGTGATCAAAAGTGCGCAGGAATGGCTGTACTTTATGTGCATGTTCACTTCTAGTGGAAGAGAGATCGAAAGTCACAACAAAGTCTTTATCCATATTTCATAAATCAACGACAGAATATTAAATTTCAATTCAACCCTCTCTTACACGGGAATCTGTCTCTCAGAAGTTTTCATAAGTACTGAAAGTCTTCCGGAGAACGACATTTTTTATGTGTATAATGCTTTTCCGGTTCATTTCGCTTTCGCACAAAATTATACATGTTTATTGTCGACTTATATATAGATATTAAAGTCATTCTTAATGAATTTTTTGCTAACATTTTTTAATATTTGATGTTGTTGTTTAATTATGGCAACTGAGCCTTATCGTAAGCAATAATACAATTCGTTTTGTGGTTTCTGTATAATTTAGTTGTCATGGTATCATTTTTTTCTGAAAGATCATGACATCATCTTAGAGGTTAGTCACCTGTTAGTGAGCATCTAAATGCAATTAAATAAATGGAATTTATACCTCAACCAATTTGCACTCAATTTTGCTAGAAGAGCAGTTTGGAATCGAGCATGTAGGTTTCAATTGGATTGTTACGATTAAAATTGTCTTCTGAGTAGATAGGCTTTACGCTCTCTTAACACATCTAGGTGCATGGTTTTAAGCCAATTGTCTGAATATCGAGTGCTGAAATCTGTGACCATCACTAAAAAACTGGGCCTCGAGTCAGACCAAAATGTCATCCAACAATTTTAATAGAATGAATCCCCTGGCACCGGCCTCGAGGGGAGAATTAATCAACTTCCCTGCGATAATCTTAGTCACGTCAAAATTGATATCTTCCACAAACCCTGTATTCCATTTCAATTTAATCATGTAAATATCTGTTCATTTATTTTGATGGCTTATCATCGTGGCAACGTACTAAAAAGGTCGCTATTTTACGACCTATCTTCGTAATCTTAGGGGTGAATTTGCTGGCACAAGACAAGATAAAGCGCGGCTGTCTTTGCGATAAATTAAAATAATGCGTTTAGCAGTACTAGTTTGGGTTCTGCACCGAGTTGATTTTTTTTCTTTTTGACAAAAACAAAACAAAACAAACTAAAACAAACAATGGTCTGTATTGGCCTTTTAAAAAATAACGAATAGACTTTTAATGTGATAGCGTGAAGAACCGTTACGGCTGCAGAAAAAAAGTCCCAGCAACTAATCGTGGTACATTATTCATTTCAATTTATATCAACACAGATCTTAAAAACATACACAATGTATTTACCACAGAAGAAAGGAAAAGGTCGTACCATGGAAACGATTTCACAACTTCACAACAGCACACACTCCAAGAAAAAAGGTGCAATTTTGCACCCCAAATGGTACAACAGCAGCACCTCTTGGGTTGCAATCTTGCACCCTACATGATAAAGGTGCAAATATGAACCCTTTTGTACTTGTTTGCATCCGAAAATGCCCATCTGCATCGTAAAAGATACATATTTTGCACCTTAAAGGGTGCAGAAAGTTTTGCATCCAAAAAGGGGCAAATTTGCACCTTCCCTAAAGGGTACAACTGTGCACCCTGAAGGGTGCAAAATGTAGCTCACTGCACCCTTAATTTTTTTTTAACACATGCACACGTTAGTATCAATAATGCCTACAGCATTTTCATTTATTTGATGTACGATAAAAGGGCAAATGTAGATAGAATGCCTTGCTCAAGGGCATAAGTGCCGTCCCGGGGATCGAACCCCCGACTTTTGCGTCTCCAGTCAAGCGCCTTAGACGACTCGACCACGGCACCCCCACATACAAATGGTGCATAATGCTTCTTTCGATCCAAAGTTGCACCCTTAAATGAGCTCCTAATGTATTATTTGAAGGGTGCAATATTGAACCCTTTGCCTAGTGTGTATCAGATTCACATTAACCACTGTTAACAGCAAACACAATGAACTAATAATTACAGTATAAAGATGCAGAAAATCAAACATCATGAGAGTTTATGTAGGGAAATTGACAGAGGCCCAAGGCCTATATCTTGTCCAATCCTTATAACGAGAATGAATAGAAAATGAATGCATTTAAAACAGTAACGTAAGTACGTAACGTATTATGACCTAAAACATTGTTTAAAATAGTGAAGATTATTTGCATTTAAAACAGTAACGTAAGAACGTAACGTATTATGACCTAAAACATTGTTTAAAATAGTGAAGATTATTTGCATTTAAAACAGTAACGTAAGTACGTAACGTATTATGACCTAAAACATTGTTTAAAATAGTGAAGATTATTTGCATTTAAAACAGTAACGTAAGTACGTAACGTTTTATGACCTAAAACATTGTTTAAAATAATGAAGATTATTTAGTTAACTTTTCTTGGACATTCTAAAGCTGGCATCATAAGTTTTGATCGTAGTCTTATTTCACGTTATCGTGTTTTGTTTCGTTTTAAAATTTTGGTATAAAAAACATTAACCAAGAGCACATGATATCGATTGACATCATGGCAACGGCTTTACCTGTTTAATGTTCTTGTTATGCTGGAAAAAAAATCTAATTCATTTGAAAGAAATATTTGAAGTGAGATCGAGTCTCGGAGTTTTCTTCCTCATTACTGTGGCTATTTTTTAAAGGCAGGTGTATTGCATATTACGTCATCATTCATTTCACATGGCTGAGATTGAAATTTAGATTTCTAAGAAAAAAAATTGGAGAATTAGAACAAGATTAATTATCTGACGGTTATAAAAGAACAGCCGCGGCTCAGCTTTGTGTATAGAGCAGTACTACACCCACATAACACGACAAAGAAAGGAGAGGATTATTGCTAAAAACCAGGTTAATCCATTTTCACTTTCTGGTTCCACTAATGTAGTTTTTGGTGCATGGATTTGCTGCTGACTATAAAACAATTCCTTTCTGTTGCAGAGCGTTACTTTAGATTCATTCCATTAATTTTGTTATTCATATCCCCGAGCAAGAAATAGGACCCTGCTGACTTTTATCATTTTGTAGTACAAGATATCACTAATAAAACATATATTTTCTGTAAGAAAAAAAAAACCAGTATGAATTGTTTTCGTATTGCGCATGCCCTTCCAAAGAGCGTTGGAAATCATCACCAGAAAATGAGCGCGCAGTTGCTAACGAATTCAACCAGGCATACCAGGGACGTGTAGTTACTGACAACACCTGGGTCGAGAGTGGCAAATGTAGATTAGTAACGTATTAGCGACGCATGGGAGTGATTGATACCGGGGCTTGAACCGACGACCTTCGCACACCCTGTCAAGTTTTTCAAAAATTTGAAAACGATATTGCTCTACTCTATAGACACAATGCTATCCCAACATCAAGACCTCCTTCACTGCCATAGTGTTACTTCCATTCATAGGAATCAGAGTTTTCAACTGCATTTTTGATACATTCACGGATTCCAGCAGATATTACCACCTCCCTGGCATCTTAAACTAACCCCGGGGCTGTATTTTGACGCAGCACATACTTATTATGAAATGTCAAAATGTTTAGCCTCCTACGTATATGAAAAATCGAATGCTTGTGAATGCAAACTAGCTTTAGGCTTATGGCATAATATTTTTTGGGGTGAGACTTTTGGACGACGCGCGTGTGGGTTCATATTTTGGTAATTGATTGGAAAAGGAGTGCGGTATTAAACGTGGATTATGATAGCTAAGGGGTGTTTATATGTGTGTCAAGGGACTTAGGTTTAAAATATTCAGCAGATAAAGGCTGACAAAATGAAAGGGTGAGAAGAAGGCGGCGAAGACAGATGTCAAAGAAGACAAAAATTTAAAGAAGTTATAAGAACAAAAAAAAAAAACCTATAGTAAAATAAACTAAGCAAAAACAAAATAAAGACAGGAAATGGAGTAGACCAGCCAAACTATTAGTTCAGGCGTGGATATTCTGAAAAGAAACTTAGGTAGAGAAAAATATAAAGAAATAAGATGATGTATGTTTTATCCTTCCCAAAATTGCCCCCAGAAAAACCACCACTTTAGAAACTTGCTATTCCCCCTCCCACCCCCCCCCCCCCGCCCCTGCCGAAAACCACCAGCGAAAAACAGGACAACTATCCCCTAACCATGCTAGCTCGCATGGTAGTTTTCGTAAAACAATCAAAATAATTATGTTCCCTCCACCTTTCATTCTATGTGTTATAGCGAGATTCTCCGCGAGTTCAACATCGTACATTTTTCCCACATCAATCTTTCCTCTCTCTCCCCCCCCCCCCCCCCCCCCCCCTGTATCGAAATCATAACTAATCAAGTTGCTATTCAAGTCCTCCTCCTGAACGTTATCTCCGGTAATGACTTAGAGGGTGAATTTCTTAAATAAAATAAACAAAAGATTAATCGCACAGCATTCGTTATTTACCAGTGATTTTTCGACTTAAGATATCCATTACGGAAATTACAATATAATGAAATCCCACTTTGTGTCATGAACTATATACAGTTTGCACTCTGCGAAAATGCATTAAGTACTTACACATTTAACCACTGTAGATTGTTAGTGGAACATCTCTTGACAAGAAGGCTAAAAGACATTTTCATGTCGGGCATCTTTATCTGTAATCAACAAGAAAAACATTCTTCCAACAAAGTCGTGTTCTAGGAAAGGGTTTCACCATGTCTGTACTGATTTTTCTTTTAGTTCTAGACTTGCATTTTCCTTCCACATCTTTAAAATATATGAAATTCCTTATTAGTCCAATTTGAGTGCTTTTGGAGCGATTTTCTTAAGAAGTAAAGGATTCTTCTTTTTCTTTTCCCATAAAAGTCGTCTTGAAAACAAGCCGCTTCGCTGTGAATTATGAGTCACTTTCGACATGTTCGAACCCAGAGACATGAGATACATGTGGACAGCGTCCTACAAAAAAGCATTTGCCCAAATTCTGGCGTTAGTTGTTTCATAGCGTACTTGTAACATGTGTAAGATGAGACAAAATGACCGAAATTAGTAACGGACACCCATGAAATTAGAGATATCGGAGAAAAGTGCATTACGGGGAAGTAAAACAAATTACCTTAAAATTCTCTGATATGAATTTCTCTGAATGCAGAAAATGAATTTCTCTGAAAGCAGAAAATGAAAATTGAGAATAAAATTGCACGAGTCACAGATTTCCTGAAGCATCATCAGAAGTCAAAGACTCCGCAAACAGCAACACTCTCAACCTATTAATCGCGCATGTCATAAGCCCGAATTCATAATCTTTACTTGGCTTTTTCCCCAATCAGGGAGAAGTGGACGAAGTACAGAAGAGAATATGATGGCTGAAGATACTGGCAGACACAGATTAGTGTCATCGCGGTTTCTTTTGTGAGTGATCAAATCGAATTTCCTCCGTTTTCATTTGAGAAAATCAGGCGATCTAATTTCGGGAACATGAAAGAACTGTAGTCCCAGATTAAATGAAAAAAAAAAGAAAAAAAGAAAAGAAAATGAAGGTACAGGAAAGAATTTTCCTTTACATGACTCAGATTTCGGGATGGAGTTTGAGATATCATGTGGCATGTCATTCATTACCATTATGAAATGGAATCGCACATGTTATTGTTTTGCATTTTTTTCCTCCATCGTAAAGTTATATTCCTATGAAATTCGGTGTACCCGATGAAAAGTTCACAAATAGTATTTTTCGCATGCGTGCAAGTTTCCAATTACGACGAAATATTGCAGTTTTCAATAGCACTCTGCCGTCTTTATCATTTTGAATTTTAGAGAAGAATAGTATCAACTAGGAAAAAGTCAATCATTTTGTCATCTTCTGGTTTTGAAGTTTTATTTTAGGGTCGGTTTGGATCAAAGACTTTTCTATTGAAGGAAAATCTAGACTTCATGAAAACTTTTCAAAAACGTGTTCGTTATTATCAGGTAAAGCAGTGACGAACAAATCAACGAAATTCATAGATATGAATGAGGACAGGACTGTGTTAAGAAATAGATTTGCTATAAATTCTATTATTAGTCAGATCGGCAGTGCAATATCTTAAATAATGAAAAAAAAATGATGAAAATTAAACCAGATTTTCGAGCCAGGGTGGATTTGAACATTCCTGCTCTCTTTGCAGCGACTATATACATGATATACCACCAGGCCATTTCCGTGTCCAGCACAAGATGAATTCGAAACAACTAACATCTAGATATTTCCTAAGAATTTACAAAGTTATTAAATCATAATTCCCCAATAGATATCATAATTCCCCAATAGAAACAATGTCTATTATCTTTATTTTGTTAAACAGAGTTGTGGAAGTCCTGCAGCATAGAAAAATAAGTAATAACTTTACAGAGATTGTGTTATATTTCTTTTGTTTTGTTTGTCAATCATGGCAATAACCCAAAAGGCAAACTCAGATTGGCTGTACTAATGAAATGAAAATAGCGCCGCTAATTCAACATGTACAAGGTTTTCCATCTTAAGAATCACATCAAATTGGTTATTAGAGAAAACAAGTATTATTGTAAGGGTCTGATTGACTATATCCTTCATTTCCCACGTTTGTTCAAGACGTAATTATTTCCGTTGTAGTATAGGGAGTTAAACCCACACGATCATCGGAATATTACTCTGGGCGCCAAGGACTGTATCAAATTACGATTTCCTTTGCATTCGGCATTTTAACAGCTGTTTCAATTTTCCAGTTTCTTAGTTTCTGGGATTCTGGACAAAAATGTATTCTTCGAAATCAAAATGGCAGCTTGTTGCAATTGATTGAAATCCTTTTTCGTCGGTATGTCCAAAGTGTGAAGTTTTTGTACGAACAACCGAAAATTCAGAAGTTTCTCTCTCTCTCCCTCCCTCTCTCTCTCTCTCTCTCTCTCTCTCTTTCTCTATTTCTCTCTATCTACCTATCTACATATTCTGTCAACTCTCCTTTAACTATTCTTTGGCCTGCATTTATCATCAGCATGACCAAAGTCGTTATTAACCCTTCACAAAGATGGGCTCATCGATATCTTAGCCTATATTTCGCTATTGTACTCAGCATGCAGTTGTCACCCTATTTAAGACGCCTCCATTAAACCTGTATGATTTGGAAATAAATACAGTAAGGGTTAGCTTCAGAAGCATGGGGGCACCACCCTCCACAGTCCAATTTTAGGAAAATCTGAAAAGGGAAAATGAGAGAAAGAAAACAAAAGGGGGTAAGTGAAAAGAAGATAATTTGACTCCATACCCCAACTTCCTGTTTTACTAAACATGCTAAATAGCCTTGTTTTGTCCGACTACACTGAGACCAGTGCCTTCCCCATGCAATTAAGACCACAGTGCCCCTTAGTAAAATAGATCCACTCTAGTGGTCTAATCCACGGAAGTACTGTAGAGGGTGATGTAAAAAATATGTCAGATCTTAATTTGGAGGGGCTCATAATCATGATGATGGGCACTTCCCTGTTAATGGAAATAATCTTCCTAAACGTTGAATCATCGCGTACAATTTGCTCTTTTCTCGCCAGTTCTTCCATTTTCTCTTTTTGTCAAGCATGCTAGACCATGTAGACCCTTCCATTTCGATGCGATCTGTACCTTTAAGCACCTCATCTGAATGCTAGAAATAAGGTTAGTCTTCTTACACTGGCCCAGAGCATTACCGTCGATATGGGCTAATAATATTCCACTGACAAGAACTAGGACGAAGGAATATTACCTGACAGCAAAATCTAGCTATAATACAACTGCATGATGCACAAAAAGCCGAGAATTTTTTTTTAATATTTTGGAAGTATAAGCCTATACATACATGGATGTAGACGGTGGAGGGTTTTTTTTTCTCCACCGTATATGTTTCTATTCACATTTTCTGTCTTTTAAAAGAGAATAAAACCCTGGGGAAAAATCACTTTTAATGAAAAGAGAGGATAGAAAGAAGCCATTTTTAAAAAAGTTCCATCACAATCGTTTACGAAATGACAAATTTATGAAAATTTGAAAAATCTCATTTTCCTTTCTATGGCGATCCTCAAATTGGAAATGCTGCTTCAAAATGATAAGTTAAGAAGGACAAAGCTCCATATGTTTTGTACACAAAATTTCATATTTCCCCATTATCTCTCAAGGTGCAGCTTGCCTCCTTCTTAATTCAAAATATATAATGGGAAAGTGTATTTGACACAGCACAATGTTGAGTTCACAAAGAGACAAGCAAGTATCTTTAGAAATAATGGAGAAATATGTAATTTTGTGTACAAAACATATGGAGAGTTGTCCTTCTAAACCTGCCATTTTGAAGCAACATTGCCAATATGAGGATCGCCATAAAAAGTAAGGTGAGACTTTTCAAACTTTCATAACGTTCTCATTTCGTAACCGATTTTGATGAACTTTTTAAAAATCACTTTTATCTATCCCCTCTTTTCTGTTTTCCCAGGGTTTCATTCTCCTTTAATGGTTTATTATTCAGTTATCTGTAACTCTTTTACACTATGCATTTGATAGCAATGTACATTTATATCACTGCAACAATCAGCGTACATTGTAGTAATTGCGGGTGTTTTTTTTTCTTTAATTCTAAGCAGTTTAAAAACACATACAGGAAATTGTATACAGGGGCGTACACAAAGTAATTACTTCGTCATTTGCTCGGATGATCAATTCTTCTTTATATTTGTCCTTCTTCATTTTTCTTCTTCCATTATTTTTTTCATCTCCTTGATTAATAACATTTCTTCAGACATGTCAGATGTATTGTTACTACTTCGATGAAATGTATAATCCTTCAATTCGTGGAGCACTGTTTTGCTTGTATTATAGGTTTCCTTTGGCGGCATTTTCTATTTCCCTTCTTTTTTTCTGTTTTCTTCATACGGGGAAATCCGTGTTATTGTTCAAATCGAGACATACCGAAAGTGACAATGAGAAATCATGGTTTTTTTTTCTTCAAATTTCATTGAAATTTCATTATCAGCACTCGGTCTTACGCAAGCGATAAGCATCTATACACTCATATGTTTTTTGGTTTTTTTTTTATGTTTTCTTGGTTTTGAAAATTTTTTCTGACCTAGATTTACTTTGGGTTGAATAGAAAGCATGATGTCAATCACGTTTTACTGCTTTAGGGAGGAGAATCGCCAGTGGCCTATAGCTACCTCGGAAAGGGCACTTTCGATCCCCTCCCCTAATGAAGGGTTAGGGTTAGAGAA
>CM057166.1:14297742-14366257 GCA_029962745.1 Echinometra lucunter
ATCTATTTTCAAAAAAGCAGACAACATTTTGGAATTGTTTGGAAAGATGTGTCTAGTGGCAGGCTTTTGTCTCTAGCGAGTGTTGCATGCGCAGCTACATGTGAAAGATATTTATGCGGAATATGAAATAGCTTTATAAGATTTTCAGAGATGGTCATTATCCAGGACGATGTCTCCAGACTGTATTGTAGAATCAACCCCATTTCAATTGAACCCTATACTTGTATGCTCTGTTTATTCTTTTCCCCACGCATGGACAGGTATATCACATTATTAATAGAAATTTATCATTTTATCTTGCAGGATTTGTTTTTCTTAGTATAGTCATGATGGGCCATCCATCAACCATTCCTTACAATTTTACGTACCTCTGATCCCATGTTTTAATGAGATCCGGTAACCGTGTGGAGGTTTGATTTTTGACGGTCTTTGTTGTATGAAGAGGTTCAGAGGATAAATAAACAGCAAGGACTATAAAGGTTTTGAAATATGAGATGTATTATCGAGATAATCTGTCACTGAATTCCGCCATTCGCAAAACCAACCTAGGTATGCTTTTGTCTAGCACTGCAGTCTATGGGGATGAAAAAAGTCTGTCATTTCGGTCACTTGTATAATTTCACCTTTTTGTGAAGCACATGATGATGCCTTTAAAGTACATTTTTTAAAATTTCATATTAATTTTACACAAGACTACATATACTGATAGCATGCCATTAGGACCATGCAGCTGAGATTTTTAAAAGTTACTCAATGATTGCTTTAAGCGATAGTTCGACCGGGAGGAGATAAGAGGAAAAAGGAAAGAGGCAGAGAAGAAGATAGGCAGAAGGATAGAAAATAGAAAGAGAGCGCAAAAGAAGTGTAACGGGAGAAGGCGAGAGAAGAAGAACTGCATCAAGAAACGCCAAACAGAGAAGAGGGAAGGAAAGAGAGAGGAGAGAGAGAGAGAGAGAGAGAGAGAGAAAGGGGTGGGGTGAGAGAGAACCATAAAAAGAGAAGCTAAGGGGAAAGGGCATAACAAACAACTAAAGCAAGGCAAAACAAACAAAAATATATTTAGTGAAAGAGGTTTCTAAGAGTTGAAATTGAAAGACTGAATGTTTTCAACAAGCCATTTGAAATTCATTCTCAATAACATACTTATGGTAGTTATTCAACTTAGAATAAAATTGGCATTCCACGTATGTCACATTTTACTCTTCACATTCATCTTTGGCATGACAACTTAATCTTACGTGAATAAGAATAGGATCTCATGAACGGCATAACTGAATAATTTGTCAAGAGAGAATTGATCGCGAAACTTCTGATGTACACCTACTCTCTGAATATATTCATGAGCAAGTGTATGGAAAACTGATTCACAAAGTAGGTGTTTTGCCCTGTTTTTATCTAACTTATAAGCATTATGCATGCCACTCTACGGTAAATTGTAAAATCTGTACAACCTTTGCATCGCCGAAGAAACAATTTTCATTTCTGGCCTACTTACAAGACATTTTTCATTCCTGTAACTTGTATCGTAATTCTCTCTCTTTTTGAGAAAAAAACAAAATTTGACAGTCGGGAGAAAAATGAAGTAAAAAAGATACCTTGTCCAATTATTGTTGATAATGATTGGGCAAAGTTTTGTTTACCTCTATGCATAAAATCGCGCAAGGCACAATGAATCCATTGCTACGAATCCTCGAAAAATTCTAAAAAGTGTTTCCAGGAATACATAGCTTTGATAATAGCAGATATTTATGACAGCCAATGTAAAGCTTTGATAAGCCCAATTTTCGGCATATCAAGTTCTTTTGGCTTTATCATAGGAATAGCGAAATATGTGATATTAGGAGCCTCTACAACTGACCATCCCCTCCCTCCCCCCCCCCCCCCCCCCCCCCCCCCCCCCCCCCCCCCTCCCATGAAGTTAGAATAATAAGTGAATGTGGAATGTACAATGCTTTTTAAAAAAATCCTGACGGTTTATCTGTCTTTTAATTCCCAATAATAGTTTTTTTTCTACTTTTCTGTCGGATATTCACGGTATATTTATCATGTTTATGGTGAAAGACTGGTTTAAGTTTTTGTCCTTACGATCACATCTGTTATTTTCATGATTGTTACTAATGCCATCAACATGATGAATGTAAATAGCCTTTTAATGGTGATGGACAAAGATATATAAGTGAGGATAAAAACGTGATAATGAAGAATTTAATCCTCTTTTCTGATCATCTTTTCAACATTCAGTTGACTTTCCAACATCTTTCCCTTAAGCTATGACTTTCGTTTGTTTTCTTTTCATCAATGTATTAAGTTCAGCTTTCCAAGGTTCCTCCGAGTTTAAGCGGATCTATAGCCACTTTAAAAATGTCACCAAAATGGCGCTAAAAGTTTCTTTATCCTTGAAAATGAATAAAACGGAAATGTTAGGCTGTTTTTCTGCCCTTCTTAAAAAAACATGAAATATGGAATGATAAAAGGATATCAAAAGAATATTCCTAAAAATGGAGACTTAGTTGTATTTTGTGTGCTATTGTTTGCACGTTACCAAAAAGGATCAGTAATTATTAAACACTTTGAAGCGGCAGATAAGTGCAAATCGTTAAAAACAGACACTTTAATATCCTCTTAATTTTTGCTTTGTATTAAAGTGGAATAATGGACTGCAGTCCCGTCATAATCATTTGAGCATGTTGAAACACTTTCGATATTTATTCAATAATCCGAGTGTTTTTTTGCTAAGTGTCGAACCTCTATACTTTGTCTTTTACGCACTTTTACCTTATGAATTTGCATGGAAATGGATTTCATGAATAAATTTTGCTGAAGACAGATTCTTCAGTGAATATAAAGACGATATGAATTAAGTAATGGTCAGTGTCAAAATTATATAATGAACAAATACTTCCAAACACTCATTTCAGCTGTGAAATATGAAACAATACCAAACTATGACTACGTAGGTCAGCGAACATCATTATCATCGAAGAAAATCATTCAGAATGTGTCCGTACGTTATGACACCAAAATATGTATTTTCAAAGGATTTCAAAAGACGTATAAATCCCAGTATGAAGGTTATTTGCCACTTATCAATATTCTGGAATTATATGAAGATACAGACGACTACAATCATTAACAATCCGGTGTATTTCCCCGTCATCACATTATACCCAATTAAAGTAATTAGCGGGTCATTAGAATCGCAGTCAGGTATATAACAACACTTATATACCTTTTTCTAAGCCATCGATCTGTCAATAAGTGCACGGTGGTAGAAGTATTCTAGTCGGATGTTAGAAACCTTGAAATATAATGTGGTTTTAAACTGGAGATGCTATACTGCTGTTAGTTCCCAATTATAAGGAATGTGAATAAAAATGTTGCCCATTACATTTTGTTAGTGTATGGTAATGAGATACATTGCATTTCACCTTACTTTTCTATGCCAATTAATTTGGTAGTTACGTCATTATCCTAGGTGACATGTTTAACGTTCGGCAAGTTCGGCAGATCACGTCGTTGTAGATTACGTGATGTAGTAAGATTTGAGGAAAATGTAAAATTCTGGATTTTTGTTAATAAATCAGTTTACACAGTCCTCAGACGTGCAAAAATATCTAAACACGGACGTTTCAATCTACCTCGTGTTCACGACTAAAAAAAGTAGTAAATTTAATTTTTCGGCTTACAGATCTAGAGCATTTATCAAATTTAGAAACATACGATAAACACTCCATCTCATGAGAAACATTTGCTGTGTTTTGGAATCGAATTTTAGCCTGTTCAACAACGATTTCCACGAAAAATACGTTTGATTTTTCTGACCGTTTTGCTACCAGTCATGAGCAGCGAGTTTCAACATTGCCTGAAACTATTTTCGGTCTGGGAAAATTTGCTTTTCTTCACGATAATTGACGCATCTTATTCGATCCAGTGATATTGATATACGCACCGTCACTCATTTTTTTGATGGCGAAAGAAACGCCACCGTTTATGTCAATATTTCTCGCCATGTTTGAAGTCTTTCTCAAATTTACCCAGGAATCAATGTCGGCCCTTTACTTCTTCTCTCTCCGTTGAGTTCGTTCGCGCGTCCCTATTTTTTTTTTCAAATGATACTTTCTGTCAAATAACTGATTCATTGCAGTATTTTCGTAATCGGTAAACTGACGGATCGATGTATATTAAATAAACAGTAAATCATAATTTACGTTTGAATTGATTTATTTTGCAGGACAATGCCCTGTAAATGAACTGGACAAATATACATTACTCAATAATATTTCATTTCAAACTTTTGTCCTATAATGTATTGTACATTATGATGTTTTGTTATGAGAGATCCTAGTCGGACAAACTTCGATACCAAACCATTTGTTCGTTTATCAGTAATCCAAGCGACCTCAAAAACACGGGATAATTTTCTAGATAGCTCCTCGTTGTCTACCATGCATTTACCATGTTTACTGGCAAAGGAAGAGGGTAGCCTATTGATTTACCAATCAATAGGCAAATAAGAGGACCAATAATTCCTCTAAATTACAGAAGTTGTTAGTTAATAATAAATATAACGTAAACTTTGACTACAAAATCAATATAGAAAGTTGAGACATTAAGGTTCAGAGTGATTTGATAGGTAGAAAATACAAATATATTTTATGGAAAGATCCCGTGACAGATAAATTGAATATGAACGAATTATATTTTACGTCAAGTGAAAAGTATTTTCAGCATGTAGATCAATTACAAATTCTTAAAAGTAATCTATGAATTTATTCTGTGGAAGTCGGCAATTTAAAGCGAGGAGTGGATTCACTCGAGTGTCTCGAAAGGAAATGACCCTATGAAATGCGTCAGTGCCGTGTATTTGCCAGTCGCATACCAAGTGATCAACATAATATTTTTATCGTTTATTTCAATTTACTGTCTTCTTTATGAAAAGTAGGGTAGTCCCATTCAAGCCATAAGACCTGCCTTGCAAGGGAGCCCTACTGTAAGAAAATCAGCAGAGAGGTAGGGTGGGGATCGCAGAATGTATGGTAGTGACACTTTCATTGGAAATATTTGTACACATACACCCCCCCCCCCTCCGCATCCCAATATATTTCCGCCACTGGTGTAGTTCTTTGTTGTGCTGTTGTTGTTCTATGTCGTCTTTTCACTTCATTTATTTCCACTTCCAACAAATACAAACTTTAATGTACAAAGGGAGAAAAATGAAACTTAACAATAATAATTAACACGATAAAAACTACTTCCGAAAAATCAACCCGTGTGCAATTTCTAAATCCTGTTGTACTGCCCATACAAATCATGTACGGATTACGTAATAAGCTATTGTAAAGTCGGCACATTTCCGAAGGCGATAGACAGAGCTATTGAAGTTGCCTAAAGTTGATTTTTTTCGAACATGTCGAAAGTAGTTTTTATCGTGTAAATTACGTATAGCGTGATAGCATTACACGTAGTCACAAACACTTTTGATTTTGAAACCATTGCTGTTAGCTTCTGAACCTGCTCCAACACATTTCAAAGAATTTTGTTTGCGCCGCCAATCACAGTGGAGGGGAGGGGGGGGGGGGGGGGGAGGGACGTACGCCGTATCACTTTGCTTGATACGCCATTGTTTACTGTCACTATCTGAAGACCATGGTCAACGGGATTGGAAACCAAGTATTTGCTATATAGGAAGAATGGAGATCAAGGACTTCTTCTCGAATCACGTTTCGGAAGATTTTAGAACACACTTGTTCTTGGTTACTAGATACATGAAATCGTTCACCTCGTCGAAGACAGACGAGGCGGAGAATAGCAACCCTTGGCTGGAGTAAAGACAAAATTTTCTTGGACGGGGGGGGGGGGGGGGGGGGGCGGGCTTTATATCTTTTGCACAAAATATCGGCCTACATATTCCTCCATCTTACGAACGAGTTAAGCATGTTAAAAAGGAGCGAGCAAAGAAAAACTCTCTACTCCCTATCACATTTATTATAGAATGTAAATTTGTAACCAAAATAGGAAAGGTTAGAAACTTAAGACGAATAAACCACCCTGTTGCCTGTTTACAAGGAGTACCTTCCCGAATATAGATAGGATGGCAGTTGCCCAGTTAATCATGGCTTTAGAAATGTCTTTCACCGGTAATAACATAATCCTGAAGATTATGAATGTAGTCTAAAATATGAAAAGATATCATCAGGATAACATAGAGATTGGAGAAAATGTAGAAGAAGGTGCAGAAGAAGAAGAAGAAGAAGAAGAAGAAGAAGAAGAAGAAGAAGAAGAAGAAGAAGAAGAAGAAGAAGAAGAAGAAGAAGAAGAAGAAGAAGAAGAAGATGATGATGACGATGAAGAAAAAGAATAAAATGAAGATGAAGAAAATAAGAAGATGACGAAGAAGAAAAGAAGAAAGAGAGAGAGGATACAGTATAAGTATACAGTATAAGAAAAACAAAGGAAATTGGTAGACCCTGAGAGTAAAGAATTGATAAGCAGATAAGGGAAAGGGGAAATTAAGGAACAGAAAAAAGAGCATAACATTTGTTGAGATACTGATAACTATACATTACCTCATGCTTTATGGAGTACGGCCACTGATACCATGAGATAAAGATCAGTGAGATTGCAACATGAGTAACGAGATTAAGGGATTAATTTTTGAGATATTGAACAATCTTGGAATTCATCATTAGAGAAGATCATGATGAATTAGTTTGAAGGTTGTACCAGACATAGATTTAATTCTTCTATCTCATCGTTCTCTCTCTCTCTCTCTCTCTCTCTCTTCTCTCTCTCTTTCTCTGTCTTCCTCTGGCTGTCTTTCTCTCTTTCTTCGTCCCTCCATGCCACTATCTCCTTCACTCTCTCGATCTCTAAGTTTAGATTCATAATTAGAAAGACGAAGAAAACACATATCCTTCACCCATGCAGTCTACGTCAGCTTAAAATTACGTCTGCCTCCGTGATTGTCCATCATAAAATGTTTCTTTCGATCAGCTAATTCTGAAATCGCCATATCTCCCTGTTCTATGATACACCGACGTAACAAATTAAGACCCGATATTACCTTACAGTTTTTGATGATGTGTCAAGTTTGACTTGCGAGACTGCATTACTGTTTTAAAGGCATTATGCGCTATTTTGATAAGCCGCACAAATTGTTCGTTATATTCATGTAATCTTTGAAAGTAGGAATGTATGTATTGAATATTGCAGAATGAAATTTAGTGAGTTGACTTTTCACTTCAACTGTTAAACAAATGAAAGGTTATAGATCCCTGCACAGTTTTCATCTAAACTAACCATTCGTTTCCTTTCGTTTTGTAACTTTCAAATATCTCTGCAAAATTAGTTTTCAGTTGATGTCTAGCTGAAATTTGTCTACGCGCAGAAAATAAACCACGACGTCATGTTGTGTTTCTTGCCGACATCGGCTTTAAATTCATTTAGAATGTCATGTCCCGTTGAAGGAGCTGTAAAGTGCCCCTCTTCCCTTTCCTTTCTCTTCACTAATTATATTTTCATTTTTTCCATTCTATTTCCATTTCCTTTCCCTCTTTCTCTTCCTCTATTTCCTAATTTTTCTGAACCCCCTCCCCCTTTTCCGTTTCCCCTTTCCTCTTTGAATTGCTTTGTTGCCCGGGTAAGAGGCCAGTAAGTGCATACGCATGCCCCCCCCCCCCTTAGTGCTACGCCACTTGTCAGGCCAATCACACTACACAATTCACCAAATTTCAACAGATCTTATCCTTGCCCTTCATGTCATTTTTTTAACATCGCAACAAACAAATATATCATTTTCTTCTCTTGCTCAAAATGATGGAGGGAAAAGGAACAAAAAAATACGCCAACGCAAATGGGTGAACGATGTTTGTTACAGAGGCTCTTTCATGTTTTCAGAAAATGCGCATTGTTTTGAACGTAAATATGATATTCATAGTTTTCTTTTGAGATACAGGAAGATTTGGTGGAGCAATTCTCATCGAGGCTTCAATGCCACTGCGGAGGTGCATGAAACAGTAATTACTTTGTTGGCAGACAATTAGAGGCAGGCATGCAGGGGCAGCGACAGGCTATTTTGAAGGGAAGGGGGCAAGTGATTTTATTTACGCTTTACATGTTTTAGATGAACAAATAGGGCTATTTTATGTAGCTGCATGACCCTGCTCTCTTCCCCATACTCTTCTTTCTTTCTGTCTGTCTGTCTTTCTTTCTTTTTTCTTTTGTTTTTTTTTTCTTTCTTTCTTTCTTTCTTTCTTCTTCTTCTTCTTCTTCTTCTTCTTCTTCTTCTTCTTCTTCTTCTTCTTCTTCATCACTTGAAAAATCATAGGGGATAGCCGCCCTGCCTCCCCCTGTAGCGCCGCTCCTGGAGGCTGGGGAAGGTACACTTTGCATATAGGGGTAGAGAAAGGGAGGGTTGGGGGGGGGGGCTGGCGGAAGAGATTGAGGAAGAAGGATAGAGAAGAGAAGGATGGGGCATGCAAATAGAAACTATCCGGTAATAGAAAAAGTAATGGTCTATAATTATGTATAACCTGGATATCAGGGACTTGATTTTACTTTAGATGTTTTCTCATCCGTCAAAGGTATGTCTGAATTTCATCAAAATTCAAAACTTTGTGAAATGGATTTCGTTTTCCTTTCAGAGCCATGATGGGGTTCCTTCATATCCCAGCTTATATACATTCACTAAGAATTATTAACAAGTGTGATATATCATAATGTCAATATTTTGTTTGATCCACCACCCCCATTTTTAAAAGCCATCTTATCCCATAAAGACCCATTTCCAATACGTCTTTAAGGCTCTTGCTAGACTATTTGTACTCGAGTTAGGCTGAGATTCGATGCAGCACGCTTCATAGTTGTTCATCCGTGGAAAAATAGATTTGCTTCATGAATTTTTCATGCTATTCGTCGTATTAATATTCGTTTTCTTCAAATGTAATTCATATAGATCTGCGCCTAACCCTGCACGCTTGACCGGATGTAATGACCGGAGCTCTCTCCATCAAGTTGTGATTGCTAAAACAAATATAGGGCGATTTCATACCTGGTTTTATTTATGTTATTTCCGGTGATTATTAGCTTCGCTTGACCGTGAGCTCTGGGTGTCACTGAATTTTTTTGTGTTTTTTCTTTCATTTAAAAGAGAGCACTTTTGTTATAATGATGGTTATGGATAAAATGATAATGGTATTGATAGTAGTAAAAATAATGATTGATACAGTTATAATAATGATAATTATTATTATGATAACTATAAAAGTATTCATGATAATGATGATGATGATATGATGATGATGATGATGATGATGATAATGAAATTAATCATAATCATGATAATTACAAAAATGACTATAAATATAATAACTAAAATAATTCAATTAAATTTCAATTAAATTCAATTTTATTTCACATCTCTTTAAAAAACACATCAGAAAATATTTGACAGATCAAATTTTACAAATCAATATGAATATTACATAATACAACATATTAAAATGACATACATATACATGGCATTATAAAAGATAAAAGAAAGATGGAGTGTGGAGGATGTGGGGGATTAACAAAGGCCATTGGCCTGTCAATAACAACAATGATGATAATAACGATATTACCGACAACAGCAATAACAGCAGTCTGATCTAGCAATAAACCATATAGACAATACAGCTCCACCCCCGCCTTGTTTAGCAAATTCTTTATATTCAACCTCACTCATGCAGTTTATTCATTATGTTTTCTCCGATATCAATAATTAATTCAATACATGGTACTATAAAATGCGTAAATGTATTTCCTGACCGGGTTTTCTATTTCAGCTGATGTAATATAAACCAATTCTCCAACAGTTGATAAATCAAAGCTAAGCGACGAAGAGAAAGACTTATTCATGGATGACAATGAAGCTAGAGAAGCATTGTCCTTTAGGTCCATACCAGATCTATGCATGTATTCACGTCTACCCCACAAACATTGGGACGGACTGATTGAAACCAATGACAGAAATATGTACAAATCAATATCCGTTTCCACGGCGACGCCTATGAAAATAACTTGATATATCCGTACACAGTGACGTGTTAGTTTTATCGTGCATGTGGGTTACTTTGTTTGATAATCTTAACCACGAGTTATTAGATTCATCATTATTTCAAATGGTTTCCGCTTTAATATTCCACTGGATAACCTTTCCAGTGGTGCATTATTTTAATTGCAGAAGTTCTATTTTAGGTTAAAAGCAATTTAGATGTAGCTTCGAACTCACTACAAGCATTGGAGCTTAACATTTTACAATTTAGATGGACAGCTTCTATTAACTGCCATAACTTGGATTGTGGAAAAATAAATGATACAGTCACTGTACTGATTCTGCTTAAAATATTTTGTTCTTCATGAATAATAAACGTACACCTGTTGATTTTAATAGTCATCGCCGAAAATGTTATTTCTTCAGCAATTGACATAAACATTGAAATATTATTAAACAACTTACTCGCCTGAATCACTTGAACGAAAAGACATCTTTGGACACCATTTTTCCTTTTCACCTTCCTGCCACATTAAGACCTGAAGCGAAATGAAATAAATGGACTTGTTAAAAAAATGATAATTATAAGCGGACAGTTAAAAACTCATATTCACCTGGATATTACAGAATGTCTTCATAGTTAATATGATTGTTCTTTCCACTATTCATTCAAACATTCATCATTTCAGTATATCACAGAATTATGCAATATTACAATCAATTTTCTCTTAAACATGTTTAATTAAGGTTCTTCAAAGACTATACCTAGAGAGTTTTTGCTGTTACGTTTTCTAACAAAATGAGAGATGGTATCGAAATAGTGCACATCAGGAAACAGTACTCCTGAGACAAACAGTACATCTCAAGAAAAAAAAAAGCCTATTTTTTTTTGACTGGAAATAATACAGAATCGTACTGCGCTAACTGTACGTTTCGTTTCCTCTTTATGGGACTTTAATCTTGAGACAGGACGAATGAGGAATGTCGCGAAATAATGGTAAAATCTAGCAATGATTTTCGTAATTCCCTGATTTTAACAGAGCTGATGCTACTATAACAAATGTAAAAATAAGATTATAGAAGCATTCGGAATGTGGTGATTAGGAGTGATTTTTATAGTGTAATAGAGGCGATTTGTGCAATAACATGCCTAAGCCGATGCAATCATTTCCTGAAACCATGTTTGAATAATCCTCGCCACCATCCATGAAATGTAACCGTCAGGGGATTAATCTATGATGAGATTAGCTGAGATGTGAACCTTTTAATAGATTGAGGGCTAACACATTTTTTTCAAAAATAAATGCAAATCAGCATTAAGATATTCAATTATCTAGTGCTCGAGAAAATCATAAAATCAAGTAAGTTTTTTTTCTTTTGGCAACGCATTGAGGGAAAATAATCCTGGAAGGGTACCTGTATTACAAAATCATGTGATTTCTTAATTACAAGATTATAAAATTCATCCTGAAAAAGAAAAAGCACTTAAGAAAGTAACAAGCACTCAGACAAGACACTTATTTTAAGCTGTTTAAGCTTTATCTGTGTGCGTTTGTGAGGTTGTGCGATATGGTGTGTTGTGATGTGGCAACTTGGAATCGAATATTTATCCCCCCCCCAAAAAAAAAAACAAACAACAACAAACACCCCCACACACTTACATTAATAGTCATCATTATTCGTATCACGAGCCTGAAGGAATTTTTAAAATAAAGTGCTCTTTATGCAATCACAAGTGGAATTTGAAAATGAAATGCCAATCAGATAGGATCCAAGGCTTTAACTAATGAATAAATGGTCACACGAGAGTTCAAAACACATGCTTGAAGAAGTGAAAAAGGTAGAGAGAGAGAGAGAGAGAGAGAGAGAGAGAGAGAGAGGGGGGGGGAGGAGGGGAGGGGTAGCACGAAATAAGTTCGAGATTGGGAGGAATTAGGGCAAAAAAGAGATAAAGAGAACAAGAAAGAGAGGGGAGTCAAATTTGACTCGGGCATTTCGGAATGGCGTTAGCTGGGAGTCAACTCCATTCCGAGTTAAAGTGACTCAGATTCCGAATTAATATGACTCGGAATGGTGTGGCGTCAACTGAGAATCGACTAAATTCCAGTCAAAGTAACTCCCAGTTGACTCCCAGCTGACGCCATTCCAAGTCAAATTTGGCTCCGCAGAAATGAGAGTGTAGAAGGAAAGAAGGAGTAAGAGTGAACAAGATTTCAAGTTGTATATGTTGATGCGACAGGAGAGAAAAAGAGACGAAGGGAGAGGACGAGTATGAGCGACAATGATGCATGACTTTCAGTGATTTTGAATCAACAAGTTGGTATTTCTTGTGTTCATTGCGTTATTAACATTTTGTGTTGCTACTTTCGAAATGGGTGTTTAAAATCTGTTCTCTACGCAAAAAAAAAAAAATGGAAAATCAAATATCAAAAAGGCTAAAAACAAAAGTTGAAGCAATAGATACTCAAGTTTCCTTCACTTTCATCATAAACTGATCCGATTGCAAAATATGCAGGGAAGAGGAATCGGCCGGATTTCCGATATATCATCTATCGTCTCATTTCATCCTTGTAAACATTCCGTCCTATCGTATTTCTAGCAAAATAATGCGCGGGAAAACTACGTTTGCTTTTTATGGTGACGCTTCAAGTTTTTATTTCTTCTCATCGCAAAATGCATTCAGGGATAATTATGACTGTAATTTAAGAAAGCAGCATGGTAAGGGGCATCCAATTTACACTTAAGGCATTCATGGATTGCTCATAATAATGTCTCGAAAACTTAGAAAAAGGGTAAGGAAATCTGTCCGATTTTTCTATTTAAAAGTCATAAAAGATCATTAAAGTCGTCTCCAAATTGCAAACATCATGCTGTTCTTACCAAGGGAGCGCGAAATTATATACGGCGGACTGGCTAAAGTCTTCTGAAGCCCCCCCCCCCCCCCCCCACCATTACGAAATGTACGAGTAGACATTAAATTTTTTGATAATGATTATGACTTGGTAATATGGTCGTTAACGTGCCTTACTCACGGCCGAGCCCCCCCCCCTCACTTTTACGAACAATCTGCGTCCCCTCCTTCCACCCATCAAGATACCCTCGCACTTTTTTTACTTTCTAAATCTGGAACATGACGGTTGCATTCGTCGTCATTCCGTCTGGTGGCAATTAGTGCGATTAACGATTTATCGAAATCGGACACGAAATTAATCCAGAGCTTTCTTCAAAACCTGATTTCACCGAACAGGCGCGTTCACACTGTCACTGCATGTATAAGGTTTTCTGAAAGACCATATATTTTGTGGTTGGACTGTGATTCGGGCAGGCCTAATTCGAATCTATAACATAAGGATGACTAAGAATTAAATTTGGGCCTTGCCTGGCCCAAACTTGATTTACTCCAAAGCGAACCCGCGAGTGAGCAAAGCAAGAGAGCAGAACTTTAATAGGAATGATACCAAAATTAATAGTTTAACACTGGTGTCTAAAACTTGATAAAATCTTCAATAAGGAGACGACTTTGAATGATAAAGTGACTTCTAAATAGCAAATCGAGCATATTTTCTTTCCCATAATCTGTAGAAAAAAGATTTGAGTTATAGAGGAGGAAACCTAAATAGATTTAAATGTAAGATAAACTGGAAGTATTTGCAAGCATTGGAAGTTGATGATATGTCAGATATCAGATCATTATCTATTCGGGACAATGCGAATTCCATTTTCTTAACAGAGTGACAGAAGGACGTTATTTCTATGCAGAAAACGGCCGCAGCAAGATAATAATCGAAATACGTAGTTTTCTTTCAAAGAAAATGAGCCCTGTTATACAAGATTTTTCGATGAGAATGCCCACGTGCGAATCATACACGAGTCACTTCATACGACTGCATACTTATCAAAGTCTGTAAACAATTCCATCCTTTCTCTGAAGACGAACCGCAGGAGTATCTTTTTGGAGAGATTACAACCAAATTTGCGGAAAAAAGAATCTGCAAGTATGCAGATGCTAATTACCCCATAGGTCGGTTAGTTATGGAAATTGTCAGCTCGGCAGAATACCAAATTCACAGTATCCGAGAGCAATACAAGCGAAAAAAAAAAACATGAGCAAAATCCAAGATGGTCACATGTTTTGAGAAGCACGTGCTTAATAACTTTGTTGTCAAACAATGCCCTCCATCATTGCAGTGCAGTTTAGTACAATCAGGCAGCTTCGATTCTTTACAAACTTTCACTTTCTGAAGAGTATATACCGATAATCATAGTGTGTGATTAATTTCATTCTTGAGAATATCGGGGCTTCGGTATTTGCTCTAACAACATTCTCTTTGGTTTCGTTTCTTCAAAGATACAGGATTGGTGCTAGGGATAGGATTAGAATTACGGGTACGGTTTTTTTTTAAGTTAGATAATTAAGTCTAAGGGCTAGGTATAGTGTTTGGTACACATTTGACCCATTCATGACAGGTATTATTAAACCTTATTTGATCAACTTTTCTTCTTCAAATTGGCAACACCGTGCAGTATTTTTCTTTTATTGCCACATTTTTCTACAATAATTCATGTATTTGAAATGACTATAAAATGACAGAAAATACGTTGGGAAGTTAAAGAGTTGCCAATTTGCATGGAAGAACAGTGGCTTTTAACTTGCCATGGTGTTGCCATTTCGTAAGGATTTTAGTGTTGTTGTTTTTTATTAAAGAAATTTCAGCATGAAACTACAAATACTGAGTCAACCAAAATGGGCACAGTTTGTGTGGATTTTTTTTTCTCTTTCTGCTCATGTATTTTGTATGTTTTATATAGAGATCAGTATCCAAAGTTATTGGGTCGAACTACAAGATGTGGAATTCTGTCACAAATGGATTAAAGTTTGCAGTTCAGTGTAGTCGGGAATGAATCTTCCGAGCAGGCCTATTAATCCATTCGTGACAGAGGTCCACGTTTTGTGGTTTGGCCTAATATCTTTTGACGCAAAGTCCTAAATTCATACCAAATACATGAGCAGAAAGAGCAAAAAAATTCTACACAAACTGTGCCCATCCGTTGTTTGATGCTGAAATTTTTTTAAAGGAAACTAAGCATCAAAATCCTTAAATTGGCAATGTGATAGAAGGTTTAAAATCACCGTTTTCCTCTGCAAATTGGTAACTTTTTGACTTCTCATCATAATTTCTGTCAATTTATATTCATTCAGATACATGACAGTTTATAAGAAAAATGTAGCGATGAAATAAGAATGTTGGTGTTGCCAATTTGAAGAATAAAAGCTGATCAAATTAGGCTTTAAATAATTCCTGTCACGAATGGGTTAATCGTGAACATGGTGAATTTAGCTCTCGTGTAGACAGAGGTAGGAACGTTGTATCAGATGGACAGGAACTAATAATAGATATTGCATTTTCAGAACAGTGTGGACGGTCTTATAGGTGGGTATCTGCTCTGCCTATATACCGGAAAGGAATTCTAATGTGACGAACCCATCTTCCAAATCAAGTCCATATCTATACCTTAGACGGGCATTGTCAAGATCATTCACGTAATCTGTCACCAACTGGAAAGACCGCAGAAAGCATGCGAAGCAGGACAGATTTTAATTTCATCCAAGAAAAAAAATAGAATAGATAGATAAAGAAAGAAAGGGACAGAGAGAGAGAGAGAGGGGGGGGGGAGGAGATAGAAGACGATAAACTAAGGAGACGGTGCAGTTTAATTTCACCCAAGTAGATAAATTATGGAAAAGGAGAGAAAGGGAAAGAGACCGACAGAGGCAGAGAGAAAAAAATAAGACGAAAAATGAGGAGGCAGGACAGTTTTAATTTCGTCCATGAATGATGAGAATAAAACATGGAGAGTGAATTAGTGAGAGAGAGAGAGAGAGAGAGAGAGAGAGAGAGAGAGCATGAGAGGCAGAGAGAAATAGAGAGAGGGACAGTGAGAGAATAATATGTAGCGTTTTTAATTTCACTCGAAAAGAATGGGAATGATACAAGAGAGAGAGAAGCAGTGAAAGAGTGAGAGAAAGAGAGAGAGAAAGAAGAGAAGAGAAGAGTAGACGAAAGAACTGAGAAGGCAGATGAGATGTAAGGTTTCACGTTTGAAATGAAGATGTCACTCTATATGCGGGGTGAGAACGAACAGAGAAGAGTCTAGGTTGGCAAAAAAATTAGGTTTCGTTTTCTAGAATGGAGTAACAGATTCGGGAGAAACGATCCCGGAAAAATAACACTCGCCAAAAGTGCGAGGTGAATAGGAGCTTGTGAGAGGAGGTTGGAGCTAAGAGCAGAAGAACTTGAACGCTCGAGGGAAAGTACTTCTTAAGGTCTAATTTGAGGAGCTGGTGAGAAACACATTTTGAAGATGAGGAAGGGAAGAAACAGAATATTGGTTCGGTCATTCTAGGAACGTAACTCTCAAAGAAAGGCCACTCTGCAAAGGACTTAACTTTTATACCGTAAAGGTCTCGGTGATATTTTAAGAAAGCCATGTCGTGGTGGAAGTCTAATCGGACCGCATACCCCAGACGGAGGCGTATCCAGAAAAAAAAAGTTACATGAAAGTGGAGGGGAAAGATTTTGATATTGATTATTTTTTCCAACGTCGACTTTTCCCCAAACATGCAAAGGTTGGTTACGCAAGTTTTAATCACACATAACTTCAATATTGTTTTTCTTACTTTATTTAATCATATTCTGAATGAAAAAAGGGGGCAGTGATCCATTATCTCACCCCTCCTCCTCCTTCCCTCATCTATCTCCATCTTTCTCTCTTTCTCTTACATATATATTTTTTTCTGTCTCATATATATATATATATATGGGTTTTTTCTCATAATACATGACTCTCTCCCTCATTGCCTTCCTACTTGACTTTTCTCTCGCCATTTATTCCTCCTTGCACCTTCCCCCTCCCCACCTCCTTTCTTTCTTTCTCTCTCTCTCTCTCTCTCTCTCTCTCTCTCTCTCTCTCTCTCTCTCTCTCTCTCTCTCCATCTTCTCTTTTTTTCCTTTCACTAACAAACTTTGTCCTGCCAGCTCGATCAGTCTGAGCTGCACGTCAGTGGCTCCAATAATAAAGAAAGTTGCACTCTCACTTTTCCCTGTCTCTTCTTTAAAATTTGTCTCCGTCGACGGGAGAACGAATGTAACACGCGACCCCTCAAACCTTCCCATGGTGCAATGCAAGATTAATGACTTGGGGAGCCCTCGCACTTTGTCAAAGATGGATGATTTTTGGAAAGCCCATGGACATGTAAGACAGTGATCTAATCTGAGTAATCTAGCTTCAATTATCAATGGCTTTCACCGAAAATCAAAGCAGCCCACTCTACCGGTTTCCTCCGTGAGTAGAAGACAAAATGAAATGTACATTTTTTTGGACTTCCTTATTTCTCCCTGAGAAAAAAAAGAAAAATGAATGATGTTCGCTAAGATTTTCAGTGCGAAGAATTCAAATCTGGTTTTCCGTGGTAGCATAATCTCTGTCCAATATTTTTCTGCAGTGCACAAGGGTGTGTTAACATCTAATAAAGATCGTGTATTCTTAAAATTAAGGTAAATATTTAAACAATTCCGTCTTTACCATTGTAAAAGGCTTATGCACGTCTTTATGAAAGTGAATGACAAACCCGTCTCCAATTCTTTTCAATAATATATTTGTTTATATATTTACTTATTTTATTTATCCATTATTGTCACATTCATTATTTGATTATTCCTTTATTTATTTATTCATTTGTTTATTTATTATATTTTTATTATCGATTTTGCACCATATTCAGGACAGTTTTGCATCATCAGCATTAAAGGATCATAAACTTACGATTATTAGCCTATTTTCCAGTGCACCGATGTTCAACTTTAAGCACCTCTTATATCATGTATATTGCGAAATGATTCAGAATTTTGTTCGACTATTACATTCCATTAATCCAAGTTTTGAATACACTTTACACCGTAAAGCTAACAGCTCTTCATCCAGTGCTATTTTCCAGTAAGGAATTGACCATGGTGACTGAGGTGATTATTTTGATATGGACAGAAGTCAGACATCGGCACCTCATTATAATCGTCAGCCGCGGGCGAGTGGGAAGAAAGGTCATCAAAAACTTGGAAATGAGGCCAAACAATTCGAGGAATTCTATGCAATCCTAGCCATTTTCTCGTTTTTAATTAACCACTGTCGTGGGCAAGTTCTATCGCGGCAGGCGGATCGCGCACCAAATCAAACGCAGACGACGGAATTGGGGTATCGTTCGACCTCTAGAGATCCATGGAGACGAGTAATAGTATCGCGAAGGACTCACATTGAATGATCGTGATCGTATGGCGTAGATTGTTGACCTTGAAGTAAACGGGGGGATCTATTTTACTGAACTTAGGGCTTGTGCGTTTCGATAATGTTTGACAAGTGTTGCACGATTGCGCAGATTGTTTCCAGCTACTGAGAGGGTGCTTGGATCATATGAGAAAGGGGTAGCACTGATATTAATTCACGGATGAATTATAAAAATAGAAGAGGCCGTTGATTAGAAAGACTATGTGGTAGGGGTTACTGCCATCTTCTTTTCACCTTCCCTTCCCCCTCTTTCTCTCTTTCTCTTCTTTCCCTTTCTTCTTTCTTTAAAGTGATTTGATTGAGGGGGCACGCGTCCCCCTCCCATAACAACGCTACTAAATCTTCATATACCTTGAAAAAGTATTTTGAATATTTGCATTACATGATATTTCATTTATCCTACCAAGAAATTTTTTACTAGGACCCCTTTTTCATTATAAAGCATATTATGTCCGTCCCGTGCCTCTTTTTCGCCGTTAAAGCTATGACCTTTGGTCGTGCATTAAGGCTGGATTTCATCGAATCAAATCGTAATCTAATTTATCAGATGCACTCACTTTTGCACTTTCATGTTTCCGCTTATCAATGAGTGCACTTAGTATGAAAAATGGAATCCGTCTGACTGATCTTTGATATCACGCCGTTCTGAGAAAAAGTGGTAGTAGTAATAGTAGTAGTAGTAGCAACAGCAGAAGTAGTTGTAGTAGTAGTAGCAGTAGCAGCAGTAGTAGCAGTAGTAGTAGCAGTAGTAGTAGCAGTAGTAGCAGTATTACTTGTAGTAGTAGTAGTAGTAGTAGTAGTCGCCTCGTAGTAGTAGTAGTAGTAGTAGTAGTAGTAGTAGTAGTAGTAGTAGTAGTAGTAGTAGTAGTAGTAGTAGTAATGGAGTAGGAGTTTTATACTAGGAGGATTAGTAGGAGTAGCAGAAGTAATATAGTTATATTTTGTTGTTGTTGTTTTTGCTTTTGGTTTTTGTTTCTCTCGTGGTTGTTGTTTTCTTTCTGATTGTTTTTATCATTCTTGTCGCTGTTGCCACTACAGTGATGGTATAGTACTGGTAGCAGCAGCTGTGAGTCTGGTCTATTGTTCGCATAAACCTTAAAGCATCAGCGTAGAATTAACATTGTAGTGTGGTAATATAATGAAACGGTGCCGTGACTGAACTTGCCGCTTCAACAACGCAAACTGACTATACTCCAGCCAACTATCTAGGTTAAATTGCAGAACAGATCAAGCTACATGGTCTTTCGGTGTAACTTTATCAAATAGAAAGTATCAGTGCGGCGCATTCGACTGTAAACATGTAAACCAGGTCGCACTGCATAAGAGAGTATAATTTTATGTACAGTCTGTCCAATGCAAATTTGTGAAATATAGTCGAACAGCCGCAGAGGCTTTTCGGGGATACGAATGTTGAAAAGAAAGGGGAAAAAAATCAGTAGGTTAAAAAAATCTTCGGCATAAATCTTGGTAACTCAAAGGGTTACCCGAGTTCTTCGTCATTGCGCACGGCGAGTACGGGTACCCTGGAGAAGTTCTTTGAAGAAACATAAAAATTATATGACTTTTTTCACAGCGGAGTGAAATATAACGTACATGAACGCGTAAATGTTGTCTAAAAATAAACATTCTCGGAAAAGCACTTTTACCAAGATACAAATTTCGATAAACAAGCTTACTCAAGAAATGAAAAGTGCATAATCATAATAACTGCATGTATTTTATGCCCCTTTTTGTCTGTTTGTGCGCAGTTGCCAAACTTGACCAAGAGTGCCATAAAAAAATCTGGTATAACAAACGTGAAGACTTTTCACATTCGATGGTGCGTTAATCTCTAAAGATATATTTTCGCGATAATTTTGAAATAATTTCATGTGGTCATTGATCTACAAAATTATCAAACTGCATTATTAAAGACTCAAAATGATGGACGGGTGCCATCTTATTGGATTCTCGAAAGCATCTGCAGCATGTTGCGTGATGGTTGAGGCCTATATTATTCCTTGTTAAGTTTAGGATGTTTGTCGCGTTGAGGGGGACAGTAAGTCCTGGCGGTATAACCAATTTCTGCGCAATGAATCGATTCCTTCTAAGTGCATGATATCGAACGGCTGCTGACTGAAATCATTTTGCCACTTGCCAGATGCTTCGCAGAATCAGATTTTAGACGTTTCTGTGTGATCAAAAGTGCGCAGGAATGGCTGTACTTTATGTGCATGTTCACTTCTAGTGGAAGAGAGATCGAAAGTCACAACAAAGTCTTTATCCATATTTCATAAATCAACGACAGAATATTAAATTTCAATTCAACCCTGTCTTACACGGGAATCTGTCTCTCAGAAATTTTCATAAGTACTGAAAGTCTTCCGGAGAACGACATTTTTTATGTGTATAATGCTTTTCCGGTTCATTTCGCTTCCGCACAAAATTATACATGTTTATTGTCGACTTATATATAGATATTAAAGTCATTCTTAATGAATTTTTTGCTAACATTTTCTAAATATTTGTTGTTGTTGTTTAATTATGGCAACTGAGCCTTATTGTAAGCAATAATACAATTCGTTTTGTGGTTTCTGTATAATTTTTCTGAAAGATCATGACATCATCTTAGAGGTTAGTCACCTGTTAGCGAGCATCTAAATGCAATTAAATAAATGGAATTTATACCTCAACCAATTTTCACTCAATTTTGCTAGAAGAGCAGTTTGGAGTCGAGCATGTATGTTTCAATTGGATTGTTACGATTAAAATTGTCTTCTGAGTAGATAGGCTTTACGCTCTCTTAACACATCTAGGTGCATGGTATTAAGCCAATTGTCTGAATATCGAGTGCTGAAATCTGTGACCATCGCTAAAAACTGGGCCTCGAGTCAGACCACAATTTCATCCAACAATTTTAATAGAATGAATCCCCTGGCACCGGCCTCGAGGGGAGAATTAATCAACTTCCCTGCGATAATCTTAGTCACGTCAAAATTGATACCTTCCACAAACCCTGTATTCCATTTCAATTTAATCATGTAAATATCTGTTCATTTATTTGATGGCTTATTATCGTGGCAACGTACTAAAAAGGTCGCTATTTTACGACCTATCTTCGTAATCTTAGGGGTGAATTTGCTGGCACAAGAAAAGATAAAGCGCGGCTGTCTTTGCGATAAATTAAAATAATGCGTTTAGCAGTACTAATTTTGGTTCTGCACCGAGTTGATTTTTTTCTTTTTGACAAAAACAAAACAAAACAAACTAAAACAAACAATGGTCTGTATTGGCCTTTTTTAAAAAAACGAATGGACTTTTAATGTGATAGCGTGAAGAACCATTACGGCTGCAGAAAAAAGGTCACAGCAACTATTCGTGGTACATTATTCATTTCAATTTATTTCAACACAGATCTTAAAAACATACACATGTATTTACCACAGAAGAAAGGAAAAGGTCGTACCATGGAAACGATTTCACAACTTCACAACAGCATACACTCCAAGAAAAAAGGTGCAATTTTGCACCCCAAATGGTACAACAGCAGCACCTTTTGGGTTGCAATCTTGCACCCTACATGATAAAGGTGCAAATATGCACCCTTTTGTACTTGTTTGCATCCGAAAATGCCCATCCGCATCGTAAAAGGTACATATTTTGCATCCAAAAGGGGGCAAATTTGCACCTTCCCTAAAGGGTACAACTGTGCACCCTGAAGGGTGCAAAACGTAGCTCATTGCACCCTTGATTTTTTGCACACGTTAGTATCAATAATGCCTACAGCATTTTCATTTATTTGATGTACGATAAAAGGGCAAATATAGATAGAATGCCTTGCTCAAGGGCATAAGTGCCGTCCAGGGGATCGAACCTCCGACTTTTGCGCCTCCAGTAAAGCGCCTTAGACGACTCGACCACGGCACCTCCACATACAAATGATGCATAATGATAATGCTTTTTCGATCCAAAGTTGCACCCTTAAATGAGCTCTTAATGTATTATTTGAAGGGTGCAATACTGAACCCTTTGCCTAGTGTGTATCAGATTCACATTAACCACTGTTAACAGCAAACACATGAACTAATAATTACAGTATAAAGATGCAGAAAGTCAAACATCATGAGAGTTCATATAGGGAAATTGACAGAGGCCCAAGGCCTATATCTTGTTCAATCCTTATAACGAGAATGAATAGAAAATGAATGCATTTCACTTACAGTAACGTAAGTACGTAACGTATTGTGACCTAAAACATTGTTTAAAATAATGAAGATTATATAGTTAACTTTTCTTGGACATTCTAAAGCTGGCATCATAAGTTTTGATCGTAGTCTTATTTCACGTTATCATGTTTTGTTTCGTTTTAAAATTTTGGTATAAAAACATTAACCAAGAGCACATGATATTTATTGACATCATGGCAACGGCTTTACCTGTTTAATGTTCTTGGTATGCTGGAAAAAAAATCTAATTCATTTGAAAGAAATGTTTGAAGTGAGATCGAGTCTCGGAGTTTTCTTCCTCATTACTATGGCTATTTTTTAAAGGCAGGTGTATTGCATATTACGTCATCATTCATTTCACATGGCAGAGATTGAAATTTAGATTTCTAAGAAAAAAAATTGGAGAATTAGAACAAGATTAATTATCTGACGGTTATAAAAGAACCGCCGCGGCTCAGCTTTGTGTATAAAGCAGTACTACACCCACATAACACGACAAAGACAGGAGAGGATTATTGCTAAAAACCAGGTTAATCCATTTTCACTTTCTGGTTCCACTAATATAGTTTTGGTGCATGGATTTGCTACTGACTATAAAACAATTCCTTTCTTTTGCAGAGCGTTACTTTAGATTCATTCCATTAATTCTGTTATTCATATCCCCGAGCAAGAAATAGGACCCTGCTGACTTTTACTTATATCATTTTATAGTACAAGATATCACTAATAAAACATATATTTTCTGTAAGAAAAATAGGAAAAAAAACTCTATGAATTGTTTTCGTATTGCACATAGCCTTCCAAAGAGCGTTGGAAATCATCACCAGAAAATGAGCGTGCAGTTGCTAACGAATTCAACCAGGCATGCAAGGGACGTGTAGTTACTGACAACACATTGGTCGAGAGTGGCAAATGTAGATTAGTAACGTATTAGCAACGCAGGGGAGTGATTGATGCCGGGGCTTGAACCGACGACCTTCCCACACCCTGTCAAGTTTTTAAAAAATTTGAAAACGATATTGCTCTACTTTATAGACACAGTGCTATCCCAACATCAAGAACTCCTGCACTGCCATAGTGTTACTTCCATTCATAGTAATCAGAGTTTTCAACTGCATTTTTTATATATTCACGGATTCCAGCAGATATTACCACCTCCCTGGCATCTTAAACTAACCCCGGGGCTGTATTTTGACGCAGCACATACTTATTATGAAATGTCAAAATGTTTAGCCTCCTACGTATATGAAAAGTCGAATGCTTGTGAATGCAAACTAGCTTTAGGCTTATGGCATAATATTTTTTGGGGTGAGACTTTTGGACGACGCGCGTGTGGGTTCATATTTTGGTAATTGATTGGAAAAGGAGTGCGGTATTAAACGTGGATTATGATAGCTAAGGGGTGTTTATATGTGTGTCAAGGGACTTAGGTTTAAAATATTCAGCAGATAAAGGCTGACAAAATGAAAGGGTGAGAAGAAGGCGGCGAAGACAGATGTCAGAGAAGACAAAAATTTAAAGAAGTTATAAGAACAAAAAAAAAAAACCCTATAGTAAAATAAACTAAGCAAAAACAAAATAAAGACAGGAAATGGAGTAGACCAGCCAAACTATTAGTTCAGGCGTGGATATTCTGAAAAGAAACTTAGGTAGAGAAAAATATAAAGAAATAAGATGATGTATGTTTTATCCTTCCCAAAATTGCCCCCAGAAAAACCACCACTTTAGAAACTTGCTATTCCCCCTCCCACCCCCCCCCCCCGCCCCGGCCGAAAACCACCTGCGAAAAACAGGACAACTATCCCCTAACCATGCTAGCTCGCAAGGTAGTTTTCGTAAAACAATCAAAATAATTATGTTCCCTCCACCTTTCATCCTATGTGTTATAGCGAGATTCTCCGCGAGTTCAACATCGTACATTTTTCCCACATCAATCTTTCCTCTCTCTCCCCTGTATCGAAATCATAACTAATCAAGTTGCTATTCAAGTCCTCCTCCTGAACGTTATCTCCGGTAATGACTTAGAGGGTGAATTTCTCAAGTAAAATAAACAAAAGTTTAATCGCACAGCATTCGTTATTTACCAGTGATTTTTCGACTTAAGATATCCATTACGGAAATTACAATATAATGAAATCCCACTTTGTGTCATGAACTATATACAGTTTGCACTCTGCGAAAATGCATTAAGTACTTAGACATTTAACCACTGTAGATTGTTAGTGGAACATCTCTTGACAAGAAGGATAAAAGACATTTTCATGTCGGGCATCTTTATCTGTAATCAACAAGAAAACATTCTTCCAACAAACTCGTGTTCTGGGAAAGGGTTTGACCATGTCTGTACTGAATTTTCTTTTAGTTCTAGACTTGCATTTTCCTTCCACATCTTTAAAATATATGAAATTCCTTATTAGTCCAATTTGAGTGCTTTTGGAGCGATTTTCTTAAGAAGTAAAGGATTCTTCTTTTTCTTTTCCCATAAAAGTCGTCTTGAAAACAAGCCGTTCCGCTGTGAATTATGAGTCACTTTCGACATGTTCGAACCCAGAGACATGAGATACATGTGGACAGCGTCCTACAAAAAAGCATTTGCCCAAATTCTGGCGTTAGTTGTTTCATAGCGTACTTGTAACATGTGTAAGATGAGACAAAATGACCGAAATTAGTAACGGACACCCATGAAATTAGAGATATCGGAGAAAAGTGCATTACGGGGAAGTAAAACAAATTATTTTAAATTTCTCTGAATGCAGAAAATGAATTTCTCTGAAAGCAGAAAATGAAAATTGAGAATAAAATTGCACGAGTCATATATACATTTCCTGCAGCATCATCAGAAGTCAAAGACTCCGCAAACAGCAACACTCTCAACCTATTAATCGCGCATGTCATAAGCCCGAATTCATAATCTTTACTTGGCTTTTTCCCCAATCAGGGAGAAGTGGACGAAGTACAGAAGAGAATATGATGGCTGAAGATACTGGCAGACACAGATTAGTGTCATCGCGGTTTCTTTTGTGAGTGATCAAATCGAATTTCCTCCGTTTTCATTTGAGAAAATCAGGCGATCTAATTTCGGGAACATGAAAGAACTGTAGTCTCAGATTAAATGCAAAAAAAAAAAGAAAAAAAAAAGAAAAAAAAAAGAAAATGAAGGTACAGGAAAGAATTTTCCTTTACATGACTCAGATTTCGGGATGGAGTTTGAGATATCATGTGGCATGTCATTCATTACCATTATGAAATGGAATCGCTCATGTTATTGTTTTGCATTTTTTACTTCCACCGTAAAGTTATATTCCTATGAAATTCGGTGTACCCGATGAAAAGTTCACAAATAGTATTTTTCGCATGCGTGCAAGTTTCCAATTACGGCGAAATATTGCACTTTTCAATAGCACTCTGCCGTCTTTATCATTTTGAATTTTAGAGAAGAATAGTATCAACTAGGAAAAAGTCAATCATTTTGTCATCTTCTGGTTTTGAAGTTTTATTTTAGGGTCGGTTTGGATCAAAGACTTTTCTATTGAAGGAAAATCTAGACTTCATGAAAACTTTTCAAAAACGTGTTCGTTATTATCAGGTAAAACAGTGACGAACAAATCAACGAAATTCATAGATATGAATGAGGACAGGACTGTGTTAAGAAATAGATTTGCTGTAAATTCTATTATTAGTCAGATCGGCAGCGCAATATCCTAAATAATGAAAACAAAATGATGAAAATTAAACCAGAAAATTTTCGAGCCAGGGTGGATTTGAACATTCCTGCTCTCTTTGCAGCGACTATATACATGATACACCACCAGGCCATTTCCGGGTCCAGCACAAGATGAATTCGAAACAACTAACATCTAGATATTTCCTAAGAATTTACAAAGTTATTAAATCATAATTCCCTAATAGATATCATAATTCCCCAATAGAAACAATGTCTGTTGTCATTATTTTGTTAAACAGAGTTGTGGAAGTCCTGCAGCATAGAAAAACAAGTAATAACTTTACAGAGATTTTGTTATATTTCTTTTGTTTTGTTCGTCAATCATGGCAATAACCCAAAAGGCAAACTCAGATTGGCTGTACTAATGAAATGAAAATAGCGCCGCTAATTCAACATGTACAAGGTTTTCCATCTTAAGAATCACATCAAATTGGTTATTAGAGAAAGCAAGTATTATTGTAAGGGTCTGATTGACTATATCCTTCATTTCCCACGTTTGTTCAAGACGTAATTATTTCCGTTGTAGTATAGGGAGTTAAACCCGCACTCTGGGCGCCAAGGACTGTATCAAATTACGATTTCCTTTGCATTCGGCATTTAACAGCTGTTTCAATTTTCCAGTTTCTAGTTTCCGGGATTCTGGACAAAAATGTATTCTTCGAAATCAAAATGGCAGCTTGTTGCAATTGATTGAAATCCTTTTTAGTCGTTATGTCCAAAGTGTGAAGTTTTTGTACGAACAACCGAAAATTCAGAAGTTTCTCTCTCTCTCTTTCTTTCTCTATTTCTTTCTCTCTCTATCTACCTATCTGCATATTCTGTCAACTCCCTTTTAACTATTCTTTGGCCTGCATTTATCATCAGCATGACCAAAGTCGTTATTAACCCTTCACAAAGATGGGCTCATCGATATCTTAGCCTATATTTCGTTATTGTACTCAGCATGCAGTCTCACCCTATTTAAGACGCATCCATTAAACCTGTATAATTTGGAAATAAATACAGTAAGGGGTAGCTTCAGAAGCATGTGGGCACCACCCTCCACAGTCCAATTTTAGTAAAATCTGAAAAGGGAAAAGAGAGAAAGAAAGCAAAAGGGGGTTAGTGAAAAGAAGATAATTTGGCTCCATACCCCAACTTCCTGTTTTACTAAACATGCTAAATAGCCTTGTTTTGTCCGACTACACTGAGACCAATGCCTTCCCATGCAATTAAGACCCCAATGCCCCTTAGTAAAATAGATCCACTCTAGTGGTCTAATCCACGGAAGTACTGTAGAGGGTAATGTAAAAAATATGTCGGGTCTTAATTTGGAGGGGCTCATAATCATGATGATGGGCACTTCCCTGTTAATTAGAAAAATATTGATCGAACCATTATGGTAAACAATTATTATGGAAATAATCTTCCTAAACGTTGAATCATCGTGTACAATTTGTTCTTTTCTCGCCAGTTCTTCTATTTGATCTTTTTGTCAAACATGCTAGACCATGTAGACCCTTCCATTTCGATGCGATCTGTACCTTTAAGCACCTCATCTGAACGCTAAAAATAAGGTTAGTCTTCTTACACTGGCCCAGAGCATTACCGTCGATATGGGCTAATAATATTCCACTGACAAGAACTAGGACGAAGGAATATTACCTGACAGCAAAATCTAGCTATAATACAACTGCATGACGTACAAAAAGCCGAAAATTTGTTGGGTTTTTTTTATAAATATTTTGGAAGTATAAGCCTATACATACATGGATGTAGACGGTGGAGGGTTTTTTTTTCTCCACCGTATATGTTTCTATTCACATTTTCTGTCTTTTAAAAGAGAATAAAACTCTGGGGAAAAATAACTTTTAATGAAAAGAGAGGATAGAAAGAAGCCATTTTTAAAACAGTTCCTTCACAATCGTTTACGAAATGAGAAAGTTATGAAAATTTGAAAAATCTCATTTATTTTCTATGGCGATCCTCAAATTGGAAATGCTGCTTCAAAATGATAAGTTAAGAAGGACAAAGCTCCATATGTTTTGTACACAAAATTTCATATTTCCCCATTATCTCTCAAGGTGCAGCTTGTCTCCTTAATTCAAAATATATAATGGGAAAGTGTATTTGACACAGCACAATGTTGAGTTCACAAAGAGACAAGCAAGTATCTTTAGAAATAATGGAGAAATATGTAATTTTGTGTACAAAACATATGGAGAGTTGTCCTTCTAAACCTGCCATTTTGAAGCAACATTGCCAATATGAGGATCGCCATAAAAAGTAAGGTGAGACTTTTTCAAACTTTCATAACGTTCTCATTTCGTAACCGATTTTGATGGAACTTTTTAAAAATTACTTTTATCTATCCCCTCTTTTCTGTTTTCCCAGGGTTTCATTCTCCTTTAATGGTTTATTATTCAGTTATCTGTAACTCTTTTCCACTATGCATTTGATAGTAATGTGCATTTATATCACTGCAACAATAAGCGTACATTGTAGTAAGTAGTAATTGCGGGTGTGTTTTTTTTTTCTTTAATTCTAAGCAGTTGAAAAACACATACAGGAAATTGTATACAGGGGTACACAAAGTAATTACTTCGTCATTTGCTCGGATGATCAATTCTTCTTTATATTTGTCCTTCTTCATTTTTCTTCTTCCATTATTTTTTTCATCTCCTTGATTAATAGCATTTCTTCAGACATGTCAGATGTATTGTTACTACTTCGATGAAATGTATAATCCTTCAATTCGTGGAGCACTGTTTTGCTTGTATTATAGGTTTCCTTTGGCGGCATTTTCTATTTCCCTTCTTTTTTTCTGTTTTCTTCATACGGGGAAATCCGTGTTATTGTTCAAATCGAGACATACCGAAAGTGACAATGAGAAATCATGTTTTTTTTTTCTTCAAATTTCATTGAAATTTCATTATCAGCACTCGGTCTTACGCAAGCGATAAGCATCTATACACTCATATGTTTTTTGGTTTTTTTATGTTTTCTTGGTTTTGAAAATTTTTTCTGACCTAGATTTACTTTGGGTTGAATAGAAAGCATGATGTCAATCACGTTTTACTGCTTTAGGGAGGAGAATCGCCAGTGGCCTATAGCTACCTCGGAAAGGGCACTTTCGATCCCCTCCCCTAATGAAGGGTTAGGGTTAGAGAAAAAGGAGAGAGAGGGAGGGGAAAGAGACAGAGAGAGCATGATAGAGAGAGAGAGAGAGAGAGAGAGAGAGAGAGAGAGAGAGGGGGGGGGGTTGGAGGGAGGGGAGGGAGGGGAGGGAGGGGAGGGGGACGTAAAAAGAAAGAATAAAAAATATTCGGAACCCCTCCCCTTCCGGAAAAAGCACTGCCTCCCTAATGGCTGGACCCACGCCTCCATTTGGCATGTAGTCATTGCATTGAGCAGGAGTTGGTAAGAGGTGTTATGGCCCAGTGGATAAGTCTCCGGACTTTGAACCACAAGGTCCGGGGTTCGAATCCATGCCGCGGCAAGATATGAATCTACATTTGCCACGTTTTTCGGGTGGTGACGTTAAAGGTCGGTCCCAGACGTAAATAATCGTATTTGATTGATACACGTCCGTCAAAACCCAATTCAAGAGAGAGAGAGAGAGAGAGAGAGACCACAAAGAAAACGTTGGGTAAAATTTTCGGATATGACGATAAAAAGAACTGGACTTTTATGATAACTGAAAGTTGAAATATTATTTCAATCAAGTTAATTAAATGCAATAAAACATGAATTGACCAATCATGCCAAATGTACTTGCTTAGAAGATTTTGACTAACTGAATATGTAATAAACAGATTTATGACAACCACTGCCAGTTTCAAACATTAAATTCTTAGGCGCATTTCCGATATTTTGTATGCAGTACCCGGTGTAGATTTTATTCTCATTTTTGTGTGATATTGGGTTTTTATTATTATTTTTTTCTGAAATTCCGGAAATTGCGTGCAAAATTAAACTGAACAATCTTTCACCATTCTTGGAAGGAACTGCTAAAATTATCAATATTAATCATGTCGACTGCTAATACTTTAAATAAAAATATCGAAAGTATATATAATATAGCATGTACATGTACTTACGGTTCTTGCCCAAAATTACAGTTTATTGAAACTAATGTAGTGTAATTTCATTTGTTTTGTGTATGATTATTGACATTTTGATATGTTCCTTTGTACATTATGTTATATTATTATGTTAAGCCTTTATATGCCCCCTCGGGCCAGGTGTTTTCTTTCAATAAAGTTCAAAGTTCAAAGTTCAAGTTCATAATCTCTCAAAATGTGGCTTTAAACATGCTAAAGCATTGCTTTACGCGAGTGTACGCCAATTTTATTCCTGCAGTTTTCGATGACCGTCAGTTAGCCTGTCTATGAGCTAATAAACAACTCGTTTCGTTTCCTCATAATATTCGTTATTACAGCCATACTGTCAGTCAAGTATGAAAGGCCCTTTAAGGCATGCATTCATTAGTATCGTCCGATGTAAGGGAAAGAATGAACTTGACACAAAAACGCTCCTACGGTCAGGTGACCTAATGAGCCATTATGGACTTTACGATTTTTGATGGTCGGGTGTTCGAGAGCATAAGGAATAGACACTATGGTAACAATGCTGTATTATTCACTTAGAGTTCTTTTTATACATGACATGAATAATAGCTAAATTGCATTGTATAATATGATACTGTGGTAAAAGATAAGTTGAAAATCATAATCCAAGCAAAATAGTATTATTATGGACAAATGAAACAAAGATATAATTCTGCTTTCCTTATTTCCATTTTGTCATAATTCCCAGTCCACTATGACAGTTTGTTTTTGTGCAGTCCTCATTTCTGACTAACTCCGTCTACTGTAATTCTTCTTTATTCCGTTTTATATATTCTATTTCTACTCTCTAGAAAGTGGATCAATATTGTGATTCCAATTCATACGAAAAAAAATAGGAAAACTCAGAAATCAGACTTGGACTAAATTCCCTTTGATTGCGGATTTGTGCATTTGCGTATTGTGGATTTAAATGATAATGAACATCAGTACCCGAGTATAATTCATCCTGCATGTGATGCATGATATATGATATTATTCTTTGACATGACAGTATTTGTATGTGCAAGTAAAGGGAGATGAGATATGAGAAAGATAAAGAGAGAGAGAGAGAAAGGAGAGAAAGGAAAAGAGAGACTGAGAGTAAGAGAAAATGTGAGAGAGAAAGAGGAGGAGAAAGAGTGAACGGCAGAGAAAGACAGATAGAGAGAGAGAGAGAGAGAGAGAATATTTTATGCGAAAGGAGATGCAGAGATGAGAGAGAAAGAGAGAGAAAGAGGGAGATGAGGAGAGAAAGAGAGAATAATTTTATATGAAGTGAAGGGGTATGATAGATGATAGATAAAGAAGTAGAGAGAGAGAGAGAGGAAAGGAAAGAGAGAGAGAGAGAGAGAGAGAGAGAGAGAGTGAGAGACAAAAACTTAAGGGAATAGCAGGGAAAATGAATGGTTTGACCGAATGATTTGAGGAAGAGTTTTGAACATGGATGGTTGTTTAACATAATTGAGCATGTTGAGACTTCGTCATTCTTTAAATCCATACCAGGGCTACTTCTTTTTATAAATCTCGCGAAAGTGAATCCAATCGAGTGAAAATACACTAATCGTATTCCAACACCCCCGCCCAGTACTGAAAAGTGGATTAATATAGGGGGTATCGTGGAACACACACCGCGACCCCAATCCAAACCGACTGAAGGATGAGAAGACAGCGAATAAAATACGCCGAACTCCACACTGCAGAGAGCGTTCAAGCAGGGAGATGTTATAAACATCTCAAAAGTTCAAGTGTACAGTCTCGGGTCCTGTCTCGGGTACTCGACTCTTAACAAGGGGTTCTCGGGTAACAACCGTCCACGGGGCCGTTGTATGAAATTATCGTCAGGGCTCGTCAAGACTTTCTATACATCTGAAGAGTATTTTTGCTATAAACAAGACATATTATTATCATTATTATTATTATTATTATTATTATTATTATTATTATTATTATTATTATTATTATTATTATTATATGTTTTGTACAAATATGATTAAACATTTTCATTTCGCTTAAGATTTTGCGCATTTTTAAAAGCCAAACTCAAGATTATACATGTATAATGTAGGAGTGTTTTCTCCTCAACTTATTTGGGATAAAGAAAACGAAACATGCGTTATTCAAGAAAATGAAGAATATGTGAAATTTTCTGTAAAAAAACATATTTAGAGTTGTTCACAAATTACATCACTAATAGTTATGGTAGTGTCCAAATTTAGTGTCAAATTTTCGCTGAACTGTTTTATTCAGTCTTAGCTTTGATTAACAAAAAAACTAAAAACTTGATTTGAGACCATGGAAACTGTTGGTTTCCTTTAATTTCTGTCGTTTTGCTCGCTCGCGAAATTTGGAAAGAAGGCAGTTGATATTCGGGAAGGTACACGTGGCGTCAGAACACACAGATGGGTTCTCATTTCAAGCATTATGCAAGCGCATCGTATAATTTGCTCAGCAAGTATTTTAATAGGAAGCTCGAGATTTTTTCAAATATTTTGGGCTGCATCATACAAAGGAAATTGCACTTCTTGAGCGTAATTTAAATCAGATGCATATAATGAGAGAATCTCTACTCCCTTGCATGAGTTGTTAGGTGAATAGGTGCAGCTTGAATGTGAAACGCGATATTTTATCATTCGAACATGTCGAAAGAGGAACGGCGCTATTAACATTGAATTAATTGGGGGATTTTTGATCGAATGTGCAGACGAATTTGCCTTTAAGAAGGGCTTTGATGAGCCGATGAGCCATTTTTTTTTATCAAGTGGTTCACAAAATCTGGAATTTGTCGAAAAGGAAGACATTTTCTGAAATTTCCTAATATGGAAATTTTCATTGCAAAATAATATTTTGCCGACAGGCGCTCTTTATCTCATCTCATTCATTCATTAATCCTTTTCGAATTCTCATAAAAAAATTGAACTGTTACATTCAGTAACAAAAAAGGTAATGCATGTTTAAAATACATAAATACAATACAAGAAATTGGAGGAGCCAGCAGAGGCCATTGGCCTTTCAAAAGGTTGCATAGGCTCCTCGGTTTATATTTAAGATTGCGTAAAATTGCATTCCTTTTCAAATACAACCATATTGTATCCGCATCTAATGTTTGAATTATGTTCTGTTGTTTAATGATCATGACAGTTTAGAATTAATTGTTCCTTATTCAAGCTTCGTTTTTTAAACCTCCGCCTTCTGATCATGCGCTTACATTTTATTAAGTTATCTTTTTATTGATTACAAGCTGTAAGCATGACATTTGTTGAAAGGGGCATTGCTCCCTGCAACGAACAAAACATGCATTTATTGCTTCTCTTCTTAGAAGTTTGCAGTTTTTTATTTTTACTACTAAATTGATTTTTTTATAATTTATTTGTTTTGTTCAAGCGGTTCAAGAGTTCAGTCCATCAATACTGACTAGACTATGAATTTTCTAAATTGTTTTATATTTCATTTTATGATATTTTTCCATTAGGTATGAAAAACAAAGGGGGTGGAATGTGTTCTTCTTCTGCCTTCACTGTTTAGCCATGACAATGCAGCAAAATCGTTTCACTTGTTCTTGTTGCCAACGAAAAAAATATTCACATCACGGAAAATTGGTATTGGCGATGTATACCGACAAAAATGTCCTTTTTGCGTCGTACGTAGATACACGTATGTGCATGTTAGTGGTGCTTGCATACATAATTACTGACTATTCTACTTTGACTGGCTTTAATGTCTCCGTGACTCTTACCTGTCATGTCTTTTGACGGATGAGGTGCGACGTTGATAGTTTATCATGTGTCCATGATGATGCACGCCCTCCGTCGCCATTCATATGGGAGCATCGTGGCGTAGTGGTGAAGGCTCTTACCCTCTCATGCGAGAGGTCCTGGGTTCGATCCTCGCCCGGTGCATGCTTACATCCTTGGACAAGGTGCTTTGCTCACATGTGTCCCTCTCGACCCAGGTGTATTAAATGGGTACCTGGCATTGCTGGTGTAATATTTGCAGGGCCCGCAGAACATGCAGAAAGATCAGTAGTAATACTGAGTGGCATGGGTGAATAAATTATCTATTATTATTATTATTCAATAATTTTCCCCTTAAGTCACCAAATGTTGGTTGTTGACGAAAGTCTTGAAATGTTATTCATAGAATGATTTCTAACCTATCGTTTCTTTCTTTCAGGCTGCTTGTCATTCTTAATACAGCTTGTTTGTGTGGGTGGGTGTGCTACATTCATGCTTTCCCTTCTCTTGTTAAAGTGTTTTTTTTTTGTTTAGTGGGTTGTATTGCAGTGCTTTCATCTCTTATCGTTGTATCTCAACTTCGTCATTTAAGAGCTTGTCCCATTCTCTTTCATCGAGCATTTTTCCCTGTCACTGTAACTTGCTCAATCAAACCTCTTCATTCATTCATTCATTCATTCATTCATATTTTCTCTCTCACTCGTCCTCCTCTTCACCGCCCTTTCTCTTTTCTCCTCATTCTCTCTCTCTCTCTCTCTCTCTCTCTTACTAACATTTATCTCTTAATTCATCTCTCTGACATCCTCTCTGAAATCTCTGTCACATCCACTCTTCCTGTAGCTCTCCCCCGTTCTCTCTACTAATCTCACTGAAAATCTCTTCCTCTATTTCATCATCTCTTGACTATTTCCCGCCCCACAGCACTTAACCTTGCGCGCGCTGCAACACTCGAGCCTCGAGTGTTTTAAGATGTATTCCAAACGCCAAGGACCAAATGTGTCCATATTTATGACAGAGAGGGACACTCCAGATTGACGGCCTGAAATTAATTAAAGAATAACTGTAAGAGTGTAGACAAAACAGAAGAAAAATCTTAAAAATTAAACCATTCGTGACATGCCTAATAACTTACCACAAGACCGTGATGACAAGTGAAAGACAGTTCTTAACCTATAACCAGAGATAGCCTTTAGCAGGTTTAACATTATTCAAACGTTGCCACTTCAGTCTTGATGAGTACAGTGATGATGATGATAATGATGATGATGGTGGTGATGATGTTGATGATGATGATGATGCTGCTGCTGATAAAGTTGATAAGAAGAAAGAAAGAAAAGAATGATATTGGTGAAGAGGGTGAGTGCAGAAGCAGAAAGGGAATAGGAGGTGCAAAGAGTATAATAAGTGTATGGATAGATGGTGGATCAACGAGGGAAATGAAGGCAGGAAGAAGATCTGAGAGAAGATGGAGGAGAACAAGAGTATGACGATGATGAGTAAAAAGAGAAGCAGGGGAAGGAAGAGGAAAATGAAGATCAGGGCCCCGTTGCACAAAACTAAACATCAATGGCAAATCTGGCACCAATGGTAACTACCATGGTAACATTGTTCAACAGCCAATCAAAGTCACGGTTTCCATGGTAGTTACCACTGATGGCAAAGTTACCATCAGTGGTAAGTTTTATGCAACAGAGCCCTGGATGAGAAAGAGGATGGTATTGGAAAAGGATGGAAGTAAAAGGTGATGAAGTTACAGTGAAAGGAAGAACAAGGGAATATAGAGGAGAAGCGAGGAGGAGAAGGACGAAGAAGAAGAATAATAATAATAAGAAGAATAAGAAGAAGAAGAAGAAGAAGAAGAAGAAGAAGAAGGAGGAGGCGGAGGAAGAAAAAGAAGGAGAAGAAGAAAAAGGAAAAAAGAAAAAAGAAGAAAATGAGGATGAATAAGAAAAAGAAAGGAGAAGGAGAAAGGGAGAAAGAAGGAAAAGGGGAGAGAAAAAGAAGAAGGAGCAGGAGAAGGAGGAGGAGGAGAATGAGAAAAAGGAGGAGTGGGGTGGAGAGATGGTGGAATTAGAGTAAAAAGAAGAAAATAACGGAAGGAATGGAGGATGTCAAAGATCCCGACCTATAATCAGCTAAAGGTCCTTCAGCGCCTAGGGTTGGAAACGTCTGCAAGGACACTGAATCGACGAGATGAGTTTATGGGAAATGGAATGTTCCGGAAAACCTTGCTTAATGAAACCGTCTTGGTGAACATTATCGTAGCCTGTAGCTGTAAAACATAGCAAAACTGTTCCATTTTCCCTATCCGTGAAGACATAGAGTAACCAAATCTTACACAAATGGCCTACGCAAGGAGGTGTTTGGAATCTTCAAATCAAAGGCACTAGAAGAACACCATGAATAAACATAGATTATTTATGATTTCTAGTTGTTGCTCGCTCACGGTACATTTGCCCTCTTATAAATGATGCAATGTTATTCCCCGTATCATGTAACGTATAGGAGGTGTTAAACCCTTTGATCCCGCTTAGCGGCATCTTCAAAGAAAATGAATAAAACATATCATACAAATATTAAGACTGGGTTTCGTATTTGGCTTTACACTATTACGTGCCTTTATGTACGAACTATTCCTGCATCAAAGAATTTATGATCCTTTCATTTTTTTTCTCATAAAGATGTGCCTTTCTGTTCATTCTTGCATCTTTCTAATTTCACATCTAACAAAGATTTCGGAAGGATTTTCTTTGGATTACACATTATCATGAAAATGAAAGGATGCTTACTCTAGATTATATTCACGTTTTCACATTACTATTTCAATCAGCTTGCCAAAGCCAAAAGATCCCCCGTACCTTTCTCATGAGCTGGCATTTCTCTACCAATTCTTTCTTCTTCTTCTTCTTCTTTTTTTTAAAAACCATACATAGATTTCTTTAAAACAGCTAATCTTATGTCTGAAGACGCACAACGCACGCTTTTCAACCGCTACAAGAACGACGAAAGGTATTTTACTGACGGGGTGGATTTTTCATTAACACCGTTTGGGAAAAATCAAAGGGCTATGCGAAAAATAAAAAATTCAGAAATTCAAAATAAAAAAAATCTTATTGTGCCACCATTGCCTCTGGTGTGAAACTGAGGGAAAAGTTAAACAAGAATGTTAGGACAAGTTGCTACATGATGGTTTCCGGTTAGAACAATAATAATCTAAGGATCCTTATTTTAAAAGTCCGGGGAGAATGCACGTCTGGTCAGACCTTTCGCTTCGTTACTCATGGCGCAATCATCGGTGAGTTGATGCACGGTGACAATGTTCCCTGAGATATAGCTTAATTGATTTGATGACGGGTAGAAGAGGCAGGCTTTCCACCGCCACTTAGGATCGGAGCAACAGGGTAGAAATCGTATCAATTTGAAATAAAAAGCATTGACGGACCGCTATTGAAACTTTTAAAGGTACCATTCCAACCTTTCCAACCTTTTCAACATGGAAAGGGAGTTTTCAAAAAGCAAGCAGAGGTTATTTCTGAATCACGTCGGAGAGGCCTGTTGAGAAGTTCCAGTAAAATTGTTGTCGTTTGGTGTATGAAAAGAGCAACGTGCTTCTACCGTTTTTCTGCATTATATTTCAACTAAAAACGTACACTGGCCGATGACGGATCATCACTGACCGATGGCCTTGACATGCCTGGAGAATAATTTGTCGGTTTCGTTGGCCCCCTCTGACTTTTTTTTCTGAACATCATATAGACATATCTTACGTATTACATACTATGAAGAAGGAAAGATCTTGCTAAGCAATTAAAATTCAACTAACCTACTTGACCTACAACAAAATCTAGCCGGAAAAAAAAAAATCACATGGATTAAGACATGAATGATATTTCTGACTTGGTCATGTTGGTTAACTTTTAAAATTGGTACATGACGTCGATCAGTGTTAAATCAAAATTACTGATCGACGTCATGCAATTTTTTTTTTCTACTCGATTTCCCGTTTTTATATCAGTTTGGTGTCTTATCCGTCTAGCAGACATGCATAACCATTTGAAGTCTTTAAATAGTGATATAGTCTGGTTGGATTCGGTCAGCATGCTATCTATAGAAACCAAGATTACAAACCGCATGCACTAACCCAACTTCTACCACCCCCCCCCCCCCCCCACCACATATTCATGTGTGCGCTTGTGTGCTTATGCAATCTTTCCCTTTTCTATTGAACCACCATTTTGTGTATTTTGCATCATTGGGTGTGATCGTAGGGAAATGGAACGCAAGATGGGCTGTCAGACAAATTAACCTTAATTAATATTACCTCCACGCGGTAGCAATTTTGCCCTTATGTTTCGTTCCGAAGTATGATTAAGACTCGAGAGAGTTATCGATTTGGTACGATTCCCTCCTTCTCTTTCTCTATCTCTCTCTCCTCCCCCTCCTCTCCTTCTCCCACGCCTCCATCATTTTCGAGGTAGTATACTCTTTCTTCTGTTGGTAGATTAAAGCTAACATTTTTGCACCTTGTCTCGTTTTTTGCATAAGTCTTTATGTTCATGGTCGTAGCAATGTTCTTCAAATTCTGTTATCTGTATTATACGACCATTTTCTATATACTCTTGATACCTCTGTCATGTCTGTGTAATGTCTAGCAATTCTCCTATTCTCTATGCCTGTCCCATTTATATCCCTGCCTTTTTTCTCTCTCTCTCACTTTCTTTTTCTGTCCCTTTTTCTCCCTCTCTCCGTTGCTTTTTCTATCCCTCTAAATTTCTCCTCTTTCATTCTCCTTCTCCCTTCCTCTTGCTCTATGTTCTTTTCTTCTCTTCTTTTCTCTCTCTCTCTTTCCATCTTGCTCTCTTTTCTATTCTCTCCTCTCTGTCTACCCTTCTCTCCCTGTTTTATCTATATGTTCAAGCATGACTCAGTCACTGCCTCTTCCATCTGTTATCTTTCGACTACTGTTGTCTTTCTTCATCTTATGATACGCATAGCTACTTATGTATCTCTCAGAATACAGATTTTTTTTCTATCCCTCTCTCCACTCTCTATGCTTCCCGCTCGCTTCCAGCGACCGCACAATTTTTCAATTTGTCATTTATCTGAAATTTGCGCTTTCTTCAGAAACAGAAGAATGCACCGAGCGTTGGCGTGTATTTACATATCGCATCGCGACAGGTGTCCCTTTAATTAATCAACTTCCGATGAGAATCTTTTCTCCAACTGTCTTTCTTACTCTCAAACTGACTCTCTCCCTTGTTCTCCAGCTGAGTCACATTTTGTTTGTCCATAAGAATCTGGAGAAATATTTGACTTCCTATTGCAATAGTTCCCGCGAGAATATTATCTCCTAATTCGAGATTGATTTTCGTGATTAAAAGTCGCGAGGAATCAAATACGAGCGCAATCTATTTTCATTGCAGCAGAATATATTCAATCAATTTGCTGCACAGCCAATTAAACTCGATTTCCTTTGATTAATAAGGTGTATATTTTGAATGACAGATTTTGGTTTCCCTGTTTCTTTAATCAAAAGTACTTTGATATAATAATTATTTAGCACAACTTAAACACTCAAATACTTTGATTTGAGATATACGAGGTGTTTGTTTATTTTTTATTTCATAGATAGGCTTTACGTTTCAATGTAATTGATTTTTTTTGGGGGGGGGGGTCTGCATATTTTAGGAGGAAGGATGTGCTCAACGCTCACTGGCCATGCTAGCACACGCCAACAAATTCTTCACGTACAAAATTAATGGAAATGTTTGCATAGCAGTAATTTTCACCCAAGAACTATCATTTGAAATCAAGAAATGACAGAGAGTAATCGAAGATTCAAAATCAACGCCTTGTATGATTTCAATTGTCCGGTATCCATTCTTATAGACAATATATTTCACAATAGACCCGTTTACTCTATTTCAATTTATGCATGTTCCTATCCCATGTAGACTATATTTATCTAATTCACTTGCTGTTTATAATGGCTTCTCAATAGCTGGAATTCATTTTGCATATTAGACCAGTTGTTGCTATTTCGGGCAAGTGTCTGGCAAGCTTCTTAGTTGTCAAGAGAAGCATTTTTTTAAAACAAGTATGCATGAAATGAGTAGTATACGTTTGCATCTTTGTCGTTAGCAATAGAAATTGACTCAGAGCAAAATTCCTTGCATATTTTTCTTGGGGGAGGGGTGGTTTTGGTGGGAGGAGTGTTGTTATTTTGTTTTTTATGCTCCTGTATTGCTGTTCAGTATCTTTCTATTATTCAAAAAGGGCAATCATACCGTCAGCACGTAGTCTATTGTCGATGGAATTGAATTAGAATCATTTCTTCACAATTTCTTGCAATTCTCGTGTAAGTGGCAACGGCACGTATATTTCGTTGACATGGTTGAGTCGTCGTGATGACGTCGTTATGCCAACGTAATCATGCAAAAAAGGGTCCTTTTCTTCTGTTTTCAAGTATGTATCTGATAATGCCATGGAGAGTTGGTCAATTGAGAGCGAATATTCTTTTAGTGAGCTAATACGTCTATACTATCGATTCATACACCAGCCGAGCAACGTAGCATCCGTAAATGTTTAGGATCTACGCGTAACCGAATCCATCTTTTTCTCATCCCTGGGGAGTTCAATTGCGGGCGGCATGGGTACTAACAGCCTCATCATGCATTTGTATTTTCTTTGCTATTGATTTCTTTCCTACACTTGTTGTCTGTAACGTATGCCTGTCATATCACTAGGGAATATCATATTATTCAAGATGTCTTCCGTCGCGACGGGCGGACGTACACCCGGAAATTCCTTGATGGACGTTTGCCTGGCAGATGGACGTTGTTATAGAATACTTGATCATATAGAATACTTGATCAAAATGTTCATGCCATGCCACTGGACATGTGCGAATAGAAATAGGCAAATAGGTCTTTACATGGCTATGTAATACTGCGAGTAATGATTTGAGGGACATTAAATCAAAAGTTGGAGTATATAGATTCGTTCAACTCTTTTCAGCTATACAAGTATAGATTGCGAGTATCGAATGATGAGGCATTAGGTCATCACTATTGGTTAAAACATGGCAAGAGATACGGCGATAGACACTCGTTACATGGCTTTTCCGATCGACAGGCGATTCAATTCATACTTTTTGCCGCTACACCCGCGCCCTCTCAAATGTTGAATAGCATATTATTTTCTGATTCAAGTTAACAGAAAGCCTTAATGTTTAAGGTAGCAAAAACAAAACAAAGCAAATCAAAACAAAATTAAAAAAAAAAAACTTCAGATGAAAAGAGAAGACATTTTTAAATACAAATGTTGCACGTTGACATTAAAATATCATTCTGTATAACATAAGAACGCTTTTCCGTTGTTGCTATAGAGACGCTATCAATCCCTTTGATTACAATACAATGCTTCTTTTCTCACATTGCTCAGATCCGGACATGGGAGTGAGAAAGAATAACACCAGCACTCCAGCAATGAAAACACCATTAGCAGTGGTGGATCGGGGGGCGCAGGGGTAGACGCCCCTTCTCATATTGTCATAACGCCGAAGGCGCTGCTTTGCTTCTTGATTGATATTGGCGCCATCTCACATAGATCTGCGCCTTCGCCATGATCGCACATGCAATCAGCGCTTTCTCACAGCAATGGTGCCGCTGGCTTACTGTTAAACGTGCCCCGCTCGACCTCGCGCCCCCACCATTTTCAAACTCTGGATCCGCTAGTGATTAGGTTCGAACGATAGATTTCTGATGAATTTATACCAAATGCAACCAGTGTTACTGCATGCAAGCGGCTCATCCCAGCGAGCCCGTGGGAAAGATAATGAGAAAAACACACACCCACACACCCTCACACACACACACACATAGATGTATATGCTGGAGGATAGAATAAATGTTAGAGAGAGGTGGTATTGATTTCTTGAACAAACTGTCAAGGCAAGCTTCGACCTTCACGCCATAACTGACATCTTAGTCTGATTTTCAGGCTAAGGATTGTTTTTATAAACCACAATCACAAGTATTTCCGCTGAATGTCTAGTATACGTCGCGCCCAAAGCGACGAATGCAAATATTAAAGCTCAAAATTAAAACGGAGATGTGGCCTTGCATGCTGGGTGAATCTATGAATGAAACAGAATTTTTGAATAATGATAATGATAATGAAAACAGTAATAATATATACCCGGGTCGAGAGTGGCAAATGTAGATTAATATCTTGCCAAAAAGGAGTTCGGCAGTGATTCGAACCCCTTACCCTGTGGTTCACATTCCGGAGTCTGATATTCACTAGTCCACCTACCCTCAACATCACCTTTTTCGTATATTTGCCTCACAAAGTGGGTGTGGTTTAAATTTCTCTTGGTGTGATACATTCTACATTTCGTTTCCTACTTCATGGTCCAAAACGGACAAAAGTGTCAACTAACATGATGTCTTTTTTATACGGCAACGCAACGATAAGTTTGCCAGTTATCACCCATAAACGTATAGTTTTAGATGTATCGCTAATTGCTTCCTATTTTACCTTATTTCAAGCTTGTTTGGGGGAGGGGGGGGGGGGGGGCGGAGGCTACACATTCAAGGCTCTGCTTACCTTGACCGCCTATACAGAACCGGGCCACAGATTGAATGATATATACTTTGAGCTGGTCTTATGGTTGGTCTAGAAAGATTGGTAATTGTAAAAGTATTATGTACTTAACGAAAACGTACAAAAGAATTGGGTACACTTACCATGCTAACAGTTTATCATACAACTTTTCTGGGATTAAAAAAAAAGAGAAAATAAATGGGAGGGTTTGAGAAAGATGAAAGCAAAATGAAGAGTGAAACGCAGAAATAACTGTATGATTTCGTTTAGCCCTTCGGCTTCACGTATCGCCATTATTTGCCCAGTGTAATTTTGTTGACCGTCAAGTTTACCTTCGGGCTTGCAACCTTGAAATCTACTTTGCAATGTTCTGCGGTCACGTGGGGGACTCGAAAGCTCAATTCCTGTACTCTTTCACCCTGAAGTGTTTCATGGCCGAAAACTGAAAATGCAATGTAGCTGGTATGGTTGGCGAGTTTTGGTACATTATGGGGTAATGATGGGACCGCATTGCCTATTTGCCTTCAGTGGGCCCCGTTTCATAAAACTTGTTAAGTTGCCACCAATAACAAATTGCAATAAGTGTTATAAGCTATTGAAATCCTTGCATCTGATTTCATGAAACGGGTCCCAGATAATTCATACCAGTTCTATTACAGCCGCACTTCCCCGGGAAATGGAATTGGCGTTCTGAAGAGCCATCCTCTCCCCCTTCTCTCTCTCTCTCTTTCCCTCCCTTTCTCTCCTTGTCTCCCTCTCATTATCTCTTGCTCTGTGTATCTTCCTAAATTTCATATCAGTCTTAATGTCTATTTCTTTCTACACCTCCGTCCCTCAGTCCCCCTCTTCCTCCCCCTCTCTCTCTCTGTCTGTCTATCTGTCTCTCTCTCTCTCTCTGTCTCTCCCCCCCCTCTCTCTCTCTCTGCCTCTGCCTATCTACTCTTCTTTCTGTGCCATTTCCTGATTATCTCGCCAGCCCGATTTTTATGTCCTTCGATACTGAATAAAAGTGTTATTGGTTATAGATTTGAAAAGCTCAAGGCGAAACGTTGATACAAAACTTAAAATCTCCTCTAACATTCAAAAGAAAGAAAAAAAAACTGAACATTACCTCGTACGATAAAGTAAACGGAAATAAATTGAGAGCGTACTCCAATTTTAAATGCGTACAGATTAAGAAAATTTTTCTTTGATTTCTCTCTCATACCGATCCTTTCAAAAATAGTAATCTCACTTCGGCTCAATTTAGCGACAAATACAAAGAATTCCCTTTTTCGAGTTGAACCACTACCATTATATTCCCCATACTTACTACTGCGGTGGTGTCCCCGCAAGGTAGTGTTTTCACATCTACCGGTGACGTAACAATGCCTATTTGGCGGTTTTGAAGGTGACCGTGAGTGCGTGGGGTCTTTTCAGTGGTTTGGGGAATAGGTAGTGAATGACCATAATGAATCCAACGGCCTTCACTACAATAGTGACAGTGAGCAATTTTAACGCCAATGGGACCTTGCAGGTGGAGTGTCTGAATTGCCTTATTTTACCTTGCAACTGGAGCTACGATAAAGGTAATACAAAAATTAAGTTATGAATGGATTTAACTGGCCTAATTGTGGATATTTTGAGCAATGCCACTGTATTATGATTAACCTTGTTACAGCTGAAAAAAACTAATTTAGGTAGTACTTGTCTTTGCTAACTTTTTCTAAAATTTATATCGCACTATTTATCTTTGTGTTTATCAGTTTATAGTATCTCCTTCATATCCTTGGTTTGAATCTTTCGTTTATCGAAGTATGCTAGGAGTCTTTTTGTGTTATATTGATCGTCCTTTTCTTATGTCCATTCAATATTCTTATTTAGTTCGTGTATTTTCCCGGTATACAACGAGAAAAGGCGTAAAAACGAAATAGATTATATACAAAATTATTCCAACAGCTATAGAATAAACATGGTAGTGTCTTCAATCATGTCAATCGTCCTGCTTGCAAACAATGAAATTGATTTTATTAATCTTTTACAAGGGTTTAGTTTTTTTTTCAGTACTTACAAAAAACACATTAATATGTTGATGTCAAAGTTGCTTTTAATTAATTGGATTTGAAGCGAATCATTGTATCCAGTATTCGGTATTTTTTAACCCATTCGTGACAGGAATTATTTAAAGCCTAATTTCATCAGCTTTTATTCTTCAAATTGGCAACACCAACATTTTTATTTTATTTGCTACATTTTTCTTATAAAACGTCATGTATCTGAAATGAATATAAATTGAAAGAAATTATGTTGAGAAGTCAAAAAGTTGCCAATTTGTAGGGGAAAACAGTAATTTTAAACTTTCTATCGCATTGCCAATTTAAGGATTTTAATGCTTATTTTTCTTTAAAAAATTTTCAGCATCAAACAACGAATACTGATGCAACCAAAATGGGCACAGTTTGTGTAGAATTTTTTGCTCTTTCTGCTCATGTATTTGGTATGATTTTTAGGGCTTTGCATCAAAAGATATTAGGCCAAACCACAAAATGTGGACCTCTGTCACGAATGGGTTAATATCAGACCTTCAAATCAAATATCGCTTTTATGAGCTGGCCATTTTGGAAGGTTTATTGAATACTTTTTTCTTTTTTGAGATTTTAATGTTCATCAGGATTTGAAAATGTCTCCTCGTAGATCGGCTAATATCTCTAAAGGGACAGAAAGGTAGAAGGGGCATGTCTTTAACTTGACAACGTGATATGGAGGAAGTGAGTGTTTGAATCTTAGCATGAGAGCCGAGGGGGTTCTGGGGTGTGTAAGGGTTGATCGGGTGGGTTAGGGGTTCAGGAATGCTGCAGGGGGCACTAGGAGGTGCTGTCAATTTCGTAATGAAAAGGGCACCCAATCTTCCGGGATTTTTCCATCTCCATCTCTCTCTCTTTCTCTCTCTCTCTACTTGACTGATACTTTTTCAAGTGTAGCAGTTGAGTATGGGTGTAAACAGGTGCATATTAAATGCAATGGTTTATCGCCGCAAGGACAAGGTGTTATTCATTTTACTTCTAATCGGAAGAAAATATGTGTTAAAATATTCACCTGATATATACTTTTTCGTTTTCTCACTGTCTCTTTACCTATGATAAACAAATAATACGTATCAAACTGTCAAAGTGCAACATTTTATTTTCGGAAATTTTCGTACCCTTCCATCTAAAGTTCTTTTATCCCCCTTCTTCAGTTAAGTAGAGAAAACCATCGGACTGTATTAGTGCTCAAAAAGGAATTCCGTTTGTAATAAAGGTTTGGTTATAATGGATGAGAGTGGCTTAAAGTGAGACGGGCGAAGATTATTCACTGACAATCATCATGTGCCAGTAATTGGCAATTAAACCACTTCGTCTATGCCTCTGTCCCAATTTTCTTTTTGTTCCTTCAAAGAAAAATGTTGCCTAGTTGTAGATCGTAAAGACAAAATGACCTAGTTCTCAATGGAGGAAAAAAGAAATGTCTAGCAAAAATTTAAAAAAGGGAAAAAGAAAAATCTAGGCAGTTTTAATATTTTTCACCTTTTTAAATAAAAGTGTTTTATCTAGCCTGTAACACTGGAGATCAACGTAATCTATATGTAGCTCTCTTTTCTTTGCGGCTATGCAAACGCTTCTAAATTTGCTCCATGATCATGATGATAATAGATAACTTTGTAAAGACCAGGCAGGCTTTAAATAAATGCTTTAAAAACGGAATTCTTATGCTAAAGATTACTTCGATGAATTGTTGAAAGCTTTTTTGTAACATCCTTATTATTTGGCAAAGTATGAACTTCTCATTTTCTCCTCCTCTTTTCTTCTCTCCCTCTCTCTCTCTCTCCCTTTTCTTTTCTTTTTTTTTCCGCTTTCATGTTTGCTCCCTCGCTCTCACCCTCTTTGTCTCTCTTTCTCTCTCTCTCTCTCTCTCTCTCTCCCTCCTTTTCTCTGCTCTGCAGTCAGACTAATTTGAAATATTTCATTAGTTATTATCTGGCTGTGGCGTAATGAGCAAAACTTTGGGGGCAGAAAAAAAAAACCTTATCACCACTGAGTAGCATAAATTAGCATATTTATGTGCCTGACTATAAATGGGAATTTGTATTTTTCCAACAAATGCATAAAAAGTATACGTTCTTTAAAAAAAACGAAGAAGAAAAAACAGGAAATTCATATCCTTTCAGCAACATTTGTAAATCACTAGTATCGAATTAGCAATAAACCACGTTTGAATTTTATTTAGGGAAGGGGGAGCAACTCCCCCCCCCCCCCCCCATGAGTACACCATTGATATCTGGTTAATATGGTTAATATGATATAATCATGTTACATGAATACGAAGTAAGTGATTGGTTGGTAAGATAAGCGAGCAAACTTGACAAAAAAATTTAGACGCAAAACACAACTGTGGCAACTATTCATTATTCTCCCAGACTTAGTTTAAATAAGATATTAGACTCAAAAAAGGGATTTTTTTTCATTGACATCTATAAGATGAATTATTCCGAAGTTTGAACGTGATATCTGATATGAAAGCAAAATATCAGGAATTAGAAAAATCTAAAACAATTTTTTTTCTAAAGTGGAAACTCCTCGTTCGGAATGGTGATCATGGTGGACGAATCCAAACTTAGATTAAGAAATTATAGTAAGTTGGATTGATTTCCATATCTATATTAGATTAAGTTTTTAAATCAGATTTTTGATATTTTCTTGATTCATGTCTGAGAAATTTAGAGTGTGATGTAGCTCGTCTCTCCCTATTCACCTTGTTCTTCGCCAGAGAGAATCGCCGCTTTGAAGTGAAAAAATGAAGTGTGATTCACTGAAGGAGTATACACCTTCTTGGTAACCGTTCAAATCTGTTGCAAACTGGCTAATGGTTCATCATAGTCTCATCCAGTGCACCAAATACTTATTTTATAAGAGATTCTTAATCTAGTCTTTTCTATGACACGAATTATTTGATTGATCGTTTCCATTTGATGACAAAATACACTTAAGCCGGGAATAAAGATCAGGAAATGGCCCCGATATGATGACTGGGTGTGCATCACTTATTAAGACACAATAGTGGAACGTATTGTCGTTATATACATATTTACAAATAGATTATAAGCAGAAAGGTGAACGAAATTGCCAGAGCAAATATGACCATCAAAAGAACTACTTCAATTGTAAGCAAGACCTTATATGAATTTATACGCTTTCGTTGTATCTGCAGCCAGTCTAACTTATGGCATGCACAACAAACGGAAAGTTTCTTACTTTTTCAGTATGTGAGAGGGAAGAATCGTTAAAAGCATTCCAGTGTTGTTCGGGACGTGAAAGTATGAAAGGAGGATAAATGACAGGACTTTTAGGACCGCCTTATCATTCTTTATATTTGTGCTAAAAGATTTGGAAGTACATGACTACTCTGACAGAGAGCGATGAGCGAATCAGTTCAATGCAAATACACCCTACATCTAAAAGAAAGCATGCAGTGCGGTATGGCTTCCGACATGGCACCCCACGTCCTTCCTTCCTTTCCCAGTGTTGCAGTGAGTAAGAATCATGATTGATAATAAAAGGAAAGAAACAAACAAAACATTAGACGAACGGAAACTGTCCGATTGTACCGTCCGAGCAGATAATACAGTTTTAACATTAGACAGGAAGCAGCAAGAAGACAGTTGCAGAAGGCTTTATCGTAAAAAACACAAACTCACAGAAGGAAAGGCAAATATTTTCATTGCACAAATGCACAAAATCAATCAAAGTTTGAAACAGAAATAGGGAAAATAAATCGGATTTAGGCTGACATCGATCTCCCTATCAAGGCGCAAGTGGTTTGGAAAATTGGAGGAAATTCACGAAGAAGAAATGGCATCTCTGCCCACATAGACTCCATATAGTCGATAAAGCTTCTATGGGTATTCCGCTTTTCTTTTCACAATCTACCTAACAGAATCATGTAGCAAATTTGTGATCGCTCTCTCTCTCTCTCTCTCTCTCTCTCTCTCTCTCTCTCTCTCTCTCTCTCTCTCTCTCTTTTGCTCGCTTTACCCAACTGTGCATGTGTGTTAAATCAAAACTTAATCACATCTCTTTATTAGCCCTTCGCTATCATTGTTTAAGTATATCTAGGGCTCTTGCAACGCAAAAGAATTATGTACATAAGTTCTGCGCTTTATGAATTCTGATTACTTATGTTTATTACATCTCTGTCTTTTTTCTTCTGTTTCCGTTCTCTTGTATCCATAACCATGGTAACACCGCCTCTTTGTTTTGTCATTAATTTCTTCGTTTTCTCATATGAGTGCTCTGCCACCTATCAGTAATCATTCGAAGCACAGTGCGTCTCATGGGAGAATGGAACGAATAATTATTGCTTAGCGTTTGGAAAATAATAGATGTTTTTGACAAAATCATTACATTTGCTGCACTCGTGCAGTTTGTGAAATAAAATACCCTCTTTGTTTGCAACAAAAGACTAATTAATTTTCAAAGATTCACTTCTTTGAGGGTTGTTTTCTATCTGTCTGTATTTATGGCTCTTTTGTCTGCAGATATATCTCTATTCGTGTATAAAACGTTCATGAATGTTTAATGAAGGGGGCAGTTTGACTAATCCTACATGCTCAAGTATTTCAAGTATTCCTCGGTACTAATATACTTAAGTGTTCTTTTAGTAACTTGTGTGCTGTTATTATGGGCTTTCCGAACACAAGCTTTGCTTTCCTGGTTTTCGCCTCCTTCTATTTTCTAAATCATTTACTGTATCGTAATCTATGTATACCGCATTGTAAAAAATTATTATGTACACCTCGTTTTTCACATTGTACTGTTGAGAAGGAAATACATGTTAATTTCAATTCAATTTAATTCAAAAAAGCATTCATGTTTCTCAGTATTCAATTATAAATCGTTGGGAAAAGAGACGAGCTTCGTCATGTTAGTGATTGTATATTACCCTGTCAGAAAACGACAAGAGCAAAAACAATGAATTGTGCTATAGTTCCGACACCGTCAACATAAAATTCTTCAGACAACCCCGCCTAGAGTGATGTTAAAGTGCTGTCACCTCCCTTGGACCCCTATAACGAAAGTACTTTATGATTAAAACACGAGTCTCTCCGTATTCATAAAAATGAAAATTTTTGTTCTTACTTTGACAGTGAACTTCTGAATCTTAAGGTAGATCCTTGGAATCTTATAGAATCGATCTTTGGAATGTCAATTCCTCTGATATCAGCTGAGAAAGGAAATGACATGAATTTTTCATATGGCTTACTGTAACAAGCTCCCATCCCTTCATGAATAGACAAGTGTTGTCCTATACCAAGTATTTTTTCTGCATGGTTGTTTTGTATCAAAGCGCCATTCGGTCGACCAGTCAATCTTCTTCCTGCTGTCTTTAGCCTGAATATCTGAGTGGCGTGTGGGCTAAATGGCCCTTAAGACTAGAGGGTGGATGAAATAGAGCTACTTGGTTTCAGATACAGTGTTATCAAGAGGCGCAACGTTAGAAGCCCTAAGTGGGAAAGGTTTCTCCGCGGTGGAGTCGGAATCGTAAACAGTACAGCCTCGTGAATCGAATTTAAAAGCGTGGTCTGTTAGTAGTGCGATAGGTGTTACGCTTTTAGTACATCTGCAGCTACGGAATTAAGATAAGCAGAAATCGTAATGAATAGTGGCGTTTACAAGTCGGAATGAAGAGAGGAAAGGGACATATACACGTGAACATCCGAAAAGATTCACATTTAAAGATTACTTTCATCTCACCGCCTTCATGCACAACACTGTATCGTAATGTTTTGCTTACAAATATAAGTTAATATTCCTTGATCACGATATTTCTGTGAAAATATGTAAATGACGAGATAATTCATTCATTCATTCTCTCTTGATTTTTCGTGAGATATGAAATATTCTCATTCACCAGCACTGCATCACTATCCTGTGCTTCTGTTCCGTATATACAGTTTTCGTTTAAGTACAAGCGCGATTTCCCTAATTATGTAGACGTTCTTAACCCATTCGTGACAGAGGTCCACATTTTGTGGTTTGGCCTAATATCTTTTGATGCAAAGCCCTAAAAATCATACCAAATACATGAGCAGAAAGAGCAAATAATTCTACACAAACTGTGCCTATTTTGGTTGCGTCAATATTCGTTGTTTGATGCTGAAAAAAATTTTAAAGGAAAATAAGCATTAAAATCCTTAAATTGGCAATGTGATACAAGGTTTAAAATCACCGTTTTCCCCTGCAAATTGGCAACTTTTTGACTTCTCATCATAATTTCTGTCAATTGATATTCATTTCAGATACATGACGTTATATAAGAAAAATGTAGCAATAAAATAAAAATGTTGGTGTTGCCAATTTGAAGAATAAAAGCTGATCAAATTAGGCTTTAAATAATTCCTGTCACGAATGGGTTAAAGGAACTCCAGAAAGAATGTGAAAGATCTACACCCTTACAATGATTCAATTAAAACTGACTAGACTAGACGAAATGGTCAGCTGGGTGCAACTATTATTATTTCTGACTGTCATTTTCGACTATTTTCTAGTCGTGTTTTGACTAGTAGACAGTCAGTTTTGACTAGAATATAGCAAGATATTTGACTAGACATATTAGTTGCACCCAGCTGACCCTCAAACTAGTCATTTTGAATGAATCGTTTTTAGAGTGTATCCATTTTAGCCTATTTCGGCTCCCAACGACGGGAGTTATAACTTTTTACAGGTCGAATAACCAGGGGCAATAATGTCTAAGCGTCATGAGCGTCATAGCGTGATGGATATGAGCGCCACACAAAAAAATTACGATTTTTATTATTAAATGGTCTAATGATCACGATGCTTTGCTATTAAACATGAGTTCTTGGAAACCCTTGCGATGTCCATCAGAGCAGTGTCGCTTGCTTGTCTGGCAGTTTCGGTATATTATACTCGAAAAGATCTCAAGGTCGCTTGAGCGAGAAACGACGTACATATTTACAAATATCTCAGAACGTTTGATCAAACTCAAGTGCAAAATGATAGGATATTCCCGGAAACCGACTGTATTCTGTCTGTATCTATAGATACAGATATACCTGCATCAAATATGTTTACTGCTTCTGGGTCTTTATGAATGACTGTGTAAAGCTGTTAAAAATATGGCGAGAAAACTGATAATGGCGGCTCTGACATTTTTTCAAATCAAACCTGTGAACCGCTTCTGCATGTTATGAATGACTTGTGAAGCTCTTGAAACCTTTGGTGAGACACCTGATAGTAGCAGATCCGACATCTATTTGGAAGCTCTTTCCCAAGTACGTTCGTCAACAAATTAATACGTAAACGGTGTTCGTCACAACATTCATTCAGCCTTAATCGAGATGTAGTCTTGCAGTCCTCGTCAGTAGAATATAAAAAAGCCTATTAAAAATATTTTCCTTTTCAAGGAATAGTCTTTTCATTTGCATGTCAAACGTGTCAACCGTGATTTTTTAAATATTAGCATTTTTTGTAATCATGAGATCTTCCTTGTGTTCTCCTTTTTTCAAGGTTTTCAAATTGAAAATGTGGCCTTGTTCTTTCGATGGGTCCAGTAAAGTTCAAAATACCTACAAAGACCTTTCAGTAACATTTATTAACACAGTGATATGGTATTAGCGAAATTATTTGATATATGAATAAACTAAAGGCTTGTTTTTGTTCGTTTCATAATGACGGTTTTTACGCTATATTTGTCTTTTAATATGGATTGTGGTTTGTTTGTTAGAAGTTGAAATTCACGAACCGAACGATACATTGAACGAGGGCATCATATTGTTCAGTTTCAGTTCAGTTCAGTTCACTTTTATTCAATTCAATTCCAACTTTAAAAACATGTTACAATGTACAAAACATTGAATAAAAACATGCAATTCAAGATAAAATAGAAACATATTGAAATAACATACACATAAGTATAAAATGACAATGGAATTAAACTAGGTACAGCTGTGAAAAACCCCAAAAGGTCTTGTCAAGACAGCTTCCCATACAATATAAGATGTGGTAAAATAGAAAAGCGGACAACAAAATTAAGTGTTGATAGAATTTAAAAAAATGAATTGCGCCTTGTACCCAGACAAACCCCCCAGAACAAACAAGATAAGGGATGGAAGAGGATGGATAGCAGAGAAGAAGAAGAGAAAGGAAGAGAAGAGAAGAATAGGAGAAAGAATACGATACATAACATCTCAATGAGAGTCTCGTAGTTAACGTCATACCAGAGAGAAAGATTAACCAACAATCGTGCATGTGTCTTTTCTTATAAAAATACACTGCCTTTGAGCTGAGAAAGCTTCAACGACGTCATGGCAGTTTGATTCATCACGAAATGAAACTAAAACGGACAACCAGAGAAAAGATCATCAGCTGACGTGATGCTATGATGTATGGTTTGAAGGGAAACAAACATAAACATTCTTTTGTAAAAGTGGTCAGTGGTCTTTGGATAAATTTGACAGTTTCCTTCGGAAAGGTTTTTACGTTGTTACTACGGAAATCCATTACTTATCTGACGCCAAAAAGAGTTCCTATAATAGAATGCTGCCTAAACAAAAATAAAAGTTACTTTTCTCTTGCCTCTCTTTTCATTTTCATACTTTCTTTGGGTGATTATTAGTGACTGATGAGACTTTACAATGAGAATCCCTACCTTACGTGGTGTGTCTATATTTGAATGGAGTTTAGAAGATAGAGTACACGTGAAGTATAATACTGCACTGACAATATGTTTATGATTACGTCTTAACCGTAACTTCACGTTGTATCATGCTGAAGCATGCAAGTTTGTAAAATTTTATTTCCAGGACGGATCGCCCGTGCAACGGAGAAGATTCAGAATGTAACTTACATAAAGGGTTTTTATTTGAGGTCAAATTACCAAATGAAAACGAAACGGGATATCACGACACTCAAGCATACAAAATGACAACACAATGTCATGACAATACGACCAGCCACGGGTGCTTTCGTGAAATCTCATGTTACCAAAAGGGCCTTGTCTTATGATGTGATGTGGGTCGAGCGATTCTCAGAAATGGAGAGAAGAAAAGACAAGAAGAAGAAAACAAAGCCCTTGTTTTGATATCCAAATATTAGATTTTAAAACTAAACAAGAATGAAACGTAATTTCACCTCCTGAATGCTAAAAACAAGCAATAAATAGGTCAACAAAAATATATGTTGCGAACTGTCGCTGGATATAGTATCATTTTTGTATTGATAGAACAAATCGATGAGCATTGCAATTATTCTGCGAAATATAGGATCAGTAACCTTCACGTTTCTTACGTGTGGGAAATCAACAGTCTTAGGCATTTCACCTGAAGGTATATTGTAGTCTTATTGTTGGCGTAAAACTAAGCTAGAAGGTATAGGTGCAAATAGTTGAATGGGAATAGCACCGTGGTATCTTAAAGACACTGCGGGCTTGTTGGTGATGTTTACGTACAATCTTTTTATTATAACTTAAAGAGTTTCTTTTGTGAACACTTTGAAATCCTTGTCGCGCTCGTGCAATCCAAGCATTTGGTAAAATATGTTAGGCAAACGAGTTAAACATCTAAACCTTCAGAATCAACAGAAGTTATATCTACAAATGAAATCATTGACAAACAAAAATTTTTACATCGTTTTCATGGGTCGAGAACATTTTATTCAACTCGTTTTGTGGTCTTGTTTCAGATTCTTTCTATTGAGAAATATTCTCCTGGTTGGAAGTTGATATCATTATACATTCTCACTCGTTTGCCATTTGTTGCACTATGTCATGCAGTGTCAGTCCTCTCCATGCAGCTCCAATCTTTCCCCAGTTGGTTCTGGGTGTCCCTCTAACTTGTATAGTTCCTTTCAAATTAGCATTGTGGTAAATAAATTATCCAATAGAGCCTACTAACTGCTTCCACTAATATTTCTTCTTCTTCTACTACTACTGCTGCTGCTGCTGCTACTGTTGATGCTGCTGCATATGGAAAGTTTTCGAACATTTTGAAAACTTTTTCCAAGTGTTTGAAAACTGAAGTTTCTTTAACTGGCATTACTGTATGATAGACCCGATGGTCACCATATTTTTGTCTAACATGTATTTTTCATTAAACACGTTGCGAAAGGTTTAGCATATGCTTCTGGGTACCTTCATATTTTTTTTCTGTTTATTTGTGGGGGAAGTTTGAGTAAAATTTTCCCAGAAGTTTGCCAAGGGTATAATTCCTCCAAAAATCTCACAGTGAATCACATAACTTGATCTGAGGAAGCAATTTATCGCCTGTCGATCATGTATAGTTGAAGACTTGATGTCATGCTCATGTACACGTGATACCATCCAACATGTTTGAATAATTAAATTAAGCTCGGCTCTATAACGAAACTCAATTTCCAGATCCTTTTGAAAATTTAGGTAGCATGACTTGAATATATCTAATAACTTTGTGTAATGAGCAGACGTAGTTTGAAATAACTTGTTATCAATAACAAGTACAATAACTGTTATAAGCTACTGAAATCCTTGCATCTGATTGGTTGAGAGCAAATTTGTCATAGAAATGTGGCAGTTCTTACTGACAAAAAGTTTTATGAAATGGGGCCCTGATTGGATGTGACCATAGACTGGACACGACTTAAAATCTACTATCTCTGGGAATTTAACTCTCACATTTCATGCTTCTTTAATCAAATTATTTGGCTAACTCTTGGAGAAACTGGGTGAAGCATAAAGTCTGCTGAATCTAATCGTGTATTGGAAGTTTATTCACACTGCCTCAACCATTGTGGTCCATACAGGTAGACGCTGTGCGCAATCACCCAGATGGCGCGACTTTGCTCCACGGTTTCGGAGTTAACCCAACCTCTCAATTCACGAACGTTGCCAATGATCTAATGCGAATGTTGCATGTTCGGGAGAGAAAAGTGACAGCAAAATGTCCGTTATCGAATTGACGCAGTTCACCAGTCATGTGAACGTTTCCTATATTAAGTGGGAGAAGCATTTTACTGGTTCATGATCCCATCTCCCATCTCCATTACATGCCAAAGTAACGATACTTGACCCATAAATGGGATGAGAGTGGTGTCTAAAGTAGGTTACTTAATACCACTAAACGGGGTGTCGGATTTTAACAGACGAAAGAGATGATGTCATACCACTGCAAGGTTTAAAATGTGATTTTACTTTTTCGTGCAAGTCTTGTGGATTCTGCTCTCAGCAGTCAGTTTATGTATTCACCTGGTTTCAATGCCGGAGGACTAAAACTTCTCATCTGGATTTCTCCTTAAAAGTGTTCAGAATGTCTTCAAACCATGTTTTCTCTTTTTCTGACTGACTCGGTGTCTCCTCTTTGTACGGATTTAGAGAATGTTCCTTACCTTCCCACTTCTCCTACCTTTTTGTCCCCTTTCTACCCATTTTTCCTCTTCCGAGTCCTTACTCTCGACGACCAATTCACACTTACACCCCCTTTTAGCATTCACGCACCTGGCTTCCTTTGTGATTCTGAGTATCAATTGCAAAACGGTTGCACATTGCTGTTGACGGAAGCCATGTCAAGACGGGTATACCCTAAGGATCGAAGATGTGCCTTCCGATTCCGCCCATCAATTTGTTGTCGAGGAAACCCTCATAGCAGAGCCGTGAAGATTCGTTTCCTCTTGCGCCTTAATAGGGGTTAATTTAGGACACCCGCACGCTCTTGCAGCAGACTCGGCTTGAAAAATAGCCGGTTTCTTCACTTATCGGTGCCATAAAAAGCTCCCTGCAACCAAAATATGGAACTTTCACCTCATTACGAAATCCTCTGTTGATGAAAAGTGACCATGCCCGCTTCTACCCCTGCTATAAACAGTCCTTCAGTGAAAACATGCTTGTTGTGTTTGTGGCAGCTTTTATGGCATTTGACCGCCACTTCATATAGATACTTTGTCATTAATTTTCTCCAAGGCTTGGCATGTTTAGAGAGCATCTGAGACTTCGAATTTGTTTAATATCTCAGTTTATCGACATGATCGAGCTCGGTAACGCTTCTCAAGCGGGATACCTAGCCTAGACAACCGCGGAGTGGTGTTAGTCGCAGTAAGGTCAGGAATGAGAGAAAACTCATTTTGCAATATTCAGAGAAACTCGTTAGTTATCCACTTCATTTTCATGTCGTTACTCCAATCTGTAATGTGAATCCAATTTTTCAGCTAAAGAAAATGTTTGCCGGATTTCATTCACATGGAAAGTTGTTGTTATGTTAGGGAATCTTGTGGAGCGAATCAAGAAACATCTTCAGCCGAAACTTTGTAATCTCCGGTTGCAATTTATTCACATTTATAAATTCTGGGAAAACAAAATTTCCACCAGAGTAACTTAAAGGGGAACAAGTTATTTTTACGACGAAAGATTCTCATGTTGAAATCGCAGGGTTTTGTCTTTATCTATCTTCTTTGTCTGTGGCGTCTTTGAATCTGTCATGTATTCAACATTAAGTAAACCGAGATGATCCGCATGTTTATGCAAAACCTGCAGCATAAAAAGCGACATACGTACACAATGGCATTAACTAGATCAGCCATGGCGCCATCAGTTTCAACAATTTATATACAGATTCAAGTCAAGAAGAAAAGCGGACACTGTTATGACTGTCTTGATACAAATATTTTAAATTTAGAAATCAAGGAATGAATAAAATAAATGAAAATAATAAAGGGAATAAAACAAATTACGAAATAGACTCAGCCGGGATTAAGTTCAGAAAGGTTTCGATTGAAGATTGTCTGTGAGACATTCACAAGTAGACGATCCTCGTACCGGAACTTCGTTGCATTTCTTGTGAAAATGAACTTCCACCCCCTCTTTCACACACACACACACACACACACAGACATACGAGTACGCCCACGCAGTTACACTTTCTCTGTCTCTGTCTGTTTGTTTTTTTCTGCTTGTCTGTCTGCTTTTCTCCCATTTATCTCTCAATAGTAATCTCTCTGTTATCTCCCCCTCTCTCTCTTTCTCTCTCCCGATTATCATGTGAGTTTTTGTGTTTCTCGAGACAGCTAACAAGCTGAGTAAATCACTTCCAATTCTAAATATCTAGAGTCTTTCAGGGTATACCAAGGTTCCAAGGCGATGACACTGATTGGTGATTCCCGAAGGAGTTTAATCGTGCTCCTCGTTTATACATCCACACATAAAGGCGGTTTCATCCCGGCAAACCCCTTCGAGTGACGAGCGTCGAATTTGAATCACGGCATGAAACGAACCGTGTGGGGCTGTTATTATGATTAACGAGCAATACCATGGGTAGCAGCGCAGATTTTAATCAGAGGCCATTAGCAATGGATGATAAATTTTGGTTTATTTCAAGCTGCAGATGGTATTTGAAATGTGAATGAGGAATAAACCTTAAAATACAAAAATAGCTTGGGAGCCATGTAACAAACCTTTTGCACGTAGTCATTAGAAACCCCAAAGAATGTATGCTTCTCTAAATGCACATAATTAACTGCCATTTGAGAATGAGTCTTGCCATCCAGAAAATTAATACACGTCCTAATCACCGTTAATGACGTACGCTATATAACAGAATAAAAATGCTGGTTACTTTTTAGAGATCGTATTACTACGGTATACCTTTGGCGGGCCCGGACACTCCAACTTCAAGTTTGTTGTTGCACCGACCTACGTCGCCAAAACACGAATCTCATGCGTTGACCCTTTTGCTTGTTTCAACACTCCAATTAACTTTTTAAATCGTTCAGAAGTACCTTTGGACATTTATTTTTGACATGTTTATCATGGCTATGGTACCGATTTTTTCAGGCAGTGATAAATGTCGATAAGGACTTGTAAATAACAAGGCGTAAATAACGAGGCGTTCGTGGGAGCTATAAGCTTTTAATCATAAACGATTTCAGCCCGTAATTCATGGACTGCCAAATTAAACACGAAATTAAGGCTCATGCTGGATGTTAAAATGTGCAATTTTCAAACATCTGTGTAAACACGAAATTCATAATCGTTTTAAGCGATTAATCTTTCTGACGGCAAAGGAAGAGCATACTAGTTCTGAAGATGAAGTCTTCGCAATCTTATTCTTATTTTGCACATAGGCCTACATTTCTTTGGCTGTTATTAATGCATGTCCTTTATTCGTTATTTCTATCAAAAGCACATCGAACCTGAAAAGCCAAGAATTCGGATGAATTAAACTGTAATATCGATTCATTTCCGCCCAGTCAAGAACTTCGAGTGTTTCTCGTTATCATACAGAGGATCACGGGAAGGCAATTCTGCCGAGACTGCACAGTTCGTTCTAAAGTTAGACCCCTTTGCATTATACAACAAAATTATGCCTCGGCGATTTTTCTTTGGCGATCGTGTTCTTTCTCCCACTTGCTTGCAACACTTCCACCTGAGACTAAACTCTATTATCCAACCATAAAACCTGGACCCCAACGCAAAATCCTACCGCGACCCAAGTGCTTACGCTTTATCTTTGGCCCAACGTGTCATTTTCAAAATGTTACAATGTCTACACTTACAACCCTAGGTCAAACTTAAACTTTAACCAAACCCTAACGCAATCCTCTAATCCAACTCAGCCTGAGCCTAACGGCAACACCTTTGCAGAAGGTCGGTGGAACAAAACATCGATTCATTACCCTTTATCATGCTTATAGCAGGTTACTACGTGTATCTGTACACTTTAGGAATTAAACAGATTAAACATGCAAGCGACTATGGTTGAAATCATATTGTCATACACACCATAATGCCCGATATGACTCCAGAGTTGAGGGTGTTTCCTTCCTTTTTTCAGAGTCATTAACATTGAATCATCCTCGCTTTCCTGGAAAACCGCTGTGCCAGTTTCGTTTGAACTCTTTTGGTGTGAAATACATGTTACTTCTAATGAACTCATTTTCTAACCAGTCTTTCGGCCGATAACATTTAAGACATCCGAAATATGCATCATGGGGGCACTTAATTCCAAAGAATACCTCACAGAATAAGGCTTTAGAATAAAACTGAATTTAATTCTTATGCCAATAGTCATTTCTGCAATAATGCAAAGCTTATAGTAATTGCTGTGTTAATATTTCATTGAGTCTTTAAATTATTCGACGTTAATTTCTTCTCTCTTTTTTTTTCAAATGTACCCCTGCGACGTATGTGAAATATTGTTCAGCTGAGTATACTGTTAAACAACCTTTGGAAATCACATAATGCTGAAAGGCTATCGACCATATTTGAGGAAATGATTTTAAAAACACTTTGACGGAGGGAGCAAAGGGTGATAAAAATTGTGATTGACGTGCCTCTGATGTGTTGTTACAGCAAAAATCAGCAGCATCATACTTTCATAGGATGCAAATCCACAGCAAACGACAGTAATCCAATCCCCAAGATTACAAATTTGCACAAATAAAGACGCCTCCCTCTTACATGTCCTAGGCTCAAGTGATTCATTATCGGTCTATGTCGAGAAAATTGAGGAAATTGAAGATATGATACTGTCGTTAAAAAGTAGAAGTGCATTTCTGATTATTCCGAATGAAAAGTTTTATTTACCTCGATGCAAGGAGATAAAATAAATTGCCAGTTTTCTTCCGAATTCTGGTTCTTTAAGGAATTCTGAGCAATTCATAGGAAATCTGTCTTTGTTGTAGAGGTATAGATGAATCTCCGATGTTACATACAGGGCATGCAGGGCATGGGAATAATCACATCTTTCCTTCAGAAACTATGACAGTTAATTTTTGTAACAAATTAAAATAATGTGAGAAATCATCAAACGTGCCACAGGGTTGGCGCTTTCTATTTTATTGCTTACAACTTTAAAAGCCATAGCTTTCTTATCCTATTTTCATCATACTTTTATTTTTGTCGATTGTATTATTCCACTTGAGCAAACAGATGGGACTTTCCAACAACTCTTAAAAATTCCTAGTCAGATGGCCCCAACGGACTCTTCTCCGGTTCAATAAGTGTGACTGTATGTCGGGATTCTTCATGCAACTCCTTTTAGTATGAATACTGAGCATTTTGATTCATTTTGCCTTCCGCCACAAGCACGACAAGGTGCAATCTTTGATCCGTAATCTAAGAATGGGGAGTGGAAGGGGGAGAGGGAAGGAGGGGGGGGGGAGGGGGAGGGGGAGGGGGTTAACATCCCGCCCGTATGTGGTATCAGGTGCAAATTTATATTTTTCCTTGATGTGTGCATTCAGCAGAAAAGCAAGGAAAAGATAAGGAGACATCTGACAGTTTTGTTGATTTAAATGAGATTGAATTTTGAAGCTTGGGGGCTGGGGACATCAAACGAAAATAGCCAAAGTGGGCGGCGGCGGAAGCAGTGGTAAAGACTACCGCGATATTGATATAATAAGATTTGGGGAGCGTTTCACGAAGAGTCTTGTCAGAGATTTTCACTGACAACTGTTATAAGCTACTGAAAATCCTCGCATCTAATTGGATGAGAGAAAATTAGTCAGTGAAAATCAACGACAAGACTCTTCGTGAAACACTCCCTGGGAGTAAAATATGGTATGCTCTTCGGAAATGCAAAATATTGAATGAAATTCTTTGAAGATTTTACGATAATTATCAAACACCCTCACCAATAAAGTTAAGATCTGAATTCGAAAAGGCTGTGTGGCAGGTCGCTGTACTCGTATTGTTGCTCTAGTACATCCGAAAGCAAATACCTTACAAATTTATATCTTGTGGTACTTTTTCTTGTTATCGAAATTATCAGATGCTTTTGTCAACAAAAACTGATAATTTCCCAACGAAATCGACCATGGACGATGTTTTTGAAAGTCTGACAATTGATGCGCAATAAGATTACATGAATTTAGACGTCCAACTCTCTTCTGTTAACAAAGGATGGGAAATGACGGTATGCATATACCACGTATACAGCGTAGCCTTCTACACTAACTCCTTTCCTTGAATGACTTTCAGAATCTCCCTAATGTCAATTCGATCTTCGTTCCGTTCACTTTATCAACTCGTGGCTATTTGAAGAGTGGCTAGCTTTACAGGTCAGTGTGAGGGAAGAGTGCATACTGAGCCGTGTCTAGACGACGATTTGCATAGTCCAACCAACTCCATATCTTGCTGTATTCTGTTGCTTTATTTGCGTTATTCAGTAACATTTAATGATGCAAATGCCAACCTTTCTCTTTCTGAGTTATCCATCCTTTCATCACCCTTTCTCCGATTTCCTTCATCTGATAATGTTAAATTATGTTGTTGACGATGTTCTTATTTAAACACTCTTATAGTGCAGTGTCATCCTGTCTTCTGCATACCCAACACAAGCTCCGCTTTTCGGGTGTTCGCTTACTTCTTTTTTTAATTTTTATGTTTTATTAGAAAAATCATAAAGAATCACCATAGTTACAAATGATTTACATGACTGAAATACAAAATCACTGAACATAAAAAAGAGTAATTGTTGGGGGGGGGGAGGCAGAACATTGAGTAACAAATGAAATATTGCTCAAGAGCGAAGCTCCGAGACGGAAAAAGTGAACCCAAGGATGTGCCGGTGACACCAACCCTACTAAACGAGCAACCAGTTAATAGTCTCAACCTCGTTCGCCTCCTTCTTTGTAATATGTATAGTTGATTTATGTACATTATAAACAAATGTTATTGTCTCAGAAGGAAATAAGTGTGTATTCCAAATTTCAAACGATTTATGGTAGTAATTCCTTTTGAGAGTGAATGATTCTGTACATACAATGTCGATTCTTCGCTTACGTGCCCCCCCCCCCCCGGGGGGGGGGGGAGTAAAAATAGAGTGAAAATCCACTATTTCGTAATGAAGAGCACTCGATATTCACTCCCAAACAAGAGATTCACTAGACGTTTACGCCAAAACAGGTGATCACTGACGTAATGACGAAAACAGTTGCTGTCCATACGGGGTGAGGTATTTCGGAGTCAACATGCTGCGAAACGCGATCTGCCCCCCCCCCCCCTGTCCACACGATGTCCCAATCTACTCTTTCCTCCATAACACAAAAACTATACACCGAATGGACCACGAAAATGATTCAAATTACAAGTGAAATTGGGGGGGGGCAAGATTAGCAAACGGCATCATTCTCTTAAGGTACATCCAGTCCTTCTTACTACAGAGTACTAGTTTTGCCTACTTTTACATCTTGTCTTAATCATTTTTTTTTTTCAAATTATGCCACTGGATACGGGAACTGTATCTAGTCTGTGGGAAATTGAAAATTCTGTAGTCAACAGCTTAAGTCAGAAGGTAATTTATATCACATTGCATTTATTGTAGATAAATCATTTATAAAATGATATAGGATGATAGAATAAAAAGATGAATCAATTAAAAGTTTCAATACTTCAGAACTATATCCATGGCGAGTATTGTAATGTTTAAATCTAATATAATGTGATACTTTCATAGAATGATCAGGACCGATATTAAAAAAATTTAAGCACCATTTTAAGCTTTGACCTTTCTTAGTTAAGTAAGTTAATTAAGTAATCGTCATAAACACTGTTTTTTTGATAGCTTGTTTCTCACTCCTTGAATTTTTTTCAAATTCAGATCATTATTTTCTTTCCAGAATTCCCAGCGGAAAAGCCACAAACATTTGTCAGTCATCTGAAAACTTCTTCCCTTTTCAATTTTTGGAATAAAAAGAAAAATGGCTATATACAAAATGCTCATTCCCCACAGGAATGCCTCCCAGAAGCATTACCGTGTCGCGTTTCACCAGCAGAAATCAAAGAATGTTTACAAAAGCATTTCTAACGCTAATCGGATCTTAATTGTAATTGATGACGATAATTCCTCAGCTCCGGGGTACGACCACCAATAAATTCTCATTTAACGTCGACGACAGTGTGAGGTAGAGAGAAGAGATGGTGGCAGTACTCGATAAACAACTGTTTCGGATACCGGGCGGGAACAATAATTACACATTATTTGCGCATCAGGGGCAATTCTAAGTATGACGTTCAAAAATATATCTGTCAATAAAGGTATTTTGTGTGATTTTATGCAATGAAGAAAAATTACTAGAACACAGTATTCTCCAGGCTTGAAGTTACTTTTTTCTAGCTGAATGTATCGCTACTGGGTATACCAATTTGAAAAACAAAGTTCTTGCTTCTAATTATCGATAATTTTTGACAAGAATTATCACACGTTAACTAGAAAAAGTGGGTCTTCATCCTTCACTTTTCACCAATCTACCATGTTTACGGAAGTCATCCACTATCACTACTTCCCAGCTCGAAGCTTTGTATATGTTCAAGGAACAAGGGAGGGCTTCTCTGTTTAACCTCTCCCCCATTTGTTTTCATTTCAAGGCATTCCTGATACAAATAAACTTAATTATATTATTTCATTTTTGTTGCTCAGGGTAAAGAACTTCGGATAAAAAAACACATCAATGCCAGAGATGCCTTGTATTTAAAGGAGAATGAAACCCCGGGGAAATATTCATTTTAATAAAAAGAGAGGATAGAGAGAAGCAATTTTAAAAAAAAGTTCCGTCAAAATCGGTTACGAAATGAGAAAGTTAAAACAGTTTGAAAAGTCTCAATTTACCTTTCATGGCGATCCACAAATTGGCAATGTTGATTAAAAATGGCAGGTTTAGAAGGACACCTCTCCATAATTATGTTTTGTAAACAAAAATTCATATTTTCTCCATTATCTCTAAAGATGCTGCTTGTCTCTTTGTGAACTCAACACAATAATGTGTCAATTACATTTTCCCCATGATATATCTTGAGCTTTATAAGAAGGAGACTAGCTGCACCTTGAGAAATAATGGGAAAATGTGAAATTTTGTGTACAAAACATATATTTTATGGAGAGTTGTCCTAAACCTGCCATTTTGAAGCAACGTTGCCAATTCGAGGATCACCATAGAAAGTAAACTGAGACTTTTAACTTTCATAACTTTCTCATTTCGTAACCGTTTTTTATGGATTTTAAAAAATTGCTCCTCTCTATCGTCTCCTTTAATTAAACCCTTTTTTTTTTTTGGTTTCATTCTCCTATGAAAGGGACCTTATCTGGACACAACTGATTTCAGAGCAAAGAGCAGACCGGTGGAGGTCCTTGTTTTTCACGAACCCAGTCACAGAGAGGAGTCCTTACCGAAAATATATACTTTTCTTGCGTCACGTTACAGACGGAAATTAGATGATTGCCTGCGATACATTCATATCTTCATCTGATGTCTCCTCCATTCCCCCTCCCCTTACTCTCCCCTGCTCAATATCCTGTCTCTTTCTCTCTCTCTCTCGCTCTCCACTATCAGATTCTCTCCTCTATTCTTTTTCTCTCATTATTTCTATCTTTCTCACCGTATTTCTCCCTCTTTCTCTCTCCCCCCCCTCTCTCTCTCTCTCCCTCTACCTCTAACTTTCTCATACACCCTCCCTCTTTACAGTGTTTTTTTTTTTTTTTAATACTTCCTCCTTCCCATTTTCCATTCTTTTTCTGTCTCTCTGTTCCTCTCACTCTTCCATTTACTTTCTCCATTTGTTTTATTCCATTCTCGTTTTACTCGGCCTTGCCTCCCAAATCTTCTCTGTCTGTCTCTGTCTTCCTCTCACTCACCCACACACACACACCTCTTTTTTCTCTTTCTCCTTCTCTTCTCTTCTCATTGTTTACTTGCCTTTCCCCGTCCTCTCCTCCGCATGTCCATTCTAATTTTACGTCCCTCTCAAGCGATATCCATTCCGATCTATAGAGCCGTGATAACTTCTTCGCGCTCCATTTCAAATCAATTTTCCGCCAATTACTCATGGTAATATTGTATACATCATGCTTCTGTATCACAGAGTCTGTGAAATCTGAGATGGTATCAGAAAGGTCACATTTATTTTCAGATCTACATGTTAAAGCAGCTTGGTTTTGAATAGATACTGATCATCTCTTTACCAATGTAGACAGGAAGAATAAATCTAACTAATCCGCTGACAAAATTATAAATCCCTCACTTCATCCCTCCTCTCCCTCTCTGTTGATACCTCTTTTTTTCTTCTTCTTCTTCTTTCTTCCTTTTTTTTTGTATTTTTCTCTTGCCAGTGATAAATACGAAAATTCAAATGTTCTAAAAGGGAGTAAAAAAAGTAAACTTAAGTAACCTTGAAGGAATAACTATTAACATCATACAGGAAATGGTGTTGGGTATACTGGAACCGTTTGCCCCTATAGAAAGAAAGAAGTCATTAGTCAACGAATTCAGGAACTAAGAAAAAAAAAAGAAAGAAAGGGGAAAAAAAGGAGATTTCTAGCTCCTGTCTCTCCTTTTACATTTCTTTCATGATGATTGAAATGCTAAGCCCCAAAGTTCACTGAAATCAAACGAATTTGCGTTTCCTGGACAAGATAAGGTTTCCCTACTTCACCCAGTTTTCCAGCCTAACGACCAGGGCTAGTTACTTCATCGTTCGTGGGGCTCAATCACTAGATCATCCCCTATACCCCCAGGTTGGTAACGGTAGAGATAGGCTTGCCGATGGCGAATGAATTTTATACGACGTCGAGGGGTAATAGTTTATCAGCAGTCTTTTCATGAGTGACAGTCGTTTGACTCCAGTCGGTTTTTTTTTAATCATAGCAGCAACTGAACTTTGAACATCCCAACTGATATTTCATTTGTTTGAATGTGAATGAGGTGCTATGTTCATGATGGTCCAGTAGATAAGTCTCCTGTCCTGTCCATACAAGCACTAAGGCTTATGTCCTTTCGCAAGATGATACTTTATTAAATTTACATTTGCCACACTCGACCCGGGTGAGGTAAATGGATACCTGGCAGAAATCAATTTCATAATATGCTTTAGCACTGTAATGGCAGCTTGGCTAAAGCCGGGGTAATAATATCCAAAGTTCTTTGGAAGTGCAGAGACGACGGACCACAATGTGATATGCACTATGCAAGACGGAATATTATTATAATTGATAATATCACAGTGAACTGCGTAATATTTGATTTCCCTTTTGATTTAGATGTAATCGAAACCACACACTGAAAGGAATCGATACATGCAGGTGACATTGACGCCAGTCATTTCCATCCATTTCCTTCAGATAAAAATTGTTTATCAAGGTGATAGGATGGGACGAATATAATGATTTCTAGTCGATACATTAAGCAGACAGATAATTATGACGTGATGAATCATGTGTCCTTTCCAAACAGTCTGAATGAGGGATGTGATCATGAGCAGGAAAATCAGAATAAAGGTTTAGAACTAATGGTCACTGGTATTTGCTATGAATTTTAATTCGATAATGATTCAATCACTAAGGAAATAAATTAAACTTCAAATCGGTAATACTTTATGTTAAGAACGGTGGGGGAAAAACACGTTTTTAAATTTTGAAAACAAAACAAATCCATACTTGTTTGTATGTTTTGCTCATCAAATAACATATTGCGAGGAAGTATGTTTGATAATGCGAAATTGGTACAAAATACTGTGAAAAGTCATGTATAATGAATTAAGTTCTGTTCATGTTCGTTAATAAAACAGATACAAAATTTCTTCTCAAGATTATGCTTCACTTTGTATTAATAATATTAATTATTAATAGTGCTGAAAATGTTATGCCTTAATTTTCATTCAGGTATTCAGATATTTATTAAAAACATTCAAAGTATTATATAGCAGCAAATGCTGAATTACATTAAATTTACAAATAAAAAGTGACTCAGTGAAAAGAGATCATCTGATAAAATAATATACAATAAAGTGGAAAATAGAAATATTAAAACATTAAACATTCACATACATTCAAAAATTCAAAAAGAACTATTTTATCTATGAAAAGAATTGAAGTTATTAAGATATAACATCAGCGAATACTAAACGAGCAATCCTTCTCCTTCAAACATAATTTTTCAATCGAATTCATTGGTAGAAGAAGAAAAAAAATTGAGAAATATTTTCTTGTACTCTGTCTCTTCCCATATAAACACGTAATATTCAACCCTGCCAAGTCAAGGCGGGCAAGTGTGGGAGGAAACGTAGCTATGTTGATCTTACTATTACGATAACGTTTAAGCGTAAGCACGCTCTGAAGACACATGAGCTGGTAACTAGCACTGTCGTTTTCGGAAGTAAGATCGATCCCCGAAGCGCAATGGCCGATGTAAATTGTTTATTTTAAACAAACCGCAGTGTTGTAAGTTGTGGGGGCAGTGGGCTCAACTTATAATTTTCGAACAGGAGCTTGTTTCAAGATAGGGGTGTCTACTACTTCATGCGCAGTCAGCAATTCCACCTTAAACTTGTAATATTATCCTGTAGGTCTCAATGTTGTTCTTTATTCTATGTTTGCATTGAAATGCATAGGAAATCATGCTACCTTATTACTCGCACCATTTGTCCTCCAACCCCGGGCCTCCAACTTTCAACTTATACCGTGACGCTCGGGTCAACTCACATTCAAAACCCTATTCATTATGCATGAAAGCACATGATTCGTAATGTGTTATATCGTCAAGCAGATGGTGCTATTTTGATTATGTACAAACTGATGCATGAAATAGCTTCACAAAGTTTGATACAGATTAAAGTGTACCAATATCAACGAAAGACATGTCGACGTACGCGTACTCGTGCGCAGCAAAATCATGGGGTTCACGCAACCGAACGATGAGTTCGGTTCCGGAGGCTGGGTTCTTCTTCTTCTTCTTCTTCTTCTTCTTCTTCTTCTTCTTCTTCTTCTTCTTCTTCTTCTTCTTCTTCCTTCTTCTTCT
>CM057166.1:14366757-14397394 GCA_029962745.1 Echinometra lucunter
TGCATGTTCGGGAGAGAAAAGTGACAGCACAAATGTCCGTTATCGAATTGACGCAGTTCACCAGTCATGTGAACGTTTCCTATATTAAGTGGGAGAAGCATTTTACTGGTTCATGATCCCATCTCCCATCTCCATTACATGCCAAAGTAACGATACTTGACCCATAAATGGGATGAGAGTGGTGTCTAAAGTAGGTTACTTAATACCACTAAACGGGGTGTCGGATTTTAACAGACGAAAGGAGATGATGTCATACCACCGCAAGGTTTAAAAAGTGATTTTACTTTTACGTGCAAGTCTTGTGGATTCTGCGTCTCTCTCAGTCAGTTTATGATATTCACCTGGGGGGGCGTTCATGAACATTAGTCGGTGGTTTTCACCGACTAATTTGCTTTCAGCCAATCAATACGAGTATTTTAAAATGTGATTTTACTTTGTCGTGATTTTCTCTCGCAGCAGTTTATGTATTCACCTGGTTTCAATGCCGGAGGACTAAAACTTCTCATCTGGATTTCTCCTTAAAAGTGTTCAGAATGTCTTCAAACCATGTTTTCTCTTTTTCTGACTGACTCGGTGTCTCCTCTTTGTACGGATTTAGAGAATGTTCCTTACCTTCCCACTTCTCCTACCTTTTGTCCCCTTTCTACCCATTTTTCCTCTTCCGAGTCCTCACTCTCGACGACCAATTCACACTTACACCCCCTTTTAGCATTCACGCACCTGGCTTCCTTTGTGATTCTGAGTATCAATTGCAAAACGGTTGCACATTGCTGTTGACGGAAGCCATGTCAAGACGGGTATACCCTAAGGATCGAAGATGTGCCTTCCGATTCCGCCCATCAATTTGTTGTCGAGGAAACCCTCATAGCAGAGCCGTTAAGATTCGTTTCCTCTTGCGCCTTAATAGGGGTTAATTTAGGACACCCGCACGCTCTTGCAGCAGACTCGGCTTGAAAAATAGCCGGTTTCTTCACTTATCGGTGCCATAAAAAGCTCCCTGCAACCAAAATATGGAACTTTCACCTCATTACGAAATCCTCTGTTGATGAAAAGTGACCATGCCCGCTTCTACCCCTGCTATAAACAGTCCTTCAGTGAAAACATGCTTGTTGTCTTTGTGGCAGCTTTTATGGCATTTGACCACCACTTCATAAGATACTTTGTCATTAATTTTCTCCAAGGCTGGCATGTTTAGAGAGCATCTGAGACTTCGAATTTGTTTAATATCTCAGTTTATCGACATGATCGAGCTCGGTAACGCTTCTCAAGCGGGATACCTAGCCTAGACAACCGCGGAGTGGTGTTAGTCGCAGTAAGGTCAGGAATGAGAGAAAACTCATTTTGCAATATTCAGAGAAACTCGTTAGTTATCCACTTCATTTTCATGTCGTTACTCCAATCTGTAATGTGAATCCAATTTTTCAGCTAAAGAAAATGTTTGCGGGATTTCATTCACATGGGAAGTTGTTGTTATGCTAGGGAATCTTGTGGAGCGAATCAAGAAACATCTTCAGCCGAAACTTTGTAATCTCCGGTTGCAATTTATTCACATTTATAAATTCTGGGAAAACAAAATTTCCACCAGAGTAACTTAAAGGGGAACAAGTTATTTTTACGACGAAAGATTCTCATGTTGAAATCGCAGGGTTTTGTCTTTATCTATCTTCTTTGTCTGTGGCGTCTTTGAATCTGTCATGTATTCAACATTAAGTAAACCGAGATGATCGCATGTTTATGCAAAACCTGCAGAATACAAAGCGACATACGTACACAATGGCATTAACTAGATCAGCCATGGCGCCATCAGTTTCAACAATTTATATACAGATTCAAGTCAAGAAGAAAAGCGGACACTGTTATGACTGTCTTGATACAAATATTTTGAATTTAGAAATCAAGGAATGAATAAAATAAATGAAAATAATAAAGGGAATAAAACAAATTACGAAATAGACGCAGCCGGGATTAAGTTCAGAAAGTTTCGATTGAAGATTCTCTGTGAGACATTCACAAGTAGACGATCCTCGTACCGGAACTTCGTTGCATTTCTTGTGAAAATGAACTTCCACCCCCTCTTTCACACACACACACACACACACACACAGACATACGAGTACGCCCACGCAGTTACACTTTCTCTGTCTCTGTCTGTTTGTTTTTTTCTGCTTGTCTGTCTGCTTTTCTCCCATTTATCTCTCAATAGTCATCTCTCTGTTATCTCCCCCTCTCTCTCTTTCTCTCTCCCGATTATCATGTGAGTTTTTGTGTTTCTCGAGACAGCTAACAAGCTGAGTAAATCACTTCCAATTCTAAATATCTAGGTCTTTCAGGATATACCAAGGTTCCAAAGGCGATGACACTGATTGGTGTATTCCCGAAGGAGTTTAATCGTGCTCCTCGTTTATACATCTACACATAAAGGCGGTTTCATCCCGGCAAACCCCTGCGAATGACAAGCGTCGAATTTTGAATCACGGCATGAAACGAACCGTGTGGGGCTGTTATTATGATTAACGAGCAATTCATGGGTAGCAGCGTAGATTTTAATCAGAGGCCATTAGCCAGGATGATAAATTTGGTTTTTTCAAGCTGCAGATGGTATTTGAAATGTGAATGAGGAAATAAACTTTAAACTACAAAAAATAGCTGGGGAGCCAGTAACAAACCTTTTGCACGTAGTCATTAGAAACCCCACAAAGAATGTATGCTTTCTCTAAATGCACATGATTAACTGCCATTTGAGAATGAGTCTTGCCATCCAGAAAATTAATACACGTCCTAATCACCGTTGATGACGTACGCTATATAACAGAATAAAAATGCTGGGTGCTTTTTAGAGACGTATTACTAGGGTATACCGTTGGGGGGCCCGGACACTCCAACTTTGTTTTGTACCGACCGACGTCGCCAAAACACGAATCTCATACGTTGGCTCTTTCGCCTTGTTTTCAACTACAATTAACTTTTAAAATCGTTCAGAAGTGCCTTTGCCCGACATCTATTTTTGACATGTTTATCATGGTTATGGTACCGATTTTTTCAGGCAGTGATAAATGTCGATAAGGACTTGTAAATAACAATTTTACGAGGCGTTCGTGGGAGCTATAAGCTTTTAATCATAAACGATTTCAGCCCGTAATTCATGGACTGCCAAATTAAACACGAAATTAAGACTCGTGCTGGATGTTAAAATGTGCAATTTTCAAACATCTGTGTAAACACGAAATTCATAATCGTTTTAAGCGATTAATCTATACTGACGGCAAAGGCAAAAAACTAGTTCTGAAGATGAAGTCTTCGCAATCTTATTCTTATTTTTGCCTACATAGGCCTACATTTCTTTGGCTGTTATTAATGCATGTCCTTTATTCGCTAATTTCTATCAAAGCACATCGAACCTGAAGCCAAGAATTCGGCTAAATCAAACTGTACTATCGATTCGTTTCCGCCCAGTTCAAGTACTTTGAGTGTTTCGTTTCTCGTTATCATACAGAGGATCACTGGAAGGCAATTCTGCCTAGACATCGCTGGCACAGTTCGTTCTGAAGTTAGACCCTTTGCATTATACACAAAAGTATGCCTCGGCGATTTTCCTTTGGCGATCGTGTTCTTTCTCCACTTGCTTGCCACACTTCCACCTGAGACTAAACTCTATATCTAACCATAAACCTAGACCCCAACGCAAATTCTACCACGACCCAAGTGCTACGCTTTATCTTGTCGGCCAACGTGTCATTTTCAAAATGTTACAATGTCTATACTTACAACCCTAGGTCAACTTAAACTTTAACCAAACCCTATTGCCAATCCTCAAACCCAACTTAGCTGAGCCTAACGGCAACACCTTGCAGAAGGTCGGTGGGAACAAAACATCGATTCATTACCCCTTTATCATGTTTATAGCAGGTTACTACGTGTATTTGTACACTTTAGGAATTAAACAGATAAACATGCTAGCGACTATGGTTGAAATCATATCGTCATACACACCATAATGCCCGATATGACTCCAGAGTTGGGGGTGGTTTCTTCTTTTTTCAGAGTCATTAACATTGGATCATCCTCGCTTCCTGGAAAACCGCCGGTGCCAGTTTCGTTTGAACTCCTTTTTGGTGTTGAAATACATGTTACTTCTAATGAACTCATTTTCTAACCAGTCTTTCAGCCGATAACATTTAAGACATCCGAAATATGCATACATGGGGGCACTTAATTTCCAAAGAATACCTAACAGAATAAGGCTTTAGAATAAAACTGAATTTAATTCTTTATGCCAAGAGTCATTTCTGCCATAATGCAAGCTTATAGTAATTGCGTGTTAATATTTCATTGAGTCTTTAAATTATTCGACGTTAATTTCTTCTTCTTTTTTTTTTCCAAAGTACCCCTGTGACGTATGTGAATATTGTTCAGCTGAGTATACTGTTAAACAACCTTTGGAAATCACATAAGTCTGAACGGCTATCGACCATATTTGAGGAAATGATTTTAAAAACACTTTGACGAGGAGCAAAGGGTGATAAAATTGTGATTGACGTGCTCTGATGTGTTGTTACAGCCAAAAATCAGCAGCATCTACTTTCATAGGATGCAAATCCACAGCAAACGACAGTAATCCAATCCCCAAGATTACAAATTTGCACAAATAAGAACGCCCTCCCTCTTACATGTCCTAGGCTCAAGTGATTCATTATCGGTCTATGTCGAGAAAATGAGGGAAATGAAGATATGATACTGTCGTTAAAAGTCAGAGTGCATTTCTGATTATTCGAATGAAAAGTTTATTACCTCGATGCAAGGAGATAAAATAAATTGCCAGTTTTCTTCGAATTCTGGTTCTTAAGGAATTCTGAGCAATCATAGGAATCTTCTTTGTTGTAGAGGTATAGATGAATCCGATGTGTACATACAGGGCATGCAGGGCATGGAATAATCACATCTTTCCTTCAGAAACTATGACAGTTAATTTTGTAACAAATAAAATAATGTGAGAAATCATCAAACGTGCCACAGGGTTGGCGACTTTCTATTTTATTGCTTACAACTTTAAAAGCCATAGCTTTCTTATCCTATTTCATTCATATACTTTTATTTTTGTCGATTGTATTATTCCACTTGAGCAAACAGATGGACTTTCCACAACTCTAAAAATTCCTAGTCAGATTGACAGGAAAAGAGTCCGCTGAGACCCACACTCGTTCCGGATTAAAAAAAAAATGACCCGGAATAATGTCAAATGTGACAAAGAACAAGTTATCATGACCCTATTCTGGGTCATTTTGACCCAGAACGGAGTATGGCCCCAATGGACTCTTCTCCGGTTCAATAAGGTGACTGTATGTCGGGATTCTTCATGCACTCCTTTAGTATGAATACTGAGCATTTGATTCATTTTGCCTTCCGCCACAAGCACGACAAGGTGCAATCTTGATCCGTAATCTAAGACTGGGGGAGTGGAAGGGGAGAGGAAGGGGCAGGTGTTCATTGGTGGGGGGGGGGAGGGGGGGTGGGAGGGGGAGGGGGTAACATCCCGCCCGTATGTGGTATCAGGTGCAAATTTATATTTTTCCTTGATGTGTGCATTCAGCAGAAAAGCAAGGAAAAGATAAGGAGACATCTGACAGTTTTGTTGATTTAAATGAGATTGAATTTGAAGCTTGGGGCTGGGGACATCAAACGAAAATAGCCAAAGTGGGCGGCGGCGGAAGCAGTGGTAAAGACTACCGCGATATTGATATAATAAGATTTGGGGAGCGTTTCACGAAGAGTCTTGTCAGAGATTTTCACTGACAACTGTTATAAGCTACTGAAAATCCTCGCATCTAATTGGATGAGAGAAAATTAGTCAGTGAAAAATCAACGACAAGACTCTTCGTGAAACACTCCCTGGGAGTAAAATATGGTATGCTCTTCGGAAATGCAAAATATTGAATGAAATTCTTTGAAGATTTTACGATAATTATCAAACACCCTCACCAATAAAGTTAAGATCTGAATTCGAAAAGGCTGTGTGGCAGGTCGCTGTACTCGTATTGTTGCTCTAGTACATCCGAAAGCAATACCTTACAAATTTATATCTTGTGGTACTTTTTCTTGTTATCGAAATTATCAGATGCTTTTGTCAACAAAAACTGATAATTTCCCAACGAAATCGACCATGGACGATGTTTTTGAAAGTCTGACAATTGATGCGCAATAAGATTACATGAATTTAGACGTCCAACTCTCTTCTGTTAACAAAGGATGGGAAATGACGGTATGCATATACCACGTATACAGCGTAGCCTTCTACACTAACTCCTTTCCTTGAATGACTTTCAGAATCTCCCTAATGTCAATTCGATCTTCGTTCCGTTCACTTTATCAACTCGTGGCTATTTGAAGAGTGGCTAGCTTTACAGGTCAGTGTGAGGGAAGAGTGCATACTGAGCCGTGTCTAGACGACGATTTGCATAGTCCAACCAATTCCATATCTTGCTGTATTCTGTTGCTTTATTTGCGTTATTCAGTAACATTTAATGATGCAAATGCCAACCTTTCTCTTTCTGAGTTATCCATCCTTTCATCACCCTTTTCTCCGATTTCCTTCATCTGATAATGTTAAATTATGTTGTTGACGATGTTCTTATTTAAACACTCTTATAGTGCAGTGTCATCCTGTCTTCTGCATACCCACACAAGCTCCGCTTTTCGGGTGTTCGCCTACTTCTTTTTTAATTTTTATGTTTTATTAGAAAAATCATAAAGAATCACCATAGTTACAAATGATTTACATGACTGAAATACAAAATCACTGAACATAAATAAGAGTAATTGTTGGGGGGGGAGGCAGAACATTGAGTAACAATGAAATATTGCTCAAGAGCGAAGCTCCGAGACGGAAAAAGTGAACCCAAGGATGTGCCGGTGACACCAACCCTACTAAACGAGCAACCAGTTAATAGTCTCAACCTCGTTCGCCTCCTTCTTTGTAATATGTATAGTTGATTTATGTACATTATAAACAAATGTTATTGTCTCAGAAGGAAATAAGTGTGAATTCCAAATTTCAAACGATTTATGCTAGTAATTCCTTTTGAGAGTGAATGATTCTGTACATACAATGTCGATTCTTCGCTTACGTGCCCCCCCCCCCCCCCGGGGGGGGGGGGAGTAAAAATAGAGTGAAAATCCACTATTTCGTAATGAAGAGCACTCGATATTCACTCCCAAACAAGAGATTCACTAGACGTTTACGCCAAAACAGGTGATCACTGACGTAATGACGAAAACAGTTGCTGTCCATACGGGGTGAGGTATTTCGGAGTCAACATGCTGCAAAACGCGATCTGCCCCCCCCCCCCTGTCCACACGATGTCCCAATCTACTCTTTCCTCCATAACACAAAAACTATACACCGAATGGACCACGAAAATGATTCAAATTACAAGTGAAATTGGGGGGGGGCAAGATTAGCAAACGGCATCATTCTCTTAAGGTACATCCAGTCCTTCTTACTACAGAGTACTAGTTTTGCCTACTTTTACATCTTGTCTTAATCATTTTTTTTTTTCAAATTATGCCACTGGATACGGGAACTGTATCTAGTCTGTGGGAAATTGAAAATTCTGTAGTCAACAGCTTAAGTCAGAAGGTAATTTATATCACATTGCATTTATTGTAGATAAATCATTTATAAAATGATATAGGATGATAGAATAAAAAGATGAATCAATTAAAAGTTTCAATACTTCAGAATTATATCCATGACGAGTATTGTAATGTTTAAATCTAATATAATGTGATACTTTCATAGAATGATCAGGACCGATATTAAAAAAATTTAAGCACCATTTTAAGCTTTGACCTTTCTTAGTTAAGTAAGTTAATTAAGTAATCGTCATAAAAACACTGTTTTTTGATAGCTTGTTTCTCACTCCTTGAATTTTTTTCAAATTCAGATCATTATTTTCTTTCCAGAATTCCCAGCGGAAAAGCCACAAACATTTGTCAGTCATTTGAAAACTTCTTCCCTTTTCAATTTTTGGAATAAAAAGAAAAATGGCTATATACAAAATGCTCATTCCCCACAGGAATGCCTCCCAGAAGCATTACCGTGTCGCGTTTCACCAGCAGAAATCAAAGAATGTTTACAAAAGCATTTCTAACGCTAATCGGATCTTAATTGTAATTGATGACGATAATTCCTCAGCTCCGGGGTACGACCACCAATAAATTCTCATTTAACGTCGACGACAGTGTGAGGTAGAGAGAAGAGATGGTGGCAGTACTCGATAAACAACTGTTTCGGATACCGGGCGGGAACAATAATTACACATTATTTGCGCATCAGGGGCAATTCTAAGTATGACGTTCAAAAATATATCTGTCAATAAAGGTATTTTGTGTGATTTTATGCAATGAAGAAAAATTACTAGAACACAGTATTCTCCAGGCTTGAAGTTACTTTTTTCTAGCTGAATGTATCGCTACTGGGTATACCAATTTGAAAAACAAAGTTCTTGCTTCTAATTATCGATAATTTTGACAAGAATTATCACACATTAACTAGAAAAAGTGGGTCTTCATCCTTCACTTTTCACCAATCTACCATGTTTACGGAAGTCATCCACTATCACTACTTCCCAGCTCGAAGCTTTGTATATGTTCAAGGAACAAGGGAGGGCTTCTCTGTTTAAACCTCTCCCCCATTTGTTTTCATTTCAAGGCATTCCTGATACAAATAAACTTAATTATATTATTTCATTTTTGTTGCTCAGGGTAAAGAACTTCGGATAAAAAAACACATCAATGCCAGAGATGCCTTGTATTTAAAGGAGAATGAAACCCCGGGGAAATATTCATTTTAATAAAAAGAGAGGATAGAGAGAAGCAATTTTTAAAAAAAGTTCCGTCAAAATCGGTTACGAAATGAGAAAGTTAAAACAGTTTGAAAAGTCTCAATTTACCTTTCATGGCGATCCACAAATTGGCAATGTTGATTAAAAATGGCAGGTTTAGAAGGACACCTCTCCATAATTATGTTTTGTAAACAAAAATTCATATTTTCTCCATTATCTCTAAAGATGCTGCTTGTCTCTTTGTGAACTCAACACAATAATGTGTCAATTACATTTTCCCCATGATATATCTTGAGCTTTATAAGAAGGAGACTAGCTGCACCTTGAGAAATAATGGGAAAATGTGAAATTTTGTGTACAAAACATATATTTTATGGAGAGTTGTCCTAAACCTGCCATTTGAAGCAACGTTGCCAATTCGAGGATCACCATAGAAAGTAAACTGAGACTTTAACTTTCATAACTTTCTCATTTCGTAACCGTTTTTTATGGATTTTAAAAAATTGCTCCTCTCTATCGTCCGTCTATCGTCTCCTTTAATTAAACCCTTTTTTTTTTGGTTTCATTCTCCTATGAAAGGGACCTTATCTGGACACAACTGATTTCAGAGCAAAGAGCAGACCGGTGGAGGTCCTTGTTTTTTCACGAACCCAGTCACAGAGAGGAGTCCTTACCGAAAATATATACTTTTCTTGCGTCACGTTACAGACGGAAATTAGATGATTGCCTGCGATACATTCATATCTTCATCTGATGTCTCCTCCATTCCCCCTCCCCTTACTCTCCCCTGCTCAATATCCTGTCTCTTTCTCTCTCCTCTCTCTCGCTCTCCACTATCAGATTCTCTCCTCTATTCTTTTTCTCTCATTATTTCTATCTTTCTCACCGTATTTCTCCCTCTTTCTCTCTCCCCCCCCCCCTCTCTCTCTCTCCCTCTACCTCTAACTTTCTCATACACCCTCCCTCTTTACAGTGTTTTTTTTTTTTTAATACTTCCTCCTTCCCATTTTCCATTCTTTTTCTGTCTCTCTGTTCCTCTCACTCTTCCATTTACTTTCTCCATTTGTTTTATTCCATTCTCGTTTTACTCGGCCTTGCCTCCCAAATCTTCTCTGTCTGTCTCTGTCTTCCTCTCACTCACCCCACACACACACACCTCTTTTTTCCTCTTTCTCCTTCTCTTCTCTTCTCATTGTTTACTTGCCTTTCCCCGTCCTCTCCTCCGCATGTCCATTCTAATTTTACGTCCTCTCAAGCGATATCCATTCCGATCTATAGAGCCGTGATAACTTCTTCGCGCTCCATTTCAAATCAATTTTCCGCCAATTACTCATGGTAATATTGTATACATCATGCTTCTGTATCACAGAGTCTGTGAAATCTGAGATGGTATCAGAAAGGTCACATTTATTTTCAGATCTACATGTTAAAGCAGCTTGGTTTTGAATAGATACTGATCATCTCTTTACCAATGTAGACAGGAAGAATAAATCTAACTAATCCGCTGACAAAATTATAAATCCCTCACTTCATCCCTCCTCTCCCTCTCTGTTGATACCTCTTTTTTTCTTCTTCTTCTTCTTTCTTCCTTTTTTTTTTGTATTTTTCTCTTGCCAGTGATAAATACGAAAATTCAAATGTTCTAAAAGGGAGTAAAAAAAAGTAAACTTAAGTAACCTTGAAGGAATAACTATTAACATCATACAGGAAATGGTGTTGGGTATACTGGAACCGTTTGCCCCTATAGAAAGAAAGAAGTCATTAGTCAACGAATTCAGGAACTAAGAAGAAAAAAAAAGAAAGAAAGGGGAAAAAAAGGAGATTTCTAGCTCCTGTCTCTCCTTTTACATTTCTTTCATGATGATTGAAATGCTAAGCCCCAAAGTTCACTGAAATCAAACGAATTTGCGTTTCCTGGACAAGATAAGGTTTCCCTACTTCACCCAGTTTTCCAGCCTAACGACCAGGGCTAGTTACTTCATCGTTCGTGGGGCTCAATCACTAGATCATCCCCTATACCCCCAGGTTGGTAACGGTAGAGATAGGCTTGCCGATGGCGAATGAATTTTATACGACGTCGAGGGGTAATAGTTTATCAGCAGTCTTTTCATGAGTGACAGTCGTTTGACTCCAGTCGGTTTTTTTTTAATCATAGCAGCAACTGAACTTTGAACATCCCAACTGATATTTCATTTGTTTGAATGTGAATGAGGTGCTATGTTCATGATGGTCCAGTAGATAAGTCTCCTGTCCTGTCCATACAAGCACTAAGGCTTATGTCCTTTCGCAAGATGATACTTTATTAAATTTACATTTGCCACACTCGACCCGGGTGAGGTAAATGGATACCTGGCAGAAATCAATTTCATAATATGCTTTAGCACTGTAATGGCAGCTTGGCTAAAGCCGGGGTAATAATATCCAAAGTTCTTTGGAAGTGCAGAGACGACGGACCACAATGTGATATGCACTATGCAAGACGGAATATTATTATAATTGATAATATCACAGTGAACTGCGTAATAATTGATTTCCCTTTTGATTTAGATGTAATCGAAACCACACACTGAAAGGAATCGATACATGCAGGTGACATTGACGCCAGTCATTTCCATCCATTTCCTTCAGATAAAAATTGTTTATCAAGGTGATAGGATGGGACGAATATAATGATTTCTAGTCGATACATTAAGCAGACAGATAATTATGACGTGATGAATCATGTGTCCTTTCCAAACAGTTTGAATGAGGGATGTGATCATGAGCAGGAAAATCAGAATAAAGGTTTAGAACTAATGGTCACTGGTATTTGCTATGAATTTTAATTCGATAATGATTCAATCACTAAGGAAATGAAATTAAACTTCAAATCGGTAATACTTTATGTTAAGAACGGTGGGGGAAAAACACCGTTTTTTAAATTTTGAAAACAAAACAAATCCATACTTTGTTTGTATGTTTTGCTCATCAAATAACATATTGCGAGGAAGTATGTTTGATAATGCGAAATTGGTACAAAATACTGTGAAAAGTCATGTATAATGAATTAAGTTCTGTTCATGTTCGTTAATAAAACAGATACAAAATTTCTTCTCAAGATTATGCTTCACTTTGTATTAATAATATTAATTATTAATAGTGCTGAAAATGTTATGCCTTAATTTTTATTCAGGTATTCAGATATTTATTAAAAACATTCAAAGTATTATATAGCAGCAAATGCTGAATTACATTAAATTTACAATTAAAAAGTGACTCAGTGAAAAGAGATCATCTGATAAAATAATATACAATAAAGTGGAAAATAGAAATATTAAAACATTAAACATTCACATACATTCAAAAATTCAAAAAGAACTATTTTATCTATGAAAAAGAATTGAAGTTATTAAGATATAACATCAGCGAATACTAAAACGAGCAATCCTTCTCCTTCAAACATAATTTTTCAATCGAATTCATTGGTAGAAGAAGAAAAAAAATTGAGAAATATTTTCTTGTACTCTGTCTCTTCCCATATAAAACACGTAATATTCAACCCTGCCAAGTCAAGGCGGGCAAGTGTGGGAGGAAACGTAGCTATGTTGATCTTACTATTACGATAACGTTTAAGCGTAAGCACGCTCTGAAGACACATGAGCTGGTAACTAGCACTGTCGTTTTCGGAAGTAAGATCGATCCCCGAAGCGCAATGGCCGATGTAAATTGTTTATTTTAAACAAACCGCAGTGTTGTAAGTTGTGGGGGCAGTGGGGCTCAACTTAAAATTTTCGAACAGGAGCTTGTTTCAAGATAGGGGTGTCTACTACTTCATGCGCAGTCAGCAATTCCACCTTAAACTTGTAATATTATCCTGTAGGTCTCAATGTTGTTCTTTATTCTATGTTTGCATTGAAATGCATAGGAAATCATGCTACCTTATTACTCGCACCATTTGTCCTCCAACCCCGGGCCTCCAACTTTCAACTTATACCGTGACGCTCGGGTCAACTCACATTCAAAACCCTATTCATTATGCATGAAAGCACATGATTCGTAAATGTGTTATATCGTCAAGCAGATGGTGCTATTTTGATTATGTACAAACTGATGCATGAAATAGCTTCACAAAGTTTGATACAGATTAAAGTGTACCAATATCAACGAAAGACATGTCGATGTACGCGTACTCCTGCGCAGCAAAATCATGGGGTTCACGCAACCGAACGATGAGTTGGGTTCCGGAGGCTGGGTTCTTCTTCTACTTCTTCTTCTTCTTCTTCTTCTTCTTCTTCTTCTTCTTCTTCTTCTTCTTCTTCTTCTTCTTCTTCTTCTTCTTCTTCTTCTTCTTCTTCTTCTTTGAAACCCTCTCTTTCCCTGGTGGAATCCCGAACTTAAAGGCTCCATGGCACCGCTATAGAAGCTGCGCTTTGAGTCGGGCCTTATTCTCTGTAGAAACATGACCTCTCGCCCCGATTTCGATTGCTTCAAAAAGACGGAATACTCTATTTCTCTCAAGTCTGATAACAGATCTTTGTAACGTTCGCACTGTAAGCTCTACCAATATTTTCTTCGTATCCTCCCATACAACGACCACGTCTGGTCGTTGTAAAGAGGATGTGAGCGGGGATAGTGCCCCCAGGTACATAATAACCTTCAAGGTCCAGGTACAGATTAAAGTTGCCCGCACTAGTTTCTTTCATCGTTCTATAGATTGTCATTAGGACGTTGTTATGTCTCCAGGTGAATCTATCCAAAAAGCAGGGGCAATGCGCCAAAATATGATGTAAAGTGTCGGTTGTATTTGGACAAAATGGGCATTTGTCGGTAAGCCTTTTCCCCCAACGATAGAGATTAGAGTATGATGGAAGGGAATCAATACATGCGTTCACAGCAAAGCTGAGGACCAGACGGGGGAGATTTAACATGCCAGATTTCCTGGTTAAGTTCTCTTCCTGTAGTACAATAGAAGCACTTTGGGGAAATACCTTGGATTAAGAGTGGTTTGATTTTGTCTTCCCAGTAAGAAACTATATCATCTTCAAGATAAGACTTAATTTTCCTTTTAATGGTATTCCAGGAAAATTCGTCTGTTGACCCCTGATCCATAATCACTTCGTGGACACCCTGACAGACAGTTGTGGTAGACTGTTTGTTTATGGATTCTCTTTCAAGTCTTGAATCCAATGCAACGGATACCACTTCATCTACAAGTAGTCTGGATCGTGTATAAGAAAGACAATGAGCTTTCCAGTATATGGATCCTTCTTCATTTCATCTCTATCTTTCTCTGTTTCTCTGCCTTTCTCCCTTTCTCTCTCTCTCTCTCTCTCTCTCTCTCTCTCTCACACACACACACACACACACACACACACATCCACGCCATCCTTATCGCCCCTCATGTTGACTCATTTCTTTTTAACCTTCCAGTTTTATTTAAGAATGGTGACTTTGCCTTTTGTGTGTGTGTGTCTCATGCCATCCCTTTGGTATACCATTCATTTACCAACCTTTTCTTTCTTTTGAATTAATGAGCATGAAATCAACTTGATGTGATACCTTCAGTTGATATTAAGTTAACTATATAAAAGAGATCGTTCCTTTTTCCTTTTTTTCCTGCAGGATCTGGATAAAAAGGAAGACAGTCTTATCGACGCTCTAGAGAAGGTCTTGGCTGACGAGGAGGCGATCGACAACGCCGATAACGATTCGGACGACGATACAGGGCTAACGGATCGAGAGTTATCGCTCATGCTGTCCTTGCTGCGTGATGAGATCTACCCTAGCGATCTCCGGGCGAACTTGGGCGGGAAATGGAGACCATCGTATTACCCCTCGGAGTCCATGCAGATGGGTGCTTTGGAACCCCTAATTACGGGTTTCCTACCCAGTCGTTACTCGGGCCAGAAGAGGTTCTTGACAGGTGCTATGGAACCCTTGAGCAGTGGGTTCATCAAGAAAGGCTTTAATACAGGTATGATGATAACGACATAGTACGACGCATGTCAGTTTTTAACAGTTGTCGAATATCTAACTTCAGATCTGGACACGGCACTTTACTTAATCCCGCCCGAAAGTCAAAGAAAACAAGATAAAAGGTGAACAATTCATACCAGTAGCCGGTCCAACGCTATTCTCGATAGTGGTAACGGAATTATTCAGTGTCATGATGAATAATGTAATTCTTTTCCATGGTCACTTCCTCATCATACTGCCACGAAGTCCACTGAAAACAAGAAGTACCCTCGAAGTACTTGGACACCCCCTTGACTCGCACCCCTGATAACTGTGGGATATCTACAGATATCAGCAGTCTGATGAGAGCATCCATTGTCCCTGGGCTACTTTTACCTTGTTTACTTTACCCTGGATTACCAGCATAAAAGAAATGATTTTCATGTGAATTCCCAAGCGCTGTCCTCTTCTACATGTACAAAAACTATTGCAAGGGCGACGATCATTTTCCCCTTGACTAATAAGAATCCCCTGACAACTATCACCCATGAACAAGAAAACAGCCACTCAGGTGATCATTGTCCGATAGGGATTATTTAGTGATGTGGGAGTTCAAAATGCAACATGATTTGATATTTTCTAAACCTTGTCCCCCCCCCTCTCTCTCTCTCTCTCTCTCTCTCTCTCTCTCCCTCTCTCTCTTTCTCTCTTTCTAACTCTTAGGTGCCATGGAACCACTTGGTTCAGGATTCATCAAGAAGAGTTTTAACACCGGTGCTATGGAACCTCTTGGATCTGGATTCATCAAGAAGGGATTTAACACCGGTGCCATGGAACCACTTGGGTCAGGATTCATCAAGAAGGGTTTCAACACTGGTGCCATGGAACCTCTTGGATCTGGATTCATCAAGAGGGGATTTAATACCGGTGCAATGGAACCTCTTGGATCTGGATTCATCAAGAAGGGATTTAATACCGGTGCAATGGAACCTCTTGGATCTGGATTCATCAAGAAGGGATTTAATACTGGTGCCATGGAACCCCTGGGGTCAGGATTCATCAAGAAAGGATTTAACACCGGTGCAATGGAACCCCTGGGGTCAGGATTCATCAAGAAAGGGTTCAACAGTGGTGCCATGGAACCTCTTGGATCTGGATTCATCAAGAAGGGTTTCAACACTGGTGCCATGGAACCACTCGGGTCGGGATTCATCAAGAAGGGTTTCAACACTGGTGCCATGGAACCCCTTGGGTCAGGATTCATCAAGAAGGGATTTAACGCCGGTGCCATGGAACCACTCGGGTCAGGATTCATCAAGAAGGGTTTCAACAGTGGTGCCATGGAACCTCTTGGATCTGGATTCATCAAGAAGGGATTTAACACTGGTGCCATGGAACCTCTTGGATCTGGATTCATTAAGAAAGGATTTAACACCGGTGCAATGGAACCCCTTGGGTCAGGATTCATTAAGAAAGGGTTCAACAGTGGTGCTATGGAACCACTTGGATCAGGCTTCGTCAAGAAAGGGTTTCATATGGGTGCCCTTGAACCTCTCTCCTCTGGATTTATAGAAGGCAAGCGCAGCTTCTATAGCGGTGCCATGGAGCCTTTAAGTTCGGGATTCCACCAGGGAAAGAGGGGGTTTCACGAAGGTGACACGGAACCCCTTAAAGACAAGAAAGGGTTTCACGATGGTGCTATGGAGCCGATCCAAACAGGCTTTCTAAAAGACTAAGAGTGGTCTGTCAGTCTATTCTGGACTTCACTTTCTTGCTTTCGTTGGTCCCTACTTTACTGATTTCTTAAAGATCTCAACAGCCATCTTGATACATCTTCTTTCTTGGGAATCACAATGTATTATTTTTCAATGCTGGTTTACTAACACTGTTCTTGTTTACCATAGGCTCTTGAAATTATAGTAACCTTGACTAATATTACTTTGACTTTGAATTTAAAAGAGATTTATTTTACTACACATTAACATCTTTCTTCTTCCATTGTGTAGATTAGACGTGTTCTAAACACTCGTCACTCTAAACCTCCGTGATGTTTTTCGAGTGATGAATGATTGTTCACTCCGTGAAAGTGGGGATATGATGTCCACAAGCTTTCAGTCGCGCGTATAAAACCGTTGCGTTGAAATGCTTTCAGCAATTATTACAAAAACTTCTCTCAACTTCTTGAAAACAACAGAATATTCGGCTAGGTGTTAACAACGTATTTTTGCAACGCTTCACTTTCCTTTTGTTCTAATTAATTTAGCAAGTCAGAAATTGTCAAATATTCTTGAATCAAGCTACTTTATTGTTTGTGTCGTTGTGGTCATGATGGTTTTCAAATAAAGAAAAGTCTGAACAAAGTTTTCCAAAGGAACCACAGAGAATGAAAATTAGTCTGAAAAGGAAAATTAATCAAAGTGTTTATCAATTCACTTCTTTTTTGTTTTGCTATGGTGTGAATATTCTCGTAAAACATTCCAGAATGCACGCAGTTTTGAAAGAGGGTTGACTGATAGACATTATCGCTAATGAACTCTCATCGTTTATGTTAATGTTATGTTTGAGTTACCTTGCGTTTACAAGTTCGTATTCTAGTACGTTTTACTTGTGAAATAATGTGAAATAATCGTTATCACATATTTTTGCTCCATTCTTTAATTTACATGCAAGGGAGCTGAAAATATAAATTAATTTCCTAGAGCTGAATGATAGGCTTTTCATTTATTCAAAAATATGTTCCTCGTTGCCAAAATTGAACTCTCTTTACTCACACAAAATTATTATCTTGCATTTATGTTTATTTTTTATTTATGCGTGCTATGATGTCTACAGTTTGTGCCGGTTTATTTACGTTTTTATACGCATTTTAAAAGAGAAAAACTATACGTGTAAAGTAGCGTATAATTATAGTGAAGTCGGCATTAATGACCTCTCCTTTCTTTTTGGTGGTTTTCTTCTTTTCCCTTATCTATACCATTTGTCTCTATCCCCTTACTCTGTCTCTCCTTTTCTGTCATTCTATCTAAAAAAATGATTTTCCTGTATTCGTGGGACTCGTTTCACATCGTTGCCAAGAGAAATTGTCCTTCAATCGATACTTTAAATCTATCATATACATCATTATACAGTACTTGCATTTGACATGTTTGAAAGGAAGGAAAAAAACATGATGATGTTCATGAAGATTCATGCATCTGGAATTGTGTTCATGTGTGTGTGTGTTAAAAGTTTGATTTGATATTTATTTTATTATTATTATTGCCTGATTGGAAACAGAATGAGCACTGAAAATAATTCATGAGATATTTATCGAAGGGCTTTTCTCTGAGGCATTTTCGATGACAGCTTGAATAATTGCGAAGATTTTCTTGTGGCACTAGTAGATTATGATTTAAAATGTCAAAATCATAATAGCAGTCGAAAACAAACAAACAAAAAAGGTTTAATTTCGAATTTCAATTATACCTAAACGATATCTCATGTCCGCTGCTAAGCAGATGACTTTGTTTTTAAAATTATGGAAATTTTCTTTTCGAACGTGATCGGTACTAAAATCACAAAAACACTAGTTGATGCTAACGGTATCATCAAAACGTTAATTGTATTTCGCGTGTTAGACTCCATTCAAGCACTGTCGTAATGTTTAAATCAACCACAAAATCGCATGCTTTTTTATTCATCTATTTGACTTATTTATTTATCTAATTGTTGGTTATTCTTAATATTCCGGTGACTATACGGTTTTATTTCTGACTTGAGAGTGCATGAGATTTCTTCTTTCCAGTTCACTATTTATCTTCATGCAGCTTTGACCTATAAGTTGGACATAGTTTTAGCAGACGTGGATATCCGTCTGATCATTCTTTAACTAAGTGATGCTTTGAGCATGCTGACTTTGTTCTGTATCATACATAATGTGAATGATATCTATCAATAAATTTAATTGAAAAGACTACTTCTTACAACCGATCAGGACTCTGTTTGTGTGGTATTTATCTTGGTATTGTTTGATTTAGTACTTCAAGTTCAAAATACTTTGCTATGAACATGGAGGTCAATCCGCTTTATGATTTTTTTTTTTTTTTTTTTTTTTTTTTTTTTTTTTTGGGGGGGGGGGGTCATGCACCAAAAGATTTGCTGACAATTTTTTTTCAGGTGTCTCTTTTTCTAAAATTTTTGGGGCATACCCTATTGGCTATTTCAGTTGTCGTTCCCCCCCCCCATATTGGGGGGCATGCCTTATTGTGCCCCACCCTAAGTTTTGGGGGGACATGAACGCCTGCCCCTCCCCCCCCCCCCCCACCACGATTGACGCCCATGGCTATGAATAAGGCTTATGAAAACCGAACACCCTTCAATTCATTTCAATTCAATTTGTTGTCATGTTATTATAAATGAAAACACAAAAATTGTCTTCGGATCATAAAGATATGACATACATAACAGAGTACATATAAAAAATATAAGATTGCAGAATGAATATTTGAGAAACACGTACAAACCTAAATGAAAACAAAGCAAAAAAATATTACTACACCAACTGAAATAAATATTATTGCTTATAGTTATACATGTATCTACCAATTTCCTCTTAACACTTGAATTCCATATTGCACTTAATAACCCATTCCCCTGGCCATCTATATCAATTATGTTTGTCATTTAGTACATGTCGAAATTATGGTGCAGTCATTTAAATTTCTGGCGGTACGCCCATACACATAAAGTTGAGTATAATTATGTTCAGACAGTTGAATTCAATATACAATTTTTCAAATTTTCATACAAAATCACTGGCAAATCTATCCATAAGTGGAAATTAGGGCGGGTTTAGGTAAAGTAATTATGATAACAAAAATGATAATGATAAAGATAATAATAATGATAATAATAATAATAATAATAATAATAATAATAATAATAATAATAATAATAATGAGGATGATGAATGTGATGATGGTAATCATAACAATAATAACAATACATAATAAAACTGGGAACATACTACAGTGCTTATAAAGTGAGATTGAATAAGATTATGAGATGTACACTTAAAATATACATGGGGAATTAACACCTAATTATATCTATTGATCTAAATCTTGGAAGTTACAGCGTGATGGAGTAGGATTTTAGTCTGGTTTGAAAAAAGTTGCAAGTGTTTGGGAGTCATGGATATTTACGGGTAGATTGTTCCAAAGCATGGAAATATCGCCACTGCCTATGCAGTGCGGATACTGGGGTGGCGATCGGGCGCGCCGTTGGCAGGTTGGACTTTCTCTCATCATTCAGTGGTGCCACCCCTTAAATAAACGTGCCCCTCTCAGCCCCGCCCCCATATATTTTTTTTTCAAACTCTAGATCTGCTAGTCCTATGATAAAAGTATGAAGGGTTGTAGTGCAAAGGGACAGAGTCAGGCAGATCTCTTTTGACGTCTACGTATTGGAGGGTTAAAGAAAATATCGTGTTTTAGAGGGAAATATTAAATAAAAATGGCATTAGTATTTCCAAAACAATGACAATTACACAAACATACGTGTATATGCCACATAATTAAACTGTTCTTTAGTTTCAGTAGAGTGGTAACTTTTAAGTTGATATCGATAACCAAAAACAAACAAACAAAAAATGTTCGTGTTTTTAAGAAGTATATGGGACAAAAGTGGAGGTGCGAGGAAAACAAAAAAATAGTATGAAAGAAGATGGAAAGAATGGGAGAGACCGGTCCAGAAAAGTTGAAAGAGAATAAATGCCTAAGAGAGAGAGAGGGCGAAGAGAGGGAGAGGGAGAGAGAGAGAGAGAGAGAGAGAGAGAGAGAGAGAGAGAGAGGGTGGAGGAGAAATGGAGAGGGCGGGGAGGCTGAAAGGGGGGTTGTATGAAAGGGTTGAGAGACGTGGGCAAAGAGAAAGAATAAGTGCCTGAGAGAGAAATAGAGAGAGAGACAGAGAGAGAGAGAGAGAGAGACAAATAGAGGGACTGAGAGAGCATTAGAGAAAGAGAGAGAGAAAGACACAGAGAGACAAACAAAGGAAAACAATGATAGAAAATGGCGAAAACGGCATCGAGGGATTTCATAACCAACATATGCAAAGAAAAAAAATAATAAGATGCATATGACGTGACAAAATGAAGGGCGATATTTCAATGTCCTTAAAGGGATCCGGTAACTTTGTGAAGGCTTTATTAACAGTGTTGAATTTTTATGTCTGTGTTGTATAAAGATGATAAGAAGAATAAATAAACAACCAGGAATGTAAAGGTTTCGAAATATAAGATGTTATTATCAAGATATCTATCACTGAACTCCGCCATTTGCAAAACCAACCTGGGTGTGCTTTTGTCTAACACTGCAGTCTATAGGGTAAAAAAGGTCTGGTATTTCTGCTCACTCGTACATTTTCATTTTTGTGAAACACAAAATGATGCCTTTTTCATGGCTTCATATTCAGCCTACACAATATTACATACACTGATAGCATGTAGGGCCATGCAGCTCAGATTTGTAAAAGTCACTCAATCAATGGCTTTAAGTCAAAATATTCCCATAAAATACAGACAGAATGAAAGATTTTAAAAAGGGGCACCGAGAGACAGGCCACGCAGTAGATTAGATATTGGGGAGAAATGTCCTGACGAAGATGTATATTCAATTTTTCTAAACGACGTGTAAGAAGCGGGACACTACTGATTCTCTTCTTGCTTTTAAAGGTTAATGTGATTCACGGATTACCTGAAAGATTTACTTATCCTGAAATAGTATAGTTCCCGATAATTTCAAAGAAAAAAAAAATCTCATAATATCCCATTCCTTCATTCTGATCTCTGAAATTAATTTGCTGATAAACATTTTATGTCTTGAAATGCATGAATTATTCATAAAGTTATAAACAAAGGAATTTAAGTGAATCTGCGCTTGGGTGGGATATCTCCAAAATCTACCAGGCAAGAGAAGAAGTTTATTTATGTTTCGTGTTGGTATAGCAACGAATACAATACGCCAGCCGAGTCAATATCAGTTTGTCATTAACAGATTACAGTTTCTAAAATAGTTGTTCTAAATTCTCTATTTTGAGCAATAAAGTTGAGATTTCCAGTTCCAAAAAAAAAATGTTCGTGTTTTTAAGAAGTATATGGGACAAAAGTGGAGGTTTAAGAGAGTCCCCCCCCCCCACCCTTCTATTATGGCCGCTCTATAAAGGACCGATCGTTTGGGTCTGAGAGCGGCCGGTTAAAATGAAGGCCGGAGAGATATTTGATTATTGAGTAACTTTTAAATATCTGAGGTGCTTGGCCCTATACATGCTATCAGTGTATGCAATATTGTGTAAATATGAAGCCCTGAAAATACAATTCAAAAGAATCATCATGTGCTTCACAAAGGGAAAATATGCAAGTGATCGGAAATGCCAGACCTTTTTTTTTTACCCCGTTGACTGCAATGTTATAGGCAAAGGCATACCCAGGTTGTTTTTGTAAATGGCAGAATTCAGTGATAGATATCTTGATAATAACATCGTATATTTCAAAACCTTTATATTCCTTGCTGTCTAGTTACCCTTCTGAACCTACAACACACACATCAAATTCAACAATTCATGAAATCAAGCCTCCACAAAGTTACCGGATACCTCTCAATTCCTCAACCGAATTTCAACCCCAGTCTTCCCTTTGCTACAACATAAAAACTGAGTATCGAAAGAAACATCACTTCTTCAGAGTGACACACATTAAAATCTAACGCATTTAAATGAATCATAATTGGGCATATATTAGTTAAAATACTCCTTACCAAGCACAACTAAAATTGTTTACGTCTTGTTGAGTCAAAAAAGAATAAAATAAAGTGAAATTGCAAGAGGTAATTTTTCAAAATCACAAAATCTGCTTGCTTCCCAGGCACGGAGCTCGGTATCGACGATGGGCAGTACTAGCGGTAACAATACCCCCCCCCCCCCCCCCCCTCTGAAATTGAATGAACAGCTTTGGAATGTTTTGCATATAGGCAGCCTTTCGCGGAGGTTCTCAGCGAACATTTTCTGTGATTTTTAAAAAGTGACCTTAAGCAATTTCATCAGATTGTTCTCCTTTATGACAATACTATAATCTTTAAAATTTTCAAATGTGCGTCATAAGGATAATTGTAGCTTGTCTGTTTCTAAATATGATCAAGTTTGATACCGTAGATTTTTGAGAGCGTTGCTCTGAAAAAGTGATGTTTCTTTTAAGACTGAACGATGATGGTGTCCTACCTTCTAATCTTTAGTTCATACTACTCTTGTTTGTATGGTTTGTATTATTTTTATCATTCCTTACGTAAAATATAAGTTGCATTCGTTATTAGAACACAGAAAATAAGAATAATCAAAGAATCAAACAAAACACAATAATAAGGAGAACAGGATTACAAAGACTCTAGAATGAATCAACTTAATGCTTTTTCAATTAGTGAAATGTGCGAACATGATTATGAGGTAGTAAATGAAGAAGCTTAATTCGCTGCCCGGCAAGCAGCAGATGGCAGGTTCGAATCCCGCTGGTTCCATTTTTTCTGACTTGAAATTTTCATTACAGATCGAACATACGATCTTTAACACTGGGAGTAATGCCGAACATGCCTCTATGGATATAATGATTGAAATTCCCCTTGATGAATTGAGATCGTGTTCATTAAGAGAGAGAGAGGGGGGGGAGAAAGAAAGAGAGAGAGGGAAGAGAGAAAGAAAGAGAGAGAGAGAGGGAGGGAGGGAGGGAGGGAGGGAGGGAGGGAGGGAGGGAGGGAGGGAGGGAGATGGAGATAGAGAGAGAGGGGGGAGTGCATGTACAAATGCAGTGAGAAAAAAAATGTATTAAAATTCACTACGGTAGACTTCCTTTAACGTGAACAGAGGCAAACTGCAGGTAATCTCGAATTATTTGAAGATTTCACTTTTTTTTAAATTTTTGGAGGCATTATGTCAGGGCGTCAATCCGTTTCAAAATATTTTAGGGTAGGAGGAACACTTAAAAAAAAAGTTCTCTGGGGGGCATACACCCAAAATTCGCTGACAAGCAAAAAGAAAAAAAAGGGTCCTCAGATCAAAGTTTTTGGTTGGGGATATTTACAATTTCTTTTTTTTGGGGGGGGGGGGGACGACAAAAAATTGCTGACAAGCAAAATGAAAAGTTCCTCGGCTTAAAATGAAGAGGGGATGCCATATTGTGTCCTCCACCCTTAAAAGGTTGGAGGATTATTGTTACTGTTACTGTTACTGTTTCTCAGTGGTTGACCCCCGTGAGGCCATAAGTTAGGAAGATAGTTATGATTTGATAAACTCTCTCAAAATATACTTTATTCGAGTGATAAACGTGAACAACTGGATATGAATATCTTTTATTTTTACTTAAGCAAAGAAAATGGAAATAATATCGTGAATTTACCTCTAAGGTAATACAAATTAGATGTTTGCCTAAAAAAAAAATGATTTTGTGATCTTTAAATGCAGAAGTAAAGGTCTCTTATGTACTTGTCTGTTTAAATTGTCACTTCCCACTCTATATTTTTGGTGTTAATTGTTTCTGATGTTAAATATCTTGTATTCTGTATTTTTTGACGTTGATTGTTTTTTTGATGATATATTTTATAGTTATCTTGACATGTGTTTTAAACTGCAGGGCGCCTTTGTAAAGCAGTTTTAATAACTCCTGCTTGTGTAACCCTGCAGTATAAAATAAATAAAACAAAATAAATAAATAAATAAATAAATAAATCATCGAAAAGTTTTTGACTTCGACCCCACTTTTCAAAAGTCCCCAAACCGGCACGAGGCCTACAACGTTTTGCTTGAGAAAAGACAAACAAGAAAAATTCAAACAACAAAATGGGCACATCATAGCATATTATAGTACATGATTACAATTGCAAAATAATATATTAGTAAGAGAATATAATGCAAGTACCGTATTTCTTTATTCCCCTTTTATTGCCTCCCTTGGCAATAAACTGGCTAATTTTGACCTGTTGGTGGCGATGTTTTGAATGAATTAAGGAGCAAATATGTTACAGATTTGTTACGATTTGAGACAAAAATGGTTGTTGAATATTGAAATTCGCTTGAAGAGAATAGAAATTTATTTGAATTGAACTGAATAATAATCAAAGTTGAGGTATAATAACTATTTTGATGCATTCCTTTCCAATTTCCGTACATGCTTCATGGGTAATCTAAAATGGGAATGACAATTCATTCATTTAAAAAAAAAAATAGAAAGAAAAAATGCTTGAATTATACACAAGCAGGAGCCAAGTTGGACAGTGTATTAAAAAAAAAAGAAAAAAAAAAAGTTACGAGCGGGCTTGTCCGGGAGTCGAACCCGGGACCTCTCGCACCCTAAGCGAGAATCATGCCACTAGACCAACAAGCCGCTTATGACGTCATGGAAAACCAAAGTATACTAAATCTCATTGACACTTTGAAATCCTCGGCATTCAATCTTCGTGACAGGGCGGTCTAGCCTTTACACAAGGCCCCATGTTCCCGTGTCTGGTGTGATGTTTATATGAGACGCCGAGGGAGTAAAAGGATCGCGCGCCCAGAAGGGTTTTGAACTTTAACAATGTGGAAGCTTCTTTTATATAACACAGTGTAGAAACAGCATGAGCAAAAGATCGCTCACCATAACATTGGAGGACAACGCGCGGTGAAATGAATTGGATTTCACTGCACGTCTTTCTAGTTCTGTGGCTTTGAATCATGACTAGTCTCACGTCCAGACAACAATCAGAAGGGGAAAAAACATGCTTCCCATAGCCTTAACACGCACCATGCCCTAGTCTGTGCCCCAGAAAAAAATATTGCCGCCCGGATCGCGCGTTCAGGGTTCGTTGATTCAGGGTCTCTTTTTCTATCTTCGTCGCCGACTAGTCTCGTTCTCAGCCACTGAGTCGGGAGGCTTTGTCAAAAGGCTAAGGACGGTCCAAAGTCCAAGTTTAGTTTTTCTCGTGTGCAATTGTATGTGAATAATATCCAGTGCTTAAATCTCGTTGCAACGCAACGGGAGGAGACACACAACCACCCCAGCCACCCCCCCCCCCAAAAAAAAGGGAGGGGTCGTCGACGTTTTTATCTTATGGTTTATTCCAAAATTATATGACAACCAAAAAAAAAAAAAAAATCAGTAAATCATTATAAATAAGTGCATAAAAGGGCAGTGAATCATATATCCGTGTGCCATTTTACTCTTCAATTTCTTTCCCAACTGAAATCATAAGGGGGGGGGGGAGATGGGGACCGGCATTCGATGCAGTATTCTTCAAATTCCTTCGAAGGCCGGGGAGGACGTGTCGAATCCCTGCGGCCCCGTCCTGCCCCAGGATTTCTGCCCATGAATATACTTATATAGCCCGCTTTTGTTTAAATTTTATATTTCTTTTTGTATTTTATTTGAAAACGTCATTCACTTGGTACATGAGACACGATGATTATTACAAAATGAAAAAAAGAATTCATTATATTTGAAAATGATTAGACACAGATAACAAAATTAATGCAACTAGGAAAGGGTTGATTTCGACATTGTTATGAAATAAAACAAAACAAAATAAACGAGGCCTTCAGATTTCATATCTTACGTTTATGACCATTGTAAGATACTTTGAGAACTGATCAATGATATTTTTGTCTTCTAAGTTTTACAAATTACAAAGAAGTTTTAAAAGTGTGAAACAAATTCTAGCGGAACTTATTCCATTAACTTTCATTTGATTCTCCCACTAAAAAAAATGTGAACTTAAATTGATAAACCAGCTGCTCCTGACCATGCTGAAAAAAGGTACCACGGTATAGACCAATTCGGTTTGGGTGCTGTTTTTTATGGTAATTTCTATTAACGGGGGGGGGGGGGGGGGGGGCTTCAAGTATGCCTAACAATAGATAATTTTTGCACTGCCACTGACATAGCAACGCACCAGGGTTGTTTCATAAAGCTGCTCGTAAGTTACGCAAGACTTACGCACGACTGGTGATACGTTCTTGTGCTACATCTAAATGATTGAGAATGTGATTAGCACCCAAGAACATGTTCCAGTCGTGCGTATAAAGTCGTTAGTAATTTACGAACAGCTTTATGAAACACCCCCTGGCTCATTGCACAACCCATTGAATCGGCTTTTGTTCTTCTTTGGATGCACTGAAACCGGATTCATCTATACTCATGGTCATTTTAATGGTATACCGTCTATCTATTACCGCGGTAGGCGACATAATCATCAAGTTATGGTCATGGGTTTTTTTTCCGGGTGTGGCTAGTAGTGGAAGGTGTGATTGAACCCATTCTATTCCTTTTCCTTTCATTTTCTGCGCCTTAGATCGTGTGAGGGCAGATTAATTCCCCCCCCCCCCCCACCTTGTCCTCTTCATAAAAGAAAATTTTCATTCAGTTCAACTTATTAAAAAAAAAAAAAAAAATCCTCGGGGCTTGTCCGGGAATCGAACCCGGGGCCTCTCGCACCCAAAGCGAGAATCATGCCACTAGACCAACAAGCCTCAGATGTCCTAAACCGTACTCTATGTAAGAGTACAACCCACTAGTTTCAACATGTTCCATTGCATCATTGTTTGTCATGTAGAATTAAATTTCAAAACACAAGGAGTGCCACCTTTCTACCCCTGTCATACTTCAAAACCGATTTCAAACCGATTCAACGGATCACTAGTCTTGGCCATGCATGGAGTGCTTCGTTCCGCATGTTGGCGCTAGGTAGCCTTCTGGCCTTCGAGATGGAAAGGGTTATAGTGTATTTTACTTTTGACATGTTTTTTTTCGAAATAAATTCGAAATTCTTGCAGCTAAAAGCTGAATTGAGATTATTTTACATTATTAAAAATTGACTATAGAAAATACATAATTTATGTGATTGTAATATCATACTGATAATGACATAATTTTGTATCAGTATAGAGACTGGGGTAGTTAAAATAATAATGAAAATAATTAACAAATTTAAAAAGTCATTACGTACACATGTATATCTGAGAGAGAGAGGGAGAGAGAGAGAGAGAGAGAGAGAGAGAGAGAGGGGGGAGCGTGAGAGAGACTGAGAGGGAGAGGAAAGAGGGAGAGAGAGACCGGGGGAGATAGGAAGAGAGAGAGAGAGAGGGGGGGGGGGGGGGGGGTTCAGGTAGTTTGGATTAAGCGTGTGAATGAGAGGGCCATGCATAAGACCTGTTTACTGTTATTGTATTCAAATTCATGCGTGCTTCTCTCCATAACCCTGTTACCAACTATTTAGTTCAAATGTTATGCATGATGGCATCTGAATAGAAGGAATTCAGTTTGCATACATTAGTTGTTGCTATGTCGGGCAATCCCTAGAAGTTTCTTAGTTGTCTGTGTGACTGAACTTGCAACTGTGATACTGCTGTTTTACCTGTGTCATCTCAATATCTTTTTCTGCCTTTTCCTTACTTTTCCTCGTAATTACAAGCAATGCTTTCTTGTGGATTTCTCTTTTGCTATATTAATTTCCTGTTCTTAATAATAGGAAAGGGTTGATTTCGACAATGTTATGAATAAAACAAAACAAAATGAACGAGGCCTTCAGAATTCATATCTTACGTTTATGACCATTGTAAGATACTTTGAGAACTGACTAATGATATTTTTGTCTTCTAAGTTTTACAAATTACAAAGAAGTGTGAAACAATTTTAGTGGAACTCAGTCCATTAACTTTCATTATTTTAATTCTCCCACTAAAAAAATGTGATCTTAAGTTGATAAACCAGCTGTTCCTGACCATGCTGAAAAAGTACCATTGTATAGACCAATTCGGTTTGGATACTGTTTTTATCGTAATTCTAACTTAACTGGGGGGGGGGGGGGGGGGGGGGTGGGGGGGGGTCTTCACGTATGCCTAAACAATGAATAAACTTTTGCACTGACATAGCAACGCACCAGGGGTGTTTCATAAAGCGTTCGTAAGTTACGCACGACTTTACGCCACGACTGGTGTTATACGTTCTTGTGCTACATCTAAATGATTGAGAATGTGATTAGCACCCAAGAACATGTTCCAGTCGTGCGTATAATAAAGTCGTTCGTAATTTACGAACAGCTTTATGAACCCCCCCCCCCCCCCGGCTCATTGGCACAACCCATTGAATAGGCTTTGTTTCTTCTTTGGAAGCCCGCCAGTTTTGACCGGCATGAGTTACAGTGTTTTGAAACCGGATATCTATACTTATGGTCATTTTAATGGTATACCGTCTATCTATTACCGCGGTAGGCGGCATATCAACAAAGTTATGGTCACATGGTTTTTTTTTTTTTTTTCGTGTGTGGCTAAGTACGGTGCAAGGTGTTGATTGAACCCATTCTATTCTTTTTCCTTTACTGTCTGCACATTAGATCGTGTGAGAGCAGATTAATCCCCCTTGTCCCCTCCATAAAAGAAAATTTTCATTCAGTTCAACTTATTAAAAAAAAAAAAAAATCCTCGGGGGCTTGTCCGGGAATCGAACCCGGGGCCTCTCGCACCCAAAGCGAGAATCATGCCACTAGACAACAAGCCTCAGATGTCCTAACCGGTAATCTATGTGAGAGTACAACCCACCAGTTTCAACATGTTCCATTGCATCATTGTTTGTCATGTAGAATTAAATTCAAAGCACAAGGAGTGCCACCTTTCTACCCCGGTCATACTTCAAAACCGATTTCAAAACCGATTCCACCGATCAATAGTCTTGGCCATGGAAGTGCTTCGTTCTGCATGTTGGCGCTAGGTAGCCTTCGAGATGGAAAGGGTTATAATGTATTTCACTTTTGACATGTTTTTTTTTTCGGAATAAATTTCGAAATTCTTGCAGCTAAAGCGAATTGAGATTCTTTTACATTATTAAAATATGAATATTGAAAATACATAATTACATAGCAATATGTGATTGTATTTATCATAATGATAGCTATGAACATAATTTGTATCAGTAATAAGAGACTGAGTCTAGTTAATAATGAAAATAAATAACAAATTATTAAAAGTCATTACGTACACATGTATATCTGGAGAGAGGAGAGAAGAGAGAGAGAGAGAGAGAGAGGAGAGAGAGAGAGAGAGAGAGAGCGTGAGGTAGACTGAGAGGGAGAGGAAAGAGGGAGAGAGAGAGACCGGGGGAGATAGGAGGGGGGGGGGGTTCAGGTAGTTTGGATTAGGACTAAAAGCGTGCATGTGAATGACATAATTACGATTATCCCCCTCTCACTTTTCGGAATAGATTTTCGGCGGAGGCCTTCCATGTTTCCGCCCCCCCCCCCCCCACTCGTGACATGAAATCGCCGCCACTGAACAATATCAACGACAATGCAATAACAACAAAAATTTAATTCCTTGTATAGGGAATGCTTTTTGAATCAGTTATAATTAAATCACGCGATAATCAGCTAATTCATGGCATATTTCGTTTTATCTAATTTTTTTTTTTTCGTATAAACACAATAATATTATTGTATCAATTTCCCAAAATGACCAAGAATGTGTCAATCTTTGGTGTCAATGGTATATCGGCTTAAAATCATTTTGGAGGTGTGACTGATGCATGAACGTGGCACTCCTAACTTTTGCAGTTAAGTACCACATGGTGTAGAACGTAGGACAACTGAGGCTTGTTGGTCTAGTGGCATGATTCTCGCTTTGGGTGCGAGAGGCCCCGGGTTCGATTCCCGGACAAGCCCCGTTGACTTCTTTTTTTGTCATTTCAAGACGTAGAGATTTTTTTTTGGTCCCAATCCGTTACCATAAAACATGATAAACTTGCAATGCGGTAATTTGCTTATTTCAGTTATATTGCCTATCGCTGTTGGCAACTACCTCTGGGTACCTTTATCATGTTT
>CM057166.1:14397894-14422768 GCA_029962745.1 Echinometra lucunter
TTTTTATTTATGCGTGCGATGATGTTTACAGTTTGTGCCGGTTTATTACGTTTTTATACCGCATTTTAAAAGAGAAAAACTATACGTGTAAAGTTAGCGTATATACACTATATAATTATAGTGAAGTCGGCATAATGACCTCTTCCTTTCTTTTGGTGGTTTCTCTTTTCCCTTATCTAGACCATTTGTCCGTCTATCCCCTTACTCTGTCTCTCCTTTTCTTGTCTTCTATCTAAAAAAAAAATTGAGATGATTTTCCTCCTGTATTCGTGGGACTCGTTTCACATCGTTGCCAAGAGAAATTGTCCTTCAATCGATACTTTAAATCTATCATTATACATCATTATCAGTACTTGCATTTGACATGTTTGAAAGGAAGGAAAAACAATGATGATGTCATGAAGATTCATAGCGTCTGGAATTGTGTTCATGTGTGGTGTGTTAAAAGTTTGATTTGATATTATTTTATTATTATTATTATTGCCTGATTGGAAACAGAATGAGCACTGAAAATAATTCATGAGATATTTATAAGGGCTTTTCTCTGAGGCATTTTCGATGACAGCTTGAATAATTGCGAAGATTTTCTTGTGGCACTGGTAGATTATGATTTAAAATGTCAAAATCATAATAGCAGTCGAAAACAAACAAACAAAAAAGGTTTAATTTCGAATTTCAATTATACCTAAACGATATCTCATGTCCGCTGCTAAGCAGATGACTTTGTTTTTAAAATTAGGGAAATTTTCTTTTCGAACGTGATCGGTACTAAAATCACAAAAACACTAGTTGATGCTAACGATTTATAGTACCATCAAAACGTTAATTGTATTAGACTCCATTCAAGCACTGTCGTAATGTTTAAATCAACCACAAAATCGTATGCTTTTTTATTCATCTATTTGACTTATTTATTTATCTAATTGTTGGTTATTCTTAATATTCCGGTGACTATACGGTTTTATTTCTGACTTGAGAGTGCATGAGATTTCTTCTTTCCAGTTCACTATTTATCTTCATGCAGCTTTGACCTATAAGTTGGACATAGTTTTAGCAGACGTGGATATCCGTCTGATCATTCTTTAACTAAGTGATGCTTTGAGCATGCTGACTTTGTTCTGTATCATACATAATGTGAATGATATCTATCAATAATTTAATTGAAAAGACTACTTCTTACAACCGATCAGGACTCTGTTTGTGTGGTATTTATCTTGGTATTGTTTGATTTAGTACTTCAAGTTCAAAATACTTTGCTATGAACATGGAGGTCAATCCGCTTTATGATTTTCTTTTTTTTTTTTTTTTTTTTTTTTTTTTTTTTGGGGGGGGGGGGGGGTCATGCACCAAAAGATTTGCTGACAATTTTTTTTCAGGTGTCTCTTTTTCTAAATTTTTTGGGGCATACCCTATTGGCTATTTCAGTTGTCGTTCCCCCCCCCATATTGGGGGGCATGCCTTATTGTGCCCCACCCTAAGTTTTGGGGGGACATGACCCCCTGCCCCTCCCCCCCCCCACCACGATTGACGCCCATGGCTATGAATAAGGCTTATGGAAACCGAACACCCTTCAATTCATTTCAATTCAATTTGTTGTCATGTTATTATAAATAAAAACACAAAAATTGTCTTCGGATCATAAAGATATGACATACATAACAGAGTACATATCAAAAATATAAGATTGCAGAATGAATATTTGAGAAACACATACAAACCTAAATGAAAACAAAGCAAAAAAATATTACTACACCAACTGAAATAAATATTATTGCTTATAGTTATACATGTATCTACCAATTTCCTCTTAACACTTGAATTCCATATTGCACTTAATAACCCATTCCCCTGGCCATCTATATCAATTATGTTTGTCATTTAGTACATGTCGAAATTATGGTGCAGTCATTTAAATTTCTGGCGGTACGCCCATACACATAAAGTTGAGTATAATTATGTTCAGACAGTTGAATTCAATATACAATTTTTCAAATTTTCATACAAAATCACTGGCAAATCTATCCATAAGTGGAAATTGGGCGGGTTTAGGTAAAGTAATTATGATAACAAAAATGATAATGATAAAGATAATAATAATGATAATAATAATAATAATAATAATAATAATAATGATAATAATAATAATAATAATAATGAGGATGATGAATGTGATGATGGTAATCATAACAATAATAAACAATACATAATAAAACTGGGAACATACTACAGTGCTTATAAAGTGAGATTGAATAAGATTATGAGATGTACACTTAAAATATACATGGGGAATTAACACCTAATTATATCTATTGATCTAAATCTTGGAAGTTACAGCGTGATGGAGTAGGACTTTAGTCTGGTTTGAAAAAAGTTGCAAGTGTTTGGGAGTCATGGATATTTACGGGTAGATTGTTCCAAAGCATGGAAATATCGCCACTGCCTATGCAGTGCGGATACTGGGGTGGCGATCGGGCGCGCCGTTGGCAGGTTGGACTTTCTCTCATCATTCATGAAATCAGCACAGTGGTGCCACCCCTTAAATAAACGTGCCCCTCTCAGCCCCGCCCCCATATATTTTTTTTTCAAACTCTAGATCTGCTAGTCCTATGATAAAAGTATGAAGGGTTGTAGTGCAAAGGGACAGAGTCAGGCAGATCTCTTTTGACGTCTACGTATTGGAGGGTTAAAGAAAATATCGTATTTTAGAGGGAAATATTAAATAAAAATGGCATTAGTATTTCCAAAACAATGACAATTACACAAACATACATGTATATGCCACATAATTAAACTGTTCTTTAGTTTCAGTAGAGTGGTAACTTTTAAGTTGATATCGATAACCAAAAACAAACAAACAAAAAATGTTCGTGTTTTTAAGAAGTATATGGGACAAAAGTGGAGGTGCGAGGAAAACAAAAAAATAGTATGAAAGAAGATGGAAAGAATGGGAGAGACCGGTCCAGAAAAGTTGAAAGAGAATAAATGCCTACGAGAAAGAGAGAGAGAGAGAGAGAGAGAGAGAGAGGGTGGAGGAGAAAGGGAGAGGGAGGGGAGGCTGAATGGGGGTTGTATGAAAGGGTTGAGAGACGTGGGGAAAGAGAAAGAATAAAATAATGCCTGAGAGAGAGAAATAGAGAGAGAGAGAGAGAGAGAGAGAGAGAGAAATAGAGGTACTTATGAGAGAGCATTAGAGAAAGAGAGAGAGAGAGAGAAAGACACAGAGAGACAAACAAAGGGAAACAATGATACAAAATGGCGAAAACGGCATCGGGGGATTTCATAACATATGCAAAGAAAAAAAATAATAAGATGCATATGACGTGACAAAATGAAGGGCGATATTTCGATGTCCTTAAAGGGATCCGGTAACTTTGTCAAGGCTTTATTAACAGTGTTGAATTTTGATGTCTGTGTTGTATAAAGATGATAAGAAGAATAAATAAACAACCAGGAATGTAAAGGTTTCGAAATATAAGATGTTATTGTCAAGATATCTATCACTGAACTCCGCCATTTGCAAAACCAACCTGGGTATGCTTTTGTCTAACACTGCAGTCTATATGCGTAGGGTAAAAAAAAGGTCTGGTATTTACGCTCACTTGTACATTTTCATTTTTGTGAAACACAAAATGATGCCTTTGAAGTGCATTTTTCAGGGCTTCATATTCAGCCTACACAATATTACATACACTGATAGCATGTAGGGCCATGCAGCTCAGATTTGTAAAAGTTAATCAATCAATGGCTTTACAGTCAAAATATTCCCATAAAATACAAACAGAACTGAATGAAAGATTTTAAAAAGGGCACCGAGAGCAGTGGCGTAACAGCCGGGGGGGCAGGGGGGGCAGAGTGCCCCCCCTGAAGGATTTCAGCGGGAAAATCCACCAAACCACCGGGAAAAAATGAAAAGGAGGGAAAGGAAGAAAAAGGAAGGGAGAAAGGGAAAGGAAGAAGAAGAAAGGAAAAGAAAGAAGAAGAAGAAAAAAAAGGAGAAAGGGAAAGAAAGAAGGAGAAAGGGAAAGGAAGAAGGAGAACGGGAAAGAAAAAAGGAAAAAGGGGAGAAAGAAGAAAAGAGAGAGAGGGAAAAGAGGGAAAAGGGGAAAGAGAAAAGCAAAGGGAAACAAAAGAAATGAGGGAAAATTTAGTACCAAAACCCCGGAGTTTCCGGGTGCTCCACTCCCTGGACCCCCGCAGTGGCTTTCCCTGTAGACCCCCATCAGGGGCCCTAAGCCAGAACCCTGGGCCCCGCCCGCTAAGGGCTTCGCAACAAGCAACTCGCGGTGCAGGCTCACCTCCGCATATTCTATTTCTAGACTTAGATACCGGGAAATTTTCGGCTCTGCCCTCCCCCCCCCCCCCCCCCCCCCCCCGATAACAGGCAGAAAATGTAAGAGGCCGGGAACAGTCAATGAACATTTCAAAGAAACGTCAGAGCTTCCGCGCTTCGCGCGGGAAGGGAAAATCACCATCCCTGCACCCTCCCCCTAGCATGCCTAGGGAGCGCGCTTTGCACTACCGTCCTCCTAAAATGAAATCCTATATATAGCTACACCACTGATTCTAGACTTAATGACCGGGAAATTTTTGGCTATGCGTATGCCCCCTCCCCCCCCCCGATAACAGGCAGTAAGCGTATAAAGAAGAGCGGGAACTGACAGCGAAAAAACGTCGGAGCTTCCTGCACCCTCCCCCTGGGGAGCACTACCATCTCCCTAAAATGAAATCCTAGTTACGTCGCAGAAGATAGATTTAATTACCGACAACTAACAATTCAAAGAAACGTCGGAGCTTCCGCGCTTCGCGCGGGAGGGGGGAAACTCCCCCCTCCCTGCACCCTCCCCTCTAGGGAGCACTACATTGGCGTGAATTCCGGGGTTTGGGGATCTATCACCCCCACTTGGGGAAGAGGGGGATGGTGTGTACAAATTTCCCCCATGCAGACACACTTTTTAAGGAAGAAAATATATCTTATTCAATCAGTTAGTAAAAATTCTGAATATCTATCAAAAACAACCATCATATTTTAGAATTTCTATTTGAAAAATGCTACTGAAACAAAAAAGTGGTTATTTTCGGCTCGCTCGCTTCGCTCGCTCGTCAAAATCTTAGGGTTTCCATCCGAAAATGCGATTAAAATCGAGAAAAGTGGTTATTTTTGGCTCGCTCACTTCACTCTTTCATCATATTTTAGAATTCTTATTCGAAAATGCGATTCAAAACCGGAAAAGTGGTTATTTTCTGCTCGCTCGCTTCGCTCGCTCGCAAAATAAATATCAAAATGTGTGTGAGAGGGAAAAAAATCGTTAACAAAGTTTTTCATCCCCTACTCCTCAAATTGGATTTACGCCGGTGGAGCACTATCGTCCTCCTAAAATGCAGTCGTAGCTACGCCACAGGTTCTAGACATAAACTAGTTACCGGGAAATTTTGGGCTCTGCCCCCCCTGATAACAGGTACCTGTTACGCCCCTGACCGAGAGATAGGCCATGCAGTAGATTAGATATTGGGGAGAAATGTCCTGACGAAGATGTATATTCAATTTTTCTAAACGACGTGTAAGAAGCGGGACACTACTGATTCTCTTCTTGCTTTTTAAAGGTTAATGTGATGCACGGATTACCTGAAAGATTTACTTATCCTGAAATAGTATAGTTCCCGATAATTTCAAAGAAAAAAAAATCACATAATATCCCACTCCTTCATTCTGATCTCTGAAATTAATTTGCTGATAAACATTTTATGTCTTGAAATGCATGGATTATTCATAAAGTTTAAACAAAGGAATTTAAGTGAATCTGCGCTTGGGTGAGATATCTCCAAAATCTACCATGCAAGAGAAGAAGTTTATTTATGTTTCGTGTTGGTATAGCAACGAATACAATACGCCAGCCGAGTCAATATCAGTTTGGTCATTAACAGATTACAGTTTCTAAAATAGTTGTTCTAAATTCTCTATTTTGAGCAATAAAATTGAGATTTCCAGTTCAAAAAAAAAAAAGTGGAGGTTTAAGAGAGTCCCCCCCCCCCACCCCTCTATTATGGCCGCTCTATAAAGGACCGATCGTTTGGGTCTGAGAGCGGCCGGTTAAAATGAAGGCCGGAGAGATATTTGATTATTGAGTAACTTTTAAATATCTGAGGTGCTTGGCCCTATACATGCTATCAGTGTATGCAATATTGTGTAAATATATAAAGCCCTGAAAATGCAATTCAAAAGAATCATCATGTGCTTCACAAAGGGAAAATATGCAAGTGATCGGAAATGCCAGACCTTTTTTTTTTACCTCGTTGACTGCAGTGTTATAGGCAAAGGCATACCCAGGTTGTTTTTGTAAATGGCAGAATTCAGTGATAGATATCTTGATAATAACATCGTATATTTCAAAACCTTTATATTCCTTGCTGTCTAGTTACCCTTCTGAACCTACAACACACACATCAAATTCAACAATTCATGAAATCAAGCCTCCACAAAGTTACCGGATACCTCTCAATTCCTCAACCGAATTTCAACCCCAGTCTTCCCTTTGCTACAACATAAAAACTGAGTATCGAAAGAAACATCACTTCTTCAGAGTGACACACATTAAAATCTAACGCATTTAAATGAATCATAATTGGGCATATATTAGTTAAAATACTCCTTACCAAGCACAACTAAAATTGTTTACGTCTTGTTGAGTCAAAAAAGAATAAAATAAAGTGAAATTGCAAGAGGTAATTTTTCAAAATCACGAAATCTGCTTGCTTCCCAGGCACGGAGCTCGGTATCGACGATGGGCAGTACTAGCGGTAACAATAACCCCCCCCCCCCCCCTCTGAAATTGAATGAACAGCTTTGGAATGTTTTGCATAGGCAGCCTTTCGCGGAGGTTCTCAGCGAACATTTTCTGTGATTTTTAAAAAGTGACCTTAAGCAATTTCATCAGATTGTTCTCCTTTATGACAATACTATAATCTTTAAAATTTTCAAATGTGCGTCATAAGGATAATTGTAGCTTGTCTGTTTCTAAATATGATCAAGTTTGATACCGTAGATTTTTGAGAGCGTTGCTCTGAAAAAGTGATGTTTCTTTTAAGACTGAACGATGATGGTGTCCTACCTTCTAATCTTTAGTTCATACTACTCTTGTTTGTATGGTTTGTATTATTTTTATCATTCCTTACGTAAAATATAAGTTGCATTCGTTATTAGAACACAGAAAATAAGAATAATCAAAGAATCAAACAAAACACAATAATAAGGAGAACAGGATTACAAAGACTCTAGAATGAATCAACTTAATGCTTTTTCAATTAGTGAAATGTGCGAACATGATTATGATTTAGTAAATGAAGAAGCTTAATTCGCTGCCCGGCAAGCAGCAGATGGCAGGTTCGAATCCCGCTGGTTCCATTTTTTCTGACTTGAAATTTTCATTACAGATCGAACATACGATCTTTAACACTGGGAGTAATGCCGAACATGCCTCTATGGGATATAATGATTGAAATTCCCCTTGATGAATTGAGATCGTGTTCATTAAGAGAGAGAGAGAGGGGGGAGAAAGAAAGAGAGAGAGGGAAGAGAGAAAGAAAGAGAGAGAGAGAGAGGGAGGGAGGGAGGGAGGGAGGGAGGGAGGGAGATGGAGATAGAGAGAGAGGGGGGAGTGCATGTACAAATGCAGTGAGAAAAAAAATGTATTAAAATTCACTACGGTGGACTTCCTTTAACGTGAACAGAGGCAACTTGCAGGTAATCTCGAATTATTTGAATATTTCACTTTTTTTTTAATTTTTGGAGGCATTATGTAAGGGCGTCAATCCGTTTCAAAATATTTTAGGGTAGGAGGGACACTTTTTAAAAAAAAAGTCCTCTGGGGGCATACACCCAAAATTCGCTGACAAGCAAAAGAAAAAAAGGGTCCTCAGATCAAAGTTTTTGGTTGGGGACATTTACAATTTCTTTTTTTTGGGGGGGGGGGACGACAAAAAATTGCTGACAAAGCAATATGAAAAGTTCCTCGGCTTAAAATGAAGAGGGGATGCCATATTGTGTCCTCCACCCTTAAAAGGTTGGAGGATTATTCGCCCTGTTTCCCAGTGGTTGACCCCCGTGAGGCCATAAGTTAGGAAGATAGTTATGATTTTGATAAACTCTCTCAAAATATACAAATATTCGAGTGATAAACGTGAACAACTGGATATGAATATCTTTTATTTTTACTTAAGCAAATAAAATGGAAATAATATTGTGAATTTACCTCTAAGGAAATACAAATTAGATGTTTGCCTAAAAAAAAATGATTTTGTGATCTTTAAATGCTGAAGTAAAGGTCTCTTTATATCATCATCGAAAAGTTTTTGACTTCGACCCCACTTTTCAAAAGTCCCCAAACCGGCACAAGGCCTACAACGTTTTGCTTGAGAAAAGACAAACAAGAAAAATTCAAACAACAACATGGCCACATCATAGCATACTAGTACATGATTATAATTGCAAAATAATAAACTAGTAAGAGAATAATATTATAATGCAAGTACCGTATTTTTTTATTCCCCTTTTATTGCCTCCCTTGGCAATAAACTGGCTAATTTTGACCTGTTGGTGGCGATGTTTTGAATGAATTAAGGAGCAAATATGTTACAGATTTGTTACGATTTGAGACAAAAATGGTTGTTGAATACTGAAATTCGCTTGAAGAGAATAGAAATTTATTTGAATTGAACTGAATAATAATCAAAGTTGAGGTATAATAACTATTTTGATGCATTCCTTTCCAATTTCCGTACATGCTTCATGGGTAATCTAAAATGGGAATGACAATTCATTCATTTAAAAAAAAAAATAGAAAGAAAAAATGCTTGAATTATACACAAGCAGGAGCCAAGTTGGACAGTGTATTAAAAAATAAAGAAAAAAAAAAGTTACGAGCGGGCTTGTCCGGGAGTCGAACCCGGGACCTCTCGCACCCTAAGCGAGAATCATGCCACTAGACCAACAAGCCGCTTATGACGTCATGGAAAACCAAAGTATACTAAATCTCATTGACACTTTGAAATCCTCGGCATTCAATCTTCGTGACAGGGCGGTCTAGCCTTTACACAAGGCCCCATGTTCCCGTGTCTGGTGTGATGTTTATATGAGACGCCGAGGGAGTAAAAGGATCGCGCGCCCAGAAGGGTTTTGAACTTTAACAATGTGGAAGCTTCTTTTATATAACACAGTGTAGAAACAGCATGAGCAAAAGATCGCTCACCATAACATTGGAGGACAACGCGCGGTGAAATGAATTGGATTTCACTGCACGTCTTTCTAGTTCTGTGGCTTTGAATCATGACTAGTCTCACGTCCAGACAACAATCAGAAGGGGAAAAAACATGCTTCCCATAGCCTTAACACGCACCATGCCCTAGTCTGTGCCCCAGAAAAAAATATTGCCGCCCGGATCGCGCGTTCAGGGTTCGTTGATTCAGGGTCTCTTTTTCTATCTTCGTCGCCGACTAGTCTCGTTCTCAGCCACTGAGTCGGGAGGCTTTGTCAAAAGGCTAAGGACGGTCCAAAGTCCAAGTTTAGTTTTTCTCGTGTGCAATTGTATGTGAATAATATCCAGTGCTTAAATCTCGTTGCAACGCAACGGGAGGAGACACACAACCACCCCAGCCACCCCCCCCCCCCCCAAAAAAAAGGGAGGGGTCGTCGACGTTTTTATTTTATGGTTTATTCCAAAATTATATGACAACCAAAAAAAAAAAAAAATCAGTAAATCATTATAAATAAGTGCATAAAAGGGCAGTGAATCATATATCCGTGTGCCATTTTACTCTTCAATTTCTTTCCCAACTGAAATCATAAGGGGGGGGGGAGATGGGGACCGGCATTCGATGCAGTATTCTTCAAATTCCTTCGAAGGCCGGGGAGGACGTGTCGAATCCCTGCGGCCCCGTCCTGCCCCAGGATTTCTGCCCATGAATATACTTATATAGCCCGCTTTTGTTTAAATTTTATATTTCTTTTTGTATTTTATTTGAAAACGTCATTCACTTGGTACATGAGACACGATGATTATTACAAATAATATGAAAAAAAGAATTCATTATATTTGAAAATGATTAGACACAGATAACAAAATTAATGCAACTAGGAAAGGGTTGATTTCGACATTGTTATGAAATAAAACAAAACAAAATAAACGAGGCCTTCAGATTTCATATCTTACGTTTATGACCATTGTAAGATACTTTGAGAACTGATCAATGATATTTTTGTCTTCTAAGTTTTACAAATTACAAAGAAGTTTTAAAAGTGTGAAACAAATTCTAGCGGAACTTATTCCATTAACTTTCATTTGATTCTCCCACTAAAAAAAATGTGAACTTAAATTGATAAACCAGCTGCTCCTGACCATGCTGAAAAAAGGTACCACGGTATAGACCAATTCGGTTTGGGTGCTGTTTTTTATGGTAATTTCTATTGACGGGGGGGGGGGGGGGGCTTCAAGTATGCCTAACAATAGATAATTTTTGCACTGCCACTGACATAGCAACGCACCAGGGTTGTTTCATAAAGCTGCTCGTAAGTTACGCAAGACTTTACGCACGACTGGTGATACGTTCTTGTGCTACATCTAAATGATTGAGAATGTGATTAGCACCCAAGAACATGTTCCAGTCGTGCGTATAAAGTCGTTAGTAATTTACGAACAGCTTTATGAAACACCCCCTGGCTCATTGCACAACCCATTGAATCGGCTTTTGTTCTTCTTTGGATGCACTGAAACCGGATTCATCTATACTCATGGTCATTTTAATGGTATACCGTCTATCTATTACCGCGGTAGGCGACATAATCATCAAGTTATGGTCATGGGTTTTTTTTCCGGGTGTGGCTAGTAGTGGAAGGTGTGATTGAACCCATTCTATTCCTTTTCCTTTCATTTTCTGCGCCTTAGATCGTGTGAGGGCAGATTAATTCCCCCCCCCCCCACCTTGTCCTCTTCATAAAAGAAAATTTTCATTCAGTTCAACTTATTAAAAAAAAAAAAATCCTCGGGGCTTGTCCGGGAATCGAACCCGGGGCCTCTCGCACCCAAAGCGAGAATCATGCCACTAGACCAACAAGCCTCAGATGTCCTAAACCGTACTCTATGTAAGAGTACAACCCACTAGTTTCAACATGTTTCATTGCATCATTGTTTGTCATGTAGAATTAAATTTCAAAACACAAGGAGTGCCACCTTTCTACCCCTGTCATACTTCAAAACCGATTTCAAACCGATTCCACGGATCAATAGTCTTGGCCATGCATGGAGTGCTTCGTTCCGCATGTTGGCGCTAGGTAGCCTTCTGGCCTTCGAGATGGAAAGGGTTATAGTGTATTTTACTTTTGACATGTTTTTTTTTCGAAATAAATTTCGAAATTCTTGCAGCTAAAAGCTGAATTGAGATTATTTTACATTATTAAAAATTGACTATAGAAAATACATAATTTATGTGATTGTAATATCATACTGATAATGACATAATTTTGTATCAGTATAGAGACTGGGGTAGTTAAAATAATAATGAAAATAATTAACAAATTTAAAAAGTCATTACGTACACATGTATATCTGAGAGAGAGGGAGAGAGAGAGAGAGAGAGAGAGAGAGGGGGGGGGGGAGCGTGAGAGAGACTGAGAGGGAGAGGAAAGAGGGAGAGAGAGACCGGGGGAGATAGGAAGAGAGAGAGAGAGAGAGAGGGGGGGGGGGTTCAGGTAGTTTGGATTAAGCGTGTGAATGAGAGGGCCATGCATAAGACCTGTTTACTGTTATTGTATTCAAATTCATGCGTGCTTCTCTCCATAACCCTGTTACCAACTATTTAGTTCAAATGTTATGCATGATGGCATCTGAATAGAAGGAATCCAGTTTGCATACATTAGTTGTTGCTATGTCGGGCAATCCCTAGAAGTTTCTTAGTTGTCTGTGTGACTGAACTTGCAACTGTGATACTGCTGTTTTACCTGTGTCATCTCAATATCTTTTTCTGCCTTTTCCTTACTTTTCCTCGTAATTACAAGCAATGCTTTCTTGTGGATTTCTCTTTTGCTATATTAATTTCCTGTTCTTAATAATAGGAAAGGGTTGATTTCGACAATGTTATGAATAAAACAAAACAAAATGAACGAGGCCTTCAGAATTCATATCTTACGTTTATGACCATTGTAAGATACTTTGAGAACTGACTAATGATATTTTTGTCTTCTAAGTTTTACAAATTACAAAGAAGTGTGAAACAATTTTAGTGGAACTCAGTCCATTAACTTTCATTATTTTAATTCTCCCACTAAAAAAATGTGATCTTAAGTTGATAAACCAGCTGTTCCTGACCATGCTGAAAAAAGTACCATTGTATAGACCAATTCGGTTTGGATACTGTTTTTATCGTAATTTCTAACTTAACTGGGGGGGGGGGGGGGGGCTTCAAGTATGCCTAACAATGAATAATTTTTGCACTGACATAGCAACGCACCAGGGGTGTTTCATAAAGCTGTTCGTAAGTTACGCACGACTTTACGCACGACTGGTGATACGTTCTTGTGCTACATCTAAATGATTGAGAATGTGATTAGCACCCAAGAACATGTTCCAATCGTGCGTATAAAGTCGTTCGTAATTTACGAACAGCTTTATGAACCCCCCCCCCCCCCCCCCCCGGCTCATTGCACAACCCATTGAATAGGCTTTTGTTCTTCTTTGGAAGCCCGCCAGTTTTGACCGGCATGAGTTACAGTGTTTTGAAACCGGATTCATCTATACTCATGGTCATTTTAATGGTATACCGTCTATCTATTACCGCGGTAGGCGGCATATCAACAAGTTATGGTCATGGTTTTTTTTTTTTTTTTTCGGGTGTGGCTAGTAGTGCAAGGTGTGATTGAACCCATTCTATTCTTTTTCCTTTCACTTTCTGCACCTTAGATCGTGTGAGAGCAGATTAATCCCCCTTGTCCCCTCCATAAAAGAAAATTTTCATTCAGTTCAACTTATTAAAAAAAAAAAAATCCTCGGGGCTTGTCCGGGAATCGAACCCGGGGCCTCTCGCACCCAAAGCGAGAATCATGCCACTAGACCAACAAGCCTCAGATGTCCTAAACCGTACTCTATGTGAGAGTACAACCCACCAGTTTCAACATGTTCCATTGCATCATTGTTTGTCATGTAGAATTAAATTTCAAAGCACAAGGAGTGCCACCTTTCTACCCCGGTCATACTTCAAAACCGATTTCAAACCGATTCCACCGATCAATAGTCTTGGCCATGGAGTGCTTCGTTCCGCATGTTGGCGCTAGGTAGCCTTCGAGATGGAAAGGGTTATAATGTATTTCACTTTTGACATGTTTTTTTTTTCGGAATAAATTTCGAAATTCTTGCAGCTAAAAGCTGAATTGAGATTCTTTTACATTATTAAAATATTGAATATTGAAAATACATAATTACATAGCATATGTGATTGTATTTATCATAATAATAATGACATAATTTTGTATCAGTATAGAGACTGAGCTAGTTAATAATGAAAATAAATAACAAATTTTAAAAGTCATTACGTACACATGTATATCTGAGAGAGAGAGAGAGAGAGAGAGAGAGAGAGAGAGAGAGAGAGAGAGAGAGAGAGAGAGAGAGCGTGAGGGAGACTGAGAGGGAGAGGAAAGAGGGAGAGAGAGAGACCGGGGGAGATAGGAAGGGGGGGGGGGGGTTCAGGTAGTTTGGATTAGGACTAAAAGCGTGCATGTGAATGACATAATTACGATTATCCCCCTCTCACTTTTCGGAATAGATTTTCGGCGGAGGCCTTCCATGTTTCCGCCCCCCCCCCCCCCCCCACTCGTGACATGAAATCGCCGCCACTGAACAATATCAACGACAATGCAATAACAACAAAAAATTTAATTCCTTGTATAGGGAATGCTTTTGAATCAGTTATAATTAAATCACGCTATAATCAGCTAATTCATGGCATATTTCGTTTTATCTAATTTTTTTTTTTCGTATAAACACAATAATATTATTGTATCAATTTCACCAAAATGACCAAGAATGTGTCAATCTTTGGTGTCAATGGTATATCGGCTTAAAATCAGTTTGGAGGTGTGACTGATGCATGAACGTGGCACTCCTAACTTTTGCAGTTAAGTACCACATGGTGTAGAACGTAGGACAACTGAGGCTTGTTGGTCTAGTGGCATGATTCTCGCTTTGGGTGCGAGAGGCCCCGGGTTCGATTCCCGGACAAGCCCCGTTGACCTTCTTTTTGTCATTTCAAGACGTAGAGATTTTTTTTTGGTCCCAATCCGTTACCATAAAACATGATAAAACTTGCAATGCGGTAATTTGCTTTTATTTCAGTTATATTGCCTATCGCTGTTGGCAACTACCTCTGGGTACCTTTATCATGTTTACGGCTGGCCGTACATGCATCTGGACTTTTTTTACTTTTTAATTCCATTGACTTTATTTATTTATATTTTTTACAGCCCATTTGCTGGTGTTTTAAATCGTTACCCATACAAAGACGGATGAAGCCATGATGACCCCCGCCCCCCCCCGGTCAATTATTTTTTTACGACTCATCCCGTGACATCATAATTTGGTATTCATTGTAAAAAAAGATAATAAGTGTGGCTCATGCTCTAGTATGGTTCTCCTCAGTGGCGTAACAGCCGGGGGGCAGGGGGGGCAGAGTGCCCCCCTGAAGGATTTCAGCGGGAAAATCCACCAAACCACCGGGAAAAAATGAAAAGGAGGGAAAGGAAGAAAAAGGAAGGGAGAAAGGGAAAGGAAGAAGAAGAAAGGAAAAGAAAGAAGAAGAAAGGAAAAAAAAGGAGAAAGGGAAAGAAAGAAGGAGAAAGGGAAAGGAAGAAGGAGAACGGGAAAGAAAAAAGGAAAAAGGGGAGAAAGAAGAAAAGAGAGAGAGGGAAAAGAGGGAAAAGGGGAAAGAGAAAAGCAAAGGGAAACAAAAGAAATGAGGGAAAATTTAGTACCAAAACCCCGGAGTTTCCGGGTGCTCCACTCCCTGGACCCCCGCAGTGGCTTTCCCTGTAGACCCCCATCAGGGGCCCTAAGCCAGAACCCTGGGCCCCGCCCGCTAAGGGCTTCGCAACAAGCAACTCGCGGTGCAGGCTCACCTCCGCATATTCTATTTCTAGACTTAGATACCGGGAAATTTTCGGCTCTGCCCTCCCCCCCCCCCCCCCCCCCCCCCCCGATAACAGGCAGAAAATGTAAGAGGCCGGGAACAGTCAATGAACATTTCAAAGAAACGTCAGAGCTTCCGCGCTTCGCGCGGGAAGGGAAAATCACCATCCCTGCACCCTCCCCCTAGCATGCCTAGGGAGCGCGCTTTGCACTACCGTCCTCCTAAAATGAAATCCTATATATAGCTACACCACTGATTCTAGACTTAATGACCGGGAAATTTTTGGCTATGCGTATGCCCCCTCCCCCCCCCCCCCCCCCGATAACAGGCAGTAAGCGTATAAAGAAGAGCGGGAACTGACAGTGAAAAAACGTCGGAGCTTCCTGCACCCTCCCCCTGGGGAGCACTACCATCTCCCTAAAATGAAATCCTAGTTACGTCGCAGAAGATAGATTTAATTACCGACAACTAACAATTCAAAGAAACGTCGGAGCTTCCGCGCTTCGCGCGGGAGGGGGGAAACTCCCCCCTCCCTGCACCCTCCCCTCTAGGGAGCACTACATTGGCGTGAATTCCGGGGTTTGGGGATCTATCACCCCCACTTGGGGAAGAGGGGGATGGTGTGTACAAATTTCCCCCATGCAGACACACTTTTTAAGGAAGAAAATATATCTTATTCAATCAGTTAGTAAAAATTCTGAATATCTATCAAAAACAACCATCATATTTCAGAATTTCTATTTGAAAAATGCTACTGAAACAAAAAAGTGGTTATTTTCGGCTCGCTCGCTTCGCTCGCTCGTCAAAATCTTAGGGTTTCCATCCGAAAATGCGATTAAAATCGAGAAAAGTGGTTATTTTTGGCTCGCTCACTTCACTCTTTCATCATATTTTAGAATTCTTATTCGAAAATGCGATTCAAAACCGGAAAAGTGGTTATTTTCTGCTCGCTCGCTTCGCTCGCTCGCAAAATAAATATCAAAATGTGTGTGAGAGGGAAAAAAATCGTTAACAAAGTTTTTCATCCCCTACTCCTCAAATTGGATTTACGCCGGTGGAGCACTATCGTCCTCCTAAAATGCAGTCGTAGCTACGCCACAGGTTCTAGACATAAACTAGTTACCGGGAAATTTTGGGCTCTGCCCCCCCTGATAACAGGTACCTGTTACGCCCCTGGTTCTCCTTCGGGTGGGAGAAGCCCGGTATCGAATACCAGGGGAGCGTTTCATGAAGAGTTTTGTCGGTGATTTTCACTGACTAATTTGCTTTCAGCCAATCAGATGCGAGGATTTTCAGTAGCTTATAGCATTTGTCGGTGATTTATCACCGACAAAACTCTTCATGAAACGCTCCCCAGGGCTAAAGATAAAATTTCATTTAATATACAAAATTCCTACTTCGTGTTGCGGAAAAACTCTATTTTCTTTATATCTCCAGTCGTAATGTAATCACTATTTAAGTAGACAGTACAATCATTGTTCGTGAAAACTTTTGAATGTACAACATTAACCTCACTCTTTTCCCACAATATATTTATATATATATATACACACACAACACACACACACACATGTATATATATATATATATATATATATATATATATATATATATATAAAAATAAACGACTTGTCACACGTCCAAGAAAACGCCGCAAAGAAATGCATGGAATAAATCCATGCGAGGCTAACCCTAATCACTATCACACACATTCAAATCCCTGGCATCCACGGAACGACAACCACCCCCCCCCCCCAAAAAAAAAAAAAAACAAAACAAACACAAAACAAACAAAACAAAACAAAACAAAAAAACAAACACGAAACAAACAAATAAACACAAAAAATGCATTAAGATTCGGGGGGGAGCTTAATATTGAAGGAAAAAAAGGGGGAGTTTCATTAATAATAATTGCTCATCATGGCACATTATATCGTCGCCGATATCACGAACCGGCACAATAACCATTTTACGTGTAAATTTTGGGTTTTGAGGTTTTTACATATTATGAAAGGCAATGTAAAAATCTACATGTTCACCAAATTTCAGTTCCTGATCTTGATTATTTTTCGAGATAAAGGCATTGTTAAAAATCACCTGTGTCCAAAAATTCCCGATTCTGCGAAATTTGGACTTCACGAACCGGCACTCTTAACTGAGTGCCACTTCGTGAAATCCGAACAGCAGCGCGCGTGTTTTACGTTAATGCGCGTAGATGCAACATGTCTTCTCTACATTTGGAGCTGTGGTTTCACGAACTGGCACTGAATAGGAATTATTCCCGTTTTCATCGTTTTCACTGATGTAGAAGTAAGTAGAATGTCATTTTAAAGTATTATTATATTGAAGGTGTGATGATCTGCCCATAATATGTTTCTTTTTAACCTAGAACCGAAGCAAAACACAAAAACAAATCACTTTTCCCCCAAGCGATCCATGTAGTCCCGCACATTGCGAATAATGGCTTCCTCGAGGATGGGTTTCATAATCTGTCTAAGAGTAAGACTCAGGAGTAAGACGCCTCGTACAATCCAAATCATTGTGATTCATGTACTATTGAATGATAATATAAGATGATAATGATGATAATAATACTGATGATAACGATAATGACGATGATAACCTGGCTGTAGTCTAGATCCCTGCAGATTTTTTTTCGGGGGGGGGGGGGGGGGGGGGGAGGGGGGCAAGAATATAACAACAAAGGGGTTTAAACAAAAAAGTATCAAAAGTATCTAAACAAAGGAGCCAATGATGGGCATAGAGAGATTTGATGCAATCTTTGGGGGATTTGGGGGGAATTTTTTGGTAAAGAATGTAAAGTCTTAAGAATTTCTGGGGGATCGGAGGCAACACTGCATGCCCCTGTTACCTAGGCTATACGGTCATGCATAATGAACAAATCATAGATCTGCTAGCTTGTAGGCTTATTAACTTCTAAGTTCTGGCATTACTAGGTTTTTAAAAAATACATGTATGGATATTGCTGATACTTTGTAGGGCCTACTGGAGGTCTTAGTTACTTTAGTAATTCAACATCTACTTCAGATTGACCCCTCTTTTTGAAGACAGATCTGTATTCTGTAAATCTATATTTTCTTTCAATATGACAGGGCTTGGACCAATTAAATCATCAGAGTGAGAGCTTATCCTTGGTCAGAACTTCTAATACGCATGTAATTGGACTGAGGAGGGGTGTTCATGGGAACAGTTCACCAGAAAATGTGAAACCACTGGATCTGATAATTATGTCTTTGCAGATTGGGAGGTCTTATAATTGTTAAAGATGTAATAAAAGTAATTCGATATCTTATCCACCCAAAGAGGATTTTTAAAAAATACATTTTGTTCTCTTACCACAGTAAAGAATAAACAACAGTCTAAAGGTAGGCTTGTTCATTGTTCAGTCAAAAATATTATGAACATGTTTTGTTTCTTTCTTTCACAGAGTCTGCATAGTGTGTGGTCTTTTATCAGAAAGGTGAAATATGAAAATGGGGAAAAGGTAAGGTCCTCTATTTACTTTGTTGAGTTTTTTTTAAATAATCTAATTTAAAAAATCAATCACCCTCGGCTCTTTTCTTAATTTCATTTGGTCATCTTAATGTTAACAGCGGATAAATCTTTTTCATAAACTGTTTTTGCTCATGATTCGTAGAGTAAAACTATAGATGTAAAGTTGGCAAGCTTCAGGTGTAGGACTATATACTTTCTGTGAAAGGTTCGTCACCTGAGATGAAAACCTCTGTTTTTCTCTCCCATCTTTATTTCCAAAATAGAACATTTTGATGTACTTGGCAAGTGGAAAAGAGATGGCTGCCTATGTTAATGTTGGACCTCATGTGTCATCCAAGAGAAAGCCCACTCCAAAGATAAGAAAGGGAACACTAGTAAGGTTGAGAAGAAGGAATAGATGGTGGACGGGAAAGTTCTCAACGTGGTCATCATGATAGGCCCAACACAAACCACATTTTCAGATGACAGTGATGATGACGAGGATGACGAGGATCACATTCAGTATCATATCAGCAATTGGTAAGCAAATATACTTCTCTGTAATAATGATATACAAGGGTTATGCTGTGATGTTAACCCCTTGTGTATTCCATTCTTCCTGTTACTTTGAACACGAAAATAATCGTAATCGAGAAAAAAAATATTGTGTTCATTCACTCATCTTGGCAAATACATTTTACGGCAATTAATCATTTCATCATTTTTTTATTTGTTTCTGTTCTAAGGTCGAAAGGTTGAGAGGTATTATTATGTAAGCCATATTCGTGGTTATATATTTCTGAAAAGCAATAATCTAGAAAATGATGGATAAAACTGAAAATTGTATTGGTTTCTTTTCATATTGCCATCAGATTATGTATCACTTTTTCCCCCACATTCATTCTCATTTGTTAGGCTGTGCCGCCAACAAGGTCGTCACTAATGTATCTCTACCTGCTGAGGTTTGTGCTAGGAACATCAATGCTTATAATGGAACATCCCTGCTGATAACGAAACATCCAGGACCTAGCAACATCCCTGCTAATGATAAAACACATCCAGGACCCAGCAACATCCCTGCTAATGGTGAAACACATCCAGGACCTAGCAACATCCCTGCTAATGGTGAAACACATCCAGGACCTGGCAACATCCCTGCTAATGTTGAAACACATGGTGAAACACATCCAGGACCTAGCGATATCCCTGGCAACATCCCTGCTTATGGTGAAACACATCCAGGACCTGGCAACATCCCTGCTAATGTTGAAACACATGGTGAAACACATCCAGGACCTAGCGATATCCCTGGCAACATCCCTGCTTATGGTGAAACACATCCAGGACCTAGCAACAACCCCGCTAATGATAAAACACATCCAGGACCTATCAACATCCCTGCTGATGGTGAAACACATCCTGGACCTAGCAACATCCCTGCTAATGATCACTCACATCCAGGACCTAGCAACATCCCTGCTAATGGTGAAACACATCCAGGACCTAGCAACATCCATGTTAATGATGTAACACATTCAGGACCTTTGACTTTCCAAGTTAATAGTAACAGTTAGTTTTTCATATTTAATAACATCAATGAAACAGAATATAACATTTACGAAAGGGTAACTTCAAGCTGATTTGGAATTTCAGTTGAATTAAATAAGCTTACCAGCAGGACTGCTCACCAGCTATAAGTCAGGACATGGTTTTATCATGGACCCTAGTATGGTTTTATTTGAGTGCAAACAGTTTGATTCATACTCTTAGATATTAATACCTATTCATTTATTTCAAGTTGTCCTATTCTTTTACACCTTTTTAAGTATGGATACATTGACTTCATCATAAACCACATCAGAAGAAAATTCACAAAAAGAAGGAAAATACTCGCCAACAGGCAAATGAAACAAGTCATTAAATTTTCAGAAATGCGGAACTTCTGCGTGGACATGGTGTGTTATCTGACAAGGAATAGGTAAATAATGAGGTTATTTAAGCTATTAATGCACAGGGTTGCTTTTGAAAATATCTAGAAACCTTTGAATTCAGCTAATAATTTAGTTTTGTCACAGTATATATAGCACTGCAGAGTGATTAAACAAAATATCTAGAAACCTTTGAATTCAGCTAATAATTTAGTTTTGTCACAGTATATATAGCACTGCAGAGTGATTAAACAATCAAATCTGATCTTAGTGGTTTCAACGTTTTACCTTGATGTTTTGAAGATTACAATTTTGGAAACTGTGTCCCCTGCAAGTGACAAAGTAATGTACAATTTTCTATTTGATTAATGTCAAACTTCATGAACATGTACTGTCATGACTGCAATATCTGCCATTGACGGAGAGTAAATTCAGACAAATATCAAAATGATTTTATAACTTTGTGATTTAACAACTCTTGCATATTAATGTGTGAGCTTTGTTAAGATGTTCAGAGGGGATAGAAGGGATAAACAAACACACAGGAATATTTTTCAAAACCAGAAAACTGTCAAGATATATAAGCCAACGTGTATAATGTACATACCGCCATTTATGAAACCGTACTGGGGTACACTTAAACATCAGTCTATGAGGGAAACAGTCTGGCCTTGCATTTCGCTCACTTTTTATCATTTATTTTATAAGAAGCTCATGATGATGCGTTTGAGTTGTATTTTCAGGGCTTCATTTATAACATAATTACATGCCTTGACAGCATGGAGGCCATAAACTTCATTTTTTTTTTTTTTTAGTTACCAAGTCCCCTTATGATAAAAAATTTCCTTTTCGAGTACATGTATGCTAGTGATCTGTAAATGAAGTATGACATTAATTTGAGACAGACATTTAAATAGATGTCAATAGAATGAACCTAATGGACTATTATAGAATGGTTATAACATACGAAATGTAATGCAATGTGTAATTTCTAAGATCTAGTAAAGCGGTGTACCAGTGCATTAAAAAGACCTTGAGATCGATATAACTTCAACCATACATATATACGTGAGATATTTAAGACTTGAAATTGACAGACTTAAGATAAAATAGCATTAGGATGAACATGTTATATCAAAATATATCATCGGTTATATTGAGTAAGGTTCGAAAATGACATTCTAATTACGCGTATATCATTCCTTTATAGCTTTCATTGATATTCTGTTGCCTTATGTCTTAGTATTTGTTTCATGAATTTAGTATCTAAATGGATTAACATATTTTCAATTACCAAATTTCAGATGTGGAACTAATGTAAAGCTGATTGCTAGTATTTGTATTTCAGATGCAAATTACATTGCATCACAAAATCGGACTTCAGTCTAATTTTTGCAACAAATTGTTTCCATTGTTATTGCTGAAGCTGGTTTTTAGTATACCAGAAATGACTATTAAAGCTTATTGGCCTATACAGTCACATGGAATAATTTGAAATCATATAACTTGTTAAGTTGTATGTTTTAGCCATGTTGTTTAATGAACTGAAATGCAAATTAATTTCTTTTGAAATTAAAGGCTTAAGTCGTCTGAAGTACTGATTTGATGTTTGAAGGAAGTATTATGATTAAAGAGAGCATGTTTCACTGAGACAAGAATGGAGGGTATGTTTTTTTGTTGTTGTTGTTGATATGATAATGTATATGTTCATGTCATTACATAAATATAGATCATGTACAAAGAAAATCAAAATCAAATGGGGCAAAGGAATATGAATATAGGACAATGAATGTAGCTTTGAAATGGGAGAAAGAGGGGTGATAGAAGGGGGAGGGAGAGAGAGGGAGGGAGAGAGAGAGAGAGAGATGGGAAGATAGGGGAAGGAAGCTTGACAAAATAATATATGAATTTCCCTATTCATGATTCATGCCCGCTTCACTGTCATATTCAGGACTTCACATGGGGGAGGGGGTGGGAGGGGCACAAAATCTTTTCCTAGTGACGCCCCTCGGATCCCCCTCGAAAACGAAAAACAAAATGATTTTTTAAACTAGATATACTGGTCCGTCTCTTTGAAGCCTAAATTCAGAAGGACTTATACAAGAGCAAACACCCTTTAGCTCTATTTTTCAGTCCAAAATTCATGGAGGGGGAGTGGCACATTTTGGAAGCATTTTCTGTTTGTACATTTTGATTTTAAATATTTTGTGGCCATGATGATTATGGGCATAGTAGGCCTACTGTACTGGGAAACAGCGTAATACATACATGTATTGAAAGTGCAGTGGTTATTGCATAAAGTGCCGGTTCGTAACGCGTAGTGCATGATTGGCGCATAGCGCGTGCATTGCCTAGATGGCTTTCACGAACTGACACTCATGATACTGTGCCAGTTCGTGAAATCTACGCTTACTACACAACAAGTGCGCGTTCAGAAAAAGGCGGATTTCACGAACTGACACTCTTAGTAGAGAGTGATTATTTCATAGAAAAAAGGAGTTATATGGAAAAAATATTAGCAAATCTTAAAATTCAGAATCTGTACTCATCACATGTGAATTTTTTCGAGCATCCGACCACGATAGCCTATAAAAGTTGGGGTTTTAAAATGTTGAATTCTTTAAATGCGATTATCTCGAAAACAAGTTTTCGCACCGAATGCTAAGTGTGCCGGTTCGTGAAAGCGGCGACGATATGCGGGCTTGTCCGGGAGTCGAACCCGGGACCTCTCGCACCCGAAGCGAGAATCATACCACTAGACCAACAAGCCACGGATGTTGGAGTGATATTGAGTACTTTTACTTCTCCTTGTGCAACAGATCGCCATTGTTCTCTTCCTCTTCTACTTGTAATACGGTAATTTGAGTTCCTCCGCCAGGCGGAGAACTGCGCTTGTGCACAGGTGATCGGGAAACGTTAACGGTTGTACTTTTAGAGACTCATGCAGAGTCGGTCATTATAAAGATACATGAGGAAGAATGAAAGGCAGAAAAAAGTGTGAAGTTTCTATAAAGAGATCTTGTGATATAAGTGCAGATTGGATCGACCAAAGTAAATGAATGACAGTGTGATATTAAGTATCATTGGTACTTTTAAGACTAATAAATAGTTCATAATTCCCATTATAGGGATCTAGGTCACAGTATTAATTGTATATTGCTGCACTTTTTATTTATTTTTCCCCTCTTTTTTCCATTGATTTATGTTTGATATTTTTTATTCATGCTGATCTCATTAATGGTTTGTAAATATTATGATTGTATTTGATTGAATAAAACACAGAAAAAACAGATAACTTTGGTGCTAAAGAACAGTACATAAAAAGGAGAGAGAGAGAGAGAGAGAGAGAGAGAGGAAACATGGATGTCAATCTGCATTCAGGATGGGAGGTAAGGCATACTATACTGGTATCCCCCATCACCACCACCACCACCCATTCCTGGTGACGACGTCTCATGCATGATTAAGGTTCCGGGTTCCAATCCGGGAGTAGCCATCAAAACTTGTTGCACTTTCCTTTTTAACAAATAAAGTCATATCACCAGCGTACAAGATGACTCTTGATCATTTTGAATGACGGGGGGGGGGGGGGGGGGGGGGGATTCACTAGCAGTTAAAATCCATCCTAGTATGAGATAAAATCTATTTTAGGATAAATATCGATCCTAAAATGTACCTTTTTCTAACAATCATAGCTGGTGTGAATATTAGTAATTTTATAACTTCCTATATCATATATTGTGCAATGTGCTTATCTTGTTTATGTTATTGTTTTTATATCCGGGAAGCAGACTTGTACGGGTTTAGTTAAACCTTTTTGTCTTTGTTTTTTACTGTCTAAATAAATTCAAATTAAATCAAATCAAATCTAAAGATATACACTGCATGCCGATACCCTCAAAATATATATTTTTTTAAAGATAAATCAAATTATCAACAAAAATTAAAACTAAAACTAAAAAAAACAACAACAACCACCCCCCCCCCCCCCAAAAAAAAAAAAAAAAAAACCATACACACAAAGGAACAAAAAACGGTAAAAAAAGGGAAGAAAAATCTTATGATGACAGCGAGCTAGCTAGCTAAGTTGGCGCTATTGCTGCTAACAGCGCGGTGTTTCCAACCGCGTCTAGTTCAGGGTGAAAGGTTATGATTTCGACATCAATGCATGAGATAAATGATTGAAATGCAACTTTGATTCTTCTTATTTCAGCATACTAATGTGAAGTAGGTAAGTTTTACAAAAGCTCAATGTCTAGTATAAACTTTAGGAGTTTAAGTTTCGT